>OX451736.1:178166379-178909131 GCA_948472305.1 Vicia faba
AAAAAGTTAGGCCACTAACTTAAAATTTCAATTTTGCATGCTTTGCATTACATGAATTTCACCAAAATTTCCAAACTTTTACTACACAAACTTGCTCAATTGTTATCCTTTGAATATGATCTTGGACTATTTGGAAAGCGCAATATGTCCTTTTCAATCTCTATTTTGATCAATTTTGCATTTGGAGACTTTATCTTGATGTAAATTGTCTTGGCAAAAAGTGCCTTTTGTTGAATTTTTGGAAATGACTTGTAATGTCTGAGCTCATATCTTCCAAATGATGCATTTCTTGGGTTTGAAGATAAAAGAAAAGTTTTAGGGAATTGAATTTTATTCAAAATGGGTTTTAGTTGGGGAAAAATGAATTAAGCATGTGAAAGTTATGCCTGGTCAAAGTTCAATTGGCTTTTCCTATAGAAACCCTAATTTAGCAAGTTTTGATACTTGATGATTTGAGAGCATTCCTTGAGGAATCATGGTCAACCCTTGATCAAATGATGGATATAACTTCAAAATTTTGATGTTGACCAAAAATCTTGAAGTTTGACTGTATATTGACCATAGTTTACTTTTGACCTAATACAATTGATTTCTAGTCATCTGAGCAATTGACTGAGCAAACTTGTAATGCAAGGCATGAAAATTGGCATGAGAATTCTTGAGGACATATTAGGAACCATGGAAATCACTTGAGGCCTTTGAAACCCAAAATTCTTTATGAAAAGGGAAACCCTAGTTGGAAGTCCATTGCTTAGGAGGAGAATTTGTCAGGTCAATTCTTGGTCAACCTTGAACACTTAAGGACCTCTAGGAGTATGTTTTAAACAAAATAAGAGGGAAAATTTTGGGGTACAATAGCTTCCCCTATTCAATCGTCTTAAACCTAAGGATTTTAGATTGGCTTGTTTGCCTTTCGTGATCTGAAGGTGGAAGATGATTGAACACTAAAGTGCCCAGAAATTTGTGCTCGCCAGTGCACGGAGTAACATTGTCAGCTGATAGTATGCTTCAATGGGCTTAGATGATGCCATTCAGAGAGATTATCGAGAGTCATAGGAGATGGGCTTATAGATTCCATCCAAAGTAAATATTAACTTCAACTGGAAGAAGTATCAGAATAAATCATTGGTCGGTTTAGTCTGAGCCAAAAGAGATCTACTGGAAGAAGTATCATAATAAATCATTGGTCGATTTACCCTGAGCTAACGACTATGTACGAACGTCTTCATTTGGAAGAAGTATCAAAATAAATCATTGGTCGATTTAATCTGAGCCAGAAGAGGTCTTTATATCTTTAACTAGAAGAAGTATCTGAATAAATCATTGGTCGATTTAAACTGAGCCAAAAAAAGATCTACTGGAAGATGTATCAGAATAAATCATTGGTAGATTTAATCTGATCCAAAAGATATTTATGCTTGTTTTTATCTGGAAGAAGTATCAGAATAAATCTTTGGGTTGATTTATCTGAGCCAAAAGATGATCTGCTGGAAGAAGTATCAGAATAAATCATTGTTCGATTTACCCTGAGCTAGAAGAGGTCTTTGTTGTCTTTAACTGGAGGAAGTATCAGAATAAATCATTGGTTGATTTAAAATGATCCAGAAAAGTCTCTATATCTTTAACTGGAAGAAGTATCAGAATAAATAATTGGTCAATTTAAACTGAGCCATAAAAATATCTACTGGAAGATGTATCAGAATAAATCATTGGTCAATTTAATTTGAGCCAGTAGAGGTCTCTGCTGTCTTTTACTAGAGGATGTATCAGGATAAATCATTGGTCGATTTAATTTGAGCCAGAAAAAAATCTACTAGAAGATGTATCAGAATAAATCATTGGTCGATTTAATCTAAGCCAGAAGAGGTATCTGATGTATTTTACTTTAGGAAGTATCAAGATACATTATTGGTCGATTTAAACTGAGCCAGAAAAAGATCTACTCGAAGATGTATCAGAATAAATCATTGGTTGATTTAATATGAGCCAGAAGATGATCTCTATATCTATAACTTGAAGAAGTATCTGAATAAATCATTGGTTGATTTAATTTGAGCCAATAGATATTTATGCTTATTTTATATGGAAGAAGTATCAGAATAAATCTTTGGTTGATTTATCTGAGCCAGAAAATGTCTACGACCGTCTTTAATTAGAATAAGTATCAGAATAAATCATTGGTCGATTTAATATGAGCCAAAAGAGGTCTTTGTTGTCTTTTACTGGAGGAAGTATCAGAATAAATCATTGGTCGATTTAAACTGAGCCAGAAAAAGATCTACTGGAAGATGTATCAAAATAAATCATTGGTCGATTTAATCTGAGCCAGCAGATATTTATGCTTATTTTTGTCTGGAGGAAGTATCAGAATAAATCTTTGGTTGATTTATCTGATCCAGAAGAATTTCTTCTGAGAGAAGTATCAGAATAAAACCTTTGTTTGATTTATTCTAAGCAAAAAGATGTTGTTTTTGATAAGACTGCTTGATCCTACCAGTAATTTATGATGTTGGTCTTGTTGATATATCTTTTCCTGAAAAGGTAAAGAGTTAGTTATATGTAATGTCATGATGTATGAAATGCATTGCGGAATGATGTTCTGAAAATAAATGAGATTGTGTTATATGTATATGCTATAATGTTTGTAAATGATTTATGAATGTGAGTGTATCAGTTACTCCTTGTAGTTTCGTTGAACTGGGGAAAACAAATCTCTGACTGCTGCTGGAGAAAAGTGTCCCATTGGAAGATATTACCAACTTGGAGAATTAAGCTCCACTAGGGATGGTCTTCCGTAGCTAGAGAAATAAACTCTACTGGGGAAACAAGTTTCATAAACTATTTGGGGATTTTATGAAAATTTGTTGGGGAATCAAAGAGGTCCATAGACCATGTTGGGGAAGTCTCCAAGATGCTAGATAAATGATTGGTCCTTTTTATCGAGGAATGTATCTTTGTTGACAATGAATTTTGTGAAGATAGTCCCCTAGGGGTGATTTCTCTATGGGGATTTACAGATGACTTCTCGATGTTGACCCAACTCTTAAAGCCTTTATTAATTGTCTTTCTGTTTTTTATACATATATTTGTAAACAGTAATCATATTCAAATGCATATGTTCATTTAACATAATCAATGGACGTTTTCGCAAACAAAATAGAAAAATAAAAACAAATAGTTTTGAACTTTGAAAGAGGTGATCTTGTATTAATTTGAGAAAGTCTGGCTATAACAGGCGTTTTTGTACAAGGAAACAAACATCCTAATAAGAGGAACGTCGTAAAAATGAGAAATATACAATGTAGTACACAAAAGGGAAAAAAGTTATGTGAAATAATCCCATTGGGTTTCAATTCTGCTATTACCTTTATATCTTTGAGTGTCTCATCTCTTCGCTGCTTGGCAGAAGCTGACTGGATTGATCCGTACCATTTGAACTTGTCAATTTAATAATGAAGTCTAGCTATAAGGTGATCCAACAGGACATAGTCATACGCTTTTAATCCCTAATTTTTCCTGGACCTCCCTTTCAAGTTTTCAGTCCACCGAGATACCCTTTTTTGCCTAAGTCGCCTTTTCAGGTTTTCGACTTGCCGGGTGTATAGATTTTTCATATATATATATATCCCTAATTTTTGCCCGAACCCTTTTGGTTCGCCGGGATGCCCTTATTTCTGCCTAGGTCACTCAACCTAGTGGGTCTCTTTTCATGCGTAGTATCATTTAACTATGTCCGTGTTTACAGGGTGCGGAAGGTCGTCACCGTCCATAGTGGTTAATATCATGGATCCATAAGAAAATATACTTTTGATCACAAATGGTCCTTTGTATGTTGGAGTCCACTTGCCTCTGGGATCACCCTGTGGCAGGATGATGTGCTTGGTTACTAGATTACTGACTTGACATACCGGACGTCTGACCTTCTTGTTAAAGGCTTTGATCATACGTTTTTGGTACATATGACCATGACAAATAGCTGTGAGCCTCTTCTCGTCAATCAGGTTCAATTGTTCAAGTCGAGTCTGAATCCATTCGTCTTCGTTTAAATTGAATCCTTCATGATTCTCAAGGAAGGGATCTGGACTTCGACGGGTAAAACAACTTTCATACCATATACGAGAGAAAAAGGGGTTGCCCCTGTTGATATGCGCACTGAGGTACGATAACCATGAAGAGAAAAGGGTAACATCTCATGCCAGTCTTTATATGTTATCTTCATTTTCTGTATGATCTTATTTATATTCTTATTGGCGGCCTCCACAGTGCCATTCATCTTCGTTCGGTAAGGAGAAGAGTTTTGATGTTGGATCTTAAATTGTGTGTAGAGCTCAGTGATCATAGTATTATTGAGGTTGGTACCATTATCTATGTTAATTCTTTTTGGAATATCATACCGATAGATAAGATTGTATCTGATAAGCCGAGCCACGACTTTCTTGGTAACATAAGCAAATGAGGTTGCCTCTACCTACTTTGTGAAGTAATCAATGGAAACAAGGATGAAGCAGTGTCCATTGGAAGTGGTAGGTCTAATATCTCCAATCATATCAATACCCCACATTATGAATGGCCAAGGAGAAGTCAAGACATTTAACAGAACCGTAGGCACATGTACTTTGTCAACATAGATTTGGCATTTGTGACAATTTCGGGAGTGATGATGACAATTTGTTTCCATGGTGGACCAGTAGTATCCTTCCCATAGAATCTTCTTAGCCATTGTGTGTCCACTAGAATGAGTGCCAAAAGTACTTTCGTGCATATCCTCCATAATCTTCTCCGCTTCTCTCTTGTCCACACATCACAACAAAGTGAAATCATGGTTGTGATTGTAGAGAATTTTGTTACTCAGGAAGAACTTGGAAGAGAACCTTCTTAGAAATTTATTGTCATTGATGGACGACCCCTCCGGGTATTCTCGTGCTTCAAGATACCTTTTCTCCTTGTGGAACCAAGGCTTTTCTTCTACTCCCTCAGCATCAATCTCGTAATAGTGGGATTGTTCGTCTAATCTTTCGATTATTATCCGAGGGGCTTCGTTATCCCATCTGACTTTAACCATGGATGACATGGTAGCTAGCGCGTCCGCTAACTGATTTTCTTCTCGTGGAACATGTTCAAAGGTAATCTCTTCAAAATATGGAATTAAAGTCAACACATGCTCTCGGTAAGGGATGAGATTAGGATGTTTCATGTCCCATTCTCCCTTAATCTGACTGATCACCAAGGCTGAGTCTATGTATACTTGTAAGAACTTGATCCTCATATCAATAGAAGCCTTGATACCTATAATGCATGCCTCATATTCGGCCATGTTGTTGGTAAAGTTAAAGCATAGTATGGCGGTGAAGGGTGTATGGAAACCTTCTGAGGATATAATCATAGCACCAATGTCATTGCCGAGTGCGTTGGAAGCTCCATCAAAGACCATAGTCCATCAGGATCCTTTTTCAAGTCCTTCATCCGGTCCAGGTTCTTCGCAATCAGTTACTAGCATAATGTTATCATCCGGGAACTCAAAATTCATTAACTGGTAGTCGTCTATAGCCTGGTGAGCCAAATGATCAGCTAGTACACTCCCTTTGATTGCTTTTTGGATAGTGTACTGAATATCATATTCGGTCAGGACTATTTTCCATCTTGCTATTATTTCGGAGAGAGCGGGCTTCTCGAATATGTATTTGATATGATCCATTTTAGATATCAATAAGGTGGTGTGAGTCAACATATATTGTCTTAGTCGGCGATCAAACCATGCCAAAGCGCAATAAGTTTTCTCGAGCAGTGAGTATCTTATTTCACAGTCGCTAAACTTTTTTCTAAAGTAGTATATCGAATGCTCTTTTCGACCAGACTCATCATACTGCCCCAACACACACCCCATTGAATTCTTTAATACTGTTAAGTACATGATCAGAGGTCTTACTTCAACTGGCGGCATCAAAATTGGAGGTTGTTAAAGATACTCTTTGATTTTGTCAAAGGCTGTCTAGAAATTGTCGTTCCACTTCACTACTTGATCTTTCTTCAGTAATTTGAAGATCAATTCACAAGTAGTTGTTAGGTGAGAAATAAATCTGGCAATGTAGTTTAGACGTCCCAAGAATCCCCTAACCTCCTTCTCAGTGCGGGGATTAAAAAGAACGTTTGTTTAAAACACTAAGGAAATCTATGCAAATTAAGAAAATTCTTTTTTTTTTGGTTGTTTTTGTTTATTTTAAGAAAATATTTGAATTAGAATTAATTAAATAACTAAACCTAATCTTAATTAATTAACAAAATGATTGATTATTAATGAAAATAAAAACCAATAAAAGAAAGTTATCTCTACATGTTTTTGTATTTATTAAGAAAAAGATTTGCAACATAAATCTAATTGATTTTAAAATGAAATAAAAACTCAAAATAATTAAATTAATTAATTTATTAAAATTTAATTAAAAAGCTAAATCTACATTTTTATGATTTTTATGATCATAATTAAAAAAAGATTAAAAAGGAATAAATAAATTAAAACAAAAAAGAAAGTAGCATGGGTCTGGTATTAGAAGCAGAAATGGGGGGTGTAATTTGAATTTGCCAAGCCCAATCCACAAAGGCACGTGCGCTCAAAAAATCTACCAAAAAAAAGAAGTTAGAACTCAAAATGACAAAACCTGGGACTTGAACCCAGGTTCTAGGAGAGGGAGTAACTTGAACGCTTGTTCGCTACTGCTGGGTCATTTAACTCATCTGTTAATATAATGAAACAAAAATAATAAAATATGAAAACAATGTCATTCCCAGATTTCAAAAACGCGTGCGCGAATATTCAAACAGACTAATAGGGACACGGCGCATGGGTCACTGGAGTTAACTCACCAGAGTCAGCCTTCCGGTTGTCTTCTCCAGTGGGTTCCAAACCCTAATCTGCAAAATAGCAAAAATTAATAGATCAAGACAACCCTATCCCCCTTAAAATGATGCCCTGAATCCGAATTTGGCCTTATTTTTGGAAAAAGACCACTGGATCATGCGTTTTGAAGTGAGGTACCGGATTCGACTCAAAAATGGTATCTCACAATTTTGGCCCTGAATCTTACATGTTCCACGTTCAACCTATTCTAAATATGATTATAAACATGTATGCAAACGTTAAATTGGTTAGCAATGCATATTAAACAAGATTGGATTTAGAGAAAATATACCAAAACGGTGCAACTCGTGTGTGTGATTCAGGTGTGCCTTAAACTAGTGTAAGGGCTGGAAATGAATCTTGGAGACCTCGGCAGAATGTTTGGATCTTTGGTTTTGATCGAGGGTGGCTGGAAACTGAGTTTCGAATTTCAGAACTTTTATATATTTTTTGAAATTTTGTGGAGATCTTCTCAGACCATGTATGTGTGTCTTGTGCTATGGTTTGCTTGCATATTTATAGAAGAGTGTAATGATACACAAATTTGGCAAGAACCAAAACATTAAGGGCCCTTTTCAAAGCAAAATAAAACCTTTTAAAATTTTCCAAAATGTGAAAAACATGCCCTTCTTGAAATGAAATGAACCTGGCCTCTTTAGCACGAAATCTTAGGCTCAAAACTAACCCAAACCATCATATGTCATAACCCATCACTTATTATTTTATGCAATTTATTTTGTATTTATTTGAATAAAAAACAAAATAAATATGAATAAAATAGATAGAAATGGAAAGGCAATGTAAGAATGAGTTTAGAGATCTTCCTTAAGGTCATGAATATGTTTGAAACTCAAAAAGTTAGGCCACTAACTTAAAATTTCAATATTGCAGGCTTTGCATTTCATGAATTTCACCAGAATTTCTCAACTTGTACTACTCACAACTTGCTCAATCTTTATCCTTTGAAGATGATCTTGGACTTTTTGGAAATCCCAAGATGTCCTTTCAATCTCTCTTTTGATCAATTTTGAATTTGGAGACTTTATCTTGATGTAAATTATCTTGGAAAAAGGTTTCTTTTGTTGACTTTATGGAAATGACTTGTAATGTCTGAACTCATATCTTCCAAATGATGCATTTCTTGCGTTTGAGGATAAAAGAAAAGTTGTAGAGAATCGAATTTTATTCTAAATGGTCTTCAGTTGGTGCAAAATGGATGAAGCATGTGAAAGTTATGCCTAATCAAAGTTCAATTGACTTTTCCTATAGAAACCTTAATTTAGCAAGTTTTGATGCTTGATGATTTGAGAGCATTCCTTGAAGAATAATGATCAAACCTTGATCAAATGATGGATATCATTTCAAAATGTTGATGTTGACAAAAAATCTTTAAGTTTGACTGTATATTGACCATAGTTGACTTTTGACCTAATACAGTTGATTTTTAGTCATCTGAGCAATTGACTGAGCAAACTTATAATGCAAGGCATGAAAATTGGCATGAGCATTCTTGAGGACATATTAGGAACCATGGAAACCTTTTGAGGCCTTTGAAACCCAAAATTATTTTTGAAAAGTTAAACCCTAGTTGGAAGTCCATTGCTTAGGAGGAGAATTTGTCTGGTCAATTCTTGGTCAACCTTTAGCACTTGAGGACCTATAAGAGTATGTTTGATGTTAGATATATGATGTCGAATGAGATGTCACGGCACAAATATCTATTTGCAAGTAAAGTGCAGTAAAATAAAAAGCAGTAAAAACACAAGAGATTTTCACCCAGTTCAGTGTACAACAACACCTACTCTTAGGGCTACCAAGCCAGGCACAAGTTCACTAAATAGTATCAATTCATAGACCCTTAGTAAACAACCAGTTTACGATCTAATCACTTAATCACTACCCGTACTAAACTTCTACTTAAGACTCACCTAAGTATGAAGCCCTCCTCAAATCCCTTTAATCACTTACAGTGAAAAACTAACATAAATAATAAGTTTAAAACACTTCAATCATTAAATGCTTAAAAGCTAATGAATGATACACAATTAACACCCCAAATAACAACACAAGTATTCAATCAATATTAGAGTGTTTGACAATTAAAAGACTTAGACTTTTTAAAACATAAAGAAAGTATTCTTCTTCAAAAGTTGCAGTAGTTTTAATATGGAAGCAAGTCCTTATATATGCGTAGCTGTGGGATTGGGCTTTAAAACCAAATATTCAATTCTTTTGAATATTTCCATAAAAACAGGTCAAGATAAAATTTATGCATTTTGAAAAATATTCCTCCATATTTTTCGCTGCTTGTGAGTTACAAATATTGAATTATAGAGTGATGGAAATAAGGAAACATAAAACTTAAACTGATGTTAGGCTGAGATTAGTTCAGAAGGAAGATGTCAAGATATCTGCTTTGACATCACTCAAAACAGTTAGCTACAAATGTAAAGACATTCAGCAAAACATTAACAGCACATTGTTTTACCAAAATTGCTACCAACAAACACTTACAAACTCCCCCTTTGGCAAATTTTGTCTAAAACAATAACAGAGCATATTATCAGAGCATTATCATTATCAGAGCAGCAGCATAAGCAAAGAAATCAAAACATTAACTCAATTAGCAGTTAGTTTTTAGCAAAGGAAGATGTCAAAATATCTTCTGAGACATAAGGCTCCCCCTCAAGTATTGAGATCCCCCTCAATCAATAAACACGAGGCTCCCCCTCAATCAATGGTCTATGGTCAGTCAGTGGTCAGCGGTCAGTCAGCAACTCACTCACTTTCTCTCCTCATTTTTAGTCATAATATGCCAAATATAAGAATGCATTTAAGAGAATATCAAAATTAGGGTACAGACCATAGAATTCAAATGTCAAGCACATGCAAGTGCCAAAAAAATCACAAAACGATCATATCAAGAAACATCAATTACTCTAACTGTCATCAGGACCAATTGACTTGTCTGAGCTAGAACTTTCTTCCTCACTAGAGTCTTCACCTTCAGAGTTTATTGTATCATCAAGGTTGTTGTCCTTTTGTAGGTCATTGATCATCTTTTCAAAGGATAACTTCCTTGATGAGATAACTCGGATCACATCATCCAATTCCTTGCAGGCTTCTCTTAATTCTTTGATCATATCATCCTTGGTGGAGGTCTTTTCAGGAGGTGCATATGTTAAAACAATGTATGGGACATGTTTTCCTGATAAGAGCTTAAAATGAAGGGTAAAGGAACACTCCCTCTTGCACACTACATCATTTCCACTTAGGATTCCAGGATGTTGATTTAGGATAATTCCACAGAGGAGGGAAGTAAAAGAAATTGGCATCTTAATAGCACAATGTGATGCGGTGGGAGAACTGACTTGAGGTTTTGCGTTTGTGTTCGCAAATGTTTTGGTTTAGCAAGAGTCACCATCGACTTTTTATTTTATACAAAGGAAAGGTCAAAAAGCACAGGAAATACCTTTGAGATGTTTTCTTGGGTTCAGGGGGTAGATTATGAAAAGGGAAGGTGCTAGCACCATTTTCATCCATGGTTATCCATGGGCTCTTAGTTACTTGTTTAGATCACTTGCTTTTGCTTTTCAATTGTTTGAAATGGTGCTTTGTGTGTGGTTTTGAAAGATGTTTTAAAAAGAGGCCATCGTTGTGGCAACCTTTGTAATGATTCTTGTTTGAATATATACAAAGGTGTTTGTCTTTTGAAAAGATATTTCAATGTTTGAAAGTTTGTTTTGGGAAATGTTTTGAAATTGTGTTGTGAAGCGTGTTTGAAAATAACAAGGATGTTTTTTGCAAGTTTTGATCAAGTAACTAAGAGTTGTCTACCCTATTTTACTCAAAGATCTTTCCTACACATTTTTAACCCTTTTGACAATGTTGTTTTACCATTGCATTTGGTAAACAACTTTGCATTTGGATGTTAAACGGGACAGGCGCGGGTCATCGTATTGACCATGATAGCAATATTGCCAAGTATCTTTAGCAAATTTTTTGAGGGACTAGATCATTTTGTATAGGCAACCAAGATAGCGTCATCGAGGGACTATGATCTTTTGTTTTGTTTTTGTTTTGCCAGAGTACTCAACATGCATAACATGGCCATTTTAAAGGCAACAAGTGGATGAAACCCTTGGGGTGCATGTGTGCATTGTGTTGTCATTTTCATGCTTCTTTGTCTTTGTATTAGTCAAGTTATTTGTTTGATTTTTAATTTTTGTATACAAACCATAATCTCTAACATGGCATATTTTAAAGCATAAAGTGCGCAAAATAAAACTAACCTATTACAACATTGATATGGGGAGGGGGATACAATTTTTGAATGGGGATTATTTTACAAGAAATTAAAACCCTAATATTTACAATTACATCCAAATTGAATAAATGGTACAAATAAGTAAATTGGCAAGTATTTAAATGGTCAATTGAATAAATATGCAAACTATTATGAATATGCAAAAATGTTTTTGTTTATTTTTATATATGTAAAAATAAAATATTTAATGAATTAAAAAAAGAAATAAAAAGTTATTATTTTTATTAAGGGTAAAAACCCTAATTTTCTTTTAAGAATATATATATATATATATATATATATATATATATATATATATATATATATATATATATATATATATATATATATATATATATATATATATATATATATATATATATATATATATATATATATATATATATATATATATATATATATATATATATATATATATATATATATATATATATATATATATATATATATATATATATATATATATATATATATATATATATATATATATATATATATATATATATATATATATATATATATATATATATATATATATATATATATATATATATATATATATATATTATATACAATAAAATAAAAATAAATGAAATATGTACAAATGTCAAAAAATGAAAATATATTAGAAAAATATTATTTTTAATAAGGGTGGAAACCCTAGTTTTTGTTTTAAGATAATATATACTATATTATTTATTTTATGTACAAGAAAATAAACATAAATGTATACAAAGGTATTTATGAAATAAAAAAAACATGTAGAAAAATATTATTTTTATATGTATAAATAATAAAATAAAATAAATAATATTTCTAAAATATTTGTTTGTTTTCATTAAAGAAAATAAAAGTATATACTAATTGATAATTATTTTCATGTTAGAAAAATAAAATAAAATATAAAAATAAATGGTGAAAATTTATAAAAATATTTTTGGTATTTTTTATGTTTAGAAAATATAAAATAAAATCAAAAATATAATGAAAAATATAAAGAAAATGGGCCAGGGGGTGCAATCAGTAAAGAGGGGGTGTCAAAAGCAATGTCAGAACCAAGCCCAACCCACCAAACTTCATCTTAAACCTTTGTCAACCAAAAACGCGCGCTCCTGACTCAAATATGGAAAACCTGCATACGTACTCTAATGCAAAAACTCATAACATCAAAGTTGTAGCATTTTTCAAGACGATTTCAACCATATAAGAAACTTAATCTAACTCTCAAAGACCAGAGAGAATCTCTCTGGCCCGAATTTCTAACCTAACTTTTTCAGAAAGTTCATGAATCAAATTATCTTAACATGTTTAACTTAAATGAAAACTGAGCATATGTACAGCTTCATGGCTATGAGTACTACATTTGTTATTCACAAACCTAAGCCTAATGATTCCTAAATAGAGAGATAGGAAGTTGACAAAAACCTGTTTCAGTTGAACTCGTGTATGGTAATGTGGAGCTTTTCAGTGAGGCCTGAGATGTTTGGGAGCTTGCTTGAACTTCCTCTGACCTTCCTCAATGCCTAGTTTGCTTTGAATGTGCTTGAAGAAGCTTGTAGAACTCAACCTGCACAAGCTGAAAACAGAAATGGTGAAGCTTACAAATGGAGTTACAGTCAGTGTCTAAGGGTTGGGATAGCTTGGATAGGTTATATGGAATGTATTGGAACAAGTTTGGGGCAAAACGCACGAGCAACTTGTGAGATAGAACTCAAAGTGCAGAAGCTGCCCTATTTTGCAAGAGGGAGGTGATTTTTTGTTTTGGAAGCTTTGAGAGCTCAATGGCTCGTGTTTCTGGCTCAAGGGAATGCCCAAAACTTGTTTCAAAAGCTTGCAAGGGTTTGTTATATCAGATATGCAAGTTGTGCTGTCTTTGACAAGTTTCTTATATTTTAAGAAAAAATAAGGAATGATGCAAGACAGGTCTGTACAGGCTATCTACCAGCTTACACCTTGTGATCTTGGCCCCTCAAGTTTGTGGATATTGTGT
Organism: Vicia faba; assembly: GCA_948472305.1. NCBI lineage: Eukaryota > Viridiplantae > Streptophyta > Magnoliopsida > Fabales > Fabaceae > Vicia > Vicia faba. The sequence goes on from OX451736.1 coordinate 178,179,592, forward strand.
GCTGTACAAGATCTTGTTCAAGGCTCAAGGATTCTATTTGACATAAAGCAAATTTGACAAAAATGGCAATGTTGCCTTTTTGCTATTTAAGGATTAATCTCTTGTGTAATCCTACCATGACCAGAACAAAGCCTCAAACCAATGGATTTGCATTTAATTATTGAGTATGGAAGGGTTTTGGGACCTGTAATCAAGTACAAACAATGCTGATTAGAGTTTGCAACTTGTATCACTAAGAAAATGCCATGGATCAAAAGTGAGTTTTTGCCAACTTCAAGCCTTCGATTCTCCCTAACCACAAATGATTTTGGAGATTTATTAGACATTTTGGAAAGCTTGGAACGTGATTTAAAATCCATCTTTGAAATTCATTTTGAGATTCGAAGTGGAACTAGGTGAAAAATTGCCATGAAGATAGGTCAAAATCCTGCCTAAACTAGGGCAAAATTTCACTAAGTTAAAAGTTTCATGGACCCTTATTCCAAAAATCATAACTTGATATCCAAGCTTCTTTTGAGAAAACTTTGTGAATTAAAGTTGAAGATTTTGTGGAGGACTACAACTTTCATGTTGGAAGTTGTGTTTGAATCTAATTGCATCATGGTGAAAATGTTGGGCAAAGTTGGGAAAATTAAGAAAATTTCATAACTTAGAAAAATTCTAAGTTATGAAATTTTTTCAAACTTAAACCCTAATTTGCAAAATTGGGTTTCTTGATGAATTTATGTTTTCACATATCTTGATGAAAAATGACCCTTGGCACTTGATTTTGACCAAAAAGTCAAAGTTTGACTTTTCAGTGTACAGTCAAATTTTGATCAGTTGACTGAAAAAATTCATTTGTCAATCCAATGCAATTGAGATCTTTTGAACCTTGTGAATAGCTCAAGATGATGCCATTGAGTCCTTGAGTCCATGATTGAACCTAGTTTTCCATTGGCTAGGTTAAAAATCAGAAATTACCCTTGTGCAGTCAAAACCCTAAAAATGACCATTTTGCCCTTTTGATGATCTGATCAAATTTCTTGAGGAGTTGTGTTCCAAACTTGATCAAATGGTTCATAGGAGCCTAGAATGTTGATGTGGATCAAAATTTATGAGGTTTTACTGTAAATTGGCCATAGTTGACTTTTTCCCAATACAACTGATTTATAGGTCAGCTGTCCAATTGACTGGGAAAAATATTGATTCAAGGCATGAAACTTGGTATGAACAATCTTATAAGTCCAAGAAGAAGCATGAAATTCACATTGAGCATTAGAAGTCCAAAATTCCTTGTGTAAACTCAAACCCTAATTTAGGTCATCAGTGCAAGGAGATGTCTTGAGCAGAGTAAACCCTAATCCTGTCTGGAATTCAAAGAGTCTTGTTGATGAGAAATATCGATAAAATGAGAGGGAAAATTTTGGGGTACAACAGCTGCCCCTGTTCAATCTTCTTGAACCTGAAGAGTTAGATTGGCGAGTTCGCCTTTCGTGACTCGAAGGTAAAAGAAGATTGGACACTAGAGTGCCCGTAAATTTCCACTCGTCAGAGTAGTTGAGGGAATGGGCTTAAAGATGCCATTTGGAGATGTGATTGAATCTCGCTGGAGATGGGCTTAAATATTCCATCAAAAAAGTGATCGCATAAGAGATTCCTTTGTGAGAGCCCGCATACCTGTTGTTGAGGATGACTATGCCGGGGGAATGCTGGTTTCTGTCGTGGTAGAAATAGAGCTTCAATCGTCTGTTATTCTACTGGGGAGTCATCTCTTGGTTGAAGAGGTGACAGTGAACTGCTATCTGGTCAACACCCAAGCTTCACAGTCTTTACTTCCTATCTGGTCAACATCCAGGCTTCAGAGGGAAATCAAGTGGTTATTCGGTCGCCTCCAGTTTTCCCTTTGATTTTGGGCCTACTAATATCCGGTTGAATCCGGGGTTCAAAGTAATTGGCCGAGTAAACTGTTATTTGGTCAACTTCCAAGCTTCACAGTATACCTTATTGTTATCTGGTCAACATCCAGGCTTCACAGTCTTGTATTGCTATCTGGTCAACATCCAGGCTTCACGATACTTTACTTCTTATCTGGTCAACATCCAAGCTTCAGAAGAAAATAAAAATGGTTATTCGGTCTCCTCCGGTTTTCCCTTTGCTTTTGGGGCCTACTAATATCCGGTTGAATCCGGGTTTCAAAGTAATTGGCCGAGTAAACTGTTATTTGGTCAACGTCCAAGCTTCACAGTATACCTTACTGTTATCTGGTCAACATCCAGGCTTCACAGTCTTGTATTGCTATCTAGTCAACATCTAGGCTTCAAGATACTTTACTTCTTATCTGGTCAACATCCAGGCTTCATAAGAAAATCAAAATGGTTATCCGGTCGCCTCCGGTTTTCCCTTTAATTTTGGGGCCTACTAATATCCAGTTGAATCCGGGTTTCAAAGTAATTGGCCGAGTAAATTGTTATTTGGTCAACGTCCAAGCTTCACAGTATATGTTACTGTTATCTGGTCAACATCCAGGCTTCACAGTCTTGTATTGCTACCTGGTCAACATCCAGACTTCAAGATACTTTACTTCTTATCTGGTCAACATCCAAGTTTCAGAAGAACTTACAGGGGATTCTACTATTTTCCGGTCGATCTCCGGGCTTCAGTATAGTCAAGATAAAATCTGGTCGAATCCAGGTTTCATAACTGGAACAGGAATCTTCCCCTTGATTTGAATAAGCAAACAGGAGAGCATCCATGTCTGGAGCCTCTCTAAGCCGTTTTCTAAGCTTTGATCATTTGTTTTAGGTAGTTGTTAATTTTATCCTGAAAAGGATAAAAGGTCAACTGAAACACAAATGCTATGTTATATTAAATGTATGATGCAATATATGTGTTTTATCAATGTTCATGATTTATGAATGTAGTGTATGTGCATTTAAGCTGATTAGCTGTTTTGCTGAGGAAAATAAATCCCGGATAGCTAGAGATAATAAAATCTTTGACTGCTGTCGGGGAAAATAAATCCATGACCACTGCTGGAAATTCAAAATCTTTGACAACCTCTGTGGGGAGAAGCCATACTGCTGGGGAGAGATCAAGAGTTTGGGTTGTAGGCCAATCTACTGGGGACTTCAAGAATGAGAATCTCCGTTCCGTTGAGGGTATTAGGGGAAAACTGAATGGTTTCCGCTGGGGATTGGTAGATCAAAGTTTCCTTTCCGCTGGGGATCTTAATGACGTGCCGATTTGATCGTGGCGACTTCACTGGGGAAGAATAACTCTCTGGGGAATTATTTGGTTTTAAAGCGACTCTTCAGGGACAATGGAGGAAACTGGATGGTCTCCACTGGTGTTCAAAGGCTGAAGGTTTGGCTCCGTTTGGGAAGAAAGTTTCATCTTCTCTGAGGGTTTAAAGTTTAATGTTTTGCTCCGTTGGGGATTTTGAAAACTCAACCCTGATGGGGATTTTTGACTTAACTCCACTGGGGATATAGATGATGTGCTGCAGGGGACTCCTCCTGGAATAGCCCAAAGACATCTTCCTATATTTTCATCCTATCAGTAATTATTCTTTCTCATTTTGTTTTATTTAGTAAACAGTGATTATATTCAAATGCATATGCTCATTTAATAAATCATTGGACGTTTTCAAATAAAACACAAGTATAAAAAAGAAAGGAAAGGCAAACAATTTTCTGCACTTTGAAGTATCTTTGTATTAACTTTGTGTTAGTATTTTGTACAAAGGAGACAAACATCCTAGTAAGAGAATATTGTCATAAAATTGAGAAAAAAATTTTACAAAGAAAGATGGCTATGTGTAATAATTCCATGGGGTTCCCATTCTGCTATAGCCTTCGTAACTCTGAGTATCTTGTCCATTCGTTGCTTCGTCCGCAGATGATTGGATTGATCGGAAACCTGGAGCTTGTCCGTGAAGAGATTGTCCTTAAAGTGATCCGACGAGACATAGTCATACGCTTTAATTCCCTAACTTTTGCTTGGATCGCCCTTTCGGGTTTTCGATCCACCGTGAAACCCTTTTTTTGCCCAAGTCTCCCTTTCGGGTTTTCAACTTTCCGGGTGTACAGATTTTTTTATTTATCCCTAACATTTGCCTGAACCGCCCTTTCGGGTTTTCGATTGACCGGGATGCCCATTTTTGCCCAAGTCGCCCTTTTGGGTTTTCAACTTGTCGGTTCGTTTATGCGTAGTATCTTTTGACTATATTTGCGTTCGCAGGGTGCGGCAGGTCATCGCCGTCCATGGTGGTCAGGATCATTGCCCCACCAGAAAAGATATTTTTGATCACAAATGGTCCTTCGTAAGTAGGAGTTCATTTGCCCCTGGGATCACTTTGCGGCAAGATGATTCTCTTGATTACAAGGTCTCCGACTTGATATACTTGTCTCTTAACTTTCTTGTTGAAGGCCTTGATTATACGTTTTTGATACGCCTGACCATGGGAAACAGTAGTAAGTCGCTTTTCGTCAATCAAGTTAAGTTGATTAAGCCGGGTTTGAATCCAATAGTCTTCACTCAAACCAGCATCTTTCATGATTCTCAAGGAGGGAATCTGAACCTCGATAGGTAAAACAGCGTCCATGTCGTATACCAAAGAAAAGGGTGTTTCCCCAGTTGAAGTGTGTGCCGTGGTACGGTACCGCCGTGGTACGGTACCCGTGCAGAGCAAATGGTAACATCTCATGCCAGTCCTTATAGGTGACTGTCATCTTTTGAATGATCTTCTTGATATTTTTGTTCGCAGCTTCGACAACACCGTTAATCTTAGTCCGATAGGGATATGAATTGTGATGTTGAATCTTGAACTGCTCACACAGATCGGTGATCATAGTATTGTTCAAATTTTTACCGTTGTCAGTGATGATCCTGTCGGGGATACCGTACCGACATATGAGGTTCTGCTTGATGAAGCGGGCAACAACATTCTTTGTAACGGATGCGAAGGACGCTGCTTTGACCCACTTGGTAAAGTAATCAATGGCTACCAGGATGAAACGGTGTCCATTGGATGCTGTAGGCTTGATCTCTCCAATCATGTTGATTCCCCACATTGCGGATGGCCAAGGAGTCGTTAAGACATTGAGAGGCACTGGAGGAATATGTACTTTGTCCGCATAGATTTGGCATTTGTGACAAGTACGGGAATGTTGATGACAATCCACTTCCATGGTAGACCAGTAATAGCCTGCTTGTAGAATCTTCTTAGCCATCGTATGACCGCTTGAGTGGGTGCCGAAGGTGCCATTATGTAGTTCAGCCATGATCTGCTCAGCTTCAACCTTGTCCACACAACGGAGTAGGACATAATCAAGATTGCGCTTGTATAAGATACCATTGCTTAGAAAGAACTTGGCAGCGAACCTTCTTAAGAACTTTTTGTCGTTGACTGAAGCTCCTTCAGCGTATTCTTGTGCTTCGAGATACCTTTTGACATCATGAAACCACGTTCGGTCCACCACTTCTTTGGTATTAATCTCGTGACAATGTGCAGGTTCGTCCATTCGTTCAATGGTGATTTGAGGTGCCTCATTATCCCAGTTAAGTTTAAACATGGATGACATTGTAGCTAGTGCATCTGCTAGTTGATTCTCTTCTCGCGGGAAGTGCTCGAAGGTAATCTGCTCGAAGTGTGGTAACAATGTCAGGACATGTTCTTTGTAAGGGATGAGGTTTGGATGTTTAGTATCCCACTCTCCTTTGATTTGACTGATAAATAAAGCTGAGTCCCCAAATACAATCAAAGATTTGATTCCCAAGTCAATAGCGGCCTTGAGACCAAAGATACAAGCTTCATATTCGGCCATGTTGTTGGTGCAGCTGAAGCAGAGTCTAGAGGTGAAAGGTGTATGGCAACCTTCTGGAGAAATAAGTATTGCGCCGATACCGTTTCCAAGTGCGTTGGAGGCACCATCAAAGTACAAAGTCCATCGGGATCCTTGTTCAGGTCCGTCATACGGTTTGTTTTCTTCAATGTTGCTCAAAGTCATGATATCCTCGTCGGGGAAGTCGAACCTCATAGATTGGTAATCTTCAACAGCTTGATGAGCCAAATGATCGGTTAGCACACTCCCCTTTATATCTTTTTGGGTTGTGTACTGTATATCATATTCGGTGAGGATCATCTGCCATCTAGCGATTCTTCCGGATAAAGCAGGCTTCTCGAAGATGTACTTGATCGGATCCATCTTAGAGGTCAACAAAGTGGTATGAGTCAACATATACTGCCTTAGCCGGCGAGCAGCCCATACCAAAGCGCCACAAGTTTTCTCGAGCAGTGAGTAGCAAGTCTCACAGTCAGTAAACTTTTTGCTAAGGTAATAAATGGCTTGCTCTTTTCGGCCAGACTCGTCATGTTGGCCCAGTACGCACCCCATTGAATTCTCCAGGACAGTCATATACATGATTAAAGGTCTTCCTTCGATGAGTGGTATCAAGATAGGAGGTTCCAGCAAATACTCCTTGATTTTATCGAAAGCAACTTGACAGTCATCATTCCATTTAACCACTTGATCTTTCTTCAGCAGCTTGAAGATTGGTTCAGAGGTAGATGTTAGGTGAGAGATGAAACTTGCAATGTAGTTTAGGCATCCCAAGAAACCTATGACCTCCTTCTCAGTGTGAGGGGCAGGCAATTCTTGTATAGCTTTGACTTTGGCAGGATCGACCTCAATGCCTTTGTTGCTGACGATGAATCCCAAGAGTTTACCGGACCTGACTCTGAAAGTGCACTTGCTAGGGTTAAGTCTGAGCTTATATTCCTTTAATATGACAAACATCTTTTGCAGATGGTCGAGGTGTTCTTCTTCTGTTTATGAATGGGCTATCAGGTCGTCTATGTAGACTTCAATCTCATGATGTATCATGTCATGAAACAAAGCTACCATGGCGCGCTGATAGGTTGCCTCGACATTCTTCAGTCCGAACGGCATCACTTTATAACAGAATGTACCCCATTGTGTAACAAAGGTAGTTTTCTCCATATCTTCAGGGGACATTTTGATCTGGTTGTACCTTGAAAATCCATCCATGAAAGAAAATACCTTATGCTGAGCTGTATTATCAACCAAGATGTCAATGTGCGGTAGTGGAAAGTCATCTTTAGGGTATCCCTATTTAAGTCTCTGTAATCCATGCACATTCTGACTTTGCCGTCCTTCTTAGGCATGGGCACAATGTTAGCAACCCATTATGGATAGGAAGTAACAGCAAGAAAGCCAGCATTGAACTGCTTCATCACTTCAGCTTTGATATTTTCGGACATGTCGGGCCTCATTCGGCGGACTTTCTGTTTGATTGGTGGACAGTCTTCTCTTGTAGGGAGACGATGAACCACAATGTCTGTATCCAGTCCTGGCATGTCTTCATAGGACCAGGAAAAGATCTCATCATATTCATTCAACAACTGAGCTAAACGCTCCTTGACACTTGGCTCTAGGTTGGCACCCACCTTAACCTCTTTTTTGTCTTCCTCTGTTCCCAAGTTGATAGTCTCTAACAACTCCTCGTGTGGTAGAATAGCCCTTTATTCCTGTTGTAGAAGTCTAGCCAACTCTCCAGGTACTTCACAGTCTTCATCACCTTCGTACTCTGCATGATTGACCAGATCTTCAGAGTTACTAAAGGCCATAACAGAATTGTTACTCATGGAATCCGGAGTGGACGGATACCTGTATTTTGTGAGTGTGGGTGTGTGTAAGGGATAGCCACCTTTAAACAAAATAAAATGTAAAAGAAAGACAATGAACACAAAATTTTATATATGAAAACGTCCATGATTCATTAAAAATGGCATATGAAAATGAAGAAATCAAGCCCTTATAAATGGACCTACGTGCCCCGGGTAAGGCACAAGGCAAAAAGAGTGTATGAATTGTTTAAAAATTATTACAGACCAACAAAAAATGTTCAAAAGATAAATTACTGATTGATGAAAGTAATGGGAACGAAGTCTTTCGCCTCCCGGTTGTTCAGTCCTCCTTCAACTGTTGGAAAGATCCAGTCTTCAAAATTGCTTTCTTCTCCATCATCCTCTAAAGCATGAATTCCATGATGAGTGATCTTCAATGGCGGTCCTCCAGCCCGGGAGCGACGCACAGCCCTCTGATTTGCAGCAGTGAAACCCAAGCCGAACTTATCTATCTTGTAAGGAAAATCTGGCAGTTGACCCCATACCGTGCTTCCTCCTTCCTTGATCACAGCCTCCGCATCTTTAAGGGATGACATCCGGGACACAAGTTTGGTAATGATGGGCGTAGAAGTTAATGTCTTGGCTACCGCAACTTCAGGAGAAACCTCTTCAAAGTGCTGAAAGGGGGTCTCGATGAATTCACCATCTAATTCAACATAGCGAAATGAGTTCAGATGGCTTATCATATACTCCTCCTCGCCACAAACTGTCACAATTTTCCCCTGGACTGGGTACTTAAGCTTCTGATGCAGAATGGGCGTAACGGCCCTAGCATGATGAATCCATGGTCTTCCTAACAAGCAAGAGTAGGAGGGACGGATATCCATGACATAAAATGTGGAGTGGAAAGTTTCAGTACCCACTTTAATTGGGACGTCCACCTCCCCATGGACCATCCGCTTAGAACCGTCAAAGGCTCTTACAATAATATTATTGGGCTTTAAAGTCAAACCTTCATAGTCCAATCTGTCCAATGCTTTCTTTGGTAGGACATTTAAAGATGACCCGGTATCAACCAGAACGTGAGCAAGTGTGGTCCCTCTGCACTCCATCGAGACATGCAGTGCATCATTATGCTCTCTTCCCTTAGATGTTAGATCGGCATCAGAGAAGCCAAGACCATTGTCGGCTGTAAGACTAGCTACACACTCTTGAAACTGATCTGCAGAAGTTTCTTGAAGCAAATGGGCCGTCTTCAGAAATTTGATCAAGGCTTTGGCATGGGATTCAGAGCAGAGTAATAGGGCCAGCATAGATATTTTTGAAGGGGTTTACCCCAGCTGCTCTACGACATCATAGTCGCTCTTCTTAATTATTTTTAAAATCTCCTCCATTTCCTTTTGGGTGGTTTCGGGAATGACCAAAGGCTGAGCCCTCGTCCTGACGGGCACTTCTTGGATCCCCTTACCTTTATCAGCAGTAACAGTAGAGGGTACAACTTCGGGAGTAATAATTTCTTCAATAACTGGACTTCGCATAGATATCTTGACTGGCACAGGAGTAACCTTAGGAGAACTTGAGGGTCCGGAGATTGCCTTTGGAGGAGCAATCTCCTCAGAGAAGATTCTTCTGCTACGAGTGATCTTACTTGTCCCCGCAATATTTCCTATGTCAGGAGCGTCTTCATCGGAATTCTCTTTAACTGATTCGATCTGCTTAACACCGTGGTAGAAGATCTCTCCTCCATAATTCCACGGTATTGTCTTGTTGGACTTGTATGGGATAGGCCCCGGCATTGTTATCTTCATAGGTACAAACTTTGGATCGGGTGTAATCTTAACAGGTCTTTTGGAGACCTTGGAAAGATTTTCAGAAATGGTGATTATAGCAACATCATTGATTGGAGTAACAGGAGTAATAGGAGTTTTCTTGAAGAGGATTTCTTGACTATCCATCAGGCGTTGGATGCCTGACTTCAATAGCGGACAGTCGGATTGCAAGGTTGGACAAAGGTAACAATCTTTTTCACAGCCTGGGAAAATCCCGGCTTTCAACTGATTTATCTTGATCATTGGCAATAGAGTCATTAAGTCTTCAACAACATCAACATAAAGATCTTCTACAATAGCATGGACATTGTGACCATGTTTTGGCATTGGAGCGGATATCACATTAGGTTTTTCAGGTGCGTCAAACTCTACCTCCTTGGCATCTATTAAATCTTGGATCTTGTTTTTTAGGGCCAACCGGTTGTTGGTGTCGTGCCCTATGTTGTCTGAATGGTAAGCGCATTTAGCGTTGGCATGGTAAAAAGGAGAAGTTGTATTCGGATTTTGTGGCGGCTCCCTCAAGGTTGTAAGGTTTAACTTCAAGAGATGGGGGAGAACCTGGCCAGGCGTCATGTTTATTTTGGTGAGTTGTCTAGCAGGCCTTCCCCCTCTTGGTTGGTTGGTTATGGGTTGACTGCTTCGAAATTGATCGGCTGCGGAATTCTGAATCATCACAGCCCCTAATGCTGGTCGGCGCTCAACTCTTCCTTGATTTCTCTGGGAGTAAACAGCTGAGACCTCTTTCTTGGCTGGAAAAGTTTTCTTGATAGCAGCGAAAGCAGATGCATCCTTCTGAATTTTACCGCTCTTAATGCCAGCTTCGACTCTTTCACCAGTCAGAATTAGTTTGGTCAACCCGGCAAATGAGCTCCCGATCAAGTGATTGAAAAATGGACTTGACAGAGTCCCCAAAAAAAAATCACTAAGTTCTCTTTCAGACAATGGTGGCTGCACCCTTCCAGCCAAGTCCCGCCACTTCTGGGCATACTCCTTAAAGCCTTCATTAGAGACCATACCCATACTCTGTAGTTGAGTACGAGTAGGTGCTAAATATGCATTATATTGGTATTGTCTGTAGAAGGCAGCAGCCAAATCCTCCCAGTTATGTACATCAGATCTTTCAAGCTGGTAGAACCAATCCAATTGTGTACCCGATAAACTATCTTGAAAAAAGTGGACCCATAGATCCTTATCAGAAGAATGAGGTTGGATATTTCTAACGTAAGACCTCAGATGCATCTTCGGACAAGACAAACCATCGTATTTAGCAAATGTAGGCACCTTGAATTTAGGGGGAATCACAATCCCAGCAACCAACCCTAGCTCTTCAAAATCCAGCCCAGGTACTCTTTGTACCTCCATGGCTGCCAGCCGATCTTCCAGATTCTTATAATTATCGTCCGCAGGAGGGTACTGCTGCTCAGAGTAATCTTCATCCTCTTCTTCTTCTTCCTCTTATTCAGACTCGGAGGGCACTGCAGCTCCCTTTCCTTTGCCAACCCCTTCATCAGACGTCGAGGGGAAATCCAGGACTCTTCTAGCTTGGTTCTCAAATCTTCTTCCCATAGTGACCACACCAACTCTTTTCTTTTTCTTTTTCTCCTTTACTTTTTCTTTTTCCTTCTCTAACAGTTCTTTAAGGTCCTTTTGACCCTTTGCCAAGGTCATGAGGAGTTATTGGAACTGCGGATTCTGTGCTTGTAGATCTTTGACCATCTGCTCTATATCCATCTTGTTGAAATAAACAGCAGAGAGATAAGGAAACCTGGTATGAAGACCTGTTTATGCATATGATGAATGATATGTATTCATGTAATGCATTCAAGGATTTAGAAATTCAAATTTGTTGCAAACAAAAAGAACACACGTCATATTAATAAGAAGAACTTTGTTAGTACATAAATTCCCCATGGGCAAGATAATACAAAATTCTAATGCAAAAAGACGTTGTGCATCCTCTTTGGTGCTATGTAGGTGTTGAGATTCTTCTCTTTGTGAAGTCGACGAGTAAGTTCCAAAACCTTCTTCTCACTGGCGTAGAAGCTCGCTTCAAAAGTATTATGTTCTTCCTTGAGCTGTATCCAACTCTTTTGCAATTCTTCCAATGATGTTGGCATTTCAGGATGTAAGAGGGTGTATGGAACCTCTCCTTCCATAACATGCTCTTTGATCATAGGCAGAATGTAGGGGTAAGGCATCATAAGACTCTGGGCGCGGGTTCGTACCCACTTGAGGTAAGGCTCAAGGGGGATGGAATTCTTGTGCCCCAGTGTCTTACTGTCCACCTTGTTGGGCATCCTCCAAGCTCGGATAAACCTTTGTCAAAGTCCTTGAGTGTCGTTGTCGAAGTCAAAAACCAAGTCTGGAATCAGCATGTCATGAGGGCCATCCCTTAGGGCATTCCCAAATTGTCTCAGAGCCAAACAGGGGTTGTAAGTAATGCCTCCACTAATGCCAAGTAGTGGGACATTAGGGAATTCCCCACAACGATCAATGATGATGACATTTTCTCTGGACCGAGAACACCAATGAACATCAGAATGTGTAAGAGTCATCAATCGTTGTGACCACCTCAAGCCTTGTTCATTCTTCAAGACTGACTGGGGAAGGTGAGAAATAAACCACCTTGCTAGAAGAGGAGTACAACATATGAGAACACCTTTTTTCCTCATTGTTCGTGTGTGAAATGAGTGAAGGATATCCCCAAGCAATGTAGGCACGGGATTTTGAGATATGAAAATCTTGACAGCATTCACATCTATAAGATGATCAGGGTTTGGGAACAAGACCAACCCATAGATGAGGAGTGCTACAATCTCCTCAAAAGCTTGCAGATCCAAAGAATTCCAGCAGTCTTGTGCCTTCTCAAACAGAAACTTTGCCAAGAAACCCTTGACACCACTTCTGGTTTTCCAATGACCTTTGATATCATATGGTTGCAAGTGTAGGGCTTGAGCAACATCTTCAGGCTTTGGTTCTCTTTCCGTACCGTTGTAGGGTAGTTGATGGAGAATAGGAATCCTCAAGAGTCGAGAAAATTCCTCCAAAGTAGGCACTAGTTGGTAATCAGGAAATGTAAAGCAATGGTGTAGGGGGTCAAAGAACTGGAAGAGAACTTTCACCATGTCTTCTTCAATGTTGGAGTTGACCAAGTTGAGAAGTCTAACATGTCTTTCACTGAAGGGAGAATTCTATAGAATCTTGGAAGTAAGCTCCTTTAGTAGAGGAGGGATTCTCACAAGGTTGACCTGAATAGTTTTCCTGCGAAGTGATTCCATTACCTATAAAACAAGAACAAAGATGAAGATCCAAACCCTTGAAATGGTTAGTGGATGCACATGATGCTTCATGATGTTTATGATGTATGCACAAGTATATGTACAAGCAAGTCACACAAGTTCCTAGTTTCAGGCTTGCATGGGGTTTCATAAGTAAGTACCCTCTTGAAGTTAGTTGGCTTAACCTGTCCTATAAATAGTAACCAGGTTCTAAGGAGTTCAATATCACTGGATTATTTTCTGTGTTCATTGTTTCAGTTTAGCCACTTAACTGGCGATCGAAATATTCCAAGAAAACAACCCTCAATGAGTGTAGTATCGAGTATCTACCAACTTCGGACTGCACCAAAGTCGGTCATCTCACTACCCCTAATAAGGCCAAGATGGTCAAGTAAAGGTTCTAAAAGTCTATTAGTGCTTCATGATTGTAGCGATAAAAATGTAGCGGGGTAAATCGGAGATTGAACTATTAATTAATTCGTCTCACAAAAGCAAGAGTCGCCACCGCGCTTTATTATTTCCAAGGGAAAAGGGAAAAGAGCGAAATAAAACCCTAAAATATGCAATGTAAAATAATAATTTAAAAGTAATGAAAATACAAGGCGTTTTTGAAAAGAGGTCTAGAGTTCGGGGGTTGGTTATACAATGGGAAGGTATTAGCACCCAATGTATCTATAGTATTCTATAGGAACCTTTTGAAATATCTGTTTTTTGGTTAAAATTGTTTGTTTGATTAAAATGGTTCATTTGGCTAAAAATAGGTGTGGGCGAGAGTTTGAAGATACGACGACCTAACGTCGAAGTTTTAACTTAAAAGGTGTGAGTTTTGAAAAAATAAATATTTGGGAAAATTATCTTAAACTTTTAACGAGATAATAAATGGAGGATGAATGAGGGTATTCGCACGATGTTTTTTTTATGACATGAAGTCAACAAAAAATTAAACAATTCCCTTGGATTTTGCAAGCAACATGAAGATTAAAAAATAAAAGTATAAACACTCCAAGATTTTAAAAGAAAACCAAAAGAGAAGCCATGGAATTAAATCGAAATTATTACAAACTCAACCAACATGTATCATGGGAGGAACATCATAAGGGGCAATAAATTCAAAGAGATAACTTACAAACTTATCAATAAAAGACTAGTTAAAAAAACTAACAAAATTAACTAAAATGTTGACCAAACTAAAAATGAAATATCAAGATTTAAATAAATTATAAAACTAAACTAATTAATTGGGTTTTATCTAAAACTATGTGATTATTTAATTTTTTAAACCAAAAGAGCTAAGGAAATCAATAAACGAATAAGAGTGTAAATTAGAATATAGGGTAAGCATGAAGTACTGGGCGCTAAAGCCTAATTGAAATGAGACCCAAGGTTTTGTTTTGGTTACAACCAGCTCCAGATTTACAATTAACAAGATATTTGGGAAATGAGCTGAAAACGAAATAAAAAGGTCCAGCATGGGATTGAAATTGAAATCGAACAACGCTTCTTTCGAACTCTCTTTTTTTCTCTCTTTCGAACTCTCTTTTTTTCTCTCTTTCGAACTCTCTTTAAAACTCTCTCTTCAACCTCTCTTTCGAACTCTCTTTTTTTCTCTCTTTCGAACTCTCTTTTTTTCTCTCTTTCGAACTCTTTCTCCCTCTAAATCGAAATCGAACACTCTGCTCCCTCTTTCGAACTCTTTCTCCCTCTAAATCGAAATCGAACACTCTGCTCCCTCTAAATCGAAATCGAACACTCTGCTCCCTCTTTCGAACTCTTTCTACCTAAATCAAAATTGAACACTCTGCTCCCTCTTTCGAACTCTTTCTCCCTCTAAATCGAAATCGAACACTTTGCTCCCTCTTTCGAACTCTCTCTCTCTCTAAATCAAAATCGAACAACAATACTGCTTCTGGTTTTTTTCATGCAGTTAAACATCAAATCAACAAGGCGACAAATATTCATGGTAAGAGAAACAACAATAACAATCTCAGGGGTTCTGGTTTATTGAAACATCAACAACAAAAAATGCAGCAACGACAACTAGTTCACAGCATACATCATTATAACAAGCATAGCAACAGATTTTGAGAAAAACATAGGGAGACTTACAAGATCAGAGCAAGTCTGATGGTTTCAATTTTTGACGATGGAATAATAAAGAAATCCAGAGATGAGGTAATATACTCTTTTAATTCCTTCTGCTTCCAAAAACTGACTCGAAAATGTTGGTGTTGTTGAGGCGATGAGTTCTTGTGGATGGTTGTGCTTGGTTCAAAATGGTGCAAGTTAGAAGGTTTGCTTCTGAGGTAGTGAATGAAGTTGGAGGTTGCATGGAATGAAGGTTTGAGCTTGTGATGTGAGGGCTTTAGTTTATGCAGATTTGTGCTTCTGCAAGTTCGAAACAGGCTTTGAGTTATGCTTGAAGGCGGGTTACAGGTTATCCTTGTGTTTTGATTTGGCTATGTTGTTGTGTTTTCGAGCAGTTTGCAGGTTTGACAAACTTGCAGGTTTTTTCTTGCAGTTTTACAGTTTGTGGTTGTGCAAGTTTGAGACTTGCAGGTTTTTGCTGGTTTTAGGCAGGTGGATGCAGTTCGGGATTTGTTGTTTGGAGGAGGAAGGCTTTGGCAAGATGATAACTTGCAGCTTTGAAACAGGTTTGGAGTTATGCAGGCTATCCCGCTTGCAGGTTTGTGTTTTTTTCTCTTTATGAACTATCTCCTTTTCTCGCTCACCTCTATTTCGATTGATATCTGCCTGTTTTATAGTGAATAAGAATGAGGTTTGGGGAGGGAAAGTTTGGTGAGTTTGAACAAATGGAATACCCTGTTTTCGACACTTTTTGATGCAGCTTCTTGCCCTCCTATTTTGGTGTAATGTTTGTCTTGACATAGTGCAGATTTTGGACTGGTGTTCACAGGTTTCTAGACTGGTGAAAATTGGGCAGCAGAGACTGTGTGCCCGTTTTCTTGGCATTACTTGCAGGGACCATGCAGCATAAGGACAGATTTATCGTTGCAAGTCTTTGGACTAATTTCTGCATTATATGGTTAAAGTGGACAACAAAGAGGCTTTGGAGTGTAGTATTTGACAGCATATTTATACTTACATAGACATAACATAATAATTATAATATTAATAATAATAGTAATGACAATAATAATAAAATAAACTGTTAGTAAAACTAAACTGAAAAATACAAAAGTGAAAGAAAAGAAATATTAAAATTGGTTCTAAAATCTATTAATAATTCAACTTAAAAATATTCAAATGGAATTATAATAAAAAAATTACACCAAAATTAATCATAAAAGAAATAAAAATAAATGAAAAATCAAACCATATATTTTCAAATTTTTGAATTGCAACTAAAGAAACACAAAATAGACTTACATACTCAAAAAATGCAAAAAAAAGTAAAAGAACTTATATGTATTTTGTGATTTTTGAATTATCAATAAAAATATAAAATTAAATGAAACTAACAAAACTATACACTTTTTTTTATATTTTGGATAAAGTAAAACTGATATGAACTAAATATTTTTTGTGGATTTTCTTTTTATTAAAAATAAGAATAAAAGAAAGATGATAAAAAAAATGAAAAGACATGATTTAATAAAGTCATGCAAAACCAGTTAAATTTCACTAAATTCACAACAATCTCTAACGTTTCTATTTTTTGGTGGATTTTCAAAGCATAATCATCTCTTGACTTGTAAAGAAAAGTTGTAGTTGTTGCAGAGGAGAATCATATGTAAAAGAACCACTAAAAAATTGTCGAAATTTGAAGAAGTTATGAATTTTTGAAATCTGACTCGAGAATTGGAAAAAATAGGTCGAATCGCTTGTGAACACTTGCTATGTAATAATGTAGATGGGAGGTGGTATCTTAGGTCAAAATTTGGGGTATGACAGCTTCCCCTATTTAAGTTTCTTCTATCCGGAGATATGAAGATTAAAATCTTCGTCTCGACGAGATTGAAGGTACTTAAATACATAATACATAAATTTTTCCCTAAGATTCCGCCATTATTTTTGTGATATGAATGTAGTATTTAAATTCACAGAGAATGATATTGTATGAGACAAGACAATGCTGGAGAAACCAAACACCAACAAACCACAGGAACATAAATTATACACTACTGGGGAAATGAGCCATCGACTTCAAATAATAGACTCTTGACGGCGAATAAAAATTTGAGAGAATACGACCTCTGACCCTAACAAAGAAGGCATCTTGCATAGGCCACAAAAACAGATTATTGACCCAAAATAACAGTGAGTTCACAACTCAAGGTCAAAGATAGGCAAAAGATGTACCAAATTTGCTGATAATGGATTATCGACTTCTGAAGGTAAAGATTCATAACAAACTTCTCTGCGAGATTTCCGGAGAGATACCAATTAATGCTGAAATAATAATATGGTTGTAGATACACAAGCTGCTCAAATAAAGAAGTTGCCACTTGCTGTCGTTCAAAGATGTCAATAACATACAAGTTGCTCAAATAAAGAAGTCGCCACTTGCTGTATTCCAAAAATACTATGACATACAAGTTGCTCAAATAAAGAAGCTGCCACTTGTTGTCTTCCAAAAAAATACTATGACATGCAAGCTGCTCAAATAAAGAAGCTGCCACTTGCTGTCTTCCAAAAATAACAAATAACATACAAGCTTCTCAAATAAAGAAGCCGCCACTTGCTGTTTTCCGAAGAAAAGTAACGTACAATCTGCTCATGAAGAGACCGCCACTTGCCGTTTTCCGAAGAAAAATAACGTACAAGCTGCTCATGAAGAGACCGCCACTTGCCATTTTCCGAAGAATAATAACGTACAAGCTGCTCATGAAGAGACCGCCACTTGTCGTTCTCCACAGAATAATAATGCACAAGCTGCTAATGAAGAGACTGCCACTTGCCGTTTTCCAAAGAATAATAACGCAGAAGCTGCTCATGAAGAGACCGCCACTTGTCGTTTTCCGAAGAATAATAACGTACAAGCTGCTCATGAAGAGACCGCCACTTGTCGTTTTCCTAAGAATAATAACGTACAAGCTGCTCATGAAGAGACCGCCACTTGTTGTTTTCCGAAGAAAAATAACGTACAAGCTGCTCATGAAGAGACCGCCACTTGCTGTTTTACGAAGAATAATAACGTACAAGCTGCTCATGAAGAGACCGCCACTTGCCGTTTTCCGAAGAATAATTCAGAAGAAAATTGTGATAACACTTCCAGAGAATAAAATCTTTGTCAAAAGGAACCATGAATAGATTCTTCCCGAGGAGATCAAATACTTAAATGTGCAAAATAAATGCACCATTCGTCTAGGTTGCCTAGCTTGGAGAAAACCACGAGATAGTCTATGCAAGAGACAACAACTCCCTCCAGGAATAAACCAGAGAGAAAACAGTCAAACAAGACTCTACCCAATGAGAAAATAACTTGATTGGGGATTCATCCTATCCAGAAATGGACAAGGAAGACTAAATCAAAAAATCATCCACGAGGATTAGCTCAGTTGGGGAATTTAGAAAGGAAGCACATTTTCTGCCTAAGCTATCATTCTACTTTGAAAGAACATGTACATTGTCTTAATAAACATAAACAAGGTATACGACCAAAAATCAACGACAAATGTGAATATGCATGCGTGATATAAGTGTAAATGAATGAATGAATGTTATGCTGACGAAACAGGCAGACGGAATATCTTGAAGATGATAAGATATCGCAAAATAATAGATACTCGGTCAATCTTGAAGAGACGGAAAATAACTGGAACTGGAACCAACAAGCAACGTCAGAGCGTATCACGCTACAAGGCTCAAATTTTCTGGGAGAAAAGTATTCAAATCCAAACTTCTAACACCAATGAACTACCAGCATGAGAAAAAGTGTACCACACTTCAGAAATCTGCTCAAATAAAGATAACCAAAACAACACTTAACTGGAAAAGCTGGGGAGTCACCAAACTTAGTACCACTAGAAACAAAAGTTTACACAACCAACACCTCGTGACGATTTTGAAAGAAAACATGTTCATCATGCAAGGATAAATTACTGTATTGTTTTACATTTCATGGCTTGACCATCCTCGGAACAACTGTTAATATTCCTTTCATTATTCACGACACATTTTTAAAATAAGAATACTTTAAATAACTTTGTTTCAAATATTTCCGTAAAAATTAAAATTTTGCCCACAAAAGGTAAATGCTCAAATTTCATTAATAAGATGGTAGTTCGCTAACAACGCGACTCCAACGGTTTACAAAAGTTTGGGAAATAGTACATGAAATAAAGGGTTACACAAAAACAATGATCACTATTCTCCCTAACAACTTCGAATTTCGAAATGTGCTCAAATGCCACGGCCGGTCTGACTAAAAGCCTGCCTAAGCCGCCCCTTCGGGTTTTCAACTTAGCAAACTGTCAATTCAAAACTAGGCGAAATACTTCTTGACAGCATCGGCGTTCATGGAGCACGAGAGCTCTTCACCGTCCATATTTGTGAGAATCATGGCACCTCCAGAGAAAACTTTCTTAACGACATACGGTCCTTCATAATTCGGAGCCCACTTGCCCCTAGAATCAGGTTGGAAAGATAATGTCTTTTTGAGCACAAGGTCACCTTCTCTGAACTCGCGTGGTCGAACCTTCTTATCAAAAGCCTTCTTCATTCTCTGCTGATATAATTGACCATGACACAACGCTATCAATCTCTTTTCTTCAATTAAATTCAACTGATCATATCTACTTTGACACCATTCAGCCTCAAAAAGTTTAGCTTCCATCAACACTATCATAGAAGGAATCTCAACCTCCACGGGGAGTACTGCTTCCATACCATAAACCAGGGAAAATGGGGTTGCACCTGTTGAAGTTCGAACTGAAGTACGGTATCCATGTAAAGCAAACGAAAGCATTTCATGCCAATCTTTATAAGCTACCACCATCTTCTGGACAATCTTTTTAATGTTCTTGTTAGCAGCTTCAACTGCCCCATTCATCTTCGGCCTGTAAGGAGAAGAATTATGATGTTCGATCTTGAACTCTTCATAAAGCTCTTTCATCATCTTGTTATTCAAATTCGAGCCATTATCAGTGATGATCTTGCTCGGGATGCCGTATCGACAAATGATATGATTCTTGATAAATCTGACTACCACCTGTCTGGTTACATTAGCATAAGATGCTGCTTCCACCCATTTAGTAAAATAATCGATCGCTACCAAGATGAAACGATGACCATTTGAAGCTTTGGGTTCAATCATTCTAATCATATCAATGCTCCACATAGAGAAAGGCCAAGGCGAAGAGATAACATTGAGGAGGGTCGGTGGCACATGTATCTTGTCCGCATAAATCTCGCATTTATGACATTTCTTCACATATTTGCAGCAATCAGATTCCATTGTCATCCAATAGTAACAAGCTCTCAACATCTTCTTAGCCATTGCATGTCCGTTGGCATGAGTGCCAAAGGATCCTTCATGCACTTCTTGCATTAGCATGTCTGCTTCATGTCTGTCTACGCATCTGAGCAAGACCATGTCGTAATTCCTCTTATATAACACTTCTTCATTGAGGAAGAAACTACTTGCCAATCTCCTCAACGTCTTCCTATCTTTATGGGATGCCCCAGGCGGGTACTCTTGAGTTTGAAAAACACGTTTAATGTCATAGAACTACGATTTGTCGTCGGTGACCTCTTCTATTGAGAACACATGAGCAGGTCTATCGAGGCGCATAACTCTGATTGTAGGCACATCGTTCCAACCATTCACTTGAAACATTGAAGACAAAGTAGCTAAAGCATCAGCCATTTGGTTTTCATCTCTAGGGATATGATGTAACTCCACTTTGTTGAAGAAGGTTAACAATCTTCTAGTATAATCTCTGTAAGGGATCAAACCAGGATGACGAGTCTCCCATTCTCCTTTGATTTGATTAATTACCAATGCCGAGTCTCCGTAAATATCAAGAATCTTAATCCTTAGATCCACTGCTTCTTCGAGACCCATAATACACGCCTCATATTCAGCCATGTTGTTCGTACAGTCGAACTTCAATCTCGCCGTGAACGGGATATGAGTACCTCGGGGAGTGGCGATGATTGCCCCAATTCCATTTCCATAAGAATTCACAGCTCCATCAAATATCAAACCCCAATGGGATTCGGGATCAGGTCCTTCTTCAGGTAACGGCTCTTCACAATCTTTAGCTTTCAAGTACATAACATCTTCATCTGGGAAATCAAACTTGATGTATTGATAATCTTCAATTGGTTGGTGAGCCAAATGATCGGCTAAAATACTCCCTTTGATTGCTTTCTGAGTGTGATACTCAATGTCATATTCAGATAACAACATCTGCCAACGGGCTATTCTTCCAGATAAGGCGGGCTTCTCAAAGATATACTTGATCAGGTCCATTTTGGAGATCAACCAAGTGGTGTGGTTAATCATATACTGGCGCAGACGGCGAGCAGCCCAAGCTAAAGCACAACATGTTTTCTAAAGCATTGAGTATCGAGACTCACAGTCTGTGAATTTCTTACTCAGATAATATATGGCATGTTCCTTTCTTCCAGTCTCATCTTGTTGACCAAGCACACATCCCATGGAATCTTCCAATATAGTCAGGTACATAATCAAAGGTCTTCCTTCCACTGGAGGATACAAAATATGAGGTTCAAGTAAATATTCTTTGATGCTATCAAAAGCTTTCTGACAATCTTCTGTCCACACACATCCTTGGTTCTTTCGGAGAAGCTTGAAAATCGGCCCACAGGTAGCAGTCATATGAGATATAAATCTAGAAATATAGTTCAATCTCCCAAGGAATCCTCTTACTTGTTTTCCCGTCTTGGGTGCGGGCATTTCCCGAATAGCTTTGACTTTATCAGGGTCTACCTCAATACCTTTCTGACTTACAATGAAATCCAGAAGTCTTCCAGAACGAACACCAAAAGTGCATTTGTTGGGATTCAGACGGAGTTTATACTTTCTCAAACGCTGGAATAACTTCAATAAATGTTCCAAATGATCCTCTTCAGTTTGCGATTTGGCAATCATGTCATCTACATACACTTCTATCTCTTTATGCATCATATCATGGAACAAAGCAGTCATGGCCCTTTGGTATGTTGCACCAGCATTCTTCAAACCAAACGGCATTACCCGATAACAAAATGTTCCCCAAGGTGTAATGAAAGATGTCTTCTCCATATCTTCTGGTGCCATCTTGATTTGATTGTAACCGGAGAAACCATCCATGAAAGAAAAGACTTTGAACTTTGCAGTACTGTCGACCAATACATCAATGTGTGGTAAAGGAAAATCATCCTTTGGGCTAGCTCTATTCAGATCTCTATAGTCTACACACATCCGAACTTTGCCATCTTTCTTAGCAACAGGAACTATATTGGCTAACCATTGATGATAGACCGATGTAACAAGGAAACCTGCATTAATTTGCTTTTGAACTTCTTCTTTGATCTTGTCAGCCATATCGGGACGAGTCCTTCTCAACTTCTGCTTAATCGGCGGACATTCAGGTCTCAACGGCAAACGATGCTCCACAATATTGTTGTCCAAATCTGGCATATCTTGGTAGGACCAAGCAAACACGTCAACATACTCTCTGAGAAGCTACAACATTTTCTCTTTGACCTCTGGGATAAGCAATGCTCCGACCTTAACTTCCTTTTTATCTTCTTCATCACCCAAATTGATCATCTCTATGGGCTCTTCAAACGGCTGAATAGTTTTTTCATCATGCTCAAGTAAACGGGAAATTTCATCAGGAACTTCTTCACTATCTTCTTCCTCGGCTCCGAACACAGGGAATTCAAAGTTGGGAGGGGGCATAGGATCATTGTTTTCAATGGTTAAGTCATGGATTAATCTGCACATATGATTATGCTTTATTTTAGAAATCGATTAATATGAATGTTATACAAATGAAACAAAAGATTATTATATTTTCCTATTACTACCAATTAATTTTCATTACTATTTCCCAGAAAAAGTGAAAAATAAAACAGTAATGGATAAAATAACGTTTTTATTCATGATTGGCAATATTTGAAACAAAGATAAGACTCTAGAAAACATGTGAAGTGGAATGTTGGATGATGCATGATATGCGATGCAAATGATCGTTCAGATAGTTTTTTCAAGGAACTTCAATAATTTTTCACACATCAATGGTAGAGGAATTTGGAACAACATAAAAACTCATTTCATTAATCAAAAGCGGTAAATTACAACTTACAACTTTGGAACAACAAAACAATAAATTACAACCTTGGGACGACAACCCAATAAAAAGCAGTAAATTACAACTTTGGAACATGAAGCCCATAATAAAAGCAGTAAATTACAACTTCGGAACATGAAGCCCTTTTACAGAGTTTTACAAAAATGACATCAGTAAAAATAAAACTAAGAACTGAAGATCATTTAGAATTAACTTCGAATGTTTCTTCTTCCAAACTCCATAATAATAGTACCTGAGATATCTGCAAAAATCATTCTTAAGTTCCTTGAAAAACAAGTTTTTACAAAAAATGTTGATGGATGCATGGATGAATGATAATGCAACAGTTACACACAAGTTCACAAATATGGGGTTCAAAGGTTCAACGTTTCGTGCATGGAGTCAAGGGTAAAGCCCACCCCAAGGTATGTACTAACAGTTTAATCGCACCTGTAAGACAAGGTTCTAATTGTTCCCGGAGTCTACATTCCTCCTTCAGATATTACCAACGTCTTGATTACTCAATAATTAGCAATATTCTCAAGAGAAACTCGTCCGAGCGTAGCATCGCGTAACAACTACTTTCGGATTACTCTGTTATAATCTCCGTGCTACACCTAAAAGGCCAAGATGGATTAGGGTTCGACGGTTCTCAGCTTCTTTGGCTCCCAGGTTAAAAATAATAATGTCTTCCCGATTACTCGATGAACAAATATTACGTTCAAAAGGGCCTTCCACTGAGTGGGGGATCTCATGCCTCCTTCTTCGGGATTACTCCCTCAAAGTTAACATGACTATACTGCCCGTCCTATTCTTAAGTGTAACTTAATCCTGGTATAGGATTCGTCCTTTGCAAAAAACCCAAACAACCCCAATATAAACACATAATCAAGCAAATCAAATAATAATAAAACAGATAAAACAAACTAGGCTTAACCCACTTAGGGATGGACCAGCAAGAGGTCAATCTTTCCCCAGCAGAGTCGCCAATTCTGTAGCGATAAAAATGTAGCGGGGTAAATCGGAGATCGAACTATTAATTAATTCGTCTCACAAAAGAAAGAGTCGCCACCGAGCTTTATTATTTCCAAGGGAAAAGGGAAAAGAGGGAAATAAAACCCTAAAATATGCAATGTAAAATAATACTTTAAAAGTAATGAAAATACAAGGCGTTTTTGAAAAGAGGTCTAGAGTTCGGGGGTTGGTTATACAATGGGAAGGTATTAGCACCCAATGTATCTATAGTATTCTATAGGAACCTTTGGAAATATCTGTTTTTTGGTTAAAATTGTTTGTTTGATTAAAATGGTTCATTTGGCTAAAAATAGGTGTGGGCGAGAGTTTGAAGATACGATGACCTAACGTCGAACTTTTGACTTAAAAGGTGTGAGTTTTGAAAAATTGAATATTTGGGAAAATTATCTTAAGTTTTTAACGAGATAATAAACGGAGGATGAATGAGGTTATTCGCACGATGTTTTTTTTTATGACATAAAGTCGACAAAAAATTAAACAATTCCCTTGGATTTTGCAAGCAACATGAAGATTAAAAAATAAAAGTATAAACACTCCAAGATTTTAAAAGAAAACCAAAAGAGAAGCCATGGAATTAAATCGAAATTATCACAAACTCAATCAACATGTATCATTGGAGGAACATCATAAGGGGCAATAAATTCAAAGAGATAACTTACAAACATATCAATAAAAGACTAGTTAAAAAACTAACAAAATTAACTAAAATGTTGACCAAACTAAAAACGAAATATCAAGATTTAAATAAATTATAAAACTAAACTAATTAATTGGGTTTTATCTAAAACTATGTGATTATTTAATTTTTTAAACCAAAAGAGCTAAGGAAATCAATAAACGAATAAGAGTGTAAATTAGAATATAGGGTAAGCATGAAGTACTGGGCGCTAAAGCCTAATTGAAATGAGACCCAAGGTTTTGTTTTGGTTACATCCAGCTCCACATTTACAATTAACAAGATATTTGGGAAATGAGCTGAAAACGAAATAAAAAGGTCCAACATGGGATTGAAATCGAAATCGAACAACGCTTCTTTCGAACTCTCTTTTTTTCGCTCTTTCAAACTCTCTTTCAAACTCTCTCTTCAACCTCTCTTTTGAAATCTCTTTCGAACTCTATTTTTTTCTCTCTTTCGAACTCTCTTTTTTTCTCTCTTTCGAACTCTTTCTCCCTCTAAATCGAAATCGAACACTCTTCTCCCTCTTTCGAACACTTTCTCCCTCTAAATCGAAATCGAACACTCTGCTCCCTCTAAATCGAAATCGAACACTCTGCTCCCTCTTTCGAACTCTTTCTCCCTAAATCAAAATCGAACACTCTGCTCCCTGTTTCGAACTCTTTCTCCCTCTAAATCGAAATCGAACACTCTGCTCCCTCTTTCGAACTCTCTCTCTAAATCAAAATCGAACAACAACACTGCTTCTGGGTTTTTTTCATGCAGTTAAACATCAAATCAACAAGGCGACAAATATTCATGGTAAGAGAAACAACAATAACAATCTCAGGGGTTCTGGTTAATTGAAACATCAACAACAAAAAATGCAGCAACGACAACTAGTTCACAACATACATCATTATAACAAGCATAGCAACAGATTTTGAGAAAAATATAGGGAGACTTACAAGATCAGAGCAAGTCTGATGGTTTAGATTTTTGACGATGAAATAATAAAGAAATCCAGAGATGAGGTAATATACTCTTTTAATTCCTTCTGCTTCCAGAAACTGACTCGAAAATGTTGGTGTTGTTGAGGCGATGAGTTCTTGCAGATGGTTGTGCTTGGTTCAAAATGGTGCAGGTTAGAAGGTTTGCTTCTGAGGTAGTGAATGAAGTTGGAGGTTGCATGGAATGAAGGTTTGAGCTTGTGATGTGAGGGCTTTAGTTTATGCAGATTTGTGCTTCTGCAAGTTCGAAACAGGCTTTGAGTTATGCTTGAAGGCGGGTTACAGGTTATGCTTGTGTTTTAATTTGGCTATGTTGTTGTGTTTTCGAGCAGTTTGCAGGTTTGACAAACTTGCAGGTTTTTGCTTGCAGTTTTACAGTTTATGGTTGTGCAAGTTTGAGACTTGCAAGTTTTTGCTGGTTTTAGGCAGGTGGATGCAGTTCGGGATTTGTTGTTTGGAGGAGGCAGGCTTTGGCAAGTTGATAACTTGCAGCTTTGAAACAGGTTTGGAGTTATGCAGGCTATCCCGCTTGCAGGTTTGTATTTTTTTCTCTTTGTGAACTATCTCCTTTTCTTGCTCACCTCTATTTCGATTGATATCTGCCTGTTTTATAGTGAATAAGAATGAGGTTTTGGGAGGGAAAGTTTGGTGAGTTTGAACAAATGGAATACCCTGTTTTCGACACTTTTTGATGCAGCTTCTTGCCCTCCTATTTTGGTGTAATGTTTGTCTTGACATAGTACTGATTTTGGACTGGTGTTCACAGGTTTCTGAACTGGTGGAAATTTAGCAGCAGAGACTGTGTGTCCGTTTTCTTGGCATTACTTGCAGGGACCATGCAGCATAAAGACAAATTTCTCGTTGCAAGTCTTTGGACTGATTTCTGCATTATATGGTTAAAGTGGACAACAAAGAGGCTTTGGAGTGTAGTATTTGACAGCATATTTATACTTACATAGACATAACATAATAATTATAATATTAATAATAATAGTAATGACAATAATAATAAAATAAACTGTTAGTAAAACTAAACTGAAAAATACAAAAGTGAAAGAAAAGAAATATTAAAATTGTTTCTAAAATCTATTAATAATTCAACTTAAAAATATTTCAAATGGAATTATAATCAAAAATTACACCAAAATTAATCATAAAAGAAATAAAAATAAATGAAAAATCAAACCATATATTTTTAAATTTTTGAATTTCAACTAAAGAAACACAAAATAGACTTACATACTCAAAAAATGCAAAAAAAGTAAAAGAACTTATATGTATTTTGTGATTTTTGAATTATCAATAAAAATATAAAATTAAATGAAACTAACAAAACTATACACATTTTTTTTATATTTTGGATAAAGTAAAACTGATATGAACTAAATATTTTTTGTGAATTTTCTTTTTATGAAAAATAAGAATAAAAGAAAGATGATAAAAAAAATGAAAAGACATGATTTAATAAAGTCAGGCAAAACCAGTTAAATTTCACTAAATTCACAACAATCTCTAACGTTTCTATTTTTTGGTGGATTTTCAAAGCATAATCATATCTTGACTTGTAAAGAAAAGTTGTAGTTGTTGCAGAGAAGAATCATATGTAAAAGAACCACTAAAAAATTGTCGAAATTTGAAGAAGTTATGAATTTTTGAAATCTGACTCGAGAATTGGCAAAAATAGGTCGAATCGCTTGTGAACGCTTGCTATGTAATAATGCAGATGGGAGGTGGTATCTTAGGTCAAAATTTGGGGTATGACAATGACATCACTCAGCGGCCCGTATTCTCTTTGATTGAATCAAAGGCTACCGGTACCCACAAATATGTCGCACTAATATAGCTATTGCTTCAACCATGTCGGTATACCCCGCACAGTTTCCACAATGTATTGCTATTTACCTATGAATGTTTCCCAAAAATCCGGGTGGAGGATTCAAACCCAAACAAGAGAACCAAATGTAAAGCAATCAAAGCAAACAAGATAAGCATGTAAAAGGTGATCTAAACCCTAAGGTTACTCCACTTTTAAGATTATCCCCAGCAGAGTCGCCAGTTCTGTGATGCGGTGGGAGAACTGACTTGAGGTTTTACGTTTGTGTTTGCAAATGTTTTAGTTTAGCAAGAGTCGCCACCGACTTTTTATTTTATCCAAAAAAAGGTCAAAAAGCATAGGAAAGACCTTTGAGATGTTTTCTTGGGTTCGGGGGGTAGATTATGAAAAGGGAAGGTGCTAGCACCCTTTTCATCCATGGTTATCCATGGGCTCTTAGTTACTTGTTTAGGTCACTTGCTTTTGCTTTTCAATTGTTTGAAATGGTGCTTTGTGTGTGGTTTTGAAAGATGTTTTGAAAAGAGGCCATCCTTGTGGAAACCTTTGTAATGATTCTTGTTTGAATATATACAAAGGTGTTTGTCTTTTGAAAAGATATTTCAATGTTTGAAAGTTTGTTTTGGGAAATGTTTTGAAATTGTGTTGTGAAGCGTGTTTGAAAATAACAAGGATGTTTTTTGCAAGTTTTGATCAAGTAACTAAGAGTTGTCTTCCCTATTTTACTCAAAGATCTTTCCTACACGTTTTTAACCCTTTTGACAATGTTGTTTTACCATTGCATTTGGTAAACAACTTTGCATTTGGATGTTAAACGGGACAGGCGCGGGTTATCGTATTGACCATGATAGCAATATTGCCAAGTATCTTTAGCAATTTTTTTGAGGGACTAGATCATTTTGTATAGGCAACCAATATAGTGTCATTGAGGGACTATGATCTTTTGTTTTGTTTCTGTTTTGCCAAAGTACTCAACATGCATAACATGGCCATTTTAAAGGCAACAAGTGGATGAAACCCTAAGGGTGCATGTGTGCATTGTGTTGTCATTTTCATGCTTCTTTGTCTTTGTATTAGTCAAGCTATTTGTTTGATTTTAGATTTTTGCATACAAACCCTAATCTCTAACATGGCATATTTTAAAGCATAAAGTGCGCAAAATAAAACTAAGCTATTACAACATTGATATGGGGAGGGGGATACAATTTTTGAATGGGGATTATTTTGCAAGAAATTAAAACCCTAATATTTACTATTACATCCAAATTGAATAAATGGTACAAATAAGTAAATAGGCAAGTATTTAAATGGTCAATTGAATAATAATGCAAACTATTATGAATATGCAAAAATGTTTTTGTTTATTTTTATATATGTAAAAATAAAATATTTAATGAATTAAAAAAAAGAAATAAAAAGTTATTATTTTTATTAAGGGTAAAAACTCTAATTTTCTTTTAAGAATATATATATATATATATATATATATATATATATATATATATATATATATATATATATATATATATATATATATATATATATATATATATATATATATATATATATATATATATATATATATATATATATATATATATATATATATATATATATATATATATATATATATATATATATATATATATATATATATATATATATATATATATATATATATATATATATATATATATATATATATATATATATATATATATATATATATATATATATATATATATATATATATATATATATATATATATATATATATATATATATATATATATATATATATATATATAATAAAATAAAAATAAATGAAATATGTACAAATGTCAAAAAATGAAAATATATTAGAAAAATATTATTTTTAATAAGGGTGGAAACCCTAGTTTTTGTTTTAAGATAATATATACTATATTATTTATTTTATGTACAAGAAAATAAACATAAATGTATACAAAGGTGTTTATGAAATAAATAAAAATGTGGAAAAATATTATTTTTATATGTATAAATAATAAAATAAAATAAAATAATATTTCTAAAATATTTGTTTGTTTTCATTAAAGAAAATAAAAGTATATACTAATTGATAATTATTTTCATGTTAGAAAAATAAAATAAAACATAAAAATAAATGGTGAAAATTTATAAAAATATTTTTGGTATTTTTTATGTTTAGAAAATATAAAATAAAATCAGAAATGAAAAATAAAATGAAAAATATAAAAATATAAAGAAAATGGGCCAGGGGGTGCAATCAGTAAAGAGGGGGTGTCAAAAGCAATGTCAGAACCGAGCGCAGCCCACCAAACTTCATCTTCAACCTTTGTCAACCAAAAACGTGCGCTCCTGACTCAAACATGGAAAACCTGCATACGTGCTCTAACGCAAAAACTCATAACATCAAAGTTGTAGCATTTTTCAAGACGATTTCAATCATATAAGAAACTTAATCTAACTCTCAAAGACCATAGAGAATTCTCTGGCCCTAATTCCTGACCTAACTTTTTCAGAAAGTTCATGAATTAAATTCTCTTAACATGTTTAACTTAAATGAAAACTGAGCATATGTACAGCTTCATGTCTATTAGTGCTACATTTTTTATTCATAAACCTAAGCCTAATGATTCCTAAATAGAGAGATATGAAGTTGACAAAAACCTATTTCAGTTGAACTCGTGTATGGCAATGTGGAGCTTTTCAGTGAGGCCTGAGATGTTTGGGAGCTTGCTTGAACTTCCTCTGACCTTCCCCAATGCCTAGTTTGCTTTGAATGTGCTTGAACAAGCTTGTAGAACTCAACCTGCACAAGCTGAAAACAGAAATGGTGAGGCTTACAAATGGAGTTACAGTCAGTGTCTAAGGGTTGGGATAGCTTGGTTAGGTTATATGGAATGTATTGGAACAAGTTTGGGGCAAAACGCACGAGCAACTTGTGAGATAAAACTCAAAGTGCAGAAGTTGCCCTGTTTTGCAAGAGGGAGGTAATTTTTTGTTTTGGAAGGTTTGAGGGCTCAATGGCTCGTGTTTCTGGCTCCAGGGAATTCCCAAAACTTGTTTCAAAAGCTTGCAAGGGTTTGTTATATCAGATATGCAAGTTGTGGTGTCTTTGACAAGTTTCTTGTATTTTAAGCAAAAATAAGGAATGATGCAAGACAGGCCTGTACAGGCTATCTACCAGCTTACACCTTGTGATCTTGGCCCCTTAAGTTTGTGGATATTGTGTGTTGTACAAGATCTTGTTCAAGGCTCAAGGATTCTATTTGACAAAAAGCAAATTTGACAAAAATGGCAATGTTGCCTTTTTGCTATTTAAGGATTAATCTCTTGTGTAATCCTCCCATGACCAGAAAAAAGCCTCAAACCAATGGATTTGCATTTAATTATTGATTATGGAAGGGTTTTTGGACCTGTAATCAAGTACAAACAAGGCTGATTAGAGTTTGCAACTTGTATCACTAAGAAAATGCCATGGATCAAAAGTGAGTTTTTGCCAACTTCAAGCCTTCGATTCTCCATAACCACAAATGATTTTGGAGAGTTCTTGGACATTTTGGAAATCTTGTAACATGATCTACAATCCATCTTTGAAATGCATTTTTATATTCAAAGTGGAACTAGGTTAAAAATTGCCATGAAGATAGGTCAAAATCCTGCCGAAACTAGGGCAAAATTTCACTAAGTTAAAAGTTTCATGGACCCTTATTCCAAAAATCATAACTTGAGATCCAAGCTTATTTTGAGAAAAAATTGTGAATCAAAGTTGTAGATTCTGTGGAGGACTACAACTTTCATGTTGGAAATTTTGTTTGAATCCAATTTCATCATGGTGAAAATGTTGGGCAAAGTTGGGAAAAATTAAGAATATTTCATAACTTGGGAAAATTCTAAGTTATGAAATTTTTTCAAACATAAACCCTAATTTGCAAAATTGGGTTTCTTGATGAACAAGTTTCATGTTTTGACATATCTTAATGAAAAATTACCCTTGGCACTTGATTTTGACCAAAAAGTCAAAGTTTGACTTTTCAGTGTATAGTCAAATTTTGATCAGTTGACTGAAAAAATTCACCTGTCAATCCAATGCAATTGAGATCTTTTGAACCTTGTGAATATGTCAAGATGATGCCATTGAGTCCTTGAGTCCATGCTTGAACCTAGTTTGCCATTGGCTAGGTTAAAAATCATAAATTACCCTTGTACAGTCAAAACCCTAAAAATGATTATTTTGCCCTTTTGATGATCCGATTAAATTTCTTGAGGAGTTGTGGTCCAAACTTGATAAAATGGTTCATAGGAGCCTATAATGTTGATGTGGATCAAAATTTATGAGGTTTGACTTTAAATTGGCCATAGTTGACTTTTTCCCCAATACGGTTGATTTATAGGTCAGTTGTCCAATTGACTGGGCAAAAGTTTGATTCAAGGCCTGAAACTTGGTATGAATAATCTTATAAGTCCAACAGGAAGCATGAAAGTCACAT
Organism: Vicia faba; assembly: GCA_948472305.1. NCBI lineage: Eukaryota > Viridiplantae > Streptophyta > Magnoliopsida > Fabales > Fabaceae > Vicia > Vicia faba. The sequence goes on from OX451736.1 coordinate 178,211,621, forward strand.
TGAGCATTAGAAGTCCAAAATTCCTTGTGAAAACTCAAACCCTAATTTAGGTCATCAATGCAAGGAGATGTCTTGAGCAGAGCAAACCCTAATCCTGTCTAGAATTCAAAGAGTCTTGTTGATGAGAAATATTGATAAAATGAGAGGTAAAATTTTGGGGGAAAACACACAAGTTCCTGCATGTTTGATGGTCTGATCAAATATGTAAGCCCCATAATCAAAAACATTTGGGTTTCCAATAGCATAAATGAACTTTCCTAAACCAATGTAGATGGTTGAAGTGTGATTAGTGGGAACCCAATTTGCAGCTCCAATCCTATGTAAAATTGCATATTTCACACTCAGTTTGCTGACAAGAAGTTTGTTTTTCATGGGCCACTCACTTACTTAATTATCAGTGATGGCTCTACACACTTGATTATCTGTAACTTCCAACTCACAGCAAACAGCTTCAGACCTATCTAGAAATCTATTTATGATGGCAGGAGAAAATTCGACACACTTTCCTATAACAAAAACCTTTCAATACTCCTTACTTTTATGTTCAACACAATCAACAGGAATATTAACAATAAACTCCTTAACAAGGGTTTCATAGTAATTGGTAAACCTGGTAACTGTTTTCATTAATCTAGCATAAGAGATCAGCTCCATGATTTCTTTACATTCTAAAGCACCAGCTCCCAGTTCTCTCTCCATGGAAATCCTTCTTTGATACACATACTTCCACTTTTCAGCATTCCCAACAGAGTGGAAGGAGATTTTGTCAAGTAGGGCATCATGAACCCTCACAAAAATCTTCTTGCTTGCATACTTTTTGATAGGATATATGTCCTGGACATCTTGCTCGACATCATATTTTGAATCAAATTCTTAAACCAACACAACTTTCTTCTTATTCTTGGATCATTTTACAGCATCCTCATCATCATCTATGGAGCTAACAGGTCTAGCTTTTCTTTTCCTAGAGAGAGGAACCACTTTACTTCTTGGCTTTGGGGGTCCATACATGATTTTATTCTTGGTTGTTTTGGAAGGGGTGTGACACTTGCATCCTTCACTTTCCTGGATTTTAACCTTCTTGCAATACCAGGTACCACATTAGTAATGAGCTCATTGTCAGACAACTCTTCAACATTCACTACATTCTCAACATTGTGACCTTCTCCATCCTTAGAGGCAACAACACCTTCTTTAGAATGAGAGTTCTCTTCAACATTTTGTTCTTCCACTTCCTTCAGAGTAGACATAGCAAGCTTATCAAGTTTTCTTTCATCAGTATCTTTCTTGAAGGTTAGTGATTTAGCAGCAGCACTTTTAGAGTTACTTCCTTTGTCAACAGGAGGAGGCATGTAGGAAAGGGGAGTAGAAATCCCAGGCACAGCGAACCCCTTCATTTAATACTCTGTCTACTAGCCTTCTGATTCTTCTATTAACATTGACAATCTCTTTTTCTGTCCTATTATCAATTGCAGTGGAAGAGTTACCTCTATCATATTTGGATTTCTTTGCAGGTGATGATCTGGGTTTCTTGACCTTTTTATCAAGAGGTGGGTTGGTTGTTAGAGGAGTAGCATCGAGTACTCTATCAAGGGAAAGATTTTCAAGGAGGTTGACATATTTTGAGGAAGATGATGTATGATATTGAGACATGTTTGAGAATTTTTGAGCAAGGTGATGAAGAATGGCAACAGTCATTTTTCTGTGGAGGAGAATGAAGAGTTTTCAAAAGTAGAGAGAAGAAATTTTGTAGCGTATGGGAAACAATTTGAGGCAGTCTTGTAATGATTTATTTCTAAATTTTATTTGTTGGAAACACAAATAATACAATATCACTTTAATGATATTCCCACACACGTTTAATTGCTACAAACCCTCATATAAACAGATCCATAATTTTCCTCTTAAATTCTCAAATTTATTAGCATCCAAAGCCTTTGTGAAGATATCAGCCAATTGCAATTTAGTGGCTACATGTTCTAAGGCAACAATCTTTTCTTCAACAAGCTCTCTTATGAAGTGATGACAGATGTCAATATGCTTTTTCCTGATGTGTTGAATGAGATTCTTTGATATGTTTATGGAACTTAAATTGTCATAGAATAATGTCATGACATCTTATTTAACATTCTATTTTGTTAACATTTGTTTCATCCAAACCAATTGAGAACAACTACTTCCTGCAGCAATATACTCAGCCTCAGCAGTGGACAGAGACACACAATTTTGCTTCTTGTTGAACCACGATATGAGATTATTTCCCAGAAAGAAGCATCCTCTTGATGTACTTTTTCTATCATCAGCACTTTCTGCCCAATCAGCATCACAAAAACCAGTTAAGGCGAAGTTTGATCCATGAGAGTACAGCATACCATAGTCACTTGTCCCATTCACATATTTAAGAATCCTCTTCACATGGTTAGAATGGATAACTTTAGTATCGGCTTGATATCTTGCACATACACCTACCACAAAGGCAATGTCTGGTATGCTAGCTGTGAGATATAGAAGAATTCATATCATGCTTCTGTAGAGACTTTGATCTACACTTACTCCTTTTTCATCTTTAGTCAACTTCAGATGTGTGGGAGCAGGGGTTCTTTTGTGACTGGCATTCTACATCCCAAACTTCTTTACTATATTCTTAGCATACTTTCTCTGAGATGAAAATATGGAATCTTCCATTTGTTTAACTTGCAGACCAAGAAAATAGGTTAATTCACCAACAAGACTCATTTCAAATTTCGATTGCATTTGCTTAAAAAAATGTTGAACAATCTCATTTGACATCCCACCAAATACAATAGCATCAACATAAATTTGAGCAATCAATCTTCCCTTCTTCTTCTTTGACAGAGAGGGTTTTGTCTATGCCACCTTTCCTATATCCATTCTCCCCAAGGAATTATGTTTGTCTCTCATACCAAGCTCTTGGAGCTTGCTTCAATCCATACATGGCTTTCTTCAGTTTGTAGACATGTTTAGGAAAACATGGATAAATAAATCCCTTTGGTTGTTCCATATAAACTTCTTCATTCAGATAAACATTTAAGAAGGCACTTTTTACATCCATTTGAAACAATTTAAATTTTAGTATGCATGCAACTCCTAATAGTAGTCTGATTGACTCAATTCTGGCCACAGGAGCAAAGGTTTCATCAAAGTCCACTCCTTAAATTTGAGTGTACCCTTGTGTAACTAACCTTGCCTTATTTCTAGTGACCTCCCCTTTTTCATCAGATTTATTCTTGTATACCCATTTAGTGCCAATCACATTTGTCCCTTTAGGTCTTATAACCAGATCCCAAACTTCATTCCTATTGAATTATTCTAGCTCCTCTTGCATAGCATTAATCCAGAATTCATTAGTTAGGGCCTCTTTGACATTTTTAGGCTCAATTTTTTATACAAAGCAAGAGCTTGAAATCCCTTCTCTTGATCTGGTAGTAACTCTTTTGTTTGGATCTCCGATGATAAGCTCCTTAGGATGATCTTTTTGATTTCTAATTGAAGGTCCTTTATTGAGGTGATTAGGCTAGGGATCTTCTTGAGGAGGATTAGAATCAATACTTGTGTCATTTGATTCAGTTGGGCTATCAGGAAAAGATGTTCCAACATCTTCTGAGACATCTTCTTCAACATTCCATCCTCTATCATCAATAGTAACATTTATTGATTCCATCATAACTTTGGTTCGGGAATTAAAAACTCTGTAAGCTCTAATGTTCATAGAGTAACCCAGGAATATTCCTTCATCACTCTTTGGATCCATCTTCCTCCTTTGTTCACTATCAGCTAAGATGTAATATTTACTTCCAAAAACTTGAAAGTATTTAACAGTTAGTTTTCTTCCCCTCCATATTTCATACAAAGTAGCTGAAGTGCCTTTCCTTAGAGTTACTCTGTTATGGATATAGCATGCAATATTCATTGCTTCAGCCCAAAAATGGTAGCGTAGCTTCTTAGCATGAATCATGGATCTGGAATATTCTTGGAGAATTCTATTCTTGTGTTCTACAATCCCATTCTGTTGAGAAGTAATGGGAGAAGAGAATTCATGGTCGATTCCTTCAAAAGAGCAAAACTCAGCAAAATTTTTATTCTCAAATTCCTTTCCATGATCACTTCTGATTCTTATGACATGGATTTCCTTTTCCCTTTGATGTTTTTGAGAAAGATCTTTGAACACATCAAAATTTTCTGTTTTTCTCTAATATATCTTATCCATGTGTATTTGGAAAAGTCATCTACAACGACATAGGCATACTTCTTACCACCAAGACTTTCAACATGCATAGGTCCCATCAAGTCCACCTGAAGAAGTTCCAAAACTTTGGATTTAGTAAGATGTTGAATCTTCTGATGTGACATCTTAGTATGATTTCCAATTTTGCAGTCACCATATACCCTTCCTTCTTCTATTTTTAGCTTAGGAATCCCTCTCACTACTTCTTCAGATATAATTCTTTTCATACCTTTCAGATGCCAGTGTCCCAATTTTTGATGCCATAGTTTAACTTCATCCTCTTTGTCTAAAACACATGTTGAGGAGAGGTTCAACTCTTGAGGAACCCATAGATAATAGTTGTCTTTAGATTTGATCCCTTTCATAATAACTTCACTCTTTTCATTGCACACAAGACATTCTTCCTTGGTGAAGTTAACTTTGAATCCTTGATCACATAATTGGCTTATACTTATCAAGTTAGATGTTAACCCTTTAACAAGTAACACATTATCAAGCTTATGGACTCTTGAACAATGAATCTTGTCAACACCTTTGATTTAACCTTTTGCTCCATCACCAAAATTCACATAACTGATGGAGTGAGATTTGACATCCACCAACAGATTCTTGACACCTGTCATGTGTCTAGAACAACCACTATCAATGTACCTGTCATCTCTGGTTGATACTCTGAGAGAGGCGTGAGAAATGAAACTAACAACATTGGACTTGGGACTCCACTGTTTCTTCTTTTTGCTATTTTGGGGAATCTTATCAGTTTTTGGAAAAGAAGTATTTTTAAGATACCCATAACTCTTGAAACAGAAGGGCCTTATATGACCAAGCCTTCCATAGTGATGACATCTCCAGGGCTGGGGATTCTCTCTGGTGTGATTAAGCTTTTTCTTCCCATGATGTTTTCCATGATGTCCTTTCTTCCCATGATGTTTTCCAATATGTTGAGACATTTGATTCGACATCTTTGGTTTAGGCTTGGCATGAGTGGAAACTGATGAAGACTTTTCTGATTTAGGTTCCTTTTTCTCATTGAAACCTAGACCACTCTTGTCTCCTGTAGCTCTTCCTGCTTGGAGAACTTCATCTAATGTGTTAGTCCCATTATTCATCATCTTGAGAGATTTGACCATTCTAACAAGATTTAAATTCAGAGAAGACACTTCACTTTCTAGATCAGAAATAGTTTTAAGATGCCCTTCCTTTCCTCCTTCAGCTGAGTTATGAGGGATTTCTGTTTCTCCCCTTCAAGACACACTTCTGCACTTCTGAGACATAATTCTTTGTATGAAATAGCTAACTCATCAAAGGTTAGTTCCCTGTCACTAGACTCTTCATCGAAAACATATTTTCCTATCAATGCTTTAACATATTTGGAAGATTCTTCAAGATCACTCTCTGATTCCTCTTCAGACCAAGTAACAGATAGATTCTTCTTTTGTTTCTTAAGATATGTAGGGAATTCAGCTCTAATGTGACCAAATCCTTCACATTCATGACATTGAACTCACTTCCCTTGAGTAGATTTTTCTTCAGCCCTTTTTCTTCAAAACTCGTTTGACTTATGGATGTCAGATGAGATGTTCTTGACATTTGATCTTTGGTTCATGTCCATCCTTTTTATCACTTTGTTAAATTTTCTTCCAAGCATAGCTAAGGCATTTAATATTCCTACATCTGTATCCAGATCACAATCCTCTTCTCCATCTTCATTATTTGATACAAAGGTTATGCTTTTGTTTTTCTTTTCAGATCTTTCATTGATGCTTAATTCAAATGTTAGAAGGGATCCAACAAGTTCATCCACTTTCATTTTGTTAATGTCTTGAGCTTCTTCTATAGCAGTCACTTTCATATCAAATCTCTTGGGAAGAGACCTGAGCATCTTTCTCACCAATTTGTCTTCAGGAATTTTCTCTCCTAAAGCTCTAGAGGCATTAGCAATTTCAAGAATGTTCATATGGAAGTCATTATACTTTCATCATCCTTCATACTCAAATTCTCAAATTTTGTGATGAGCAACTGAAGTATTGACATCTTAATTTTGGAGGTGCCTTCATGAGTAGATTAAAGAATCCCCCATGCATCCTTAGCAACTTCACATGTATTCACTAATCTGAAATGTTCTTGTCAATTCCATTGAATATTGCATTCAAGGATTTAGAATTTTCAAGAGCAATTTCATCTTCTTCCTTAGACCAATCTTCTTCTGGTTTTAATTTAGAAGTAGGTTCTATATTTTCTCCCAATTTGACAGGGTATTCCATCCTCTTAAAACAGCTTTCCAAGCCTTGTTGTCTAAGGACTTTAAAAAGGCAACCATTTGTGGTTTTCAGTAGTCATAATTGCTTCCATCCAGAATGGGTGGTTTGTTCATAAATCCACCTTCCTTGTCCATAGTACTAGAAAGTATCTTCCTCGGATCTCACCCAGATAAGAGCAGGACGTCTGCTCTGATACCAATTGAAATTATGGTATCAGATATATGATGTCGAATGAGATGTCACGGCACAAATATTTGTTTGCAGGTAAAGTGCAGTAAAATAAAAAGCAGTAAAAACACAAGAGATTTTCACCCAGTTCAGTGTAGAACAACACCTACTCTTGGGGTTACCAAGCCAGGGACAAGTTCACTAAATAGTATCAATTCATAGACCCTCAGTAAACAACCAGTTTACGATCTAATCACTTAATCACTACCCGTGCTAAAATTCTACCTAAGACTCACCTAGGTATAAGGACCTCCTCAAATCCCTTCAATCACTTACAATGAAAAACTAACAGAAATAATAAGTTTAAAACACTTCAATCATTCAATGCTTAAAAGCTTATGAATGATACATAATTAACAACCCAAATAACAATACGAGCATTCAATCAATACTAGAGTGTTTGACAATTAAAAGACTTAGGCTTTTTAAAATAGAAAAAAATATTCTTCTTCAAAAGTTGCAGTAGTTTGAACAAGAAGCAAGTCCTTATATACGCACAGCTGTGGGCTTGGGCTTTAAAACCAAATATTCAATTCTTTTGAATGTTTCCATAAATTTAGGTGAAGATAAAATCCATGCATTTTGAAAAATATTTCTCCATATTTTTCGATGCCTGTGAGTTACAAATCTTGAATTATAGAGTGCTGGAAATCAGGAAACATACAACTTAAACTGGTGTTGGGCTGAGATCATTTCAGGAGGCTGATGTCAAGACATCTGCTTTGACATCATTCAAAACAGTTATCTACAAATGTCAAGACATTTAGCAAAATATTAACAGCACATTGTTTTATCAAAATTGCTGCCAACAAACACTTACATCCCAAAAGAAAGGGGACAAAGTATCCATGAACAATCTAGATATCTTTCTCTTCCAAAGGTGGTTCAACTTGAGATGCCAATTCTCTCCATAGTTGAGCATATTCTTTGAAATATTCTTTCTCATTCCGAGACAAATTTTGCAGTTGGCGACGATCAAGTTCCATGTCAAGGTTGTATTTGTATTGCTTTATGAAAGCATCAACAAGATCTTGGAAGCATTGGATACGGACTTTCTCAAGTCTCATATACCATTTCAATGAAGCTCCACTCAGACTATCTTGGAAACAATAGATAAGCAGCTTGTCATTCTTTGTGTAAGAAAACATCTTTCGAAAGTACATCACCAAGTGGCTTCTTGGACAAGTATACCCCTTGTACTTTTCAAACTCGGGAGTCTTGAACTTAGCAGGCATAACAAGATCAGAAACAAGGCACATATTTTTAGTAGAAATACAAAAGACATCATTACCTTCCATAGCTCGGAGTATCTTTTCTAAAGTCTGATATTGTTCTTTGAACTCTTCAAACTCACTAAAGTCTCCCTGACTCACACTTCGAGGACTGGCAGCATGGTACTCAAAGAGAGGGTTCCCAAAAGCAGTTTGTGCAGCAGGTTGACGAGAAGCAATATGAACGATTGGCTGAGTTTCAATGAAAATCGGAGCTTGAAATACTGGTCGGGAAGAATGTCAAACCATTGAAGTAATTGCAATAGGCGAAGAGTAGTTATGAGGCATCCAAAACTCTGGCCATGTAGTAGATGTATGCTGGATAGGTTGAGTGTCAACGACATCAATTGGGATTTCAGATATCGCATTCCTTTAAGGTGGCTCTCTGGAAATTAGGACTTGCATCATCTCAGTAAGTTTGGCCATGCCTGACTTCAACTCATCGATTTCCATTCTGATTTAAAAGTTGTGCTGCTCTTGGTTTTCCATTCTCAATCTGACGGCATCTCTAGTTTCGTACTTGTGTAAAGGAATCAGCTTGACAGTAGACGACTAACTGGAAGAAAGAAACAACTGGAAATAAGATCCTGAATAACCCGGATGTATGCAGAATGATGTAGAGGATGCAAATGATATGCAACATTATGAAATGCACTGCACAGTAACAGGATCACAAGTTCAAAGTCACGAGCCTGGAGTCAAATGTACAACCCATAAGGTATGGAATAACGCTTATTACCTTCCGAACAAGGTTCTAAGAAGTTCCCAGAGTCTACATCCTTCCATCGGATATTACCAACATCGCGATTAACTCAGTAATTAGTAATGTTCTCCAGAAAAACTCGTCTAAGTTTAGCATCGCGTGACAACCATTTTCGGATTACTTTGTCATGGTTTCCGCATAACACCTAAAAGGCCAAGATGGGTTAAGGGTTATATGGTCCTCAGCTTCAGCAGGCTCCCAGGTCGAAAGCAGGATGTCTTCCCGATTACTCGGTAAATGACACTATAGTCAAAGGGGCCTCTATTGAGTAGGGGATCTCATGCCTCCTCTTTTGGGATTACTCCCTCAAATTTAACATGACTATACCGCCCATCCTATCTTAAGTTTGCCCAAAGTCCGGGTAGAAGACTTATAAGAAATCACCAAGCCCCTGAAAACTAGGAAAATCCAGACAAACATATATATAGAATAATGGGAAGTAATAAACAGCAAGTAAAACAACATATAAACACATGTAAAAAAGAAACAAACAAAGCTAGGATTGGCCCACTTAGGAAAGATTCCCCAGTGAAGTCGCCAGTTTGTCGCTCCGTTGCAAAAAAATGCAATGCAAATATAAAGAAGATATGGCGGTAAAGATTTGAGATTAAGCCATCAATTGACTTATTTCAACACAATGAAGTCACAACAACACTTTATTGTTTCGAAAGGGAAATGGAGAAAAAGAGAATAAAACCTACAATAAAGTAAAAGATCAGAGATCGAGGTATGGGGGTCGGTTATGCAAAGGGAAGGTGTTAGTACCCTGAGCATCTACGGTACTCTGCAGGATCCATTTTGTTTGTTTTAAATCAATGAGTGTGTTATCTAAAGGCTTACTTGCTAAAGGAAAAGAACGAATGAGTATTTATAAACAAAAGAAAATGTTTTCTATTATTTTTGCTCGCCTTGGGTCGTACGACTTAGTGCCTACGTACTCCCTCTTGCAATGGGAAAGTTAGAGCATCGTAGTTCGGCTGAAAAAGACTATTCTGTTGTTTGATTTTAAACGAAGAGACAAGTCGTCATTGTTAGGAGAGAAATATCGACTAACGCCCACAAGGTGTGTAAAAGATGGACCATGCGTCAGCAAGAGTGAGGGTTTGAGAACGCCTCTAGTACTCAAGTGGAAAAATCAACACCTTTATAACCATGGGGATAGGAGAATGCTGATCGACTATCAATGAATCATGTCTCATCTTGAAAATAAAAATTGAAGGGTAAAGGTGCTCGAGCGCACAAAAAGGGTTTGAATGAGTTGAAGTGTTTTTGTTAATTTTGAAAAATGTCAAAGTATGATTAAATGAGTAGAAGTTTGTTTAAAGAAAGGAAGTTTTAAAAGAAAAGGCACTCGGCAAAGTCGAGGTTTATTATGAAAGCGGTTCGAGTTTATAAACAAAAAAGATTTTGAAAAAGATGAGAAGGTTTTGAAAATTACAGAATGGGAGAAGAAATGAAGAGAATGTCCTATGTACAGGGTGTAAAAGATAAGGAAAGAGGATCTGAGCGAATAAGAAACCAGTACTTAACATGATAAAGTCAATACCGTATTCTCATCCCTTTGGGTTTAAAGCCACAAGAAGATAAAGAAGCTAAGAGTATACCAAACCTCAGGTGAAAATAAATCACAAGCCGATGGCATCAAAGAAACCCAAATGGAAGATAATACTCCCAGCACCGGATAAAGCGTAATGAGTCAAAAGCGAGGAGCGCAAGATGTGAAAATAAATCATGGACGAAGAAATTGTGGATGATGAGAGGAATCAGATAAATCGCAAATGCGACAGATAAAGATCGCGGTATCGGATAAGAAACCCATCATCACATAAAATATACATACAAATCCAACAGCACGAGGAAACTTATATGCGTCCATACGATTTTCAAAAGTTAACTTTAATTAAAATTTAAAATCGCTACGCAATGAAAAGAATATTTACATAACCTGAATTTATTTACAAGTGAATTGAATAAAATCAAAAATATTATGTACAATTATATATTTACATTACTAAATATTAAATTGAAATAGTAAAATGAAATACAATAAAAAGGGAATGAAGAAAAAGTAGAGATCGCTATACGAGAATGAATGATCGAAACGATTTTCGGAAACCTTCACAATAACAAACACGTTAGTAGCATAAGCGGGATAAAAATAAACCAAATGAAATTGAAAAAATTAAAATATGTATTAGTAATCTCAAAGTGTAAATTGAAATGAAATTGCATGAATGCATATGAATATTTATACAAATAAGAACCAAGAATGATTACTCAATGTATCCAACAAAAATTAGCATAGCATTCAATGTTCTAAACGCATTTAAACTCAAGTAAACGCAACGTTGAACATGGTCATCAATTCACAAATGAAACAAGAAGTTGAGATTCACATTGCAATATGAAAAATTGAGTTCAAAATGAGCTTTAAACCTTCAAATCAAATTCGGATAGCAAGAAGGATTTAAAAATTCAATCTCAAACATGTTTAGCGCAAAAGGAAATAGCACGTAATTCCACCCGAATTACTAACCAATCAACTAAAAACAGACCAAAATCAAAAAAATAATTTATGTCATCACCAAACTATGCATAATTTAAACAATACCAATTTCATGGCTTATTCAACAAAAGTAAATCAGAGATTACTGAAAAAAGGAACAGAAATTTACTGTAACTTCCGAAAGGTGTTGAACATAAGTCATGAGTTGAGGTTTGCGTCACAATTGTGGTCTGCTGGCGACGAGAAGTTGATGATGATGGCTGATGTGCATGGAAGAGATGATGAGCGCCGATGAACAGATGGAGTGCAGTTGGCGTAAGAAGAAGAGGAACGATGATGATTTCCTGTTGAATGGGGTGCTAGATTCGAACAGTGATGGCGAGGTGAAGTTGCTATAAATGGAAACAAGGGGAGCGGATGATGCCCAGATTGAATCAGTGAAGGGAATTCGCTGGGTTGTGTGAACTGGGTGAAGGTGAGGCTAGTATGTTGGAAGGTTGATGGAACAGGTTACAGTTGAAGGGGTGTAAAACATGAAGCTAGCGAAGATGATAAGTGAGCAGGTTGTTGGGGTAGTTGCTGTTTGTGTTGTGTTGGATTGAAGGCGGAGGCATGGAGTAGTGAAAGATGGAATATCATTGGGTTGTTGATTGAATTCGCGGAAAAGAGGAAGAAATTGAATGGAGAGTAAAGGGTTGTGAGGAAGATTGCTTGGAATTGTTTCTGTCAAATGGTGTAGTGTTGAAATTGAAGGGAGATAGAGGGGTTAACAGTGGCGAGAGAGAGATGGAGTGGTAACCGTGGGGTAGAGGGAGTGGACTAGGTTGTTGATTGTGTTGTTTAAGAAAGAAAAGGAGAAGGCTATTATATAGAAAGAATGAAAAGAAAATTCAATTATGTTTCTTCAAATCCGCTAGCTCTTTTTTTCTATTGATCTGTAACTTTCTCTAACAACCAATCAGAATAAAGCACAGTTTAACAAATATTTTTTTATGACCAAAAAGCCCTATAATGATAAAAAAAGACATAAAAGTCCTAAAGAGCAAAAAGTAATGCAATTTAAATTTATTTTTTTGAATTTTTATGAATAAAAATAGAGACCCAAAATGACTAAAAACGATAAAAAATGGACAAATATCTATCCGAAAAAATGAAATGAACACATTAAAATAAACTACCTGTCACAAAGATTAATGAAAAAATATTCAAATGATTAAAATCGAAATAAAATAAGAATAAAAATATCAGGCTGAACAAACGTTTACGGTTAAAAACGAGACTTCAAAATGTACCGAAAAAATGAAGCGAGCTAACAGTCGTGATCTACGCGAAATATAGATTCGTAAAATGATCAGTAAAAGGTGAAAACTTGAAATATTTTTCTCGCTAATTTTACCCACAGTATCGAATCGCTTTTAGCAGTCTGTCTGTAAAACCGAAATATTAATATTATCGACATACAAATAACTTGGAGCAATGCAAGAAATGAGTAAAGAGATAAAAATCCATGAAGTGAAATATCATGTATTTTTCATCTACAAAATGATGCAAATTTCTATTTAAACTGACTTTTGATCAACTTAAATACGACTAATGATGCAAAATGTAATGAATGAAGATATTTATTAATGATTGTGACCAAATAACAAAATATAATATGAAAGTGCGACTAAAAAATTTAGGGGCGAAATTTAGGGTGCAATAGGTACTCGGTTACCATAAGTGGGTGATCGGATTCCCCAAGTGAGAAGCTATTTTTTTGGAAACTGATGTAGGGTAACTGTTAGAACATAGTTTGATTCTACAACCCTTGATTAGAGTTTTGATGATAACAAAATACAAAGAATAAATTATCTCAAAGATATATATACAAAGAACAATTATGCTCCTTAAAATTATGTTTTGTATATGCAGAAGTTCTAATGGAATCAGCATCAGAATGGAATCAGCATCAGAAGATCAGCAATTTGTGCTACATGCTGAAGCTACCAGATTATACGCTGAAGCTTGCTGACCAGAATCTGCGCCTAAACAAATATACTCTGACTCTGATCAAAGACATCTTTACCAAGTCATCAACACTCTGAAGCGTTATCAACAGGTACATCAAAGAAGACTCTGAAGCGTTACAGGTTATTCAAGACAGAATTAAATGCTAACGGCTTTCTTCAGACAAAGATCTTATACAAAAGGAAAGTGTTTTATTATCATTAAAACCTGCTTTATGGACAATGTATCCTTGCTTGCCTATATAAACAGGTGTGCTTGTGAAAAGAAGCACATACGTACACACTCAAAATTTGCCAAGTTATCCAAAACAACGCATATTCAAAGCTTTAGAAAATTCATTTTATTCCAAGCTTATTTTGTGTAATTATCACAGTTGTGATATACAATTTTGTAAGAAAACAACAACACACACTTGTTCAATCATTTGTAAAAGAAGTTCCTTGAGATTAACCGGATTGTGGTTGTACTCAAGAAGACTTTAACAGTTGTTAAAGTAGCTGTTGTAATCCTTTGAGAATAGTGGATTAAGACCTCTTTGGAGAGAGGAAAAATCACCTTGACGGATGGACTGGAGTAGTTTGAGATCAAACGAACCAGGATAAAAATACTGTGTTGTCAAGCCTTTTGATTTAAGTTTTTCAATTCAACCCCCCCTTCTTGTGTTTTTTCACATCTTCAATTGGAATCAGAGCGCCTGGTTCTGAGCTTTAACACTTAACCGTGTCAGTACAAGATCTAGCGTCAGAAAAACACAATGGCAGGACCAAGTCAAAACATCAGCAATGACAACAATGAAGAAAGGGACAGATTCAGTGGAAAACCTCCAATCTTTGATGGAGAGAACTTTGACTACTGGAAAGACAAAATTGAGAGCTTCTTTCTGGCCCATGATGCTGATATGTGGGACATGGTGACTGATGGATACACGCACCCAGTAGATGGACGTGGTCAGAATATTGACAGGAAAATGATGTCTGATCAGCAAAAGCGTGAGTTCAGAAATCATCACAAGGCCAAAACAATTCTTCTCAGCGCGATCTCATATTCAGAATATGAGAAAATATCAAACAGAGAAATTGCCAAGAATATGTTTGATTCTCTGAGAATGACGCATGAAGGCAACATTCAAGTCAAAGAAGCAAAAGCCCTTGCACTCATTCAGAAGTATGAGGCATTCAAGATGGAAGATAGTGAATCAATAGAAGCTATGTTTTCAAGATTCCAAATTCTTGTTGCTGGTCTAAAAGTTCTTGACAAAGGATATTCCACTGCTGATCACGTTAAGAAGATCATCAGAAGCTTGCCAAAATAGTGGAGGCCAATGGTTACAGCACTTAAGCTAGCCAAGGATCTCAACAAAATCTCTCTGGAGGAACTTGTCAACTCCCTCAGAAGTCACGAGATAGAGCTAGAAGCAGATGAACCTCAAAAGCAAGGTAAGCCATTAGCTTTAAAATCTAACAGAAAATCTGACTCCAAAGTTTTGCAGGCTGTGGAAGAAACCTCTGATGGATCCTCATCAGAAGAAGATGAACTGTCTCTTCTCTCCAGAAGGGTGAACCAACTGTGGAAGCAGAGGCAAAGGAAGTTCAGGAATCCCATAAGATCAGAAAATCAAAATGAATCTTCCTCCAGATACAGAAGGTCAAAATCCTCCTATGGACACAAAAGATCTAAAGGCTCTTCAGGATACAAAAAGCCAAACAACAAAGACATCATCTGCTATGAGTGTAACGAGCAAGGGCACTACAAATTTGATTGCCCAAAGCTTCAGAAGGAGAAGCCTAAAAAGAAGTTTGGCAAGGAAAAGAAGAAAAGTCTCATGGCTATATGGGATGATTCTGATACATCTGAAGCTGACTCAAAATCAGATGATGAAAGAGCAAACATAGCTCTCTTGGCAAACGTCTCTGAAGACAGTGAAGCGTCTGGTTCAGACTCAGAATCAGATACAAAAGAGGTATTCCCTGACTTTACTATCAACTTTACTAAGGCTGAAATAGCTGAAAGCCTTAATGAAATTCTGGAAAGGTATCAGCAGATCAGAGTCAAATTCAGAAACCTGAAAAGGAATCTTGCTTTTGACTCTGATAAGACTGAGAGTCCCAAATTGGAGAATTCTGAGTTAAAATATAAAATTTCAAAACTAGAAAACCAATTGCAAAACTCTCAGAAGGAAACAATCCCTGAAACTCCCAGCAATGCTGATGAGATCATCAAAGAGTATGATCACAGCTTTCAGAAGTTTCTGGCTAAAAACATAGACAGAAGAAAAATGGCTTCAATGATCTATGGAGTTAGCAGAAATGGCAGAAAAGGGATACAATATCAAGGTAAGGTTCCTACACCAAAAATGCCATGGATTTAGTTATAAAACGTACTCCACTTGATTCACACTTTATATATGGGCACACACATGACATAAAATATACAAGTAGTGATTACTCTATCAAACCAAAATTCAACCAGAGTTTTGGTAAAACTAACAAATCAGGACCCAGGAAAATGTGGGTACCTAAGGATAAAATAATACATGTGGAAGATATCTTTAGCAGCAAAACAAAGACACCAGTCATGGTACCTGGACTCTGGCTGCTCACGACACATGACGGGAAGAAGGTATATGTTCCAAAGCCTGGAACTTAAGCCTGGAGGCCACGTAGGCTTTGGAGGCAATCAGAGGGGAAAGATTATTGGCTCTGAAACTGTAGGTAATGGAAATCTTCCCTCTATAAGTAATGTTTTATTAGTTGATGGATTAATGCATAACCTGTTATCCATAAGTCAATTAAGTGATAACGGTTATGATATAATCTTCAATCAAAATTCATGCAAAGCTGTTGATCAAAAAGATGGGACTATCCTATTTAATGGAAAGAGGAAAAACAACATTTATAAAATCAAACTTTCTGAACTAAAAAGTCAGAATGTAAAATGTCTTCTGTCTGTTAACAATGAGCAATGGATCTGGCACAGAAGATTGGGACATGTTAGTATGAGAAGAATATCTCAGATTAACAAACTCAAACTGGTCAGAGGACTTCCTAACTTGAAGTTCAATTCAGATGCTCTGTGTGAAGCATGTCAGAAAGGAAAATTTGCAAAACCTGCTTTCAAATCCAAAAACGTTGTTTCCACCTCTAAGCCATTAGAACTTCTGCACATTGACTTATTTGGACCAGTAAAAACTACTTCAGTCAGTGGCAAGAAGTATGGGTTAGTAATCGTAGATGACTATAGCAGATGGACATGGGTAAAGTTCTTAAGGAACAAGGACAAGTCACACTATGTGTTTGTTACCTTCTGCAACCAAGTTCAGAATGAAAAAGATCTTAGAATCGTCAAAGTCAGAAGTGATCATGGTGGAGAATTTGAAAATAAAGATTTTGAATTATTCTTTAATGAAAAAGGCATTTTGCATGATTTCTCTTGTCTTAGAACTCCCCAGCAAAATGGAGTTGTAGAACGAAAGAATAGAACATTGCAAGAAATGGCCAGAACCATGATCAACAAGACTAACGTTGCTAAGATCTTCTGGGAAGAAGCAATAAACACAGCGTGTTACATTCAGAATAGAATCTCCATAAGACCTATTCTGGAAAAGACTCCATATGAATTGTGGAAGAACAGAAAGCCCAACATTTCTTATTTTCACCCATTTGGATGTACATGTTTTGTTTTGAATACAAAAAAATTATTTGAACAAGTTTGACTCTAAAGCACAAAAGTGTATTATGTTAGGATACTCTGAACGCTCAAGAGGGTACAAAGTATACAATATAGAAACACAGATTGTTGAAGAGTCAATCATTGTTCGATTTAATGATAAGCTTGACTCTCAAAAGTCAAAGCAGAATGAATTCCTTGTAGGTATGGAAGTTTAACTTACAGGTACTGAAGACAACTCAGAGGCTCTCAACAGAGACACTCCCTCAACATCATATAGAGTCACTGCAAGCAACCCAACAACTTCTGTTGATCAACTCCAGAAAGGACCATCCAGAAGCAGCATTGATCACCCAGAAGAAACAATCTTAGGAAGGAAGGAAGATCCAATCAGAACAAGATCTACCTTCAGAAACTCTGAAGAATCCCTCATGGGACTGGTCTCTCTGATTGAACCAACAACAATTGATGAAGCACTTCTGGACAATGACTGGATTCTGGAAATGCAAGAGGAGCTAAATCAATTCACAAGAAATGACGTATGGGATCTGGTTCCCAAACCAAAAGGATTCAACGTCATTGGTACAAAATGGGTGTTCAGAAACAAATTGAACGAACAAGGTGAAGTCATCAGAAACAAAGCACGGATGGTAGCACAGGGTTATAGTCAGCAAGAGGGGATAGACTATACAGAAATCTTTGCTCCAGTCGCCAGGTTAGAATCTATCAGACTTTTAATTTCATTTTCTGTTAATAAAGGCATCACTCTGTATCAGATGGATGTCAATAGTGCATTCTTAAATGGCTATATAGAAGAAGAGGTTTATGTGCACCAACCCCCTGGTTTTGAAAGTTCCAAAAATCCAGAATATGTTTTCAAACTAAAGAAGTCACTCTATGGTCTGAAACAAGCTCCCAGAGCTTGGTATGAAAGACTAAGTAACTTTCTGTTAGAAAAGGAATTCACCAGAGGGAAAGTAGACACAACCTTCTTCTGTAAGACAGTTAAGAATGACATCTTAGGATGTCAGATCTATGTTGATGACATTATATTTGGATCCACTAAACCCTCTCTGGGAAGAGAGTTTGCTAAATGTGTGCAGGCAGAATTTGAAATGAGCTTAATGGGGGAACTAAAATTATTTTTGGGCATTCAGATTAATCAAACTCCAGAAGGAACTTATATTCATCAGAGAAAATATGTCAGAGAACTTCTGAAAAAATTTGATCTCTCAGAATGTAAGCCCTCAAGGATTCCAATGCATCCCACGTGCATTCTGGAAAAAGAAGAGGCAAGTAAAAAGGTAGAACAGAAGGTCTACAGAGGTATGATTGGTTCTATTCTCTATCTGACGGCTTCAAGGCCTGACATTCTATTCAGTGTTTGCATTTGTGCTAGATTCCAATCAGATCGTAGAGAATCTCACTTAACAGCAGTTAAGCGAATTTTCAAGTATCTGAAAGGTACTGCTAATTTGGGTCTGTTTTATAGAAAATCAAGTGATTACAGCTTAGTAGGATACTGTGATGCTGATTTTGCTGGAGACAGAGTAGAATGTAAAAGCACTTCTGGAAGCTGCCAGTTTCTGGGAGAAAATCTGATCTCATGGTCCAGCAAAAGACAATCCATAATAGCTCTATCAACAGTAGAAGCTGAATACATAGCAGCAGCTGGATGTAGCACGCAAATGCTCTGGATGAAATGTCAACTTGAGGACTTCAATATATTTGAGAGTAACATCCCTATCCACTGTGACAATACCTCTGCCATTTGTCTCAGTAAAAATCCTATTTTGCATTCTAGGGCTAAGCATATAGAAATAAAACATCATTTTATTAGGGACTATATTCATAAAGGGATTCTCAATTTAAAATTCATTGACACAGACCATCAATGGGCTGATGTCTTTACAAAACCTCTTTCTGAAGATAGGTTTAACTTCATTCTGAAACATCTCAGCATGAAGCTTTGCCCAGAATAAACTGATTTATTTACATATCTTAATCCTCAGAATTTTTGTTATTTTCTGTGAACTACTGATCAACCTGCCTTCGGAATTTTAGAAGTCCAGATTATATCAGAATCTATCCATGAAGATTTGAGCGTTTCATTTCAAGGATAGAAGTGTGCTGTTCACGTAAGCAAACAGTTGTCATCCATTCATCAACTACCTTCTAAGGATGAACACGCGTTCACTTTTCTGAAAGGTCAAAAGCGCTGATTGGATGCATTGAGACACATGTCATGGGTAACCGTTCCAATATATTTCTGAATCCCCCAAAATCAGCTGTCATTAATGCTTATAATCATTACAATTCATTTCTCTCTCTTGCAGTTTACGTTTTCAAAATCTATTTAAACACATTTCTCATTCTTTACACTCTTTCACTTTCACTTTCTCTACAATCTAATTGTTTTCAGTTTCCATCTTTTTCAAAACCCTTTCATTTTCTTCTCAAATTTTCTGTGCGAACATGGCTTCCTCAAGCAACCCAACTTCCTGTACTCAGAGAATAGAGTCCACAGAACAATATGAAGAACCATTCAGAACTCTCCTCACGCCCATTGACAACCTAGAAGTACTTTCAGAATTGATTGTGGACTTTAACAGTCTTCAAGAAAATGGGTTCAATCTTTCTGAAGAAGTAAAGGCTCAAGGATGGAATAGGTATTTTGACCGTCTGGTAGGTCCAACGTTCCCAATCCTTGTGAAGGAATTTTGGATTCATGCTTCATCCTCCAACCATCAAGTTACTTCGTATATAATGGGGAAGAAGATAGTCATAACTGAAGACCTTATTGCAAGATTGATAGGTTACAGTGGTGGTGGCGTAAGGTGCATAGACATGGTTGAAAGATGTGCTGATGTCGCTTCAATTGCTAGAGAAATTTTCACTCTGGGTCTTCCCTCCAGAAAGATAAGGGATCTGAAAGACCATCACAGAATATGGGCTAAGATTATTCTGGGATGCATAAACCACAGGAAGCCAACTAGCTCTCCTGACTACATCAACATTGATCAGCAGTTTCTGATCTACTTCATCTCCCAGAAGACTAAGGTGAATCTGGATCATTTGTTGTTCAATCATCTAAGGACTAGTGTTAAGGAGACTAGAGAAGATGGGCGCACTAAAAGGGATTGGATACCCCTTGGAAGGCTCATATCAGATATTCTAACAAAGAATAGGCTGATAGATCATCTAACTGAAGCATAGGAAATCAGCACTTTAGAGGCAACTGTTGGAAAGCCTTTGAATGTGAAGAATCTGAAGAAGATGAAGATTATTGAGAACATCAAGAAGGAACCCAGTGTCACTTCTTTTGCAACAATCTCCAGCAGAAGAATCCCTCTGGATGACTTTCCCATGTTCTTAGAAATTGATTCCAAGCCTGAGATTATAGTCAGATATCTGGATGCATGCAAGGCAGATGGTACAACACCAAAGTTAAACATTTAGGATCTGTAGCAGAAGGCTCCAGAAGTTGTGCTAAAGAAGAACAAGAAAAGGAAGGCAGCAGCAGAAGGATCATCCCAGCGGACTCCCAAAGCAACTAAAAAGAGAGGTAATCCTTCTTCTGTAACTGTTTTAGATTCAGTATCTATATCAACATCTGCACCAATTCCTACCCAATCAGAAATTCCTACACCACAAACATTTGACGATTTTGACATTGAGTTTGACCCCTCAGAAACTTTAACTCTTAGAGGAGCTCACTCCCTACCTATCAATCCAAATATTGAAACAACTCAACCAGAACTTGCAAAAGTTCTGTCAGATATTGAAACCTTTGACCAGAATATTTCTGCTCCTATACCAGAAAATCCAAACTCTGAAACCACTCCAAAAGCACCACAACCAGATACTTCCCTCTCTCCACAACCAGAAATACCACTACCTCCATCTCCTCAACTAGAAATTCATATACCTTCTCCACAACCTGAACTATCATAACCAGAAGTTCAAACTTCTGAGGTCCAACCTTCTGAATCCTGTGAACCAGAACCTCATCACGTTCAATCCAACCAAACTGTTGATTCTGATCCCATTCCTATTCCTGGCATCACTGAACCTCTGGCCATCTGTATGCCCCTGACCATTCTAGATATTCACCAAATTCCCTCTTCACTAGAATCAACTCCACCAAATTCCCCAACTAGTCCAATAATCATTCCAGACTCTCCCACTCCCTCACTAAAGAACAATCCAAATGACAACGCCAAAATTGTCATTGATTTAACTGTTTTTGAACGCCTTACTGCCATAACCCACAAAACAGTCATTCCAAAACCAAAACCATCTGAACCTACACCAGATGTTTGTACTAGTTTATAGATATTTAAAACAGAAATGCAGAAGTGGATAACTTCCCTGAAGCAAGCTAGTCTTGAGATGATTAATCCTGCTGCATCAGATTATCTTTGGACAAGTTTCAGAAAATGGGTATGTTCTGAAACTCATAAGTTGCAAGAACAAAGTACGGACAAGTTCAACAGAACTTCAGTAATCTGCTAAAAGTAATTGAAGATCAAGTTCTGAGACAACTGCTCAAGGAAGAAGTTCTCCCTCTCGACAATGCTCCCTGGTCAGAACATTGTCCAGCAGACAAAGTTCAACCAGAGTCAGAAGATCTTACTCTGACTGCTGCTCAAGAATAGATGATTCTTGCAGAAGAACTGGGTCAAAAAGATGACATTGCAGAATGCTCTGAGAAGCATCCAGTTACTGAATATTCTCAAGCTTCCTCCTATGAAAGGCAAAATCTGGAAGAACTGAAGAGATCTGATATTATTATGCAGGAAAGGATGGATAAACATGATGACAAAATTTCGGAAATCAAGAGCATGTTAACCAAACAAGAGGAAACCAACATCCAGATCAAGGGCTTGTTGGAAGCTTTGTTCACGCATCTTCCTCCTCCCTCTTAGATTTTCCTTTGTTTTAAAATATGTTTATCTGTAATATTTTCTACATTGCTGTTGTTCTAAACTTATTATCATTGATTCTGATTTTAATATAAACTCTTTTTGGCTCTGATTATATGTTCTTTTTGATAACTGACAAAAAGGGGGAGAAAGAATAAGATATTTTCAATAACGGATTACTGAGACATAAGTCTCAAACATTCTGATCTACTCAAATTTTTTTTCTTCTAAAAAGCTTGAACATGTACAAAACTCGGATGAAAGACGTAGTCAAATTCTGATGCTCAAAGATTCAAAGAATTTAAAGGAATTAATCAACTCAGGGGGAGTTTTTTCTTCTTAATTCTATACTTTTTATTCTTTATTCTTAATTAAAAAATCTGGTTTTTGTCATCATCAAAAAGGGGGAGATTGTTAGAACATAGTTTGATTTTACAACCCTTGATTAGAGTTTTGATGATAACAAAATACAAAGAATAAATTATCTCAAAGATATATATACAAAGAACAATTATGCTCCTTAAAATTATGTTTTGTATATGTAGAAGTTCTGATGGAATCAGCATCAGAATGGAATCAGCATCAAAAGATCAGCAATATGTGCTACACGCTAAAGCTACCAGATTATACGCTGAAGCTTGATGACCAGAATCTGTGCCTAAACAAATATACTCTGACTCTGATCAAAGACATCTTTACCAAGTCATCAACACTCTGAAGCATTATCAGCAGGTACATCAAAGAAGACTCTAAAGCGTTACAGGTTATTCAAGACAGAATTAAATGCTAACGGCTTTCTTCAGACAAAGATCTTAGACAAAAGGAAAGTGTGTTATTATCATTAAAACCTGCTTTATGGACAACGTATCCTTGCTTGCCTATATAAACAGGTATGCTTGTGAAAAGAAGCACATACGTACACACTCAAATTTTGCCAAGCTATCCAAACCACGCATATTCAAAGCTTTAGCAAATTCATTTTATTCTAAGCTTATTTTGTGTAATTATCACAGTTGTGATATACAGTTTTGTAAGAAAACAACAACACACACTTTTTCAATCATTTGTAAAAGAAGTTCCTTGAGATTAACCGGATTGTGGTTGTACTCAAGAAGACTTTAACAGTTGTTAAAGTAGCTGTTGTAATCCTTTGAGAATAGTGGATTAAGACCTCGTTGGAGAGAGGCGAAATCACCTTGACGGGTGGACTGGAGTAGTTTGAGATCAAACGAACCAGGATAAAAATACTGTGTTGTCAAGCCTTTTGATTTAAGTTTTTTAATTCAACCCCCCCTTCTTGTGTTTTTCACATCTTTAGTAACCGATTACCATATTTGGGTAACCGGATTTCCTAAGGTTTTTCTGAAAAATTACGTTTGAGAAAAGATGTGAAACATCAAGTTGTGATTTATAAAACATGTTTGAATATTTATGGCATGTTTTACACATTGTTATGAACACTTGTATGCATATATATAGATTGAATGCTTTATCCCTTGACGTTTGATTTGTTCACACAATATTTCTTCAAGACTTTGATACATTTGACTTGATTAAGATATCTTGACTTGAGCCATTCCTTTTTGCAATCAATGATAGTTTGTCTTCATCAAAACTCTTTAGGAAGTTTGTCTTCACAAAAACTTCGCAGCAGAATCTTAGTCTTAAAATAACTCTGTTATATACTTCAAAATATCATCATCATAACCTTTCACAAGTTTTAATTTAAAACCACTTAGACAATCAAAATAACTCATAAAGTATGTCAACAAAAAGGAACATAACATTAAGTCAAGCGTTCCCAACCCCATGTTACATATCAGAGCAAAACACCTTCTATTCAACAGAAAACTAAACAAATAACTTCAAAACTATCTTCAATGTTTCTACGAACTACTCCCAAGAATCTACGTGTTACATACGTGGATGCAACATTCAAATAGAAAGGGTGAGTAATCACAATTCATTATAAAAGACATAAGGAAAATCTTAATAGTTAAAATATCATCATCACATTAACATCACATACTAATCATTAATACTTCATATTCAAGGATACATCATAAAATCACGTGTACATATTTTATCATCAAAACATGATGTAATCACATAATTCACAATTACCATCACATAACAACTCATCAACAAACTCGTGCAATGTCACATAGAGTTTTAATGCAACACAATTGACTAAAATATATGTGGTACCAAATCTTTGATGAACACTTGGTCATCACCCTCCAAAGATCCTCCGCCATAGGATCGATTCTCTCTTGGAACCGGAGCACGTCATAAGCGAAACATCGTCCAAAATAGTAGACCATCGTCCAAAAATTCTATGAATGCATGATGCATAACAATATCATACGAAAATTCTATCACGACTAGTCAAGTGCATCATCATTCACATGATTATATATTTGACCATGGCTAGTCAATCATATCTTTAACAACATCACATAATTATCATCACATAGCATGTATATATGTAGTTATCATGCACGGCATTAAACATCATCCCCAATAACATCATTCTAATTCACATATTTTACGTCACAACAACATCATTAACAGATCATCACAATAGAAAATCATAATTAACATCATATTCATCATCTAAAATAGAACATCATAGTATACAAAACAAGTATAATGACGTTGCACAAGTTCAACAAAACAACAGAATTCGACACACACCAAACACATGTCAGCGCACCGAATAGTTAGAATTCTGGCACAAAAAATAATTTTAAGTTAAAGTAAACTAAATTAGATTTCCAACGATTCGAACGACGCGTCAATCGAACACTCATATCTCAAGATATTAATTTTCAAAGTTTTTTAATATACATCGACATTATACTGCATCATACACTGACACAAACAAAAAACTCATTGCACACCAATTAATTTTAATTCCATAATTTTGAAACTATTTTTAAAAGAAAGTATATTGTATTATGTTTCCACATGTTCAAACAACGCATCAAACGGGCACCCCATGCTCAAGTTATGAATTTATGAAGTTTTATAAAAATGAAGTCAGAACTGATGGAAATCGATTACCCCTTTTCTGGAAATCGATTTCTTCCACTCCAGAAGTTATTTTTCCTAATTTTCAAACTGGAAATCAATTTCCCAAAAATGGGTAATCGATTCCCACTATGACAAAAGCAGTTTTTTGTTGTTTCAAGGTACGAAAATCACTTTTTCTCTACACCCAATCATCCCTAACTCACAGACAATACACAAATCAGATTCTAAGTTTCAATTCCTAATCACATACCTCATTAGAAAAATTCTAATTCACTAAAACACAATTAAACATGTGAATTCACACAACTAATCATATTCATTTATATCGACATGAGCATACAATTCATCATTATCAAAGGTACCCAACATCATCACCAAAACAGAATTTCATTCTACAATTATCAACATCCATAATAAATACAACCACAACATCATCATAATCATACAATTTTATCATATTTTTCATCAATCAACATAGACATTCAAAACTCTACATCTATCTTAATCTCCATATCAAATATAATAAACCAGATCACCCCCTTTACTATAATTCTTAGCAACTTCGATTCTTTCTTCTCCGCGTTCTAAAGCAATTCCCTCTGAGTTCTAGCCTTCTTTCGTGTTCTCTCAAACTTCGATCGTACCAAATAAACTTCTCATACTTGTTTTCTTTTTTTACACTTAGGACAATTTTTATGTTATTCCCTTCATACCCTCACTTATCACCACATATTACCACCTTGCTCGTATTCTTCTTTTCCACTTTATTATTCTTTTTATTCTAATTAATAAATATTAAATAATTCTATATAAATATAACTAAGTTATTTAAATCTAAGTGATTATAATTATCACTTTAATCTACCACTACTCACATCATATCATCAAACATCACACAGAAAATCATCAATAATTTACAAAAATCAATTAAATAATTAATTCTAAATTTGGGGGTGTTACGTGGAGATAAGGAAGGTCGAAGAAGCACAACTAGATATTTCTTTCAAGTATTTGATGTTCCTATCTCATGGTGCTCGAAAAAGCAATATCTGGTGGCATTATTATCGTGTGAGGCTGAATATATAGCAGGATCTTATGTTGCATGTCAATCAATTTGGATCAGATCGGTACTTCAATAAATGGAGGTCGAAGTGAAGAAACCTCTTGTGTTGCAAATCAACAATAAGTCAGCTATAAATCTGGCGAAGAATCTAGTCATGCATGAAAGAAGTAAGCATATAGAAGCTAGATTTCACTTTGGTAAATCGAGGTGAGCTTAAAGTAAGACACTACTCAAGTGAAGCACAGTTGGCTGACATTTCACCAAAGGATTGAAGATTGGCAGATTCTTGAATTTGAGAAAAAAATTAAAAATAGTTAGATTGACAATTTTTATAGTATGTTCGACAAATTGGATTATAGGGGATATGTTGAGATATTAGACTTAAATCCAAGCTTAATTAGGGTTTGTTAGTTTACTTAGTATATAAGTTAGGTGTATATAAATAATCATAGTTTGTATTATTATTTGTACAATTTATTTAATAATAAAAATCCTTATTTTTTTTATTATCTCTCATTCTCTTGTCACTAAAAATATCTTAGAATACATAAACTCTAAGAAGGAGATACCTTTTCCAATAGTATAATCATTGTACAAAGGTAATGCGAAAAGAATAAAATAAGATATTTGAGAAATTGACATGTGAAAAAGTAATACGATGTGTGAACGAGAATCTCTTATTTTTAACATATTATATATATTCATCATTATTATTATTTTCATATATTTTTTTATTATTATATTTTTGTTGTTGTATGCATTATTTTTCATATATAACTAAATTAAGTATGGATTTAGTTTATGTTAGATGAATTAATGAATAGTGTCAAAGACCTGTGCTAATTTTTACAACTAAATTAACACATTACTAGAAATGTATTATTATATTATGAAAAATGAGGCAAATGAAAAATGCAGTTTATGAAGACTTATCTAAATAAAAAATAAGTTCAATTGCAATGGCATATTCAATCTTATGAATTGGTCAAAACTTTGAAAGTTCTCAACAACTGACAAAGAATAATTGAATGAAATGAATTTAAGATGACAAAAACAAGAAGTAGAACACTGCCTCTTTCTTTGTATAACCACAAAATCTGTCTTATAATTACACATTAAATGAAACAATCTAAGAAATAAACATGATGGAAAAGAAAAAAACAAAGCTCATTTGCTTCATTGTTAACAAAATATATTGATAATCAAAAGTAAACAAGAAAAGAAGTAGAATCTGAAGAAGAGGTTGAAGAACCAAAACGAAAATTCCTACTGGTTAGATCTTCAAAACTCATACCTTTTCGTGACAGGAAGCGTTCTGTTGCTCTTGTCAGCACAGCTGCGTACTCTTCTAATATCTCTGTCATAATCGCCACCATTATCATCTTTCTACCTTACAACTTTCTTCTTCTTGTTATTGTTTTCAAGATTTATTTATATATACAATTTTCTTATATATAGGCATATATAAATGAGAGAGTCTAAAGGGTAATATGGTAAGGGTCCTATAAATAATAAGAATCTTTTTGTATCTCATGAGTTTCCTAGTTAGTAGTTATTGACAATTTGTGGCACTACAAAAGCATAATAATAATAATATAAGTGGTAAAAAAGGAATAGGATACCGGCACTTTCTGGTCTGTACATAAGATTTTTCAGTCACCAAATAATTGCATTATTTTTACTTGCTAATTACCCTAATCATATGGATTATAAGATGGAAATAATTTGACAAATTTTGTGCAATTAGTGACACAAGAAATCCTGAAATATTATTTGTTGAAATTCTCTATAATAATGTGAAAGTAGAATTTATTGAAATGAATCACGTTTTTGTTTTTGTATGACATTAATAGTGTGGTCTAATCATATAGCTTTTGAGGAGATGAGGTGGTTTGAATTGATTGGAAAATTTTATTAGAGTAGTTTGTACGTTTTGAGCATGAGGTTAGGTAGATGCATGTTTTGGATTATAAGGCTAGTTGGGATCATGTTTTCTGTCCTACACATGGGTTTTGGCATAATTGAAATCGTGATATATCTAATACAAGATTATTGACTTATTTGTGGCGGTAGAAATTTGTTGATCTAAAATATTTCTTCCGCCTAAAAGAAATGTAGATTAAAATTTGTCTGCTGCCACTATAGACAGTATTTTTGTAAAAGAAAATAAAAAAGTGATCTTGTTGGGATTGTGTACGTAACACTCTAATTTTATCCGGTAATTATAAATGAAAAAAAAATCAGAATTATAAACATTTATGCAAACGAATCGTGGATACATAACACTTTAAAACTTCGGATGAACCATTAACATCATACTTTAATCTTTTAGTTCAACAATTTAAACATCTACGCAGCGGAATTCTTAATAACATCTTTATCATCGTTACAGCAACTTCAAAACAACACATATTTAATAATAATCAACTTAAAGTTCAACAACTGAATAATCAACAATCAAAAGCAACAAGCGTTCATCCTCCGAGTGTTACATATCAGAGCAATGACACTGACTCAAACTACTGAAGGTATACAGTCTTCACTCTCGATTACTTGCACGTTACCAACTTAAGGGTAACATTCAAACAGAAGGGGTGAGATATCTAACAATATAATAAAGCGTATGATAATTAGTATATTAAATTAGATCACATAACACCGCCACTTCTCATCTTATAATCAACAATAATCGCAACGGAAATACCAACAGTAATACACATTCATCACATCAATTCACAACTTCTTTATGCAATCATATAATGCGACTCAATACTATGCAAATGCATGTGGTACCATTGGAGCAGAACTCCCATCTTAAAAATCTGCCAATAAATAGAGGCATCAACAAGGCATAAGCCTTCATCTTAATATTCGCCAATACAGGTCATCTTAACGAGCATAGGCTCCATCTTGAAATACAATATATGCGACACAATCGTGAATTTAATGACAACACCATAATTAACAACATCTCAACACAACATCATCGTTGGCCAGAAGCCTACATCTTAATAGCTGTCAATTATTAGAGGCATCTCAACATCTTTCATCAACATCGTTCATCAACATTATTTATCATAAATCATCAAACATCATTTATACATCATAGTTCATCAAACATCATAATTCATAGCAACTCAACCGCAACAACAATACAACAGTAGATCGTCAATCTCGCAGCGTTGGCCATAGGCCTATAACATGATATCGCCCATAATTAATTATTCATTTAAGGCTTACTTCTAAATTACCAAACTTCTGCATATTACTATTCTATAATACTACATCATTATCATCATTAATCCTACTGTTACAAACCAGACAGTAATCTATAAACGTCTTATCCTCATCATTCTTCACAAAAACCAACATAGTGATTACCGCGGAAACTAACTCTAATCCTAATTTAGATACTAGGATTATCCTTCCTATTCTTCATTTTAATCTTTAAGAATGAAGTTCATCGCGTTAGCTATTCGACGCTTCAAATGGCACCTCAAACGGAGTCTAAAAACTCAAGTTACAGTTTTGGGAAAACAAATCTTTCAAAAACCAGACAACATGGGTCAACGTGTAATACTTTGGGTCGACGCATACTGAACTGAGCACGCTCCATGAGTCGACGCATACTCTCTTGTATCGACTCATACTGAGTCTGCAACACGGCATGTATCGATACATGCTCCTAAGTATCGACTCATCCTGAGTCTAGAAGACTTCATGTATCGACGCAGGACTCCTTCGTGTCGACTCATCCTGAGTCTAAAGACCTTCTTGTATCGACACATAACGTTTAGGGTCGACACATACTGCTCTGTCATGGATATTTTATGCGATTTCACTGTGTTTTCACTACAGTTTCCACACTTTAGGCCCTAAAAACATCTTCTAATCATAGATAATCATCAATTATAATTACCCTATAATTCTACATCAAATATACAGCATTAAGACATCATTATTCATCTTTCAATCATCGATTCTCATCATACAACAACATATAATTCAATCATGAACAAGACAATATTTTCACATCTAATCCCATAAACCAATCATCATAAACCCTATTATAGAGTTAGAATTCCACCCTTACCTTGGATTGAAGGTTGCTCTATAACTTTCCAGTTGAATTTCCATTATGCCTCGTTTCCTCCTTTCCAACAGCTTTCACGTTCTCTTCTTTCTCTATCCCTTATTCTTCTTACTGCTTCTTCTTTTCTATTATTTCTAACAATGATAAAATAACTCTATTATTCTCTTTATTCCTTAATAGGCTTAAGACTACCACACACTCTTTATTACTACTTCTATTCCTTTAAAACAAGCCCACATCAAATAATATTATCCTTCTCATATTATTCCATAACTCAACAAAATAATTAAATCAAACTAATAACAACACATCAATTATTTTAAAAATAATTTAATTAAATAATTAATTAAATTACGGGCGTTACAGTGTGTCTATAAGTTTGCCTACTAATGAGTCTATAAAGGATTATGTGTTTTGAGTGTGGAAATTTACAATGAATTTGTTTTTTTATTACATGTAATTGACAGATTTTTATAGACAATATGTAACGCAAGATGACATTATATTATATTATATTGAGACATTTGGTCTCTATGCGTTTAAAATAGGAGGCAAAGATATGGAATATGATATCTCACACATTGTGGAATATTCTGTCTCAAAAGATAATTGTAACAGAATCACACGTTTGATTTGTTTTCATATTTATCTATGAGTTTATGTGTTATTTAGAATTAGGAAAGGATTCCTAAAAATATCAAAGATCAAGACCAAATCAGATTGATAAAGATTTAATTTAAGATAGATTGCAAACCAAATTAAATTATATCTTGAGATTGCACTATTTGGTGTTTCTTCGGTCGCAAGTATTTTGAAATACTAAACGCAAACCCCAGCTGGATGTTTTGTTACTTAAGGAGACGTTCTTCATACAGAAGACTTTGTCCTTGATAGATATTGCAAGGCATTTTGTATTTTTCGAGTGTTTGTGTTTTCGTATGTTTAAGTTGTGAAACTCTATTTATTTGGATCATTTCTATCTAGAGGAATAGAGTTTGGTTTATTGAGTTGTAATAGTTTAATCATTCTAACTTTTTGTAATCGTTCCAACACTAGGGATAGTTATAGAAAGAAGGTGAGAGGGTATTCATATTTAGCTGGGTCCTATGTAGAAGTTCACGGGTAATATTAAGAAAAAAGACATTGAACTAGAAGAGTTCATCTAAGACCAATTTGTATTTTTACAATTAAAAGTGGATTTCCTTTCTTGGGTTAAAGTCCTCTAGACTAGGTGATATTGAACCAAACTGGATTACCAACTCCTTGTGTTCAATTTACTTTATCGGCATTTTAATTGTTATTGCATCCATCTTTTCATACACATTGTGTGGCACATTGTGTTTGACATCTTTCCAGAGGAAGAAAAGAACTTTGATTGGCATCAGAGCAGGAACTCATTCATGCTTGGGTGAGATCTAGGGAACTTATAAGTTATATTAAAATGGATAACGACAAAGAAGGAGGGTATGTTAACCAACCACTTACCTGAAGGTAGAGAAAACACAAGAAAGGGGGGAGGGGGGGTGAATTGGATTTATAGAAAATATTCTCCTTTAGAAATTCTAGTTACTTAAATGATAAAAGCTGTAAAGGAAATGAAGAGGGTTCACCTTAACAAGGTTAATCATGTTCATCCCTCAAGGTAATTTTCCTTTAACATGGACTTAATCCACTATAACCAAACTGATTACAAATGCACGCGCAACGGCCAGTGACTAAGCGACAATGACAAGTTCAGTGATCCAACCGGATATAACGTTTATTGACCCAGTAGAATCAGATCACTTAAGATCTCCTATCAGGATTTCCATAATGATCAGCAGCCACTATCTTCTTGAGATCAGCCTTCACTCAGTCACTCAAGGAACCTTTCAATGATCTGTTGAGTGATCTAATTTAACACATATAATAATCATTGACCGAATAGAATCAGATCAATTAAGATCTTCTGTCTGGATTTTCTACAATGACCACCAGCCATTATCTTCTTGAGATCGGACCTTCACTCAGTCTCTCAAGGAATCAATCAACAACGGTTGATAAGGTTTTGTTTTTACAAGATTTCTTCTTCTAAGAAGATTACAAAATGATTAAGCACATATTGTTAAACATAATTTCGAGCAACAACTCTTGTGTTAAAACAACTTACATTAAGAGATTAGATCCATAACACAATACGAGCAATAACTCTTGTGTACATTATAATGTTCTATCAAGATGTATTTGATCAGAAGTTGTGTAGCATCTTGTAGTGTTCTTCTTCTTCATCTTCTTGTTGAGCCAGTTACGGGCAACAACTTCTTGCTTATTCTGAGATCTACCAAGATGTATATGATGATAGTTTGTGTAGCATTTTGTAGAGTTATTTATCTTAATCTTTATTTTTTCTCTCATTTTTGTGTAGTGGTCTTCAGCATGTTTAGCATTGTAGCTTTGACAACTTAAGCATACACGGCTTTTCACCTTGATGGCCAAGAGCACTTTACTTCAAATCTTTGACTTCTTTTATAGCCTTGAGAGAGAGAGACGTTGTAAGGATTAAAAATTATTTCCTGCATCATCGGTTAGTTCCCAACGGATAGAATGAGGTGTAAGAGTTTGGACAATACATAAGGATATTATTAATTGTATGTCACTTTACAATGTTTAACTTTAACCTTATCTTAAATAGATGTTTTTCTACATAGCTTGTAGACATTGATTAGTTAAGGGTAGAAATATAATATGGGAAACAGATTTTTGTTCCCAATGGTCATAATAAGAGTGATACACAGTATAGTATGAAAATACTACCCATACGCCACCCTAGAGGGTAGAGGTCATAGAGCACTTTTTGTACCTTTTGTACACCATCACACGTTAACCATTTTGTACTTCTTCTACATTCAGAGGTGTTGTAGCCCAAAATTTACCCTCTCACTTATCAAGAATTTTTCTCACAAGATCTCATTGGACTCAAGACTGCACCAGGGTTTGATCAGCTCAAGACACCTCCTTATGCACTAATGACCAAAATTAGGGTTTAAGTTTGCACAAGGATATTTGAACTATCAATGCCCCATATAACTTTCATGGATCATTATGGACCACCAATATTACTCATGTCAAGTTTCAAGCCTTGCATCACACTTTTGATCAATCAATTGAACAGTTGACCTAAAAATCAACTATATTGGGGGAAAAGTCAACCATGGCCAATTTACAGTAAAACTTCATAATTTTTTATCCACATCAACATTTTAGACTCATATGTATCATTTGACCAAGTTTGGACCACAATTCCTCAAGAAATTTGATCAAATCTCCAAAAGGGCAAAATGGTTAAAATTAGGGTTTTGACTGGGAAAGGGCAATTTCTGATTTTTGACCTAGCAAATGGTAAATTGGTTTAAGGAATGATCTCAATATTCCAATTGCATCATTTTGACCTAATGACTTGATTCAAAACATTGCAAGTCCTTTGGATTGACAGATGAATTTTGCAGTCAACTGATCAAAAGTCAATTGTATACTGAAAAGTCAAACATTGACTTTTTGGTCAAATTCAATTGCCAAAGATCAAAATTCATAAAAACATGTCAAAATAGGAAACTTATTCATCAATAAATCAAGGAATCAAGATTTCATTTTGAAAAGTCAAAATTTCTTAACTTAGAAATTTTTCTAAGTGTTAAAAATTTCTTATTTTTTCATAACTTTAAGCCAAATTTTCACCATGATGCAAGATGATTCAGGAGAAACTTCCAACATGAAAGTTGTAGATATCCAAGAAATATACAACTTTGGTTCACACAACTTATTCCAAAAGTGCTTGGATCTCAAGTTATAATTTTGTGAATACATGCTCATGAACTAAAAAAGACTTAGTGAAATTTTGTCCTAGTTAGGCAGATTTTTGACCTAACTTCATGGCAATTTTTTACATAATCCCAAGGGGAATATTCAAAAGAAATTCAAAGATGGGTTGTAGAGAACATTGTAATATTTATAAAATGTCCAAGAACTCATTGAGATCATTCTTGAGCAAGGAGAATCGAAGGCAAGAAGTTAGGGTTTTCAAACTTGAATTATAAGCCATTTTTTGAAGAACACTGGATCCAATCTTCAAGCATGTTGTACAAATCTTGCTTTTCAGGCTTCAAACTTGCTAATCACTCATTAATTTAATGTTTACACAACTGATAGAGCCATTATCCAAGCATTTGAGCCATTATCCAAGTTGCATTTCCATTTTGGGAAGAAAGTCATCACTTCCATTTTGGAAAAGTGACTTTAATCACAATGTCAACTCTTCTTGAGCCCATACATTGTTGTTTCTGACTCAAAAGCATTTAAAAGAAAGAAGCAACATATCTACAGCCTGCAAATCCTTGTACCTCACATTGAAACCATGTTTGTCAACTTTGCTTCAAAAACAAGTAACCAAGCCATAACATGTGATTTAAATATCTGAGTTGTTTTAGGCCTCAAAAATCTTGCCTATAAGTACATACACTATTTGCAAGATGAAACACGAATGCTAGTGCCCTGAAACTATCTCAAACACTCAAAAACCATAAATCTTCTCAAAAACACCATTGATATACAGTTTTGAACCAAAACTCATCATCTTCATTTCCATTCGTGCGTTTTGAAAACCAATCATTCAAACACCTTCTATACATCATACCAAAGCAATCCAGGACCCTGTTTCAAGACTGTAACTCCTCCATCACCACCCACCATTTTCAAACATCAAGCTTGCAGGTTGACTTGAGTAGAGAGATTCAGGAACTTTCAAGACAAAGTAGGAGTTGGAATACACTCAAGGAGGTCCAGACAAGCTAAATAGATCCTCAGGCCATCTCAAAAGTTGCTCAAACTCCATTCACGACTCCAGCGACAAGGGGTAAGTTTTCAAACTTCTATCTCTTCATACAAGCATATTTTGATCATGATTTGTGAAGACAAAATGTAGATATCTTTGCTCTAAAGCTGACCATGTTCATAGTTCCCATTTATATTGATTGTGTATAGAGAATTTTGGATTTGAAATTTATGAGAAAATTAGGTTTCAATTTAGGGCCAGCAAAATTAGTTTTCATCTTTGACTTTTAGCTTACATAAGTTATATAGTTGGATCCGTGGGAAGAAACACCACAACTTTCATGTTTGAACTTTCATTTTTTGTGGAAAGATGAAGAAGATACAGGTGGTCTGGCTAGGCGCGAGGTTGAAGATGAAGTGGTCTTCAGGAAGTAGTTTCTAATATATATTTATGGTTTGGTTATATGACTGGATGAAACAGCCACCCCGTTGGCAAGCGCGCACGTACTAAGTCACTTCTTACCTAAAGGGCGAGGGTTCGAACCAATGCGAACCCCCCTTTTGTATTTTTTTCACATTTTCTAATCCTCATATTTTTTGCAGGCGCTGGGTCCTTTGGGCCTGGCATTGTTTTTTTTTATTTACTAACTCACCTCCCTGCCTACTTTTGGCACCCCCTGGCCAATTTATTTTTATTTACTTATTTATTCCATTTTTCCTTTTAAATGTATTTTCTAAAATACTAAAAATCATGAAAAAAATACCAAAAATGATATATTTTATATTTTGACTTATTTTATTTTATTTTCCCATGAACAAAAATATTTTATTTACTATACTTTATTTATTTTTCTTATAAACTTAATTAATGTTATATTATTTATTTTCTTCATATCATTTAAAAATATATTATATAAATACCAAAAAAAAAGACTAAAAATATTTTTAAAGCTATAAATATTTTCAAGATAAAAATGCCAAAAATACTTTCCTTAAAAAATATTTTCTTTTGGTTAATTAATAGAATTAGGGTTTTCTTTTAAAAAATATTTTTCTTAATAAATTCAAACTTAATTAATTATTTTCTTTACTAAAATTAGGTTAAGACAAAAAAGTCTTTCTTTATGAAAGTCAAACAAAATTCATCTTCTTTACATTTTTTATCCTTATACATTTATCCATCATTATACTTTGCATTTATGTAATTTTTGTACATATTCAATTTGGTTGTAATAGATTAATTAGGTTTATATTATTGCAATCCCCATTCATAAATTGTATACCCCCCTCCCACAAGTATTGTAATAGCGTAGTAATTTTAAATTTCGCAATTTATCGCTTTCGTATATACAATGCTAGTAATTATGTTTTGTATGGAAAGATTAAAACCAAACAAATAGCAAACCCTAATTTAAGAAAAAATCAAGCATGAAAACAACACACTTTCACACAATCACCCCTAGGGTAAAATCCACTTGGTTGCCTTACAAAATGACCATATTACGCATGTGAGGTATCTTAGCAAAAACAAACGAATACAAGATCATAGTCCCTCGATGACGCTATCTAAGTTGCCTTACACATGATCTTAGTTCCTAAAAGAGAATGCTAAGATGCCTTGCAAACATTGCTAATCATGGTTATACGATGACCCACGCCCGTCCCATTTACATCCAAAGATAGAGTTACTTACCAAATCAATGGTAAGATAACAAATGTCAAAGGAAAAGAAAATGAACAAGAAAGACATTTGAAGTAGGTAGATTGCTCCTAATTACTTGCTCCATTTCAAAACAAACATCCTTGCTATTTTCAAAAACAAACACTTACACATTTCAAAACATCTTACAAAACTTGAAAACATTTTCAAAAGATTAAACATCTTTGTATACATTCTTACGAACAAGAATCATTACAAAGATTGCCTAAACAATGGCCTCTTTACAAAATACTTTCAAAAAAACAAACTAAGCACAATTTCAAACAAAAGCAAGTGATCTAGCAAGTAACTAAGAGTCCATAGAAAACCATGGATGAAAAGGGTGCTAATACCTTCCCTTTTCATAATCTACCCCCCGAACTCAAGAAATAATCTCAAAGGTATTTCCTGTGCTTTTTCACCTTTCCTTTTGGATAAAAGAAAAGTCGGTGGCGACTCTTGCTAACCGCAAAATTTGCGATAAAACGCAAAACCCTCAAGTCAGTTCTCCTACTGCATCACAAGAGGCTTCAAATAATTTGAATTTTTAAAGCTTGTTTTAGAAGAATCACTCGTAAGTCTTTGAACCTAAGTCTTGGAGACTTCATAATTTGTCCCATCAGAACCTTATCTTCAGAGTCTTCAACACTTTGTCGTAAGAACTTGTTTTTCTTCGAATCATTAGAAGTTGTTCAGCAGAACCTCGTCTTTATAATCTTCACAACCTGGAACACACAGAAGCAAAGCTTTAGAAGGCCTCCAAATTCTAACCACAAAGTCACGATCAGAACCTCTTGAACTAACGTTCATAAGAACCGTTGCATAAGACGAATTCTAAAATCTTGAGTTCAACTGTAACACATAACCAAATGTTTTCTTCTAGTAGTGTTTATGTTCAGAACCTGATGATGTCACACGCTTTGATACCAGAGTTAGAACATTACATTGCAGTTGCAGCTACACTGTAGTGTAGCGTTCTCATCAAAATCTCAAGGCCATATGTAGAAACACTTCGTGTTCTTACAATCTCCCCCTTTTTAATGATGACAAAACCATGTATTTTTATAGAACAATTTATATAGGGTAATCACTTTAACCGACAAATTTAGAGTTAAGCTCACAACTCCCCTTGAATCTGTTAATCCCAAAATTTCATTTATGCTTGTTCAGATTCAACCCCTCAGTCCAAGTCTCACAAAATAAATTTGGAGTTTTCAGAACATAGAAATAAAGAAGGAACACTTCCCTATAACAACTCATGAGAGTCTGACTAGAACACCTGGTCTTCATATCATAACCTGGTTACTATCTGAACTTGATGAAGAATCAAAACTTGGTTTTAAGCCTGATTGAGTAATGCCACATATCATGTATCAACACTTCTATTTCTTGATTCTAATATCATAACCAAATCGTATACTTCTAGAGAAGTTCACTACTTCCCAAGCATTAACATTTGACATAATATTTTCCAATATATCACACATTGAGACAGTTCACAACTTATGAATTGAACATACGTTGAATGAGCACACGTTACAGAAGCACACGTTGTAGAGCACATCGGCATCTCTGAATCAGAGCATACATCAGAATGTGACTTTACTTTATTTTAGAAGAGCATAACTTCTAAATAATATGATATCAAGCAAGATCACCTTACCTTCGGTAAGTTTATTACTTCTGAATTATATTTGGTACATTTTTTTGAATATAGTTAAAGTGCACAACTTCTTATATATGAAATCATAGTTGATTTCATCCATAAGGTTCTCAACCTTAGTCAACATGATCTTCATATTCAAGCTGTCTTAGAATAATCAATGAACTTATTCAAAGTTCCAGGATTGAAACATCAAACAAATAGTTAGTAGCAACATCATTATATATGTTTGAGTTTAAGATTCTGAGAATAAATATTATCAAAATCATTTTACTTTCTCCCCCTTTGTCAAAAATCAAAAAGGTAATAAAGAGACAGAAAAATAAACTTTGAAGATAACCAACAAATAGTTAAAACTTCATTAAAACAAGAATACAATTGTTTTAAAAATAGAAGAAAATAAATATTAAGTTCTAAGACAAAAGTCTAATTCTAAGACTCCTTGTAAAGATTTTCCATCAATTGTGTCAACATCTCAGTCATCTTGAAGGCAGTTGCTCGAGCTAGACTTTTTTCCTCTTGTCCTTCCAACCGCTCTTGAACAATCCCATTTGATTCTTGCATATTTTCCAAGGTTTCATTTATCCCATAAATTTCCTTTTCAACATAAATAGAAGGCTTCACAACAGAGCATGAGGGTTTGTTTTCAACTGTCACTAAAATAATATCAGAGGTATTGGAAGGTCGCATAACTTCTGAGCCAAGAACAACTTGTCTTGTAGTTTCTAGAGCAAGCATACACAATGGAGGTGTTGATAAGGTTTCAAGCAATTCCTTATATTTTCTTTTAGCTTCTTGACAACTGAAGGTTTGCATGATGTCAGAATTGACATCCATTACTCTTCTGAAGTTAATCCAACAGCTTCAATCTTGATAGGATCCATGTTGCAAGAAGAGATATTTAAGACCTTTTCAAGTGAGATCAAGGAAAGTTGATGAAACCTTTGGAAGAGTTCAGATAAGGCAAGTAGCATGTTTGAAGTTTGATAAAAGTCGGGGAGAAATGGTGTTAGAGGAAAGTTGTAGGATGTGATGGATAAAAGATCTACTTGACTTGGTTATGATTTAAAATTAGAATGAGCACACGAGTAAGGTAGAATTGGTGGAAGTAAACAAGAGAACCAAGATCAGGTAAAGGATTGTGTTTTTGTAGAGGAAGATCTAGTTCACAAAAATCCGTGAGAGTAGGGGAATCAATTTCCTTCTAAGAGTTAGATTACACCTCAACTATATCAAGAAAGTTAGAGGATATTTCTCTATCAAGAGTTTCAAGAAGGTTTGCAACTTGATGAGGATTTCTGAAGGAGGAAGAAGATAGTGTAGGGATAATAGTTTGAAGAGGGCTAGTTTTATCAGAAAATGGCATATGTTGTTTTGGTGATGTACAACATGAATCTTCTTCACTGGATCAACATCAAACTTTTGTTTAAGGTCCACACATTTTCGAAGGATTGTGGCACGAACTTCAGAAACAAACGGAAGTTTATCTTTGTATCCATAGCGCTTAGAAATACTAAGGATGCATTGAATGGTTCTTCAGGAGAGAATGAAAGGAGGATCAAGAAAGATTGATACGACAACTTCAGGGGACATACTAGTTGGTATATCCATGATCAGACATTCTTTTAGAATATTGAAAACAACTTTTGGTCCATCTTCAGTAGTGAACACGTAATGGCCTTATGTTTTTGGTGCATGATTGCCTTCAAGGTTTGACACGAAGTCTTCTGATGGAGGAATAACAATCGGCATCATAGTTTTTAAATTGGAAAAAATACTCTTTTTGGTCCTGTATGTTAACTTCAAGGTTCATTTTGGTCCCTCAACTTAAAATATTCATATTGGTCCCTTAACTTATACAAACACTTCATTTTAGTCCTTTTTGTCTAGTAAGCGACAAAAAAACTAAAAAATCGGTCACTAATTAGACAAAAAAGGACTAAAATGAAGCGTTTTGAAGAGGTGAGGAAACAATATGAACCTTTTTTAAGTTAATGGACCAAAATGAACCTTGACGTTAACATGCAGGACCAAAAAGGGTATTTTGCCTTTTAAATTTCTTCCGTAAAAGAATTTTCCAAATTGAGGAGTCAGATACTCATGCATGTTCAATTGAACGAGAGATTCAACTAATCCATAGTTGATTAGGAGAGCAGTGATGAGTCTTCCAAGAGGTATCCATTTGATAGTACTATCTACATGACTTCTAGAGTTGTTGATAGCATTTCTCAAATTCTTGAAGAGAATGAAGGAAACATTAACCTTTCTTTTTATGCCAAATTGTATAAAATTTCTTTTATATCGTTGTTGAGTATGGGATACTCATTTGAGAGGGGATTTTGATAGATGCATTCCAAAATGATTCTCTCCC
Organism: Vicia faba; assembly: GCA_948472305.1. NCBI lineage: Eukaryota > Viridiplantae > Streptophyta > Magnoliopsida > Fabales > Fabaceae > Vicia > Vicia faba. The sequence continues at coordinate 178,252,228 of OX451736.1, forward strand.
AGATATTGAGAGAATGTTGAAGCTTCTTGAACAGTTTTGAGCTCTTATTTTCTAAGAATATTTTTGAGGATACATTCATTCTATGTTTCCTGCTAATTCTCTTATCGTTTAATCTACAACCCATTAATCCAGTCCCCATTTCTCCGTGAAATAATAGCTAGCCTCTTATTAAATGGTTACTTGAAGGATCGACTACAATAATCCTAGACTTACTCTTTAGAGTGTTTTTGGGTTGAAAAAAGGGTAAAGGGGCAAAAGGTATAGACATTCACAAAGTAAATAAATCAAAGACAAGACTTTTAATTTAAAGTGAAAAGACTGTAAATGCTATGAATTTAAATGTGGAAGCATTCATACATTGTTAAGCTTGGACTCGTTTCTCTCTTGGATGTAGGTACTTTGAGTGTATTATTATTAAATGTGAAGAAATGCGACCTCTAACACAAATACAGAAAACTTGCTTAAATAGACATCCTTAATATGTAACTTTCGACGATTCTTAGTCCATGTTTGGGCTTCGTGAAAGCTTGAATCCTCCCACATTCTTGTTGGCTTGCACATTGGTAACCGTTCCTGACAATGTTCCTTGCTTCGTCGACAACTTCCTCTGATCTTTTTGTCCTTGTCGAATGGTTCGTTTAGTCGATGTCCTCCTCTTGCTCGATGCATATTATTGTATTTCACTAATTTAGGACTCTTTAGCCAACTAAACCCTACAACTTAAGGTCTATTCCTCTTTGTCAAAAATTGCTTGTCAACAAATTGCCCCCTAAAACGCCATGTTCGATGGAGCCTTGTCGATGGGAGAATCTTGGCATTTTCTCTTCCATATTTTCGACTGCACGCCTATTTTGGATGACATAATGCATAATCATGACTAATTTCTTCTTAACAGTTCCCCATGTTACTTCCATCATTTCTCATGATCACTCCTAGGTTTTAGGGCGTGGGTTTTTGAAGAAACTCCCACTAACTTTTCCACTTCTTTTCTTTATCATGGTTGGATTAGTGCCACTTTTCAATGATCCACGGGTGTGAATTTTCTTTAAATACACTTCTTTGGGTTACATACATCTCTTATTTTGCCTTCATCTCTTCTTTCTCATAAAAGAAAAAAACCTTATATTTCTCGCATTTTCTACTAAATATAAAAAATTGCAGCTTTGGGTTCCGCTTCTGTCTCTACTGGTACCAATCCAATGGCTTTTGCTCTTACAGATACCGCCACTCTACTAGTTATTCCGCAACCTACATTCACTATCGCTTGCACTATTGCAACTTGGCAAAAGAAAATGCTCATCCCATTTTCATTTTCTGGAGAACTCCATGCTTTTCAAGGGCCGTATCCAGACCCAAAGAATGCTCCCAAAAAGGTCCAGGGATTCTTTCCTTGCTATACTCGTGTGAAACCCCTTCCATGATCACAACACCGATCTTCTTTTAGTAAGGTTTGACCAACACTTCTCAATTCCCTTATTGGATGTTAACACCTACCCTTTTCAACATAGCTTCCATCCAAGGCTTGTCTCCTTTGGGTGAAGTATTCGACCTTACCTTGTCGATGGAACTTAAATTTTGCTTCGCCAAAGCTGGTCTCACACAGTATATCGAAGACCATCACGATACTAAAAGTAAAGATGTTTCAGACGAAGAACACATTGCTTTCCTTACTCTTTGCCTTTCCTACTATTTGTTTTGCCATGGTCTCTACAAGTGGCAAAAGGTTTTGTCCCTCTGGCTATTCAACTCCATGAGGGTCGACAAATTTCATTAGGTAAGCTCATGCTGGCCTATCTTTACCATACTCTTAGTGATGCTTCTTCTAGGCTCAAAAGTCTTTCTGAATATCCTAAGGTACCAGCTCTCTCAGGACCATTTTGGATTTTGCAACATTGGTTGAATGCTACTTTTGAGCCTCGACTAACATCTCCTTTATTGGAGGTTGTTGAACACTCTTTGTGTAGCAGATCCATAGAGGGACTAAGGTTATCTCTGCTAACTCCTTAAGAAGCTTCAACCAGATATACTTTTATGAAGTATATTAATATACTAATAAAAAACTACTACCTTTGTCGAAGCTATAGCTCCCTTTGTAAGGAGGAACATTGGCCCTTCTTGGTTTAAGGATCCTTTTCCTGGCGTCAACCCTAAAGCAGCTGCTAAATCAAATTCTGTGTGGAGAGCATTTCTGAACCCCACTTTCTTATCCTCTTGTATTAACACTGGTTCCAGAGGATATGGATTTGTGATGTATCAACCAAATCTGGTTGCTCAACAGTTTGGTTTCAGCCAAGTGCTGCCATCGTCTCTGGTTTCCCATACTCAAGATATCGTTTGGTTCAGACGACAATTGGGTGAAGAGGAGTACACTAAGTGTCTCTTCTATGTAAGAAACTATTTGCATCTTGAAATTCTTATGTTCCCATTTAAACCTTATTTCTTTTTCACCAAAGAGTTCAACCATTGGTGGTCTTAATTCCAGAAGTAGTATTTTTCCACCACTGTCTTTTTGTAGACATTAATAGATTCCTTTGAGGCCCGGGAAGCAGAAGCTCTGACTGCTGACCAACAATAACACATTGAGGTTGTCGAAGTTCAACCCCTTAAGGTATCTCTTATTCCTTTCCGTATCTGAATTTGATAATCTTCGTAGGATTTTTATGATCTTATTCTACCATTTTTAGGGACAAAAACGAGCTTCGATCGCCAAGACTATTGATGTTGCACCCTCAAAGAAAGCAAAGGTCTCGACTACTCAAGTACGTAATGCTTTTTATATGTTATTTCGTACCGCTATAGATCGATAACTGGAATCTATTTGTTCTACTAGGTTCTTGAAAGGAAACCACCAACTTCTTTCGCTCCAGACTCTTCTGACCACAATGATTGTTCTCACATTTTTCCTCCTACAAAGCTTCGACTCCTTCCAAGCCTAGAGGGCCTAAGGGAGTCAAGAGAATCATCCTAAAAACCAAAACCTCTGAAGCTAACACTACTGGTACTGAGGTTCTTCCTTCTCCTATTCATGATCCAGAGGAAACTTCACCTCCTCCACAAACAACTCCAACAATTTCACTTCAAACAGAACATAACATACAACCCAACGAAGAGGTACTTATTTTCTCATACCATTTCTTTTTATGCAAATAGGCTCTTCTTTACCTCTTGTATTTTTTTCAGGCGCAAATTCATGAAGAAATGGTTGGCATTATTCCATCCATTAACACAACTTCAAACAGAGATGTAGACATTTTGGATGTTGGAAACGATCCCTCAATCGACATAATATCTCATTCGACTCCACATCATCACTCAAACGCACACATGAGTGAGGAAAACACTGAAGCCAATCAAGAACTTGCTGCTGCTAATGTCCTCCTCAAGAGAATCCCAACCAGCAAGGTCCTATTGATGGTAACTTGGTACACTCTTATTTTACTAATCTCGAGCCTCACTTCTTGCAAGATACAAGCTCTAACAGCTCTCTGAGCCAGGGGAAATTCTTGCAATGAAGCAGAAGCATCCAACTGAAAATCTGTGGAGGCTCCAAAAGCTTAGACAAGAACCAGCTGTTCCTATTTCTACAACCTATTCTGCTGCTGGTATCGACCCTGATGTGTCTCAAATTGCAACATTTGAAAGTGTACCTGCTCAATGGTGACTTCCTCTCTGTCGTTGTTGATGAGAGTGATATGGTGGATGACATTTTCAAACTTTTTGACGAGATCTCTCAACATACTATCCCTGAGGCTAGGGTTCAGTACCTTTTCGACTTCGAGGCATTCTTTCATCATTGATGATCTTTCCTTGAGTAAACAACTCAACAACCAACTCTAAGCTAGTAATCCCGAAATAGAAGCCGAGTGGAATCTCAGTAAAGCTTTCGAAGATAAATTAACTTCCTTTGAATCTGAAAATCAAGCGCGTGCTGACCAATGTTTCACCTTAACTCAGCAAATTTCTTCCTGCAAAACTCAAATATCTGATTTCTAGAAGAAACTATCTGACGCTGAAAACAAGAAGGCCTCGTTGGATTCGGCGGAAGCGCTCCTAAGCCAAAACGAGATTGGCAAGAGATTCTGAAAGGAATTGAGCATGGAAAAAAGGCTTTAAAGATTAAAGACATGATTCGTAAATTAACGACGAAGAAAGCTTGCCTCGACAACAAAATTGTTTTTGAAAGGGCACACTTTGAAGACTTTAAGTCTTGCTTTCCTGCTTGAAAATATTATTGTTGCACCTTATATTTTGTAGAGGTTTCCCTACTCTTGGATATGTAACCCTTTGTTGGGAAAACTCATAGTTAATGTTTGGAATCTCCCATTTCTGCTAACACCACATTCTCGACTATATGATCAATTACTTTCTTATAATGATGCTTTCGCCAGTTTTCGACAATTTCGTATCTAACAAAGATGATAAAATGGCAAAAAATTTAATTTTTTCGAACTTCCGCCATTTTATTACAAAAACTTGAAAATTTAAAATCTCTCAGTATTTGCATTTGCTCTTTGCCCCCTAATTTTGGGAATCATCATTAGAGGAAACTGACATTAACTGGTTTTTTAAAATATAAATCGTTGGAAAAAACCACAATATTATTAGCCAATTCAAAATACATTCTTTCAACTTAATACATGAGAATCAAAAATCCAGGTATGCAATATCAAACTACACCCAGTTCCCACACCTAATGGTAAGTGGCTTTTAAGCCCTAAAGGCTTGTATCTCGCCTACGACTTTCCAAAGCTATTATTTAGGCCCTTCTAGCCTCTATTGATATGATTTATTTTGGCTTCCACGACCATCTTTCATCTTCTGAAGTCAAATTTTCATGACGCGTTCAGCCATAGGCCGAATTCCAAATCAAACTTATCATTCAATATTCATCTTTTTCAGCCACATACCACCCTATAGGTGGAATCGACTCCATAGGCATTGCCGCCTCTTCAAAATCGTACATAAAGTCGTGATCAGGATCCAAATTGAGAAAACGATTTGTGTTTTCAATGGGAGTGTGATTCTCGTCATCACAAGGTGCTACGTTCACCAAATGTTGGTTGAAATGCTTCTTCCCACCTTTCATATCATCGACTTTGTAGTAGCTATGATCAACTTTTATATTCTCTACTACATCTTTTCTACAAATGGAAATTCTTTGGAGCAAAGTCGATGGGACTGTAGCTAATTCATGGATCCACTCATGGCCAAGTAATAGATTAAAGTTGGCTTTGGAATTTATAACCATGAACAGTGTTGATATAGTTTTTGTTCCGACAACCAATTCGACTTGGATGACACCCAGTATGCTACTAGTTTTTCCTTCATAGTTTGATAAAACCATGTTGTGAGGTCGAAGCTTCGACCCACACTTCCCCATTTTCTTAAACAGAGCATGTGGAATTAAATTTACAACTTCCCCACTGTGATCGGTGGGAATTAGAACTGACTGTTTTGGAATGCTGGTTCGCGTTTTGTGTTTGTTTTTGCAAAATGTCGCGGTAAGCAAGAGTCACCACCGTCTTTTATTTTATCCAACAAGGAAAGGACAAAAGCACAGAAAAATTCATTTTCGAGATGTTTCTCGGGTTCGGGAGGTAGATTATAGAAAGGGAAGGTATTAACACCCTTTCTATCTGTGGTTATCCACGGGCTCTTAGGTACTTGCTCATTGTGTTTTCAAAAAGTTTTGCTTTTCTTGTGTTCGTGGGTTTTGAAAAGAGTTTTGTTTGAAAACTTCGATTTAACTCTTATTTCTGTCCTCAAGAGTGCATGAAGTGTTGTTGAAAACTTTGTTTGAAAAGTGTAAGTGCGAAAAATTTGTTTTGTTTTGAAAGAGCAAGTACCTAAGAACCTCTACCTACTCAAAAGGAATTAAACTGTGTAAATGTCCTTTAGACAGCGCCATCCCACTATTGAGGAGTAGGTAGCACCGTCGTTGGAGTTTTCGGGTCAATTCGATTAAGGGACGTGTGGTCACTAAAGCAATGTTAGGACGCCTTAGCGGTAACCCTAATGTCTTAGATCATTTTATCCGAGGCAACCGTTTCGAGGCAACTTATGATCTTTGGACAAGAGGGCGACCTCTAAAACTTCCTATACTCAATGACCACGTTCGAGGCAACCAAGTGAGGCGTACCCTAGGAGTGGCATGTGCAAATGTGTCAATTTTCAGTTATGTTATCTTTGTACATGTTATGGTGAGCTACGGTTGATTTTAAGTTAAGATAGATCTTGTCATGCATAGCCTATTATTCATACATCTAGCAGTTAATGGTTGCGGAAAATAAAACTAAGCTATTACAAGGCGTCGGGTATTTACATCGCCAAAAACAAACCCTTGAAAAGTAAATGCGGAAAAGTAAATAAAAGTGGTAAATAATCCTAAGTTAAAGCTATTACATCCTCGGAGCAATTACATAATTGGAATCAGATAAATCGCGTGCGAGAAAAATAAATCGGAGCGTTTTTAGGGTTTTGACCCTTTTTTAAGAAAGAAGGAGATTTTTTGTTATTTTGAACTAAATGAAATTAAGCCTAAGTTAATTAATTAATTAAATAAAAAAAAAATATTTTCTGGGTTTTTTTTTTATATTTAAGGAAATAAAAAATAGAATGGTCACAATTGTTAAAACCTAATATTCTAATTAATTTTAATTTATTGCAAAAATGTTAAAATTATGCCTAATTAAAAAAACTAAGTCAATTAAATTGTTTATTTACAAAAATAATGAAAGTGATGAATTTAATAAAAAATAATGTTTTTATGGTTTTCTGATTTTTATGAGGAAAAAATAAATTATTAGGTTAATTAAAATAATAAAATGATTAAATAAAGGGAAATATAAAAAGAAAAGAAATCAACCCATTGGGAGGGTTTAAGCCCAAATCAGGATGTATGACTGGAAATTTGTGGCCCAAAACGTTCAAGCCTGCTTTGACTTTGGCCATTCCATGCGTGTGCGTTGACTGGATAGTATAGTGGACATCATCTTGTGACCATCAGATTTGGCCTGAAGGCCATCTGGCGCTTGGGATCTGGAGGTCCATGGTATGCTACGCTTGCTGAAACCACATGCAATTACCTGGATAAAAATTACACAAATGTATTGGGGGACCTGGGATTCGAACCCAGGTCCCGTTAGCCAATGAACAACCGCCCTAGCCACTGAGCCATTTGCTTGTTTTGTAATTATAATATACAATGATTAATATATATCAAACAAACACTTATGCCTGGAAAAAAAATTAAAAAGCGCGCTATTTCAAATGGGCCAATGGGAGGGCGACGTGTGGTCGTCTTCTCCAACGAAACTCTGGTTTTCTTACCTGCGGATTTTTATCCGCAAGAAGATTTGTAGGATCATTCAAAAATGCGTTTTAGGCCATAATAATCCCATCCAAGCACATGGATGTGGTCGCCTCTTCCTCCTGAATTCAACCATGGCCAAGATTCATCCTAATTGTCCCTGCAAAACAAAATCCCAAATGGAAACCTCCAAAACCCTAGGTTTGGGTAGGGAGTTATAGGCTACAAGAAAGCAATTGAATGATGCAAAATGAATGGAAATTTAAAGGCAAGCATGATTATACAAAAATATTGGCAAGAGGATGCAAGGAAGTGGTTTTACGATATCATGTTCAGAGCCATAATCGTGACGACTTACAGTGCGTTTCAGGGGGTCTTAAGGTTCGGTTATGGTTGCTATGGCTTCAGGAGATTGCAAGCAAGAACACCACGTTGAGATTTTTGATTGAAGCAAGCTCTAACCAAGAATTTGATTTCTCTCTTTTTCACCCTTTTTTCAGTTTTGGTATGGCCGTTTTAACAGAGCTTAGGTCGTGAATTAGGTTTGTGTGGCTTGTGTATGTATATTGGAAGTGAATTAGGTCAAGAGTTGGGCTTTAATCCATGTGCATTCAAGGTTTTGAGATTTAATTTTATCACCATTGAAAAGCTTTCCAAATATGGCCAAATCTGAGATTTTGTGCATGTTTGAGCCTTGGCACGAGTTGGTTGGTTATCACATGATATTTGCAAGCTGTACAAATCACAAATATCCATTTACATCAATTTTTGGATTTTATTTGATTTAATATTGATTAATAATGAATTAAATCAATAAAAATGAAATAAAATAGAAAAATAAATGTTTGGTCATGAAATTAAGGATGGGACACGTGTGTGGCATGACAAGACTGAATCAAGTAGAAAAAAGTGGGCCCTTTTGTCAAAAATTGGAGTTTTGAGGATAGTTGACTTTTGGCAATTTTGGAAAAATGCCCAACTTCAACAATCCATAACTTCCTCAATTTTGAACGTTTGGAGGTGTTCTTGGACTTTTTAGAAACCTTGAGATGTCCTATAATCAACCCTTTTTGTATCATCGCATTTTGATCTTCCATTCTCAAGTTATAAGCTTTGAAAAAAAGGTGTTTTTGTTGACTTTCAAAAATGACCTATAATGTCCAAATTTGTAACTTCTTGATAGTGCATTTTCTGATCTTGGGGTATGAATATGGATTGTGGGAAATTGCATCCTCTTCAAAATGAGCTTTGTATGGGTCATTTCTCATAAAGTATGAGAACGTTATGCTTGGTAAAAGTTGAGTTGACTTTTCCTACAAAACCCTAATTTAGCAACTTTTGAATCTTGATGAATCTTGAGCAATCCTTGATGAATTATGATCAAACCTTGACCAAATGATGAATTATCCTTCAAAATGAGAATGTTGACAAAAAATCCTGAGGTTTGACTATGTTTGGGACACAGTTGACTTTTGACCCAGCATAGTCAATTTTTGGGCCTCTTGAGCAATTGACTGACCAAAGTTTCTCTGCAAGGCTTGAAATTTGTCATGGATGAACTTAAGAACATATCAAGGCATTGGGAAGCACTTGAGGCCATTTGGATGTAAGGACCTTGATGAAACACAAAACCCTAATTTTTAATTGACTGCCTTAGGAGGTGATTTGACTGTACAACCCTTGAGCCATTTTGAGCAATTTGAAGATCATTCTTGACAAATCTTGAGGAATATGGGAGGGAAATTTTTGGGGTACAACAGTTGCCCCTGTTCAATCTTCTTAAACTTGAGGATGTAGATTGGCTTGCGTGCCTTTCGTGATCCGAAGGTGGAAGATGATTGAACACTAAAGTGCCCAGAAATTTGCACTCGCATGATGTAGTATCAGCATTGTGATGTCGGGAATGGGCTTACAGATGCCATTTGGAGATGTGATAGAAAGTTGTTGGAGATGGGCTTAAAGATGCTACCCAAAAGTGGTTGTTGAATTGTTTGAGCTGGTCGAGTAGATAGTTGTCCTGGCTGGTTTCAGGTATTGATCTCTGACCTGAGAAAGAAAAATAGTTTTCCTGGCTTCTTACAGGTATTAATTTTCAATCTCTTCGTGTAGGTGGTTTTCCTGGCTGGTTTCAGGTATCGATCTGCAATTAGTCGTCCACAGATGCTTTTCCTGGCTTGTTACAGGTATTAATCTGGAACTTGAAAAGGTTGGCCGATGAGATAGTTGTCCTGGCTGGTTACAGGTATTGATCTCTGACCTAAGAAAGAAAGATGGTCTTCCTGGCTTGTTACAGGTATTGATCTTCAATCTCTTCATGTAGATAACTTTCCCGGCTTGTTACAGGTATTGATCTACAATCAGTCGTCCACAGATATTTTCCTGGCATGTTACAGGTATTAAACTGGGACTTGAAAAGGTTGATGGTAGCCATCTTTTGATTGACCTTTTCCTGAAAAAGGTAAAACGTTAGCTGTATGCAATGTCATGATGTATGAAATGCATGATGCCATGATGTTCTCAAAAATAAATGAGATCGTGTCGTATGCACTTTATCATGTATGTAAATAGAAGATATGAAGTGTGAAATGTTTATGAATGTATTTTCGTCTGGGAAAATAAATCCCGGAGCCGCTGGAGAATAGAGTTGAGTTCTTTGTTTCCGCTGGGGATGATGAACGAAGATGATTGTGAGAATAAACCTGCGAGATAAAAGAACTCCGTTGGGGAATAAACTGGTGAAAATATTACTCTGCAGGGAATTACTCTGTGGGAAGAGATGCTTTGCTGAGATTTTAACGATAACTCCGCTGGGGATTCCGTTGATAAGCTCTGTTGGGGATTTTGATGATGAACTCCGCTGGGGATAGAAAGAACTTTGCTGGGGATGATCTTTCAGTTGCAACTTGCTGAGGATAACCTAGTTAGACTCTTGTGGGGATAACCTCTGAATTTGGCTGAGGAGATGCATTTGTATTCTGCAGGGGACAAGCTTCCAGAATCTACTAGGTAAGATGATTCAATTCTCTATTGGGGAAGCTTTTTTAGACTGCGCTGGGGAAATGGCTCAACTGGGGGTATCTTGTATTCCGCCGGGGAACATTCTTATATTTCTTTGAGGAATATTAAGACTGTCGGGGATGCTATTTACGCTTGCTTGGGAATATCTTTATACTCCGCTGGGGAATATTAAGACCTTCTGAGAATACCGAGCCTTTTTGGGACTAACAGTAGACTAACTCTGCTTGGGGGAGAATATTGTTGATTCCTTCGTAGTTGCAAGTATCAGTGGGGAGAGCTACCATTACTGTCTTACTCTGCGGGTAGTGACGATATCTTGGTCATATTCTTCAGCTGAACCTACCTTGGTACCTTGGTGGACAGAGCAACTAGACCTCTCAGACAATTCTTATTGCCCCTACTTCTGATATCACCCGTAATTAGTCCTTTGTTTCGCATGCAAATATTTATGAGCAGCAATTAATGTCAAATGCATATATCAAAAAATGAACATTGGACATTCTTTGCAAAACAAAACAGATAAAGAAAAACAATTTGCAATTTGTCTGAAAAATGAACTTGTATTGATTTTGAAGTTTGCCTGTAAATAGGCGTTTTTGTACAAGAGCCTGACGTCCTAGTAAGAGAACGCCGCCGAACAAATAGGGTTTATACAATTTGTAAAAAGAAAACAAAACAGCTATGTGAATAATCCCACTGGGTTCCAACTCTACTATCGCCTTTATATCTTCAAGCATCTCATCACTTTGCTGCTTAGTTGGAGATGAATCTGATTGATTGGTGCCATCCGAGCCTGATAGTTGATACCAAAGTCTGGATGCAGGGTGATCCAATGAGACATAGTGTTACGCTTATCCCTAACTTTGCCTGGACCACCCTTTCGGGTTTTCGGTCCACCAGGATACCCATTTTTGCCCAAGCCGCCTTTTCAGGTTTTCGACTTGCCGGGTATACAGATTTTTTTTTTAATTTTCATCCCTTATTTTTGCCCGAACCCTTTTGGTTCGCCGGGAAGCCCTTATTTTGCCTAGGCCAGTCGACCTAGCGGGTATTTAATTATGCGTAGTATCTTTTTACTATGTCTGCATTGACGGGGTGAGGAAGGTCGTCACCATCCATGGTGGTTAGAATCATCGCTCCTCCTGAGAAGATGTTCTTAACCACAAATGGCCCTTCGTACGTAGGGGTCCATTTGCCCCTGGGATCACCTTGAGGTAGAATGATGCGCTTGATTACCAGGTCCCCGACTTGATACTCTTGTCGTCTGACTTTCTTGTTAAATGCCTTGATCATCCATTTTTGGTACGTCTGACCATGACAAATAGCAGTGAGTCTCTTTTCGTCGATTAGGTTCAGTTGATCAAGCCGGGTCTGGATCCAGTCGTCTTCACTTAAACCCGCATCCTTCATGATCCGGAGAGAGGGTATCTGAACTTCAATGGGCAGGACTGCCTCCATGCCATATACCAAGGAGTAGGGTGTTGCCCCTGTTGACGTCCGTGCTGAGGTACGGTACCCATGAAGAGCAAATGGTAACATCTCGTGCCAGTCTTTGTAGGTCACTGTCATCTTCTGCACAATCTTCTTAATGTTCTTATTAGCTGCTTCTACAGCCCCATTCATCTTCGGCCGGTAGGGAGAAGAGTTGTGGTGCAGTATCTTGAATTGCTCGCAGAGCTCCGTGATCATCTTGTTGTTAAGATTGGTACCATTATCCGTAATGATCCTCTCTGGTACACCGTATCGACAGATCAGGTTGTGTCGAATGAACCGTGCCATGACGTTCTTGGTTACGGTGGCAAAGGAAGTTGCTTCAACCCACTTCGTAAAGTAATCAATCGCTACCAGGATGAAACGATGCCCGTTGGATGTCGTAGGTCTGATCTCGCCGATCATATCAATGCCCCACATTGCAAAAGGCCAAGGTGATGTCAAGACATTCAGAGGAACTGGAGGAATGTGCACCTTATCAGCATAGATCTGGCACTTGTGACATGTCCGAGAATGCTGATAACAGTCGGCTTCCATCGTGGACCAGTAATATCCTGCCCGAAGGATTTTCTTTGCCATGGTATGTCCACTGGAATGAGTCCCGAAAGTACCTTCATGCAGCTCTTCCATGATCCTTTCTGCTTCAATCTTATCCACACAATGCAGTAAGGTTGAATCATGGTTACGTTTGTAAAGAATGCCATTGCTGATGAAGAACTTTGCCGCAAATCTTCTCAGAAACTTCTTGTCATTAACAGATGCACCCTCGGGGTATTCTTGAGCTTCAAGGTACCTCTTCACTTCATGGTACCAAGGTTTTTCTGTTACCTCTTCGGTCTCAAGATCACAATAATGTGCAGTTTCATCCAATTTCCAAATAATGATCTACGGAGCCTCGTTGTCCCACTTGACTTTGAACATAGAAAACATCATAGCTAACGCGTCCGCCAACTGATTCTCCTCTCTTGGGAAATGTTCAAAGGTAATTTCCTCGAAGTGGGGAAGCAACGTCAACACATACTCCTTGTAAGGAATAAGATTTGGGTGTTTCGTATCCCACTCGCCTTTGATCTGACTGATCACGAGAGCGGAATCCCCGAAGACACTTAGAAACTTAATCCTTAGGTCAATTTCAACTCGAAGACCCATGATGCATGCTTCATACTCCGCCATATTGTTGGTGCAGTTGAAACATAGTCGGGCGGTAAGTGGGGTATGTGAGCCTTTAGGAGATATGATCACAGCACCAATTCCGTTACCCAAAGCGTTCGAAGCTCCATCAAAATGCATAGACCATCGGGATCCTTCCTCAGGTCCTTCATCCGGTCCAGGTGGTTCACAATCAGTTATCAACATGATATTCTCATCCGGGAATTCAAAGTTCATAGACTAGTAATCATCCACTGCCTGATGTGCCAAATGGTCTACCAATACACTTCCCTTGATTGCTTTTTGAGTTGTGTACTGGATGTCATACTCAGTCAAGATCATCTGCCATCTTGCTATTCTTCCGGACAAGGCAGGCTTTTCGAAGATATACTTGATTGGATCCATCTTTGAAATCAATAGAGTAGTGTGAGTCAGCATATACTGTCTCAGCCGGCGAGCAGCCCATGCCAAAGCGCAGCAAGTTTTATCGAGCAGTGAGTATCGGGTCTCACAGTCGGTAAACTTTTTGCTAAGGTAATAAATAGCATGCTCTTTTCGGCCGGACTCGTCATGCTGCCCCAACACACATCCTATTGGGTTGTCAAGTACTGTCAAGTATAAGATTAGAGGTCTCCCTTCCACTGGTGGCATCAGAATGGGTGGTTCCTGGAGATACTCTTTGATTCTTTCGAAAGCGGCCTGACATTCATCATTCCAACGTACCACTTGATTTTTCTTCAGTAGCTTGAAGATTGGCTCACAAGTAGCAGTTAGATGTGAGATGAATCGGGCAATGTAGTTCAGACGTCCTAGGAAGCCTCTGACCTCTTTCTATGTCTTGGGAGCTGGCATCTCTTGTATAGCTTTCACCTTGGCAGGGTCCACTTGAATACCTTTGTCGCTTACGATGAAACCTAGCAATTTATCGGACCTCACCCCGAAGGTGCATTTGTTCGGGTTCAACCTCAATTTGTACAACTTCAAACGGTAAAATAGCTTCTGTAGATGGTTAAGGTGTTCCTCCTCCGTTTGGGACCTCGCAATCATATCATCAACGTATACTTCAATCTCATGATGGATCATATCATGAAACAAAGCAACCATGGCACGCTGATATGTTGCCCCAACATTTTTCAACCCAAAAGGCATGACCTTGTAACAAAAGGTGCCCCACTGAGTAACAAAAGTGGTCTTCTCCATGTCTTCAGGAGCCATCTTGATCTGATTATAACCAGAGAAACCATCCATAAAGGAGAATACCTTGTGCTGAGCAGTATTGTCAACCAGAACGTCGATGTGAGGCAGAGGGAAGTCATCCTTAGGGCTTGCCCTATTCAAATCTCTGTAATCAACACACATTCTGACCTTACCATCTTTCTTCGGCACTGGAACCACATTGGCGACCCACTGAGGGTAAGAAGTTACTGCTAGAAAACCGACATCAAATTGTTTCATAACCTCAACCTTGATTTTCTCGGACATCTCTGGACGCATACGGCGAACCTTCTCTTTTACGGGAGGGCAGTCTTCCTTGGTAGGAAGGCGATGAACCACAATGTCGGTATCCAACCCAGGCATATCTTTGTAAGACCAGGCAAAGATTTCCACGTAGTCATGCAGCATCTGAATCAGCCGTTGCTTCACACTAAGCTCCAGGTTTGCACCGATCTTGACTTCCTTTTTTTCTGTCTCAGTACCCAGATTCACTGTTTCCACTAGCTCTTCATGTGGATGAATGGCCCTCTCGTCCTGGAGTAATAGTCTTGCAAGTTCACCAGGCACTTCGCAATCATCTTCACCTTCGTCTTCGGCTAAGTTGATCGGATTTTTGAAGTCATAGCTGGCAGTAGTAGAGTCGTTACCAGTGAGATCCAGAGTGGATTGAGACTTGTATATGTGAGTGTGTGTAAAATAGCTGCTTTGCAATATATAATAAAGAAAGACAAGGAGCGCAAGATTTGAAATGCAAAAAACGTCCAATGCTTTTATTAATGATATATGAAAATGGCACACAAAAGCCCTCACAAATGAAGCCACGGTGCCCCAGGTAAGACACCGAGCCATAAAGTTTCACAATATTATCTGTTACA
The DNA here is from genome assembly GCA_948472305.1 of Vicia faba. NCBI lineage: Eukaryota > Viridiplantae > Streptophyta > Magnoliopsida > Fabales > Fabaceae > Vicia > Vicia faba. The sequence continues at coordinate 178,267,285 of OX451736.1, forward strand.
AATTCAAAACAAAAGAGTTCATTACTGAGTAACAAAAGTAATAGGGATGAAGTCCTTTGCTGTCCAGTTGTTTGGTCCTCCGTTGGTCGTAGGGTAGATCCAGCTGTCGAATTCAGATTCCTCCACGTCATCTTCGATGGCATTTACTCCCGAGTTGCTGATGAACACAGGAGGTCTTCCAATCCTTGCACTACGAATGACCCTTTGAGCTTCTGCAGTGAAACCCAAACCAAACTTGTTAGTCTTCTGAGTGAAATCAGGAAGTCGGCCCCAGTTTGCATACTCACCCTTCTCGATAACAGCCCGGGCATCCTTTAAGGAAGCCATCTTCATAGGAGAACCTTCAATCACAATCTCAGCTGATGCCAGTGTCTGAGGAACCTCTTCAAAGTGTTGAAATGGGGTCTCAATGAATTCCCCATCCATCTCTACGTACCGGAACGAGTTGAGGTGGTTGACCATATACTCTTCCTCCCCTTGAACTGTCACGATCTTTCCTTTGACCGAGTACTTCAGCTTTTGATGGAGTGTGGAGGTCACAACTCCAGCTTTGTGGATCCATGGACGACCCAGCAAACAAGAATAGGACGGTCGAATGTCCATCACGTAGAATGTAGAATTGAAGACCTAAGAACCAACTTTAATTGGAATATCGACTTCACCGTGAACCATCCTTTTAGACCCATCAAAGGCCCGGACAACAATGTTACTTGGCTTTAGCTCCAACCCTTCGCAATCCAACCTGTCTAGAGCTTTCTTGGGCAAGACGTTCAATGAGGAAACAGTGTCAACCAACACATGTGCAAGAGTAGTGCCCCTGCATTCAATGGAGACATGCAGGGCATCGTTATGGTTCTTCCCTTTAGCAGTCAGATCGGCGTCGGAGAAACCCAAACCGTTACCAGCAGTTAAATTGGCCACACAATCGGTAAACTGATCAGCTGATGTCTCTTGTGGCACGTGGGCCGTCTTCAGGAAGGTAATAAGAGCCTTGGCATGGGCCTCTGAACAAAACAACAATGATAACATAGAAATCTTAGATGGGGTTTGCCCCAGTTGCTCGACTACATTATAATCACTCTTCTTAATAATCTTCAGAATCTCTTCCATCTCCTGTTTGGAAGTTTCAACAGTGGTTGTTTTTGGCGCCTCCGTCTGGGCAGGCATATCAGCGGTGATCCCTTTGCCCCGAGCATTAGATGACTCGGTGACAGGGGTAGGACTAAGAACTTGATCAGGAATGGCATTAGGCACACTTGCAGGTGTAATGACAATAGGTCTTCGGGCAGTCGGTGGAGCAATATCGGGTGAGAAAAGTCTACCGATGTGGGTTACTTTAGCAGGCCTGGTAATGTTGCTGACGCCGGTATTAGTATCAAACTCTTGCTTAACCCCAAGAACATAAACATCTGCCCCATAGTGCCAAGGGACAGCTTTGTCAGAGGTGTAGGGAATAGGCCCCGGAACAGTGACGATTATGGGTGCAATCTTCTAAACAGGCGTAATTCTGACAGGCTTCCTCGAGGGAGCCTTGGGAGAATTGTTGAAAATGGTAATAATGGAAACTTCTTCAGTAGGGGTGGCAGGAACAACAATCTTCTCAAACAGGATCTCCTTGTTATCCATCAGGTTTTGGATGCCTGACTTCAAAGATGGGCAACCAGTAGGTGAAACAGAACACAGATGGCAACCTTCACTACATCCCGGAAATAAACCGGCTAGCAACAGGTTCCTCTTGACGGTCATCAGCGGGGTGACAATATCATCCACAGAGGCTACAAACAAGTCTTCCTCTACAACATTTACTCCATGTTTGGGCATGGGAGAATTCACAACATTAGGCCTCTCGGGCGCCTCAAACTCAATTTCCTTTGCATCAATTAGGTCCTGAACCTTATTCTTCAAATCCCAACAATCATTCGTATTATGCCCCAGGCTGTCAGAGTGATAAGCGCAGCAGGCGTTAGGATTGTACTTTGGGGATGTTGTGTTTGAAATCTTCGGAGCTTCTTTTAGAGTTACCAGATTGGTCGTCAATAACTGTGGCAATATTTGAGATAAGGTCATGTTGAGACGAGTGAATTGCCTTCGAGGTATCTCACCCCTTTGTTGGTTGTGATGCTGAGGAGCACCAGCAGGTTTTGAAATAACAACCGCGTTGATAGCTTGGCGGTGTTCCGGTCTATTCTGTCTTCTTGAACCGTAGACAGCACTGGATTATTTCTTGAACGGCTTCTTCTCAGTGCTCGATGAGGTACCCTTCTGTATCTTCCCAGCCTTGATACCAGCTTCAATCCTCTCACCAGTCAAGATAAGGTCTGTAAACCCGGCTGAAGAGTTTCCAATCAAATGGTTAAAGAATGGACCAGACAGGGTCCCCAAAAACATACCAACCAGTTCACGATCAGTTAAAGGTGGCTGCACCCTTCCGGCAAGGTCTCTCCATTTTTGAGCATACTCTTTAAATCCATCACCCGTCCCTATTGACATACCCTGGAGTTGGGTACGCGTAGGAGCGAGGTCGGAATTATATTGATACTGCTTATAGAATGCAGCAGCCAAATCTTCCCAGTTACGGATACTGGCTCCATCCAGCTGATAGAACCACTCAAGCTGAGTCCCTGAAAGACTGTCTTGAAAGAAATGGATCCACAAATTCTTATCAACGGTGTAAGGCTGGATCTTCCTTACATATGACCGGAGGTGCAGCTTTGGACAGGAAGCTCTGTCATACTTGGCAAAGGCAGGTGCCTTGAATTTATGGGGAATCACCACCCCAGAGGATAGACCTAGGTCTCCGAAGTCCAGCCCGGGCACGTTCTGTATCTCCATAGCGCTCAAGCGGTCTTCCAACTATTTGTACCTATCATTAGCAGGAGGATACTGTTCTTCATCATAATCTGTCTCGTTGTCGGAGACTATAGGGCTAGGAACCCTTCTCTCTTGTGGATTGTCTTTACCTCCAGATGAGGTGGTCAGATCAACCTCATTCTACAGTCCATTTCCAAACCTGTGTCCAGTGTTGAACAAGACGGTCCTCTTCTTCTTCTTCTTCCTCTCTTTCAGAATCAGGGTCTTCGAGTCCTGTTGACCCTTAGCTAGGCTCATAACCAACTCTTGAAACTGGGCATTCTGGGCTTGGAGGGCCTTGATGGCTTGCTCAGTGGAAGGTTCAGTAGACATGATGATTGCTGAAATAAACAACGATGAAGATAAGTGGCCTGTAAAAGGGTACCTGTTGTGCATGTGATGAATGGTATGCTATTTATGTAATGCATTCAAGGGTTCAAAAATTCAAATTCGTTGCAGACAAAAAAAGAACACACGTCATATTAAGAAGAACTTTGTTTAGTACATAAGTGCCTCATGGGCGAAATATTACAAAATACTTAATGTAAAAAGACATTGTGCATCCTTTTTGGAGCGATGTAAGTGTTGAGGGTCTCTTCCTCGTGAAGTCGGCGGGTGAGCTCCAAAACCTTCTTCTCACTGGCATGTAAGCTGGCTTCAAAAGCATTCCGTTCTTCCTTGAGTTGGATCCAACTCTTTTGCATTTCTTCCCATGATGTTGGCATGTCAGGATGTAGAATGGTGTATGGAACCTCTCCTTCCATAACAGGCTCTTTTATCAAGGGGAGAATGTGAGGATATGGCATCATAAGATTCTGGGAGCGGGTTCGTACCCACTTGAGGTAAGGCTCAAGGGGGATGGAATTCTTGTGCCCCAGTGTCTTACTATCCACCTTGTTAGGCATCCTCCAAGCTCTGATGAACTTTTGTCGAAGTCCTTGCGCATCATTGTCGAAGTCAAAAACTATGTCAGGAATCAGCATGTCATGAGGGCCATCCCTCCGAGCATATCCAAATTGTCTCAAAGCTAGACAGGGGTTGTAGGTAATGCCTCCCCTAATTCCAAGTAAAGGGACATTAGGAAATTCTCCATAACGATCAATGACAGTGACATTTTCTCTGGACTGAGAACACCAATGTACATCAGAATGTGTGAGGGTCATCAATCGTTGTGACCACCTTAAACCCTGCTCATTCTTCAAAACTGATTATGGAAGGTGAGAAATAAACCACCTTGCCAGGAGAGGAGTACAGCACATGAGAACACCTCTTTTCCTCATTGTTCGTGTGTAAAATGAGTGGAGGATGTCCCCAAGCAATGTAGGTATGGGATTCCTGGACATGAAAATCTTGACAGCATTCACATCTATAAGTTGATCAGGATTTGGGAACAACACCAACCCATAGATAAGTAGTTCCACAACCTCTTCAAAGGCTTGTAGATCAAGAGAATTCCAACATTCTTGTGCCTTCTCAAACAGAAACTTTGCCAAGAATCCCTTGATACCACTTCTGATTTCCCAATGCCCCTTGATGTCAGATGGTTGCAAATGTAATGCTTGAGCAACATCTTCAAGTTTTGGTTCCTTTTCCGTACCGTTGTAGGGTAGTTGGCTAAGAATAGGAATTCTCAGAATTTGAGAAAATTCCTCCAAAGTAGGCACCAATTGATAATCAGGGAATGTAAAACAGTGGTGTAGGGGGTCAAAGAATTGGAAGAGAACTTTCATCATGTCTTCTTCAATGTTGGTGTTGACCAAGCTGAGGAGTCTACCATGTCTTTCACTGAAGAGAGAGTTCTCGGGAATCCTGGATGTAAGCTCCTTGAGTTGAGGAGGGATCCTTACAAGGTTGACTTGAATTGTTTTCCTGCGGAGAGACTCCATGTCCTACAAAACAAGAACAAAGATGAAGATCCAAACCATTGAAATGGTTAGCAGATGCATATTGTTGTACCCCAAAATTTGCCCTCCCATTTCCTCAACATTTTCTCATCACAAGACATTTAAAGATCAAGATACAATTAGGGTTTCCTCTGCTCAAGACTTCTCCTTGCACTGTGGACTCAAATTAGGGTTTGTGCTTGCACAAAGATGTTTTGACCTAAAATGCCTAAGATGACTTTCATGCTTCATATTGGACTCCCAAGTTTACCCATACCAAGTTTCAGGTCTTGATTCCAAGTTTTACCCAGTCAATTGGACAGTTGACCTAGAAATCAGCTGTATTGGGGAAAAAGTCAACTGTGGCCAATTGACAGTCAAACCTCATGAAATTTGATCCACATCAACATTTTGAATTCATATGAACCATTTGATCAAGTTTGGATCACAATTCCATAAGAAATTTGATCAGATCACCAAAAGGGCAAAATGGTCATTTTTAGGGTTTTGACTGCACAAAGGCAATTTTTGACTGTTTGACCTAGCCAATGGCAAACCAAGTTCACCTATGGACTCAAGGACCCCATGGAATTATCTTGACATGTTCATCAAGCTCAAAAGATCCCAAGTACACAAGATTGACAGTTGAATTTCCCAGTCAATTGATCAAATTTTGACTGTATACTGAAAAGTCAAACTTTGACTTTTTGGTCAAATCAAGAGTCAAGATTCATTTTTCATCAAAACATGCCAAATCATGAAACTTGTTCATCAAGAAATCACAAAATGCAAATTAGGGTTTGAAAATGGAATTTTTCATAACTTAGAATTTTTCTAAGTTATGAAAAACCCTAATTTTTTCCCAACTTTGCCCCATCTTTTCACCATGATCCATTTGGATTCAAACAAAAGTCAAAACATGAAAGTTGTAGCTTGTTGCATAATCTACAACTTTGATTCACAAAGTTTTCTCATTTGAAGCTTGTATCTCAAGTTATGAGTTTTTGAATAAGGGCACTAAACCATCTTTTAACTTAGTGAAATTTGACCTATTTTGACAAGGTTTTCTACCCTACTTCAAGGCCACTTTTCATACCCTTCCACTTGGAATTTCCAATTGCATTTCAAAGATGGATTGTAGTACACATTCCAAGCTTTCCAAAATGTCCAAGAACTCATCAAACAACCTCATAACTTGAGAGATTCGAATTTCACAAGTTGGCAAAAATTCACTTTTTGTTCTTCATCAAAGCATGTTCATAAACTTGGCAAATTTGAATTCAGCATGCTTAAGCTACATTGCAGGCCTCTAATCCCATTTTCACTCAATAATTCAATGCATATCCTTTGTGCTCTAGCATTATCTTGCTCATTTGGACAATACACACAAAATCAAGCCTAAACTAGAAAAAAGCATATTATCCATTCTTGTAAAGTGTTACTTTATGGCAACTTTGCAAATCTATGAGGTACAATGCAGATCTTTGAAGCAAAAAAGCATAGGCATATCCCACTGATCAAGACTAAAAGGTGCAGCATAGATTGAGGCATTGTACTGGCCTAGAAACCAAGTTGACATTTGCTTGCTTCACATAGAAGTAACTTCCATAACTTATGCTATCTCTCATATCAGCAAAAGAACACAACACAAAAGATATCAAACACATTCCATAGACCACATTGAAGCTTTTGCACGAGCCATTTCCCTTTCAAACCTCCTCCATCTCAGAATCACCCTCAAACTGCAAAAACAGGGGTGCCCCTGCAGTTTGAGTGCAATCTCTCAATCCCTTCAAGCATTTCTGTCCAAACCTGTTCCTCTACCTTCCTTACAACATATGCAAGCTATCCAGAAGCTAAGGCACGATCTGTAGTTGCTCTAACCACTTCCACCATTTTCACATCTTTGACTTGCAGGTGAAGTTCAATAGCTTGATACAAGGAGGTTCAAGACAAAGTGAGCATTGAAAAAGCATCCCTGGGCCTCAAGGAAGCTTTTTCCAGTCATTACATTGCACTGAAAGTCTCTCATTCTCCACATAGAAGTTCAACTGCACAGGTAAAAGTTTGAATTCGTATCTCTCTTATTAGGCATCTTTAGTCTTAAGTTTGTGAAGAAACAAGGTCCTACTCATAGCCCTGAACATGTACATAGCTTTACTTTTCATTTCTTTTGCTTGAGTAGAGAGAATTTGAGCTCTGAACATTGATGAAAAGTTAGGTCAGAAAAGAGGGGGAGAGAAATTCTCCCTCATCTTAGAGAGATAGGTCATGTTCTTTATATGGTTGAAACCGTCTCTTAATGCTCTACACTTTTCATGTTATGAGTTTTGCTTGAAAGTCCAGGAATCCAGAGATAGAAAACGCGTGTTTTGTGTGAAGAAAGCTGTACAGAGGTTGAAGAAGAAGTGATCTGGGCTGGGCCTGGATTTGTTTCCTTTTCACACCCCATTTTTTGGTTTACACCCCCCTGAGCCCATTTGCTCATTTTTTGACATTTTTGACTTTTTCTTTTTGGGTTGACTTTATTTATTTTTTCTCATACCATTAAAATTTTTAAAATATTTTTTCCATCACTTTTTGTATTTATGGCATATTTATTTGTTTATTTCTTTTGTTTATATACAAATATATATATATACTATTATTAAAAATAAATAGAAAATAATGTAAATACAATTTTTATTTTTTATTTACTCTCTGAAAAATATTTCATACAAAAATACTCTTTTATTTATTTTATTAAAATATTAAATAAATATTTATTTTTAGAATAATACATATTTAGGGTTATATATATATATATATATGTGATTATTAATATATTTAAGACAAAAAAATATAAAAATACTTGATTTTTATTTTTATAATATTTAATATAAAAATACCTTTTTTCACAATACACTTCATTTTATTTTATTTTTGTACATAATAATTAAATAGTTGAATTAAATTAGAAAATAATACCTTTTCCTTTAAAATTAGGGTTTTTGCCCTAAAATTAAGATACTCAAAAAATAATACATTTTTATTTTCTTTTTCCTTTTACATAAATAATATTTTTCTCATACACATAGAAACTTTCTTTCTACATTTCATATATTTATTTAATTTATATTTAATTATGCATTGCAAAATATCCAATTGTTGTAATAATTTAGATTTAAATTCTTGTCAATATCCCCATTTGAACATTTGTACCCCCTTCCCACATTTGGTTGTGTAATAGCTTAGTAATTTTAATTTCGCACTTTATTGCTTTCTAAATAATAACATGCTAGAATTAGGGTTTGTATGCGAAAAAACGATAAAAAATAGTTTGACCTAATACAAGATAAACAAGCATGAAAATGGACACACAAATCACACTTGCACCCCCTAGGGTATTCCACTTGTTGCCTTCAAATAAACGGGCCATATTGTATGTTGAACATCTTTGGGCAAAACAAACAGTTTGAATGATCATAGTCCCTCGATAAAACTTTTCAAAACAAACAAAACAAATGATCAAGTCCCTTAGAGAAATTGCCCAAAGACATTTAACGTCGTTACAATTATGGTCTAAACGATGACCCGCGCCTGTCCCTTTCACATCCTAACACAAGGTTGCCCACCAAATACAATGGTGGTGCAAACTTGTTAAAAGGGTTAAAGTATAGCAATAATCTTTTGAGAAATTTAGGAGTAGATAACCTCTTAGTTACTTGAACCAACTTGTAAAACAAAACACTTGCCTTCTTTTCAAAAACAACAATCCACTACACTTTCAAAACAACTTTCAAAAACAAATGAAAACCCTTTCAAAAGACATATATCTTTGTATACATCCCCACATGGATCATTACAAAGGTTGCCACCACATTGGCCTCTTTTCAAAAACATTTTCAAAACCCACACACTCAAGCACCATTTAAAACAATTGAAAACAAAAGGCAAGTGATCTAAGCAAGTAACTAAGAGCCCATGGATAACCATGGATAGAAAGGGTGCTAATACCTTCCCTTTCTATAATCTACTCCCCGAACCCAAGAAAACATCTCAAAAGGTTTTTGCTGTGCTTTTTAACCTTTCCTTAGGATAAAATAAAAAGTCGGTGGCGACTCTTGCTAACCGCAACATTTGCGAATACAAACGCAAACCTCAAGTCAGTTCTCCCACCGTATCACAGAACTGGCGACTCTGCTGGGGAAATACTTAAAAGTGGAGTAACCTTAGGGTTTTAGATCACCTTTGTTTTCAATTGTTTGCTTTGTTTGCTTTTATATTTGTGGGCTTTGCATCGGAGTTTCATAGATCCTAACCCGGATCTGGGAAATACCCTTTTTAGGTAGCATAATCTGTGAGGGACCTGTCCGGCGTAGACCGACATGGGTGAAGCAGTGGCTACGTTGGTGTGGCATCTTAGTCTGTACCTATATCCCTTGTGTTGTAATGGGGAGAATATAGGTCTTCTAAGGGGTCATTAAACACCAACCGACCTTAGAACCCTAAATTGACCAACTTGGCTATTAGGACAGTAGCAGTATGCTACACTCATTGAGGCTAAACTCTCGAGATGGTTCTGGCCGCGAGAAAAGATTGCGATGCTGGAGTTATGACCGATTGAGGGTAGCCAATGATTTGAGATCCCCTAGAACCCGGTTACTTGTGATAGGACAGGTTTTAACCAACAAAACCAAAAGAGGGTAATACCTGAAACTCATGCTGGCCTGAAACCTAGGGGTGTCTTGTGTGACTTGTGTGCTTTATTTGCCTATGTGAATACTTGTGATGTGCTTCATCATAGCATCATGCCATCATACCATTGCATGCATAAAAGGCTAACCCATTTCAAAGACAAAAAGGTTTCATCTTTGCTCTGTTTTGTAGGACATCATGATGCCCGTGCGTAGAAATACTATCCGGCTCAACTTTGTTCAACCACCAGTTTTACTCAAAGATCTGGTTGAAAGAATTCCAAACACTACCTCCTTCATCAACAGACATGGTTCCCTCCTTGGCTTGATCACTGCAAAATGGGACCAACAATTGATAAGTGTTCTGACCCAGTTTTATGACCCTCTGCATCACTGTTTCACCTTTCAAGACTTCCAGCTGGTTCCTACCCTAGAAGAATTATCTTACTTGCTTGGGATTCCTGTCTTGGAACAAACTCCTTTCACTGGTTTGGAAAAGACTCCTAGGCCTGAAGAAATTGCTGCAATTCTCCCCTTGACCAAAGAAGAGATATTGTCCAACTGGGAAACTAGAAATGGGGTCAAGGGCTTTTTGGTCAAATTTCTGGTTGGCAAGGCTAGTGATTTCTGGAATGACTTGGACTTCAAGGCATATGAGGATATTCTGGCTCTCTTGATCTATGGTCTGGTATTGTTTCCCAATCCTGACACTTTTATCAGTATCCATGTCATAAGGATCTTCATGTCTCGGAATCCGGTACCCACTCTTTTGGGTGATATTCTACAACAACTCTATGCTCGTACTGCTCGAAAACGGGGGACTCCGTGGTGTTGTGCTCCTTTGCTGGTAAGGTGGTTTATTTCGCACCTTCCTAAGCCCGTGCTGAAGAATGAAGAAGGAAAAGGTTGGGCTCGGAGGTTAATGTCTCTCACAGATAAGGATATCACTTGGACCCTCAGAGGCTTGGATGAGTTAGCTGTTATCGACCGTTGCGGAGAATACCCTAATGTCCCGTTGATTGGTATCCAAGGAGGAATATCTTACAATCCATGTTTAGCTCTCCGTCAGTTTGGAAGAGCCAGAGGAGATGGGCCTCATGAGATGCTGATTCCTCACTTCCATTTTGAGTTTCAGGCAGGCAGTGACAAACTACGCCAGGGATTCATTAGAGCTTGGGACAGAATTCACAAAGCTGACCCACATGAGTTAGGACCAAAGACTTCTTTACCATTGGAGCCCTATTGCAAATGGGTCCGCATCCGTGCTCAGAAGTTAGTTGAATCTTATTTGTCTTTGAAAACATAAAACATACGCATTCCATTACACCATATGCATAGCAGGTACCCTATTTCACAGGTTGCTTAATCTTCTTCGCTGTTTGTTTGCACAGTCATCATGAATCCGGAATCATCCAGCGAGCAAGCAATCAAGGCCCTTCAGGCCCAAAGTGCACAGTTTCAAGAGATGGTCCTAAGCCTAGCCCAGGGTCAGCAAGAGTTGAAGACTCTACTCCTGAAGAAGAAGAAGAAAAAGAGGACGGCGATGTTCAACACCGGACGCAGATTTGGGAACACACTCCACAATGAAGCTGATCCGACCACTTCTTCTGCTGAGAAAAACAGTCCCCAAGGGGGAGAAGCTCCTAGTCCCGCAGTCTCCGACAACGAGACGGACTATAACGAGGAACAATACCCACCTGCTGCTGACAGATACAAACAATTGGAAGACCGCTTGAGCGCTATGGAAATTCAGAACGTGCCGGGACTGGATTTCGGAGATTTGGGATTATCTTCTGGAGTAGTAATTCCACACAAGTTTAAGGCGCCTGCCTTCGCCAAGTATGATGGGGTCTCCTTCCCAAAGCTGCATCTGAGGTCGTATGTAAGGAAAATCCAACCTTACACGGCGGATAAGAACCTCTGGATTCACTTCTTCCAGGACAGCCTCTCGGGGTCTCAGCTTGAATGGTTCTACCAATTGGACGGAGCTAGCATCCGGCACTGGGAAGATCTGGCAACTGCATTTTACAGACAATACCAATACAATTCTGATCTCGCTCCTACGCGTACCCAACTTCAGGGTATGTCTCTAGGAACGGGTGAAGGGTTCAAAGAGTACGCTCAAAAATGGAGAGATTTGGCTGGCAGGGTGCAGCCTCCGTTAACTGATCGAGAGCTAGTTGATATGTTTCTGGGAACGTTGTCTGGTCCGTTTTTCAATCATTTGGTTGGTAACTCCTCCGCTGGGTTCACAGATTTGATATTAACAGGAGAAAGAATTGAAGCTGGCATCAGGTCAGGCAAGATACAGAAGGCTGCCTCTACAAGTGTTGAGAAGAGGCCATTTAAGAAGGAAGCCAGCGCCGTCTATGGCCCTAGAAGACAAGTCAAGCCCGAAGGTCGCCAAGCCGTTAATGCTTTGGTCATCTCTAAACCTGTTGCTGCTCCTCAGCAGTACAATCAGCAAAGAAGTGAAAGGCCCAAGAGGCAGTATACCCGATTGAGTATGACATTATCTCAAATTTTACCCCAACTGTTATCCACCAACCTGGTGACCCTCAAAGAAGCTCCTAAGGTCGTCAACACTGCGTCCCCTAAATACAACCCGAATGCCCGGTGTGCTTATCATTCTGATAGTCCCGGGCACACTACTGACGATTGTTGGGCCTTGAGAAACAAAGTGCAAGATCTAATTGACGCAAAAGAAATTCAGTTTGAAGCGCCGGAAAGACCGAATGTTGTAACGGCTCCTATGCCCCAGCATAGGGTGAATGCCATTGAGGAAGAAGTGTACGCTGTTTCGGTAGATGAAGTTGTTACCCCTTTGAAGACTGTTAAGAAGAACCTACTGCGGGCCGGTTTATTTCCGGGTTGCGGCGAAGGTTGCCCATTCTGTGCTATTTCCCTATCTGATTGTCCCTTGCTAAGGTTAGGCATCCAAGGCCTAATGGATAGCAAGGAGATTCTATTCAAAAAGACTGCTGTTCATTTGGTTCCAACGAAAGAAGTGTCCGTGATTACCATCTTCAAAAATCCAACCAAGGCTCCCCCAAAGAAGCCTATTCAAATCTTGACAGTTGCGCCTGTGATCATTACTGTTCCAGGACCCCTCTCCTACGTGTCTGATAAAGCTGTCCCCTGGCATTATGGGGCAGACGTATATGTAAATGGAATCAAGCAAGAATTTGATGCTAGTGCCAGTATTTGCGATATCACCGGTCCAGCTAAAGTCACCCGCAGTGGCAGGCTCTTCTCGCCTGACATTGCGCCGCCCGCTATTCGAAAACCCCTCCTCATAAAACCTGCAAGTTCACCAAGTCCTGTTGCTGATCAAATTGTGTCCCCTGCTGCCGAGTCATCAAATGCTCGGGGCAAAGGGATTGAAGAAGAGCCTGCCCGGATGGAGGCACCCATACCCGTAAATGCTGAGGCCTCCCGACAAGAAATGGAGGAGATTCTGAAAATAATAAAGAAAAGTGATTTTAATGTTGTTGAGCAGTTGGGTCATACACCCTCCAAGATCTCCCTGCTTTCCTTATTACTATGTTCCGAGGCCCATGCAAAAGCCTTGATCTCATTTCTCAAGACGGCCCATGTGCCGCAGGAGACATCTGCAGTTCAGTTCACTGACTGCATAGCAAATTTGACGGCGGACAACGGTTTGGGTTTTTCAGATGCTGATTTAACCGCAAAAGGGAAAGACCACAATGATGCCCTGCATGTCTCCATTGAATGCAGGGGCACTACTCTGGCACATGTACTGGTGGACACTGGTTCTTCTTTGAATGTTCTTCCGAAAAAGGCTTTGGATCGTCTGGATTATGAAGACCTGGAGTTGAAACCCAGCAATATCATCGTCAGAGCCTTTGACGGTTCCAAGAGGATGGTTCATGGAGAGGTTAACATCCCTATTCGTGTGGGCTCTCAAGTGTTTGACTCTACCTTTTACGTGATGGATATACGTCCATCGTACTCCTGTCTGTTGGGTCGACCTTGGATCCACAAAGCTGGGGCAGTGACCTCCACCTTGCACCAAAAACTGAAGTATCCTGTCAGGGGGAAAATTGTCACTGTGCAAGGAGAAGAGGAGTATATGGTGAGCCATTTGAATTCCTTCAGGTACATCGAGATGGACGGAGAATTTATTGAAACTCCCTTCCAACATTTCGAGGAGGTACATCCAATTTCAGCAGCTGCGGAGACAATGGCCGAAGAGAATGATTCCTTGAAGATGGTTTCCCTAAGGGATGCCCGGGCTGTGGTTCAGAAAGGCAATGGTGCACACTGGGGTCAGCTTCCTGACTTCACTCAGAAGAATGACAAGTTCGGGCTAGGCTTTACTGCAGAGGCTCAGAAGGCAGTGCGCAAAGAGAAGATTGGAAAGGCTCCGGTGTTCATTTCCAGCTCAAGGGTGAACGCTATCGAGGAGGATGTAGAGGAAGCTGAGTTTGATAATTGGATCTACCCGACTGCCAGCGACGGACCAAGCAACTGGACAGCAAAGGATTTTACCCCTATCACCTTTGTCACGCAGTAATTGATTTCTTTTGATTTCCAAATTTGTAACAAACAATATGTCAAAACTCTGTTGGCTCGGTGTCCTGCCCGGGGCATCGTAGCTCCATTTGTGAGGGCTTTTTTGTATGACATTTTCATATATCATCAATCAAAACATTGGACGTTTGTTGCATTTCAAAATCTTGTGCTCTTTTTCTTTCTGTGTTATACATATTGCAAAACAGCTATATTTACACACACTCACTTATACAGGTTTCAATCCACTCTGGATCTCACTGGCAACAGCTCTGCTACCACCAGTTATGACTTCGAAAATCCGATCAACTTGGCCGAAGACGAAGGTGAAGATGATTGCGAAGTGCCTGGTGAACTCGCAAGACTGCTACTACAGGAAGAGAGGGCTATTCAACCACATGAAGAGCCTGTGGAGACAATTAACCTGGGTACTGAGACAGATAGGAAAGAGGTCAAGATTGGTGCCAATCTAGAACTCAGCGTAAAGCAACGATTGATCCAGATGCTACAAGACTACATGGAGATCTTTGCTTGGTCCTATGAAGATATGCCCGGTTTGGATGCCGACATTGTAGTTCACCATTTGCCAACCAAGGAAGATTGCCCTCCAGTAAAGCAAAAAGTTCGACGAATGCGTCCAGAGATGTCTGAGAAGATTAAAGCTGAGGTGATGAAACAGTTTGATGCGGGTTTCCTTGCAGTAACTTCTTACCCTCAGTGGGTTGCCAATGTTGTGCCAGTACCGAAGAAGGACGGTAAGGTCAGAATGTGTGTTGACTACAGGGATCTGAACAGGGCCAGCCCCAAGGATGACTTCCCCCTACCTCACATTGATGTCCTTGTTGACAATACAGCTCAACACAAGGTGTTCTCCTTCATGGATGGCTTCTCAGGGTATAATCAGATCAAGATGGCTCCTGAAGATATGGAGAAGACTACATTTGTAACTCAGTGGGGGACCTTCTGTTATAAGGTCATGCCATTCGGATTGAAAAATGCTGGGGCAACCTATCAGCGTGCCATGGTTGCTTTATTTCATGATATGATCCATCATGAGATTGAAGTATACGTTGATGACATGATTGCAAGGTCTCAAACTGAGGAGGAGCACCTTTATCATCTGAGGAAGTTGTTTGACCGACTCAAGTTGTACAAGCTGAGATTGAATCCCAACAAATGCACCTTCGGGGTGAGGTCCGGAAAATTGCTAGGTTTCATTGTAAGTGATAAAGGTATCCAGGTGGACCCTGCCAAGGTTAAAGCTATTCAAGAGATGCCGACCCCAAAAACAGAGAAAGAAGTCAGAGGTTTCCTAGGACGACTGAATTACATTGCCCGATTCATCTCACATCTGACTGCTACTTGTGAGCCAATCTTCAAATTACTGAAGAAAGATCAAGTGGTACGCTGGAATGATGAATGTCAGGCCGCCTTTGAAAGAATAAAGGAATACCTCCAAGAGCCACCCATTCTTATGCCACCGGTGGAAGGAAGACCTCTGATACTTTACTTGACAGTGCTTGATAATTCAATGGGGTGTGTGCTGGGGCAGCATGACGAGTCTGGCCGAAAAGAGCACGCTATTTATTACTTGAGCAAAAAGTTTACCGACTGTGAGTCTCGTTACTCACTGCTTGAGAAAACTTGCTGCGCTCTTGTATGGGCTGCTCGCCGGCTGAGACAGTATATGCTGACTCACACTACTTTATTGATTTCAAAGATGGACCCCATCAAGTACATATTTGAAAAGCCCGCTCTGTCTGGGAGAATAGCGAGATGGCAAATGATCTTAACAGAATATGATATCCAGTATACAACTCAGAAAGCAATTAAGGGAAGTGTACTGGCTGATCATTTGGCACACCAACCTGTGGACGACTATCAATCATTGAACTTTGATTTTCCGGACGAAGACATCATGGTGGTAACTGACTGTGAAGTGCCTGGACCGGATGAAGGACCTGAGGAAGGATCCCGGTGGTCTATGCATTTTGATGGAGCCTCCAATGCTTTGGGTAACGGCGTCGGCGCTGTAATCATATCTCCCAAAGGAACTCATACTCCCCTCACCGCCCGATTATGTTTCAGCTGCACCAACAACATGGCAGAATATGAGGCATGTATCATGGGTTTACAAGCTGCGATCGATTTGAGGATCAAGTTTCTAAGTGTCTTCGGAGATTCCGCTCTCGTGATCAATCAGATCAAAGGCGAGTGGGATACGAAACACCCGAATCTCATTCCTTACAAGGAGTATGTGTCGACCTTGCTCCCTCACTTTGAAGAGATAACTTTTGAGCATTTCCCCAGAGAGGAGAATCAGCTAGCGGACGCACTAGCCACGATGTCTTCAATGTTCAAAGTTAAATGGGACAATGAGGCTCCTCAAATCATAATCTGGAAGTTGGATGAACCGGCATACTGCTGTGAGCTCGAGACTGAGAAGGTAACTGAAAAACCCTGGTATCACGAGGTGAAGAGGTACTTGGAAGCTCAGGAATACCCTGAAGGCGCATCTGTCAATGATAAGAAGTTCATGAGGAGGTTTGCTGCAAAATTCTTCCTCAGCAACGGCATTCTCTACAAACGGAATCATGATTCAACTCTGTTACGTTGTGTGGATAAGGTTGAAGCAGAGAAAATTATGATGGAACTGCATGAAGGAACATTTGGAACCCATTCCAGTGGACACACCATGGCTAAGAAAATCCTTCGGGCAGGATATTTCTGGTCCACAATGGAAGCCGATTGTTACCAGCACTCCCGAACTTGTCATAAATGCCAGATCTATGCTGACAAAGTGCATATCCCTCCGGTTCCTTTGAATGTCCTGACGGCACCTTGGCCTTTCGCAATGTGGGGCATCGATATGATCGGTGAGATCCGACCAACGGCATCCAATGGGCATCGTTTCATCTTGGTGGCGATCGATTACTTCACGAAATGGGTTGAGGCAGCTTCATATGCCACGGTAACCAAGAGCGTCGTGGCGCGTTTCATCCGGCATAATCTGATATGTCGGTACGGTGTCCCGGAAAGGATCATTACGGACAATGGTACCAATCTCAATAACAAAATGATCACTGAACTCTGTGAACAATTCAAGATACAGCACCACAATTCTTCTCCCTACCGGCCGAAGATGAATGGGGCTGTAGAGGCAGCCAATAAAAATATCAAGAAAATTGTGCAGAAGATGACAGTGACCTATAAAGATTGGCATGAGATGTTACCGTTCGCTCTTCATGGGTACCGCACCTCAGCAAGGACATCAACCGGGGCAACTCCCTTCTCCCTAGTATATGGCATGGAGGCAGTCTTGCCAATTGAAGTCCAGATACCCTCTCTCCGGATAATGAAGGATGCAGATTTGAATGAAGATGATTGGATCCAGACTCGACTTGATCAATTAAATCTGATTGACGAAAAGAGGCTCACTGCTATCTGTCACGGTCAAACGTATCAGAAACGGATGATCAGGGCATTTAACAAGAAAGTCAGACCGCAAGAGTATCAAGTTGGGGACCTGGTAATCAAACGCATCATCCTTCCTCAAAGTGATCCCCGGGGCAAATGGACCCCTACTTATGAAGGGCCATTTGTGGTTAAACGTGTGTTCTCAGGAGGAGCCATGATCCTAACCACCATGGATGGTGACGACCTTCCTCACCCCGCCAATGCAGACATAGTGAAAAAATACTACGCATAAATAAAAGACCCGCTAGGTTGACATACCTAGGCAAAAATAAGGGCTTCCCGGCGAACCAAAAGGGTTCGGGCAAAAATAAGGGATGAAATGAATAAAAATCTGTACACCCGGCAAGTCGAAAACCTGAAAAGGCGACTTGGGCAAAAATGGGTATCCCGGTGGACTGAAAACCCGAAAGGGCGGTCCAGGCAAAAGTTAGGGATAAAAGCGTGACACTATGTCTCATTGGATCACTTCGTATCCGGAATTCGACATCAACTATCTGGCTCAGATTACGGCATCGACCAATCAGCTTCATCTTCGACCAGGCAGCAAAGCGATGAGACGTTCGAAGACATAAAGGCGATAGCAGAGTTGGAACCCAGTGGGATCGTTCACATAGCTGTTTTGTTTTCTTTTTCAAATTGTAAATTCTATACTTTTTGGCGATGTCCTCTTACTAGGATGTCAGCCTCTTGTACGAAAAAATGCCTATTCACAGGCAAAGTTTAAATCAATACAAATTCACTTGTCCATACGAATTGCCATTGTTTTTCTTTTTCTGTTTTGTCTTGCGAAGAACGTCCAATGTTCACTTTTGATATATGCATTTGACATTAAATTGCTGATTCATAAATGTTTGCATGTGAAAAAAAAAAGAGATTAATTACAAGTGACATCAAAGACAGGGGCAACGTGGAGTTGTCTAATGCGGTCTAGTTGTTTTGTCCACCAAGGCACCAAGGTAGGTTCAACTGAAAATGTGGCCAAATCATCTTAGCTCCCCGCGGAGTAAAACAAGGTTCAGCAGCACTTTCCCCAAGCAGGAGTCGATTCCCCGTCGATCCTGAAAAAGGCACAACCTTCCCCGACAGGTCTTAAAAGCTCATCCCCAGTAGATTCTGCGAGCTTATCCCCGGCGAAGTACGAACGCCTCGCCCAAGTTTTATTTAGAGTTATTTCCTCACAAGGACTTATAACTGGGTTATCCTCAGCTAAAAGCCACGGAAGACCGTTCTCGGCAAAAGTTCTTTCAATCCCCAGCAAAGTCTACCTTTGGTATTCCCAGACAGAGTTTATCTTTGGGGTTTCCCCAGCGGAGTTTATCATCACTATCCTTAGCGGAATCCATCGTTAAAGCCCTCAGCAGGCCTCTCATCAGAGCTTCGGCCAAGTATCTCTTCCGCAAAGCAGCTTCCCGGCCATTCGTCAAGGATTTATTTTCCTAAGATGAAATTACACTCATAAACATTTCACATTTTCATACATCTTGCTTACATACATGATGAGACACATACAACATCAAATGTTGAACATCATGACATCATGCATATCATACATCATGACATTGCATACAGCTTACGTCTTTGCCTTTTCAGGAAAAAGACAATCTCAAAAACGACTACTTTCAACTGTCACAATTCCAGATTCGATACCTGTATCTAGCCAGGGCACATCTGAGAGTGATCAGTTTCCAGAATCGATTCCTGTATCCAGCCAGGGCACGTCTGAAGAGTTCAAAGATTCGACTCCTGTATCCAGCCAGGGCACATCTATCAACTACAACATTTCCAGATTCGATTCCTGTATCCAGCCAGGGCATATCTGTTGACCACATTTCCAGACTCGATTCCTGTATCTAGCCAGGGCACGTCTGCAGAGTTCAAAGATTCGACTCCTGTATCCAGCCAGGGCATATCTATTGACGACTATTTCCAGATTCGACTCCTGTATCCAGCCAGGGCACATCTGTGAGCAACCGATTGTAGATTCGATACCTGTATCCAGCCAGGGCATATCTGCATAAGGAGACCGAAGATCAAACACCTGTAACAAGCCAGGAAAACATCTGTCTTTCTTAAACACACAAGTTCTCGCTAAGGAACCTCTTATGCGATCAACACTTCCAAATGGCATCTATAAGCCCATTCCCGACAAAGTTCTGTCACTTTTCCAGATGGCGTCTACAAAGCCCATCTCCCTATCCACCATCTCTCCAAATGGCATCTATAAGCCCATTCCCGACACCACATTGTTGAGACTCCAGCATGCGAGTGCAAATTTCCGGGCACTCTAGTGTCCAATCTCCTTTTACCCTCGAGTCACGAAAGGCAAACTTGCCAATCTAACTCTTCAGGTCCAAGAAGATTGAACAGGGGCAACTGTTGTACCCCAAAATTTGCCCTCCCATTTCCTCAACATTTTCTCATCACAAGACATTTAAAGATCAAGATACAATTAGGGTTTCCTCTGCTCAAGACTTCTCCTTGCACTGTGGACTCAAATTAGGGTTTGTGCTTGCACAAAGATGTTTTGACCTAAAATGCCTAAGATGACTTTCATGCTTCATATTGGACTCCCAAGTTTACCCATACCAAGTTTCAGGTCTTGATTCCAAGTTTTACCCAGTCAATTGGACAGTTGACCTAGAAATCAGCTGTATTGGGGAAAAAGTCAACTGTGGCCAATTGACAGTCAAACCTCATGAAATTTGATCCACATCAACATTTTGAATTCATATGAACCATTTGATCAAGTTTGGATCACAATTCCATAAGAAATTTGATCAGATCACCAAAAGGGCAAAATGGTCATTTTTAGGGTTTTGACTGCACAAAGGCAATTTTTGACTGTTTGACCTAGCCAATGGCAAACCAAGTTCACCTATGGACTCAAGGACCCCATGGAATTATCTTGACATGTTCATCAAGCTCAAAAGATTCCAAGTACACAAGATTGACAGTTGAATTTCCCAGTCAATTGATCAAATTTTGACTGTATACTGAAAAGTCAAACTTTGACTTTTTGGTCAAATCAAGAGTCAAGATTCATTTTTCATCAAAACATGCCAAATCATGAAACTTGTTCATCAAGAAATCACAAAATGCAAATTAGGGTTTGAAAATGGAATTTTTCATAACTTAGAATTTTTCTAAGTTATGAAAAACCCTAATTTTTTCCCAACTTTGCCCCATCTTTTCACCATGATCCATTTGGATTCAAACAAAAGTCAAAACATGAACGTTGTAGCTTGTTGCATAATCTACAACTTTGATTCACAAAGTTTTCTCATTTGAAGCTTGTATCTCAAGTTATGATTTTTTGAATAAGGGCACTAAACCATCTTTTAACTTAGTGAAATTTGACCTATTTTGACAAGGTTTTCTACCCTACTTCAAGGCCACTTTTCATACCCTTCCACTTGGAATTTCCAATTGCATTTCAAAGATGGATTGTAGTACACATTCCAAGCTTTCCAAAATGTCCAAGAACTCATCAAACAACCTCATAACTTGAGAGATTCGAATTTCACAAGTTGGCAAAAATTCACTTTTTGTTCTTCATCAAAGCATGTTCATAAACTTGGCAAATTTGAATTCAGCATGCTTAAGCTACATTGCAGGCCTCTAATCCCATTTTCACTCAATAATTCAATGCATATCCTTTGTGCTCTAGCATTATCTTGCTCATTTGGACAATACACACAAAATCAAGCCTAAACTAGAAAAAAAGCATATTATCCATTCTTGTAAAGTGTTACTTTATGGCAACTTTGCAAATCTATGAGGTACAATGCAGATCTTTGAAGCAAAAAAGCATAGGCATATCCCACTGATCAAGACTAAAAGGTGCAGCATAGATTGAGGCATTGTACTGGCCTAGAAACCAAGTTGACATTTGCTTGCTTCACATAGAAGTAACTTCCATAACTTATGCTATCTCTCATATCAGCAAAAGAACACAACACAAAAGATATCAAACACATTCCATAGACCACATTGAAGCTTTTGCACGAGCCATTTCCCTTTCAAACCTCCTCCATCTCAGAATCACCCTCAAACTGCAAAAACAGGGGTGCCCCTGCAGTTTGAGTGCAATCTCTCAATCCCTTCAAGCATTTCTGTCCAAACCTGTTCCTCTACCTTCCTTACAACATATGCAAGCTATCCAGAAGCTAAGGCACGATCTGTAGTTGCTCTAACCACTTCCACCATTTTCACATCTTTGACTTGCAGGTGAAGTTCAATAGCTTGATACAAGGAGGTTCAAGACAAAGTGAGCATTGAAAAAGCATCCCTGGGCCTCAAGGAAGCTTTTCCAGTCATTACATTGCACTGAAAGTCTCTCATTCTCCACATAGAAGTTCAACTGCACAGGTAAAAGTTTGAATTCGTATCTCTCTTATTAGGCATCTTTAGTCTTAAGTTTGTGAAGAAACAAGGTCCTACTCATAGCCCTGAACATGTACATAGCTTTACTTTTCATTTCTTTTGCTTGAGTAGAGAGAATTTGAGCTCTGAACATTGATGAAAAGTTAGGTCAGAAAAGAGGGGGAGAGAAATTCTCCCTCATCTTAGAGAGATAGGTCATGTTCTTTATATGGTTGAAACCGTCTCTTAATGCTCTACACTTTTCATGTTATGAGTTTTGCTTGAAAGTCCAGGAATCCAGAGATAGAAAACGTGTGTTTTGTGTGAAGAAAGCTGTACAGAGGTTGAAGAAGAAGTGATCTGGGCTGGGCCTGGATTTGTTTCCTTTTCACACCCCATTTTTTGGTTTACACCCCCCTGAGCCCATTTGCTCATTTTTTGACATTTTTGACTTTTTCTTTTTGGGTTGACTTTATTTATTTTTTCTCATACCATTAAAATTTTTAAAATATTTTTTCCATCACTTTTTGTATTTATGGCATATTTATTTGTTTATTTCTTTTGTTTATATACAAATATATATATATATATATACTATTATTAAAAATAAATAGAAAATAATGTAAATACAATTTTTATTTTTTATTTACTCTCTGAAAAATATTTCATACAAAAATACTCTTTTATTTATTTTATTAAAATATTAAATAAATATTTATTTTTAGAATAATACATATTTAGGGTTATATATATATATATGTGATTATTAATATATTTAAGACAAAAAAATATAAAAATACTTGATTTTTATTTTTATAATATTTAATATAAAAATACCTTTTTTCACAATACACTTCATTTTATTTTATTTTTGTACATAATAATTAAATAGTTGAATTAAATTAGAAAATAATACCTTTTCCTTTAAAATTAGGGTTTTTGCCCTAAAATTAAGATACTCAAAAAATAATACATTTTTATTTTCTTTTTCCTTTTACATAAATAATATTTTTCTCATACACATAGAAACTTTCTTTCTACATTTCATATATTTATTTAATTTATATTTAATTATGCATTGCAAAATATCCAATTGTTGTAATAATTTAGATTTAAATTCTTGTCAATATCCCCATTTGAACATTTGTACCCCCCTTCCCACATTTGGTTGTGTAATAGCTTAGTAATTTTAATTTCGCACTTTATTGCTTTCTAAATAATAACATGCTAGAATTAGGGTTTGTATGCGAAAAAACGATAAAAAATAGTTTGACCTAATACAAGATAAACAAGCATGAAAATGGACACACAAATCACACTTGCACCCCCTAGGGTATTCCACTTGTTGCCTTCAAATAAACGGGCCATATTGTATGTTGAACATCTTTGGGCAAAACAAACAGTTTGAATGATCATAGTCCCTCGATAAAACTTTTCAAAACAAACAAAACAAATGATCAAGTCCCTTAGAGAAATTGCCCAAAGACATTTAACGTCGTTACAATTATGGTCTAAACGATGACCCGCGCCTGTCCCTTTCACATCCTAACACAAGGTTGCCCACCAAATACAATGGTGGTGCAAACTTGTTAAAAGGGTTAAAGTATAGCAATAATCTTTTGAGAAATTTAGGAGTAGATAACCTCTTAGTTACTTGAACCAACTTGTAAAACAAAACACTTGCCTTCTTTTCAAAAACCACAATCCACTACACTTTCAAAACAACTTTCAAAAACAAATGAAAACCCTTTCAAAAGACATATATCTTTGTATACATCCCCACATGGATCATTACAAAGGTTGCCACCACATTGGCCTCTTTTCAAAAACATTTTCAAAACCCACACACTCAAGCACCATTTAAAACAATTGAAAACAAAAGGCAAGTGATCTAAGCAAGTAACTAAGAGCCCATGGATAACCATGGATAGAAAGGGTGCTAATACCTTCCCTTTCTATAATCTACTCCCCGAACCCAAGAAAACATCTCAAAAGGTTTTTGCTGTGCTTTTTAACCTTTCCTTAGGATAAAATAAAAAGTCGGTGGCGACTCTTGCTAACCGCAACATTTGCGAATACAAACGCAAACCTCAAGTCAGTTCTCCCACCGTATCACACATATGATGCTTTATGATGTTATGTACATGTATGCAAAAGTAAGCAAGTGTATATACAGGCAGTCATATTCACACAAAGCAAACAAGTCCTTAGGTTTAGGCTTGCATGGGGTTCATGGGTAAGTACCCTCTTGAAGTTAGTTGGCTCAAAACCTGTCCTATAAATAGTAACCGGGTTCTAAGGAGCTCAATATCATTGGATTGTTTTCTGTGTTCATTGTTTTGATTTAGCCACTTAACTGGCGACCAAAATATTCCAAGAAAACAACCCTCAATGAGTGTAGTATCGAGTATCTACCAACTTCGGACTGCACCAAAGTCGGTCATCTCACTACTCCTAAAAAGCCCAAGATGGTCAAGTAAGGTTCTAAGGTCAATTGATGCTTCACGACACCACGCGGCGGCCCCGTACTCTCCTTGACTTGACTCAAGGGTTACCGGTACTCACCAAAGTGCCACATCAATGTAGCTACTGCTTCAACCATGTCGGTATACCCCACACAGTTCCCTCACAGTTTGTTGCTACTTCTAAAGGGTATCCCCAGATCCGGGTTAGGATCTATAGAACTCCGATACAAACCCACAAAATTTAAAGAATACAAAGCATACAATTGAAAACACAAGTGATCTAATCCTAAGGTACACCTCACTTATTTAGGGACCCCAGCAGAGTCGCCAGTTCTGTGATCGGTGGGAATGAGAACTGACTGTTTTGGAATGCTGGTTCGTGTTTTGCGTTTGTTTTCGTAAAATGTCGCGGTAAGAAAAAGTCGCCACCGTCTTTTGTTTTATCCAACAAGGAAAGGACAAAAGCACAAAAAAATTCCTTTTCGAGATGTTTCTCGGGTTCGGGAGGTAGATTATAAAAAGGGAAGGAATTAGCACCCTTTCTATTCGTGGTTATCCACGGGCTCTTAGGTACTTGCTCATTATGTTTTCAAAAAGTTTTGCTTTTCTTGTGTTCGTGGGTTTTGAAAAGAGTTTTGTTTGAAAACTTCGATTTAACTCTTGTTTCTGTCCTCAAGAGTGTATGAAGTGTTGTTGAAAACTTTGTTTGAAAAGTGTCAGTGCGAAAAATTTGTTTTGTTTTGAAAGAGCAAGTACCTAAGAACCTCTACCTACTCAAAAGGAATTAAACTGTGTAAATGTCCTTTAGACAGCGCCATCCCACTATTGAGGAGTAGGTAGCACCGTCGTTGGAGTTTTCGGGTCAATTCGATTAAGGGACGTGTGGTCACTAAAGCAATGTTAGGACGCCTTAGCGGTAACCCTAATGTCTTAGATCATTTTATCCGAGGCAACCGTTTCGAGGAAACTTATGATCTTTGGACAAGAGGGAGACCTCTAAAACTTCCTATACTCAATGACCACGTTTGAGGCAACCAAGTGAGGCGTACCCTAGGAGTGGCATGTGCAAATGTGTCAATTTTCAGTTATGTTATCTTTGTACATGTTATGGAGAGCTACGATTGATTTTAAGTTAAGATAGATCTTGTCATGCATAGTGTTGTACCCCAAAATTTGCCCTCCCATATTCTCCAAAGAAATGCCAAGTCAAGCTGCAAAATTCCCCAAAGGTTGCACAGTTTAAGAGCCTCATGAACAGTCAAAATTAGGGTTTTGGTTCTAGTCAAGAAAATGAAGTTTCCAAAGGTCCAATCAAGTCCCACATGCCTATAAATATGGTCAAGCATCCTCATACCAAGTTTCAAGACTTTCAGCACAAAATTGCACAGTCAAAACCTTAATTGCACTACAGTCAACTGTAGGGGCAAAATGGTCATTTGACAGTCAAAAGTTCAAATTTTTGGTCAACATCTCATTTTGAAGCCACAAACATCATTTGATCAATTCTTGATCATGATTCTCAAAGCTTGGCTCAAAAATCATCAAGATGCAAAAGTTTCCTTATTTGGACAGTTGAAAAAGTCAACTGTAAATTGACCAGGGCATAACTTTCACATGGATTATCAGAAAAATTCCATCCAAATCTCATTTTGAAGAGAAAGACATTTCCTACAACTCATCTTCACACTTCAAGTCCAAGAAATGCTCTCACAAAAAGCTATCAATTTCAACATTATAGGTCATTTTCAAAAGTCAACAAAAAGGGACTTTAAGTCAAAGGCCATAACTTGAGATTGGTAAATAAAAATGACATGGGACCAAAGGCATTGGTTAGAGGACTCAAATACCTTTCCAAAATGTCCAA
The DNA here is from genome assembly GCA_948472305.1 of Vicia faba. NCBI lineage: Eukaryota > Viridiplantae > Streptophyta > Magnoliopsida > Fabales > Fabaceae > Vicia > Vicia faba. Next base: position 178,293,395 of record OX451736.1, read on the forward strand.
GAACATGAGCAAATCTTAAAAATTGAGCAAGTTATGCCTTGTGGAAGTTAGGAAATTTTTGGATATTTTGAAAAGTCAACATTGATTCAAATGACCTAAAATTGCTAATGGGCCTATTTTTCTTCCACAATTCATCATCCAAGGCATGTGCGCGACCACTTGGCCCAAAGGGAAGTTTTTATTCATTTTTTATTTATTTATTTGGATTTTTATTAATAATAATTCATTTAAATCAATTAAATACATGAAAAATACTTAACCTAAGTTTTTCAATCTTTTTATGCATGTTATATCCTCAAGATTTCGTGCCTAGCCAAATATGGAAAGAATCAATTGGATTGGTCATGATTTGTATCAAAAAGCATGTGAAAAAGATTTGAAAATCATGTTTAAAAATCAAATATCATATTCATGAATGCAAGAGATTTGGATCAAGTTTTCTAACCCTAATCATTCCTACATATACAAGCAAGCAAGACCTAATGCAAAAGACCACTCAGCTGCGCTACAGACCAAGCCTTGAACTTGAAAATTTTTGCCAAAAACTCAAAACTGAAAACCTAGTTCTAGGACGATTCAAGGTGAGATTTCTATCTCATTAGCTTGCTGAGACTTCATAGAAGGATTTTGCATCAAAAACCACAAGCTTTCGTGCCCAGAAACGTGAGAACAATCTCATATGTACCGAAAAATTTTCATACTCGTGCATCTCAATTCATGCGCTTTTTGCAATTTTTAACATGTGATTTATATTCCTTATGCAATTCTAATGCTAACCAAACAATTTAATTTTGTTTTTGTGCGTCGTATGAGGATTTGCCATGGATGAGTATTAGGGTTTTGCAAGCTCTAATTTGGGCGTTTCTTAATATGGCAAAATTAGGACACGTGAATATCACCATTGAATCAAGCATACTCAGACGAAAAGAAACCCACCCTCGCGCTCAATTTATGAGGCCTTATGGCCTATTCGCTATTTTCTAATATAGCATCTATAGCAACGTTTGAAAACCGTTGCTTATTGTTTGTGTATTTCAGAAAAAAGAAAACCCAACGAAGAGGACGATGAGGTGGAAGGCGTTGATTGGATCATTTAAATTCTGCGCGCGTTTTTAAGCTACTGACCAATTTTCTTTTATAATATTTGTTAGTTATCATATGTTAAACGCGCGTGGATTGGTTCAGTGGCAAGCATAGTTGTTGGTAACATTCATGACCTGGGTTCGAGCCCCAGGTCCTCACTATTGCCATATTATTTTTCAATAAATGTTTCCATGCAGTTTCATGTACTGAAGACTACCGTACACGCTTCCATCTAACGCGCCACTTGGCCAACAATGCTAATCCAAGGGACCAGACTTGATGGACACCATAGGCATTAGTCAAGAGAGCTACAGGCTAGCCACGAAAGTCAAAAGGGCCTCAGAATCTTGGGCCAAATTACTAAGGAGAAACCTCCACTTTGGGGACTGATACCCCCCTAGGTTTGCAAACTTTTTTCATTCTTTGTTTTATTATTATTTTTCTTTCTTTTGATTATTGTTTTATTAATTAATTTATTATATAAAAAAAACCATAAAAACCATAAAAAATCAGAAAACAGGAAAAAAAATAATAAATATTTTATTTTAATATTTTGTAAAATAATTCATAAATTAACTAGTTTTAAATTAGGTTTCAATTTTAACTCTTTTAATAAAAATCTAAAAAATATAGAATTAGGGTTTTAATTAAATTTTTATTCCTTTTTCTTTTTCTCCCATAATAATTAAATAATTAAATATTTATTTTTATAATTAAATTGTATATAAAAATTAGGGTTAATTTTAGGTTAAAAACTTCAACATTTTTCATAATAAAACAAAAAAATTGTAGAATTAGGGTTAGCATTTATTTTATTTAATTCTTTTTCATTAAAATCACAAAATACCAAAAAAATACCAAAAAGACAATTTCTTTTCCTTTTAATTGTAATTAATTCATCGTTTAATTTAATTTTGCAAAAAGGGTCCAACGCCCTCGTTTAATTCTTATTAAATTCGCATGTTTATTTTATTATTTATAATTTTGATGTATCTCTCCCAAAGCTGTGTAACTAATTGCTCGCATTTTATTTTAATTAATTCTTTATTTTTCTGTCAAATCGGGTTCGAGAAATTTTGGCGATGTGGACCCGCGCCTTTTGTAATAGCTTAGAATATTTTTACTTTCTCGCAATATTTTAACTGTTAATCAAGGCATGAAAGAATGTATGGACAAAAATAAAAATAAACGCTAGATCACCAATGACATGACAAAAGACAAAATAACTGAAAATGACACACAAATCACACACCACCCCTAGGGTACGCCTCACTGTTGCCTTGCCTCTCGAAATGTGATCGTCGAGTAGAGGATGTTTTAGTAAGTCCTCATGATCCGGGAACCTGGCATGAGGGTAGCTTCTAAGGTGTCTTCCTATTGCTCTGGTGATCACCATGTCCCGAACCCTCGAATTGACCCGAACACCTCCAACGGTGGTGCTACCTACCTCTCAATGGTGGGATGGCACTATTTTAAAGGACATTTACACAGACGAATTCCTTAGGGTAGGTAGGTTCTCGTAGATACTTGCTCTAATTTCAAAACAAATTCAAAAAAATACTTTTCGCACCAACACATTTTCAAAAAGCTTTCGAAAGCAATTTTTCAAACACTCTTGAGGACCGATACAAGAGTCGAACTGAAATTTTCAAAGAAACTTTTTAAAACCCACAGTTGAAAAGCAAACAAACCATTTTTGAAAACACAATGAGCAAGTATCTAAGAGCCCATGGATAACCATGGATAGAAAGGGTGCTAACACCTTCCCTTTCTATAACCTACCTCCCGAACCGAGAGCAATCTCTTTAAGGAATTTTTCTGTGCTTTTGTCCTTTCCATTTGGAAAAAATAAAAGACGGTGGCGACTCTTGCTTCCGCGACATTTCGCGAACGAGCGTTGAACAGTCAGTTCCAGATCCACCGATCACAGAACTGGCGACTCTGCTGGGGATAATCTTATAAAGTGAGGTGTACCTTAGGGCTAGTTCATAACTGTGTTTTCAATTGTTTTCCTTGTGTGCTTTAAATTGTGGGTTGCTTGGGAGTTCTATAGATCCTAACCCGGATCTGGGGGATACCTTCTTAGAAAGTAGCAACAAGACTGTGAGGGAACTGTGCGGGGTATACCGACATGGTTGAAGCAATCTGCTACGTTGATGTGGCACTTTGGTGTGTACCGGTAACCCTTGAGTTCAGTCAAGGAGAGTACGGGGCCTCCGCGTGGTGTCGTGAAGCATCAACAGACCTTAGGAACCTTAATTGAACTATCTTGGCCTCTTTAGGGTAGTGAGATAACTGACTTTGGTGCAGTCTGAGGTTGGTTGATACTCGATACTACACTCAATTGAGGGTTGCTTTCCTGGAATATTTCGGTCGCCAGTTCAGTGGCTAAATCGAAACGATGAACAATGAAAGCAATCCCGTGATATTGGGACCCTTAGAACCCGGTTACTTTGATAGGACAGGTTGAACCCACCAACTTCAAGAGGGTACTACCCAGACCCCATGCTGGCCTTAAACCCTAAGGGCTTGTCTTGTGTGCCTTGTGTGCCTCACATGTTTGTCTTTGTAAATATCTGTGGTGTGTTTAATCATAGCATCATGACATCATCCAGCATCATATGCATTGACTAACCATTTCAGGGGTTCGAATCTTCATCTTTGTTCTTTGTTTTGTAGGACATGGAAACTGTTCGTAGAAAGACAATTCAAATCAGTCTTGTAAGGGTCCCTCCTCAGCTTAAGGAGCTTATATCCAGGATTCCCGAGAGTTCTTCATTCAGTGAAAGACATGGAAGTCTCATCAGCTTGGTCAATACCAACATTGAGGAAGATATGATGAAGGTCCTGTTCCAGTTCTTTGACCCTCTGCATCATTGTTTCACCTTCTTGGATTATCAGTTGGTACCCACATTGGAGGAGTTCTCTCGGCTCCTGAAGATCCCTATCCTTGATCAACTACCCTACAACGGTACGGAAAAGGAACCTAAGCTTGAAGAGATTGCTAAAGCCTTGCACCTACAGTCATCTGACCTCAAGGGGCACTGGGAAGTTAGAAGTGGTATCAAAGGGTTCTTAGCCAGGTTTCTGTTTGAAAAGGCCCATGAATGTTGGAACTCCCTTGACTTGCAAGCTTTTGAAGAAGTTGTGGCCCTCCTTGTCTATGGTTTGGTGTTGTTCCCTAACCCAGATCAGCTTATTGATATCAGAGCTGTCCAGATCTTTGTGTCCAGGAATCCTATACCTCCGTTGCTGGGGGACATCCTTCACTCATGTTACACTCGAACCATGAGAAAAAGAGGTGTCCTTATGTGTTGCACTCCTCTCCTGGGAAGGTGGTTTATTTCGCACCTTCCACAATCAGTTCTGAAGAATGAGCGGGGTTTGAGATGGTCACAACGGTTGATGACTCTTACACATGCAGATATACATTGGTGCCCTAGGTCCAGAGAAGATGTCACTATCATTGACCGTTGCGGGGAGTACCCTAATGTTCCTCTACTTGGAATCAGAGGAGGTATTACTTACAGCCCATGCCTGGCTTGGAGACAGTTTGGTTATGCTCGGAGGGGTGGTCCTCATGACATGTTAATTCCTGACATAGTTTTTGACTTCGACAATGATACTCAAGGACTTCGCCAGAGATTTATTAGAGCCTGGAGGATGCCAAGTAGGATAGACAGCAAGACACTGGGGCACAGGAACTCCATCCCGTTGGAACCTTATCTCAAGTGGGTACGAGCCCGCTCCCAGAAGTTAGTAATGCCTTATCCTCATATGCTCCCAGTAATCAAAGAACCAGTCTTGGAAGGAGAAGTGTCCTATACTATTCAGCACCCTGATATGCCCACATCCTGGGAAGAGATGCAGAAGAGCTGGATCCAGCTCAAGGAAGAACGGACGAAATTCTCTTGAGACCAGTTTACATGCTAGTGAAAAGAAGGTCTTGGAGCTCACCCGCCTGTTGCATGAGGAGAGGAATCTCAACACTTACATAGCTCCAAAGAGGATGCGTAGTATATTTTGGGATTGATTTGCTTTTGTATTATTTTGCCCATGAGGCTTTGATGTACTAAACAATTATTTCCTTAATGATAACGTTTGTTCCTTTTTTTCTACAACAAGTTTGAACTTTCGAACCCTTGAATGCATTGCATAAATACATATCATTCATCATGTGCATAGCAGGTTTTCCCCTTTTCAGGTCGCTTACAGTTCTTCGCTGTTTATTTCAGCATCATGAATCCTGACTCGTCATCAACTGAGACATCCATCAAAGCTCTTCAGGCGCAGAATGCACAATTTCAGGAATTAATCAAGGGTTTGGCTCAAGGCCAAGAAGAGTTGAAGGCTCTGCTCCTGAAGAAGGAGAAGAAGAAGAAGAGAAGAACTGTTCTGTTCAACTCGGGCCGAAGGTTTGGCAATGCTCTGCAGCATGAAGAGGCTGGTTCTTCTGTTGGCAAGAGTACTCCTCAGACAGAAAAGGGTCCTAGTCCGGTAGTCTCTGACAACGAGACTGATTTTGATGAAGAGCAGTATCCTCCTGCAGAAGACCGTTACAAGCAGCTGGAAGATAGGTTGAATGCTATGGAAATACAACAGGTACCTGGGCTGGATTTTGGAGATCTGGGTTTGTCTACTGGCGTGATCATTCCTCGGAAGTTCAAAGCACCATCTTTCACTAAATATGATGGGGCGTCTTGTCCCAAGCTACATCTCAGGTCCTATGTTCGGAAAATCCAACCGTACTCAGCGGATAAGAATTTGTGGATCCACTTCTTCCAGGAGAGTCTTTCAGGGACTCATCTCGAATGGTTCTATCAGCTGGATGGGACCAAGGTTCGTAACTGGGAGGAGTTGGCTACTGCTTTCTATAAGAAGTATCAATATAATGCCGACCTTGCCCCTACACGTACCCAACTCCAGGGTATGTCGTTAGGTTCAAGTGAAGGTTTTAAAGAGTACGCTCAGAAGTGGAGAGACCTGGCTGGCAGGGTGCAGCCTCCGTTGACTGATCGGGAGTTGGTAGACATGTTCTTGGGGACCCTATCTGGGCCGTTTTTCAACCATCTTATCGGGAATTCGTCTGCAGGGTTCACTGATTTGATTCTGACTGGAGAGAGAATTGAGGCTGGGTTAAAGTCTGGAAAGATTCCGAAGGGTGCATCGTCTAGTTCTGAGAAGAAACCCTTCAAGAAGGAGGCTAGTGCTGTATATGGCTCCCAGAGATCAGAAAGATTTGAGCGCCGTCAATCTGTCAATGCGGTAACTATTGCCAAGCCTGCTGCCGCTCCTCGGCCAACCAATCCTCAAAGGGCTGAAAGGCCCCGGAGAGAGTTTACCCGGTTAAACATGACCCTGTCCCAAATCTTACCACAGTTGTTGTCCACCAACCTAGTGACTGTCAGAGAGGCGCCGAAGTTTCCCAATACTACATCTCCTAAGTACAACCCAAATGCTCGTTGTGCTTACCATTCAGATAGCCCGGGGCATTCTACTGATGACTGTTGGGCATTAAGGAGTAAGGTGCAAGACCTTATCGACGCGAAGGAGATACAGTTCGAAGCGCCTGAGAGGCCGAATGTAGTTACTGCTCCTATGCCTCAGCATGGGGTAAATGCTGCAGATGAAGATGTTTACGCTGTTTCTGTGGATGATCTAGCTACTCCTCTGAAGACCGTCAAGAGGAACCTACTGCTGGCCGGTTTATTTCTGGGTTGCAGTGAGGGTTGCCTGTTCTGTGCTGTTTCCCTATCTGGTTGTCCCTTGCTGAAGTTAGGCATCCAAAGCCTAATGGATAGCAAGGAGATTCTGTTTAAGAAGTCTACTGTTCAGTTGGTTCCGGTGGAAGAAGTTTCTGTGGTTACCATCTTCAATAATCCAATCCAGGTTCTCCCAAAGAAGCCTGTTCAAATCATGACTGTTGCACCTGTGGTTATCACTGTTCCGGGGCCTCTTCCCTATGTATCTGATAAAGCTGTCCCCTGGCACTATGGGGCGGATGTGTATGTGAACGGGATTAAACAAGAGTTCAACACTGGCGCCAGTATATGTGATATCACTGGCCCAGCCAAGGTTACCCGCAGTGGCAGGCTCTTCTCGCCTGACATTGCACCGCCTGCTGCTAGAAGACCACTCCTCATAACACCTACAAGCGTACCTGTTCCTGTTGCTGATCAAGTTGTTTCTCCTGCTGCCGAGTCATCCAATGCTCGGGGCAAAGGAATTGAAGTTGAGCCTGCCCAGATGGAGGCACCTATACCTATAACTGCTGAAGCCTCCCAACAAGAAATGGAGGAGATTCTAAAGATAATAAAGAAGAGTGACTTCAATGTTGTGGAACAGCTGGGGCACACGCCCTCCAAGATCTCCATGCTCTCTTTATTGCTGTGCTCCGAGGCCCATGCTAAGGCCTTGATCTCGTTCCTCAAGACGGCCCATGTGCCACAGGAGACATCTGCTGTCCAATTCACTGACTGCATAGCAAATCTGACAGCAGATAATGGCTTGGGTTTCTCAGATGCTGACCTGACTGCGAAGGGAAGAAACCACAATAATGCTCTGCATGTCTCCATCGAATGCAGGGGCACTACTCTGGCACATGTATTGGTGGATACTGGTTCTTCCTTGAATGTTATACCAAAGAAGGCTTTAGACCGTTTAGATTGTGAAGGCCTGGAACTAAAACCCAGCAATATCATCGTCAGGGCCTTTGACGGTTCAAAAAGGATGGTTCATGGAGAGGTTGACATTCCGATTCGTGTGGGCTCTCAGGTGTTTGACTCTACATTTTATGTGATGGATATCCGTCCATCGTACTCTTGTCTACTGGGTCGACCTTGGATCCATAAAGCTGGGGCAGTGACCTCTACCTTGCACCAGAAGCTGAAGTACCCTGTCAGAGGGAAGATCGTCACCGTGCAAGGAGAGGAGGAGTATATGGTAAGCCACCTGAATTCCTTCAGATACATTGAGATGGACGGGGAGTTTATTGAAATCCCCTTTCAGCATTTCGAGGAGGTGTTTCCAATTGCAGCAGCAGCAGAAACAGCAGCAGAAGAAATTGTTCCTTTGAAGATGGCTTCCCTGAAGGATGCCCGGGCTGTGGTTCAGAAAGGTGAAGGTGCTAACTGGGGCAGGCTTCCAGACTTTACACAGAAGACTGACAAGTTTGGGCTGGGCTTTACTGCAGAAGGTTAGAAATCTATGCGGAAAGCGAAGACCGGAAGACCTCCTGTGTTCATTACAAATCAAGGAGTGAATGTTATTGGGGAAGACAATGAAGTGGATGAAGCAGAATTCAATAGCTGGATCTACCCGACGACCGAAGGCGGATTGAACAATTGGATTGCCAAAGACCATACTCCTGTTACCTTTGTGACGCAGTAATAAATTTCTTTGTTTTGCTATTTGTAATAAACAATAAATAAACTTTATGGCCCGGTGTCTTACCCGAGGCACCGTGGTTTCATTTGTGAGGGCATATAAATTGTCATTTCATATATCATGAATGAAAATCTTGGACGTTTTCTCGCATTGCAAATCTTATGCTCCTTTCCTGTCTTTCTTTCTTTTACATATATTTCAAAACAGCTGTATTTACACACACACTCACTCATACAGGTTTCAATCCACTCTGGATCCCACTGGTAACGACTCTGCTACTGCCAGTTATGACTTCGAAAATCCGATCAACTTAGCCGAAGACGAAGGTGAAGATGATTGCGAAGTGCCTGGCGAGCTGGCAAGACTGTTACTTCAGGAAGAGAGGGCAATTCAACCCCATGAAGAGCCAGTGGAAACAATAAACTTGGGTACTGAGGCAGACAGGAAAGAGGTAAAGATTGGTGCTAACCTAGAGCTCAGCGTGAAGCAACGGTTGACCAAAATGCTACATGATTATATGGAGATCTTTGCCTGGTCCTACGAAGACATGCCCGGGTTAGATACCGATATTGTGGTCCATCACTTACCTACTAAGAAAGACTGCCCTCCAATTAAGCAAAAGGTCCGTCGTATGCGCCCAGAGATGTCTGAGAAGATTAAGGCCGAGGTTATGAAACAGTTTGACGCTGGATTCCTTGCAGTGACGTCTTACCCTCAGTGGGTTGCTAATGTGGTGCCGGTACCGAAGAAGGACGGTAAGGTCAGAATGTGTGTCGACTACAGGGATCTAAACAGGGCCAGCCCCAAAGATGACTTCCCTCTACCTCACATTGACGTCCTTGTTGATAATACAGCTCAGCACAAGGTGTTCTCTTTCATGGATGGCTTTTCAGGTTACAATCAGATCAAGATGGCACCTGAAGACATGGAAAAGACTACATTTGTTACTCAGTGGGGCACCTTCTGCTACAAGGTCATGCCTTTTGGACTAAAGAACGCTGGGGCAACCTACCAACGTGCCATGATTGCTTTATTTCATGACATGATCCATCATGAGATAGAGGTGTATGTTGACGACATGATCGCAAGGTCCCAGACTGAGGAAGAGCACCTAGATCATCTGCAGAAGCTGTTTGACCGATTGAAACTGTACAAGCTGAGGTTGAACCCGAACAAGTGCACCTTCGGGGTAAGATCGGGAAAGCTGCTAGGCTTCGTGGTAAGTGATAAGGGTATTCAAGTGGACCTTGCTAAGGTCAAAGCTATTCAAGAGATGCCAGTTCCTAGGACAGAGAAGGAAGTCAGAGGCTTTTTAGGACGCCTGAATTATATTGCTCGGTTCATCTCACACCTAACTGCTACTTGTGAACCAATCTTCAAGCTGCTGAAGAAAGATCAGGTAGTACGTTGGAACGATGAATGTCAGGCTGCTTTCGACAGAATCAAAGAGTATCTCCAAGAACCACCTATCCTTATGCCACCGGTTGAAGGGAGACCTCTGATACTATACCTGACAGTACTTGACAATTCAATGGGGTGTGTGCTGGGGTAGCATGACGAGTCTAGCCGAAAAGAGCATGCCATTTATTACCTTAGCAAAAAGTTTACCGACTGTGAGACCCGATACTCACTGTTTGAGAAAACTTGTTGCGCTTTGGTATGGGCTGCTCGCCGGCTGAGACAGTATATGCTGACTCACACTACCTTGTTGATCTCAAAGATGGATCTGATAAAGTACATATTCGAAAAGCCTGCTCTGTCTGGGAGAATTGCAAGATGGCAAATGATCTTGACGGAATACGACATTCAGTACACGACCCAGAAAGCCATCAAGGGAAGTGTATTGGCAGACCACTTGGCACATCAGGCCGTAGATGACTATCAGTCAATGAACTTTGAGTTTCCGGATGAAAGCATCATGATAGTGACTGATTGTGAAGTACCTGGACCGGATGAAGGACCTGAACCAGGATCCCTATGGTCTATGCACTTCGACGGAGCCTCCAACGCTTTGGGAAACGGTATCGGCGCCATAATCATATCTCCTCAAGGTACTCATACTCCGCTCACTGCCCGGCTATGTTTCAACTGTACCAACAACATGGCGGAGTATGAGGCGTGCATCATGGGTCTTCAAGCTGCGATCGACCTAAGGATCAAGTTTCTAAGTGTCTTCGGAGATTCCGCTCTCGTGATCAATCAGATCAAAGGAGAGTGGGATACGAAACATCCAAACCTGATTCCTTACAAAGAATGTGTGTTGACCCTGATCCCCCACTTCACAGAAATAACCTTTGAACACTTTCCAAGAGAAGAGAATCAGCTGGCGGACGTGTTAGCTACAATGTCTTCTATGTTCAAGGTCAAATGGGACAATGAGGCTCCCCGGATCATCATCTGGAAACTGGACGAACCGGCGTACTGTTGCGATCTCGAAACTGAATTGGTAACTGAGAAGCCTTGGTACCATGAGGTGAAGAGATATCTGGAAACTCAGGAATACCCTGAAGGTGCATCTGTCAATGATAAGAAGTTCCTGAGAAGATTTGCGGCAAAGTTCTTCCTTAGCAACGGCATCTTGTATAAGCGAAACCATGATTCAACCTTACTGCGTTGTGTGGATAAGACTGAAGCAGAAAGGATCATGGAAGAGCTACACGAAGGGACCTTTGGTACACATTCCAGTGGACATACTATGGCTAAAAAGATCCTTCGGGCAGGATATTACTGGTCCACAATGGAAGCTGACTGTTACCAACATTCTAGGACATGCCATAAGTGCCAGATTTATGCAGACAAGGTGCATGTTCCTCCAGTTCCCCTGAATGTTCTGACTGCGCCTTGGCCGTTTGCAATGTGGGGCATAGACATGATTGGTGAGATCAAACCTACGGCATCTAATGGGCATCGCTTCATCCTAGTGGCGATTGATTATTTTACAAAGTGGGTCGAAGCAGCTTCCTACGCTACGGTAACCAAGACTGTTGTGGCACGGTTCATTCGGCATAATCTGATCTGTCGGTACGGCGTCCCAGAAAGAATCATTACAGACAACGGTACCAATCTGAATAATAAGATGATCGCTGAGCTCTGCGAGCAGTACAAAATACAGCACCACAATTCTTCTCCTTACAGACCGAAGATGAATGGGGCTGTAGAAGCAGCAAATAAGAACATCAAGAAAATCGTGCAGAAGATGACAGTGACTTATAAAGATTGGCACGAGATGTTACCGTTCGCTCTACATGGGTACCGTACCTCAGCCAGGACGTCAACCGGGGCAACTCCTTTCTCTCTGGTTTATGGTATGGAGGCAGTCTTGCCAATCAAAGTGCAAATACCCTCTCTCCGGATAATGAAGGATGCAAATCTGAACGAAGATGATTAGATCCAGACACGACTTGATCAGCTCAACCTCATTGATAAAAAGAGACTTGCTGCTATCTGTCATGGTCAGACGTATCAGAAACGAATGATCAGGGCATGTAACAAAAAGGTCAGACCACAGGAATATCAAGTTGGGGATCTGGTAATCAAGAGAATCATCCTTCCTCAGAGTGATCCAAGGGGCAAATGGACCCCTACGTACGAAGGGCCATTTGTGGTTAAACATGTGTTCTCAGGAGGAGCCATGATTCTAACCAACATGGATGGTGACGACCTTCCTCACCCCGCCAATGCAGACATAGTAAAAAGATACTACGCATGAAAAAAGACCCGCTAGGATGACATGCCTAGGCAAAAATTAGGGCTTCCCGGCGAACCAAAAGGGTTCGGGCAAAATGAAGGGATGAAAATGAAAAAATCTGTACACCCGGCAAGTCGAAAACCTGAAAAGGCGGCTTGGGCAAAAATGGGTATCCCGGTGGACTGAAAACCCGAAAGGGCGGTCCAGGCAAAAATTAGGGATAAAAAGCGTAATACTATGTCTCATTGGATCACTTTGCATCCAGGATCCGGTATCTACATCAAATTCAGACGACATCGATCAATCAGCTTCATTTTTGTTTAGGTCATCAAGTGATGAGACGCTCGGAGTTATAAAGGCAATAGCAGAGTTGAGACCCAGTGGGATCATTCATTTCACACAGCTGTTTTATTTTCTTTTGTACAAAAATTTGTATAAACTCTTTTGCTCGGCGGCGTTCTCTTACTAGGACGTCAGCCTCTTGTACACAAGACGCCTATTTTCAGGCCATTCAAAAATCAATACAAATATATTTTTCAGTTAAAAGTGCCAATTGTTTTTCTTTTTTCTGTTTTGCTTTGCGAAGAACGTCCAAGGTTCAATTTGTGATATATGCATTGACAATAATTTGCTAACTCATGAATATTTGCATACGAGACAAAGGATTAATTACAGGTAACATTAGAAACAGGGGCAATAAAAGAGTTGTCTAAGCAATCTAATTGTTCTGTCCTCCAAAGTACCAAGGTAGGTTCAACTAAAGAACATAACCACATATCTCAATTCCCCAGAGAGTGAGCCAGCAAGTCAGTGCACTCTTCTCCAAGCAAAGTTATCAAATCTTAAGGAAGTTGAGTATCCTCCAGCAGATATCAACGTTCCCCAGCAGCATACATATCCATAACAGGCATCCCCGGCAGTCTTGGTCTAAAGATTGTTCCCCGGCGGCATATCAAATATTCAACGGAGTCACTTCCCCAGCATATCAAAACTTCCCCAAGAGAGTCCAATCTAGTTTCCCCAGGAAGGTTGGAATTCATCTCCCCAAGCAGTAAGCTTATCCCCAGTAGATTCTGGAAGCTTATCCTCGCAAAGCACGAACGCGTCGTCCGGCTTTATTCAAAGAGTTATTTCCTTAACAGGATATAACTGGGTTATCCTCAGCCAAAAGCCACGGAAAGATCGTCGTCAACACAATCTTCTTACCCCCAGCGAAGTCTATCAACACTTCCAACACAACAAAGATATCCCCAGCAAGTTATTATCAACAACTCAACAAAGTATCTCTCTCCCCACAGAGTATCGCTTCCCAGCAAGATCGTCAGAGTACTTTCCTCCCCGCAGAGTTATTCCATTCGCCAAGTTTATTCCCCAACGGAGTTATCTTCTCCTACCGGTATTCTTACAGCTATCATCCCCAGCGGAAGCGAAATCTATTCTTCAACATCAGCCCAGGATATGACTTCCCGGCACCCGTCAAGGATTTACTTTCCTGACGAAAACATGCATTCCTAAACATCACATACATCATTATAGCATGCATAGACGCATCATATCTTACAAGTCTCATTTATGTTGAGAACATCATTGCTTGATCCATATCATGCATTGCATATGACTGACCTTTACCTTTCAGGAAAGATTCAGTTAAATTCTCAATCATATTTCAAGACCTAGACCGGTTCAGTTAATCAACTCCAAAGATTTCTTATCCAGTCCAAGGCCTTCTCTAGTCCAGCTAAATCGACCCCAAACAGATTTTTCTGATGAAGACTCAGTAGAAGTTATCAAGGTTTTTCTCAAACGTCCGCTTTTGAGATTATAATTTCCTATGGTTCTCTCCCCAACGGTGCGGAGATGATAATTCCATCCCAGGTTTTTCTCAAACGTCCGCTTTTGAGATTATAATTTCCCATGGTTCTCTCCCCAACGGTGCGGAGATGATAATTCCATCCCAGGTTTTTCTCAAACGTCCGCTTTTGAGATTATAATTTCCTATGGTTCTCTCCCCAACGGTGCGGAGATGATAATTCCATCCCAGGTTTTTCTCAAACGTCCACTTTTGAGATTATAATTTCCTATGGTTCTCTCCCCAATGGTGCGGAGATGATAATTCCATCCCAGGTTTTTCTCAAACGTCCGCTTTTGAGATTATAATTTCCTATGGTTCTCTCCCCAATGGTGCGGAGATGATAATTCCATTCCAGGTTTTTCTCAAACGTCCGCTTTTGAGATTATAATTTCCTATGGTTCTCTCCCCAACGGTGCGGAGATGATAATTCCATCCCAGGTTTTTCTCAAACGTCCGCTTTTGAGATTATAATTTCCTATGGTTCTCTCCCCAACGGTGCGGAGATGATAATTCCATCCCAGGTTTTTCTCAAACGTCCGCTTTTGAGATTATAATTTCCTATGGTTCTCTCCCCAATGGTGCGGATATGATAATTCCATTCCAGGTTTTTCTCAAACGTCCGCTTTTGAGATTATAATTTCCTATGGTTCTCTCCCCAACGGTGCGGAGATGATAATTCCATCCCAGGTTTTTCTCAAACGTCCGCTTTTGAGATTATAATTTCCTATGGTTCTCTCCCCAACGGTGCGGAGATGATAATTCCATCCCAGGTTTTTCTCAAACTTCCGCTTTTGAGATTATAATTTCCTATGGTTCTCTCCCCAATGGTGCGGAGATGATAATTCCATCCCAGGTTTTTCTCAAACGTCCGCTTTTGAGATTATAATTTCCTATGGTTCTCTCCCCAATGGTACGGAGATGATAATTCCATTCCAGGTTTTTCTCAAACGTCCGTTTTTGAGATTATAATTTCCTATGGTTCTCTCCCCAACGGTGCGGAGATGATAATTTCATCCCAGGTTTTTCTCAAACGTCCGCTTTTGAGATTATAATTTCCTATGGTTCTCTCCCCAACGGTGCGGAGATGATAATTCCATCCCAGGTTTTTCTCAAACGTCCGCTTTTGAGATTATAATTTCCTATGGTTCTCTCCCCAATGTTGCGGAGATGGTAATTCCCACCAAGATTTTGTTCAATGATTGCTATTGAAGTGAAGTTATTCAAGATTTTCTCAACGTTTGCTGTTGAAGTTAAGGTTATCCAAGGTTCTCTCACCGTTCCTGCTGAGGTGGTAACCACCCCTGGTCTATTCATCATCTTTTGAAAACTCCAGATCCAGCTCCTGTAACCAGTCAGGACACATCTATACAAAGCATCTGAAGACCAGTTCCTGCAACATGTCAGGTATTGTTTTTTTTCTTTTGCAGGTACGCAAGTTCTCGCTAAGGAATATCTTATGCGATCAACATCCAGATGGCATCTATAAGCCCATCATCCTATTCACCAATCTCTAAGTGGCATCTATAAGCCCATTCCCATCATCACACTACTACTATGTGAGCGCAAATTTCTGGGCACTCTAGTGTTCAATCATCTTCCACCTTCGGATTACGAAAGGCACGTCAGCCAATCTGCATCCTCAGGTCTAAGAAGATTGAACAGGGGCAACTGTTGTACCCCAAAATTTGCCCTCCCATATTCTCCAAAGAAATGCCAAGTCAAGCTGCAAAATTCCCCAAAGGTTGCACAGTTTAAGAGCCTCATGAACAGTCAAAATTAGGGTTTTGGTTCTAGTCAAGAAAATGAAGTTTCCAAAGGTCCAATCAAGTCCCACATGCCTATAAATATGGTCAAGCATCCTCATACCAAGTTTCAAGACTTTCAGCACAAAATTGCACAGTCAAAACCTTAATTGCACTACAGTCAACTGTAGGGGCAAAATAGTCATTTGACAGTCAAAAGTTCAAATTTTTGGTCAACATCTCATTTTGAAGCCACAAACATCATTTGATCAATTCTTGATCATGATTCTCAAAGCTTGGCTCAAAAATCATCAAGATGCAAAAGTTTCCTTATTTGGACAGCTGAAAAAGTCAACTGTAAATTGACCAGGGCATAACTTTCACATGGATTATCAGAAAAATTCCATCCAAAGCTCATTTTGAAGATAAAGACATTTCCTACAACTCATCTTCACACTTCAAGTCCAAGAAATGCTCTCACAAAAAGCTATCAATTTCAACATTATAGGTCATTTTCAAAAGTCAACAAAAAGGGACTTTAAGTCAAAGGCCATAACTTGAGATTGGTAAATCAAAATGACATGGGACCAAAGGCATTGGTTAGAGGACTCAAATACATTTCCAAAATGTCCAAGAACATGAGCAAAGCTTAAAAATTGAGCAAGTTATGCCTTGTGGAAGTTGGGAAATTTTTGGATATTTTGAAAAGTCAACATTGTTTCAAATGACCTAAAATTGCTAATGGGCCTATTTTTCTTCCACAATTCATCATCCAAGGCATGTGCACGACCACTTGGCCCAAAGGGAAGTTTTTATTCATTTTTTATTTATTTATTTGGATTTTTATTAATAATAATTCATTTAAATCAATTAAATACATGAAAAATACTTAACCTAAGTTTTTCAATCTTTTTATGCATGTTATATCCTCAAGATTTCGTGCCTAGCCAAATATGGAAAGAATCAATTGGATTGGTCATGATTTGTATCAAAAAGCATGTGAAAAAGATTTGAAAATCATGTTTAAAAATCAAATATCATATTCATGAATGCAAGAGATTTGGATCAAGTTTTCTAACCCTAATCATTCCTACATATACAAGCAAGCAAGACCTAATGCAAAAGACCACTCAGCTGCGCTACAGACCAAGCCTTGAACTTGAAAATTTTTGCCAAAAACTCAAAACTGAAAACCTAGTTCTAGGACGATTCAAGGTGAGATTTCTATCTCATTAGCTTGCTGAGACTTCATAGAAGGATTTTGCATCAAAAACCACAAGCTTTCGTGCCCAGAAACGTGAGAACAATCTCATCTGTACCGAAAAATTTTCATACTCGTGCATCTCAATTCATGCGCTTTTTGCAATTTTTAACATGTGATTTATATTCCTTATGCAATTCTAATGCTAACCAAACAGTTTAATTTTGTTTTTGTGCATCGTATGAGGATTTGCCATGGATGAGTATTAGGGTTTTGCAAGCTCTAATTTGGGCGTTTCTTAATATGGAAAAATTAGGACACGTGAATATCACCATTGAATCAAGCATACTCAGACGAAAAGAAACCCACCCTCGCGCTCAATTTATGAGGCCTTATGGCCTATTCGCTATTTTCTATATAGCATCTATAGCAACGTTTGAAAACCGTTGCTTATTGTTTGTGTATTTCAGAAAAAAGAAAACCCAACGAAGAGGACGATGAGGTGGAAGGCGCTGATTGGATCATTCAAATTCTGCGCGCGTTTTTAAGCTACTGACCAATTTTCTTTTATAATATTTGTTAGTTATCATATGTTAAACGCGCGTGGATTGGTTCAGTGGCAAGCATAGTTGTTGGTAACATTCATGACCTGGGTTCGAGCCCCAGGTCCTCACTATTGCCATATTATTTTTCAATAAATGTTTCCATGCAGTTTCATGTACTGAAGACTACCGTACACGCTTCCATCTAACGCGCCACTTGGCCAACAATGCTAATCCAAGGGACCAGACTTGATGGACACCATAGGCATTAGTCAAGAGAGCTACAGGCTAGCCAGGAAAGTCAAAAGGGCCTCAGAATCTTGGGCCAAATTACTAAGGAGAAACCTCCACTTTGGGGACTGATACCCCCCTAGGTTTGCAAACTTTTTTCATTCTTTGTTTTATTATTATTTTTCTTTCTTTTGATTATTGTTTTATTAATTAATTTATTATATAAAAAACACCATAAAAACCATAAAAAATCAGAAAACAGAAAAAAAATAATAAATATTTTATTTTAATATTTTGTAAAATAATTCATAAATTAACTAGTTTTAAATTAGGTTTCAATTTTAACTCTTTTAATAAAAATCTAAAAAATATAGAATTAGGGTTTTAATTAAATTTTTATTCCTTTTTCTTTTTCTCCCATAATAATTAAATAATTAAATATTTATTTTTATAATTAAATTGTATATAAAAATTAGGGTTAATTTTAGGTTAAAAACTTCAACATTTTTCATAATAAAACAAAAAAATTGTAGAATTAGGGTTAGCATTTATTTTATTTAATTCTTTTTCATTAAAATCACAAAATACCAAAAAAATACCAAAAAGACAATTTCTTTTCCTTTTAATTGTAATTAATTCATCGTTTAATTTAATTTTGCAAAAAGGGTCCAACGCCCTCGTTTAATTCTTATTAAATTCGCATGTTTATTTTATTCTTTATAATTTTGATGTATCTCTCCCAAAGCTGTGTAACTAATTGCTCGCATTTTATTTTCATTAATTCTTTATTTTTCTGTCAAATCGGGTTCGAGAAATTTTGGCGATGTGGACCCGCGCCTTTTGTAATAGCTTAGAATTTTTTTACTTTCTCGCAATATTTTAACTGTTAATCAAGGCATGAAAGAATGTATGGACAAAAATAAAAATAAACGCTAGATCACCAATGACATGACAAAAGACAAAATAACTGAAAATGACACACAAATCACACACCACCCCTAGGGTACGCCTCACTGTTGCCTTGCCTCTCGAAAGGTGATCGTCGAGTAGAGGATGTTTTAGTAAGTCCTCATGATCCGGGAACCTGGCATGAGGGTAGCTTCTAAGGTGTCTTCCTATTGCTCTGGTGATCACCATGTCCCGAACCCTCGAATTGACCCGAACACCTCCAACGGTGGTGCTACCTACCTCTCAATGGTGGGATGGCACTATTTTAAAGGACATTTACACAGACGAATTCCTTAGGGTAGGTAGGTTCTCGTAGATACTTGCTCTAATTTCAAAACAAATTCAAAAAAATACTTTTCGCACCAACACATTTTCAAAAAGCTTTCGAAAGCAATTTTTCAAACACTCTTGAGGACCGATACAAGAGTCGAACTAAAATTTTCAAAGAAACTTTTTAAAACCCACAGTTGAAAAGCAAACAAACCATTTTTGAAAACACAATGAGCAAGTATCTAAGAGCCCATGGATAACCATGGATAGAAAGGGTGCTAATACCTTCCCTTTCTATAACCTACCTCCCGAACCGAGAGCAATCTCTTTAAGGAATTTTTCTGTGCTTTTGTCCTTTCCATTTGGAAAAAATAAAAGACGGTGGCGACTCTTGCTTCCGCGACATTTCACGAACCAGCGTTGAACAGTCAGTTCCAGATCCACCGATCACACATAGCCTATTATTCATACATCTAGCAGTTAATGGTTGCGGAAAATAAAACTAAGTTATTACAAGGCGTCGGGTATTTACATCGCCAAAAACAAACCCTTGAAAAGTAAATGCAGAAAAGTAAATAAAAGTGGTAAATAATCCTAAGTTAAAGCTATTACATCCTCGGAGCAATTACATAATTGGAATCAGATAAATCGCGTGCGAGAAAAATAAATCGGAGCGTTTTTAGGGTTTTGACCCTTTTTTAAGAAAGAATGAGATTTTTTGTTATTTTGAACTAAATGAAATTAAGCCTAAGTTAATTAATTAATTAAAAAAAAAATATTTTTTGGTTTTTTTTTTTATATTTAAGGAAATAAAAAATAGAATGGTCACAATTGTTAAAACCTAATATTCTAATTAATTTTAATTTATTGCAAAAATGTTAAAATTATGCCTAATTAAAAAAACTAAGTCAATTAAATTGTTTATTTACAAAAATAATGAAAGTGATGAATTTAATAAAAAATAATGTTTTTATGGTTTTCTGATTTTTATGAGGAAAAAATAAATTATTAGGTTAATTAAAATAATAAAATGATTAAATAAAGGGAAATATAAAAAGAAAAGAAATTAACCCATTGGGGGGGTTCAAGCCCAAATCAGGATGTATGACTGGCAATTTGTGGCCCAAAACGTTCAAGCCTGCTTTGAGTTTGGCCATTTCATGCGTGTGCGTTGACTGGAGAGTATAGTGGACGTCATCTTGTGACCATCAGATTTGGCCTGAAGGCCATCTGGCGCTTGGGATCTGGAGGTCCATGGTATGCTACTCTTGTTGAAACCACATGCAATTACCTGGATAAAAATTACACAAATGTATTGGGGGACCTGGGATTCGAACCCAGGTCCCGTTAGCCAATGAACAAATGCCCTAGCCACTGAGCCATTTGCTTGGTTTGTAATTATAATATACAATGATTAATATATATCAAACAAACACTTATGCCTGGAAAAAAAAAGCGCGCTATTTCAAATGGGCCAATGGGAGGGCGACCTGTGGTCGTCTTCTCCAACGAAACTCTGGTTTTCTTACCTGTGGATTTTTATCCGCAGGAAGATTCGTGGGATCGTTCAAAAATGCGTTTTAGGCGATAATAATCTCATCCAAGCACATGGACGTGGTCGCCTCTTCCTCCTGAGTTCAACCATGGCCAAGATTCATCCTAATTGTCCCTACAAAACGAAACCCCAAATGGAAACCTCCAAAACTCTAGGTTCGGGTAGGGAGTTATAGGCTACAAGAAAGCAATTGAATGATGCAGAATGAATGGAAATTTAAAGGCAAGCATGATTATACAAAAATATTTGCAAGAGGATGCAAGGAAGTGGTTTTATGATATCATGTTCAGATCCATAATCGTGACGACTTACAGTGCATTTCAGGGGGTCTTAAGGTCCGGTTCTGGTTGCTATGGCTTCAGGAGATTGCAAGCAAGAACACCACGTTGAGATTTTTGATTGAAACAAGCTCTAACCAAGAATTCGATTTCTCTCTTTTTCACCCTTTTTTCAGTTTTGGTATGGCCGTTTTAACAGAGCTTAGGTCGTGAATTAGGTTTGTGTGGCTTGTGTATGTATATTGGAAGTGAATTAGGTCAAGAGTTGGGCTTTAATCCATGTGCATTCAGGGTTTTGAGATTTGATTTTATCACCATTGAAAAGCTTTCCAAATATGGCCAAATCTGAGATTTTGTGCATGTTTGAGCCTTGGCACGAGTTGGTTGGTTGTCACATGATATTTGCAAGCTGTACAAATCACAAAGATCCATTTACATCAATTTTTGGATTTTATTTGATTTAATATTGATTAATAATGAACTAAATCAATAAAAATGAAATAAAATAGAAAAATAAATGTTTGGTCATGAAATTAAGGATGGGACACGTGTGTGGCATGACAAGACTGAATCAAGTGGAAAAAATTGGGCCCTATTGTCAAAAATTGGAGTTTTGAGGATAGTTGACTTTTGGCAATTTTGGAAAAATGTCCAACTTCAACAATGCATAACTTCCTCAATTATGAACTTTTGGAGGTGTTCTTGGACTTTTTAGAAACCTTGAGATGTCCTCTAATGAACCCTTTTTGTCTCATCTCATTTTGATCTTCCATTCTAAAGTTATAAGCTTTGGAAATAAAAGGTGTTTTTGTTGACTTTCAAAAATGACCTATAATGTCCAAATTTGTAACTTCTTGTGAGTGCATTTTCTGATCTTGGGGTATGAATATGGATTGTGGGAAATTGCATCCTCTTCAAAATGAGCTTTGTATGGGTCATTTCTCATAAAGTATGAGAAAGTTATGCTTGGCAAAGTTGAGTTGACTTTTCCTGCAAAACCCTAATTTAGCAACTTTTGAATCTTGATGAATCTTGAGCAATCCTTGATGAATCATGATCAAACCTTGATCAAATGATGAATTATCCTTAAAAATGAGAATGTTGACAAAAAATCCTGAGGTTTGACTGTATTTGGGACACAGTTGACTTTTGACCCAGCACAGTCGATTTTTGGGCCTCTTGAGCAATTGACTGACCAAAGTTTCTCTGCAAGGCTTGAAATTTGTCATGGATGAACTTAAGAACATACCAAGGCATTGGGAAGCACTTGAGGCCATTTGGATGTAAGGACCTTGGTGCAACACAAAACCCTAATTTTGAATTGACTGCCTTAGGAGGTGATTTGACTGTACAACCCTTGAGCCATTTTGAGCAATTTGAAGATCATTCTTGACAAATCTTGAGGAATATGGGAGGGCAAATTTTGGGGTACAACACCCACCATTGACAAACACCTTATTCATTGGCATGCCATCCACCTTCTCCCTTATGAATAAAGGATTGAGATAATACATTATCCCTGGGCTTGGTTTCTCAAACACAACCTACTATTCTTCAAACACACCACTATTCATCACATAGTAGCATAGAGGCTTTTCATCATTCATTTCGTCGGAGGTAAAATCTCCTTCATTTTCTGATACTTCTGACACCGTGTCATATTCTACAAGTGAAATTGACACAATTACACAATTAATGATGAAGTCTTCACCATATTCATAGTTATCGTCGACCATATCATCTTCTGGTGAAGGTTCATAATCAGGTTATACCTCTTTGCCTTCAAATGTAAGAGTATACTCAAACGCAAGAGTATATTCCATATTTTATGTTTCCACCAGCTTTGTGTTACCTAAAGGATCTACCCTCATAGCCATTCTTTGATTTACTATGGCTTTTTCTTTTTCAGTCAGCTTCGACTTTGGATAATACACCTTTGGGATTGGAAACTCTATTGGCTTTGTAGCTTCTGCTGGAAGTATGTCTTGGAAATGGCTATTGTCTTCGACTGGCTTCAACTGGGATGTTGAAGCTTCCTTTGCCACCTTTTTGTTCCTCTGATAACGCCTCCACTGAGTTCTTATCATTGAGTTTTTTCTTTATAGTTGCGAGAAACTTGATAACCCTTCGACTCAACTTTCTTCTTCTGGGCCTCGTCTTCATGTACAATCACTTTCCACTTTGGCCTATTTCCCCCCTTTTGGCTTACTGACTCTACCCCTTTTTCTTGTTGAATATCTAATGGAGGGAGAAAGGTTTTTGGAAGAGACTGTTGAAACAATTTTCTGTATTCCTCGTTGCATCGGGGATTTCCTTGCTTGTCTAAGACAAACCTTTGGACTTGAGGATTTTCTTGCTTAAGAGCCTCTTTTTTGACAACATTGCATCTTGGGCAACATTTTGCCTTCAAACCTTTCACTATGCATTTCTCTTGAAAGTCAGACAAGCATTCTTAAGGCTAAGGGTACATTTCCTGTAATCCCTCTTCCATCTTTAAGTCGACATTATCATTGGTTCTGACCATCATGACTTCTATATCACCAATCATTATAACTTCTCTATCGAGTCCTTAGTAGCTTCGACCATCATGCAATCTAGAGGCTCTGAGTATAAAGCCTCTTCAACTTTCAAGGGGTCAGTGTCGACCTACATCTTTGGCTTCTCTTCAGACTGGAGCCTGCCATCTTTCAATGCTTTCTACACCAAATCCATGAAAATAACACATTGAGAAGTTTTATGACCAAGAAAATTATGAAATTTACAGAATCCCCTTTTCTTCTTTTGTTCAAGTGGGGGATTATTTAGGCCCTGGGGGACACAAATTTTACCATCATCTACTAATAAATCAAATATTTCATCACATTTGGTTATATCGAAAGTATAGGTCTTGGTGATGGCTTGGCCATTCTTTTTTATTTTACGGGATTTTTCCCGTTCAATGGTTTCAAAAGTTTACATACATAAGGTGGTCAAGGCTATAGTTCATCCACATTAACCTAGGTTTCTTCCCCTGACTCATTTTCGTCAGAAGAACATCTGTTAGTTTCCGCATAAGCAACTTTCCGTTTTTTGTGATACTTGTTTGGCTTAATTTTTTCATCTTTCAAACGTTTGATCAGTCAAACTTTGATTGTTAATTGAGCGATATCCTTCAAAGATTGAGTGTCCAACAATTTCTTCCTAATGGGATACTCCAACCCATTTGCAGCCATTTTGACCAACTCATATTCAGGGACTTGTGTAAAGCACCACGTTTTTAGAAGTCTAAACTTGTTAAGGTATTGGTCTATTGACTCAATGCTCTTTCATTGGACACTGGACAATTCTGTTAGGCTTATCTTGGACTACCCCCATGTGGAATTTCTCATGGAACAATTCCTCTAACAGTGTCCATGTTTGGACCGACTATGATAGAAGCGTTGTAAACCAAGTGAACGCATTCTTTGTGAGGGAATTGGGAAACTTTTCATCCTCAAATCCTCATTCACTACTAAATCTCCAAGTTTTGTTTGGTATCCGGCAACATGTCCGATAGTGGACTCTTTGACATCCCTTGCAAACTTAGTGAATTTTGGGAATTTCTAACTCCTTGGTAACTCCGTTTGTAACATAAAATCTAGCAATGGAGTAACATATGTGGTCCTCTGACAGCCAGCATTCATCCTATTCCTAACCATTATTTGTTTAATAATGGCTTCTAGGTTTTGTTCCCCGACTACTGTTTCACGTTGAACCTGCCAGACCAGTTGGTCGACATTCCTGTTTCGGTTTGCTATTACTACTGGGGGTTATTGTACTACCCTAAGTATGGGGTCGACACGTGAAGGAGTCGGTGAATCTTGTTTGACCTCTTCATCGAAAACCTCCTCGTACTGCACTGGTACCTCACATGGTAGGGGTGCAACCTGTCGAACTGGAACTCTACGAGCACCCAGAAAATCTCTCGTGCGAGTCATCTTAGCTTCTAACGCATGATAACTTTGCATTGAATTCTCAATTAACGGTCATAATATTAGACTCATATGTTGCCTCATGACAACAATAATACTTGGGGTAAAAGTAGGCATAATTTGGATCCCCATCCCAATTGAATGCCCAAATTGGCTTCCTGACAGCCCCAAAGGACGATATGGAGAAAATGCAGAAATTGCGCCAAATTTCATACTACTGGTATGCAATCCAGCCATCATTCTTGTGGGTATTCTATACTCATGTGTATTTTTGGCAAAACTAGGCATATACTGCTCAGAAGTTGGAACCACACTATTGTGTGTTTCCCTTGTGAAACTAGACACATAATGCCCAAAGTTGTGACCATTGTTGGTCTTGTAGTTACTGGTTGTGTTGTGGTAACTATATTAGGCGATATCAAAGATACGACTACCGGACTAGAACCTACACTTCCCGCCGCGCTAGTATTTCCTCCCAGATTCTGGTCACTATCAAGAGTTCTAGGATCTACCATTTTTTCTACCACTTCTTCATTTCATGCACAAAATAAGAAGACTCAAACACAAACGGGTCCCACCAGGTGTGCCAATTTATTTCTCTGTGAAATAATTGCTAGCCTCTTATTAAAGGTTACTTGTAGGATCGGCTACAATAATCCTAGACTTAGTGTTTAGAGTGTTTGTGGGTTGAAAAAAGGGTAAATGGGGAAAAAGGTATAGACAATCGCAAAGTGAATAAATCAAAGACAAGGCTTGTAATTTAAAGTTAAAAGACTTTAAATTGTTATAAATTTAAATGTGGAAGCATTCATGAATCGTTAAGCTTGAACTCGTTTCTCTCTTAGATGCGGGTACTTTGAATGTATTGCTATTAAATATGAAGAAATGTGACCTCTAACACAAATACATAAATTTTCTTAAATAGACGTCCTAAATATGTAATCGTCGACGGTTACTAGCCCATGTTTTTGGGCTTTGTGAAAGCTTGAATCCTCCCACTTTCTTGTTGGCTTTCACATTGGTAATCATTCCCGCCAATGTTCCTTGCATCGTATATCTCTACACTTGTCGACAGCTTTCTCTTATCTTTTTGTCCTTGTCGACTGGTTTGTTTGGTCTACGTCCTCCTCATGCTCGACGCATCTTGTTGAATTTCACTAATTTATGCCTCTTTAGCCAACTAAACCCTACAGCTTAATATTTATTCTTCTTTGTCGAGCTTGTCAACAGTCCTGTCATGATTAAGTAGCTGAGCAATGGATTTTTGAGTAATCACGACTGACATTCCAACAATGTTTCTTGTGATTTCTTGTCTGGATTCATTTGCCATGACCTATAATTTTTTCACTAATTTAGGAATGGTGGGACCTTTTATAATTTCAAAGAAGGTTTCTCATCCTTTCTCGGAAAAATCTAATGAAATATCATAACCATTTTCCTTGAGATTTTCAAAGTTCACAACTGATTCAGATAGAACTAGTAGCTGAGATGTAGGAAAGGAACATTGAAGTTTAGGGAAGTTGATATCCATTTGATCTGGATGTGGTGATGAGCCAGCAGATGATTTTTGAGAAGCCATTGATGATAATGAACGAATTTGAACCCAAACAGAGAGTTTTAGGGTTTTGAGGATTTGGGGCTAAAATTAGCGAGAGTGTGCAAAGAGGAGTTCGATTTATGTGAGAGGTGAAGTGAGTGAGTTTTTGAATTTGTAATGTATTATTAATAACTTTGATTAGAGCAAAAATATGACAAGGGGTCAGGAAAACATATTTTTCACATAGTCTTAGAATTATCTCACTTCTCAACGAGTCACATCAGTCATCAGGTGTGTTTCGAAAGTCAGCCCATTTAATGCATTTAGATTTTTCAAATTTTCAAGGGATATAATTGATTTTAAAACTAAGATAGTTTCTTCTTATAACACTTTTAATCATTTGAAAATATTAAAAGTTCTTTATACTAGACGTAAAAAGATTTTAGTTAATTTTACATATTTATTTATTTATACTAATATTTGAAAGAAAAATAACAAAAAGAAAATACTCTTATCAGAAGACATGTAAATTCTAACTTGGCATTTCCTGCTTGTGAAGAGTTTACCTTTATCATTAAGCTTGTTTCTATTCATTCATTCAGTTGAGAACTTCTTGTATTTCATTCTTTGTCCCGATGTTTCTTCAACCAATGGAGATGTTATCACATACACTGAGCCAAGAACATTTCTTCAAAGGGTTAAAGGAGAGATCTAGTTTAGACGGGTTAACCCAGAAATGGTTCTTCATAAATGATATCCTTTTCCTGAACTTTTGTAGAGGAGTTTGATTTATTAAAAGTTTCTTAAAGAGCATATTCATATTCTCTTTCTTCCTGAACTTTAGCAGCAACTCCATTACTTATGAGATTAGGCACACTAGCTTAACCCTAGCAGATGACTTCTTTTTTGTTTGACTTCCTTCATCCGAAATAGATTCTGAATATCCATCAGTCTTTCTGGTGATTCCGAACATGTTTGCTGGACATAATGTTCTTCTGAGTATTATGGACAAATCTACTGAACTTTCAACAGATTCTTCTCAAGACTTTAAAGAAATTATCTTTTAGAAGCTTTTGCCTTCTTCGGAGCTTTTGACAGATCTACTCAGGACGATGTTGATTTGATCCATCATAGCTTGCATCGGTTTTCATTTGGATGACAACTTCAGTTGATGATCTGTAGACTTGATTATTGACCTTTACTTTTAATGGAGAACTTCAAAAGTTGAGAAGATGAAATCCTTTTCCATCAGGTACTTGACTCTTTAGAATTCTGAGAACTAGTTTCCAGAGATTTTGTCTTCATTTTTTATTCCTATTTAAAGTTTCTTATTAGGAAGCACTTTGAAAAGAAACTCTTTCAATCATTTGAGTAAATAGTATCCAAATAATTGTCTCTTGTTGGATCTCTCTACATGGTTAAGTGTTTGATTCTTGAATCAATAACAAAGTCGAGCTCTAATACCAATTGAAGGTAGACAAAACACATGAAAGGGAAGTTTGAATTGTGTTTATAAAAAACATTCCCCTTTAGAAATTCTAATTAATTAAATGATAAAAGTTGTAAAGACAATGAAGAGTAAAGAACACAAGTGATTTTTCCAGGATCACCTTAACAAGGTTAATCTTGTCCGCCCCTCAAGGTGATTTTCCATTAATAGGGACATAATCCACTATAACCAAGCTGATTACAAATGCACGGGCAACGGTCAGTGACTAACAAACAATGACACGTTCAGTGATCTAAATTAACAAATATAACATTCATTGACCCAATAGAATCAGATCACTTAAGATCTTCTATCATAATTTCCCAGAATGACTAGCAACCACTATCTTCTTGAGATCAGACCTTCACTCACTCACTCAAGGAGCCTTTCAATGATCTGTTCAGTGATCCAATTTAACGAATATAATAATCATTGACCCAACAGAATCATATCACTTAAGATCTTCTATCAGGATTTTCTACAATGACCAGCAACCACTATCTTTTTGAGATCAGACCTTCAATCAGTCTCTTAAGGAATCAATCAATAACGGTTGATAAGGTTTTGTATTTACATAATTGCTTCTTCTAAGAAAATTACACAAATGATTAATCACATATTGTTTAACATAATTCCGAGCAACAACTCTTGGGTTAAAATAATTAACATGAAGATATTAGAACTATAACACAATACGAGCTTCAACTCTTATGTACACTACAATGTTTTATCAAGATGTATTTTATCAGAAGTTGGGTAGCATCTTGTAGTGTCCGTCTTCTTCATCTTCTTGTTGAGCAAGTTACAAGCAACAACTTCTTGTTTCTTCTGATATCTACCAAGATATATATGATGATAGTTTGTGTAGCATCTTGTGGATTTCTTCTTCTTTATCTTTCTTTCTTTTCTCTCATTTCTGTGTAGTGGTCTTCAGCATGTTTAGCATTGTAGCTTTGACAACTTCAACATCCACGACTTTTCAGCTTGATGTCCAAGAGTACTTTACTTTAAATCTTTGATATTTTTATAGCCTTGAGAGAGATACGTTGTGAGGATTAAAAAATCCTTTCCTGCATCATTGGTTAGTCCCCAGTGGATAGAATAAGGTGTAAGAGTTTGGACAGCACAAAGTGAAACTATTTGTAACGCGGTGGGAGAACTGACTTGGTTATTTTGCGTTTGATCACAAATGTTATGGATAGCAAGAGTCGCCACTGACTTTTCTTTTATCCAAAAGGAAAGGCTGAAAAGAATAGGAAAGACCTTTAGAGATGTTTTCTTGAGTTCGGGGGGTAGATAATGAAAAATGGAAGGTATTATCACCCTTTTCATCCGTAGTTATCTACGGGCTCTTAGTTGCTTGCTAGATCACTTGCTTTTGTTTGAATGTGTGCTTGTGGTGTGGTTTTTTGAAAGTATTTTGAAGATATCTTTGTAATGGTTCTCGTTTCTATAAGAATGCGTACAAAGTGTTGTCTTTTGAAAATGTTTCAAATGAGTGTGTTGGTGTATAAAAGGTTTTTGTTGTGAGCAAGCGAGCAACTAGGAGCGAATATACCTACTCAAAAGGTCTTAAATGTTCTTTTCCTCCTCCTTTAGATGTTTCTATCTCACTATTGTTTTGGTAAGAAGCTCCATTGTTGGATTTGAAGGGACGGGCGTGGGACGTTTGTATAGTCATAGAAGGCAACTTATGGGACGTTTTAGTAATATCGTTTAGGGACTAAATCATTTACCGAAGGCAACATCGAGGGTCATCGAGGGACTACGATCTTTTATCGAGGGTCTTTGCTAAAACGCCCATGTTCGAGGGACATGACTATTTTTCGATAGGCAACAAGTAGGATTACCCTAAGGGGTGCATGTGTGCAAAGTGTGTTAGATTACATGCATTTAGTGTTTGATTAGGGTTATCTACTTGTCGATTTCATGTCTTGCCATACACACCCTAATTACTAACAATATATGAAAGCAATAAAAGTGAGGAAAGTAAAGATTATACGCTATTACAATCATTAGGGGGATGGGGTGTACAAATTTACAAATGGGGATTGCAAGAAATTAAAGTCCTAATTATCTATTACAACCATATTGAAATAGTATACAAGAAATGTAAAATGGACTTGTTTTGTTTTTGTTAAGAAAATAAATAAAGTTAAGAAAATATTTTGATCTTTTTGTTCTTAATGAAATAAAATAAAACATGTGAATATGAAATATTTTTGCTGTTTTCGGTTATTAAAAGCTAAAATAAGATAAATAAGAGAAAAGGGAGTCAGAATCAGCACGTTGCTGAAATGAGAAGGAACAGAAGTTCTGACTTTGATACGCTGCAAAAGAGAAAATGTTAGTGAGAAAGTGGAGGGTCAGAAGTTCTGGGCCTGGGTACACCAAGTTCTGAGGTTGAGGGGTTCAGAAGCTATAACATAGCTGGGAACCTAGAAATTCATATATCTCTGGCAAGTCAGAAGTTCTAGTTGTTTGAGAGAGTGAAATGATTATGCTATTAGGTGAGGATATCTAGAAGTTCTGATCTAGGAGTATCGTCTGACAGATAAATGGGTAATAATGTCAATAAATAAACCTAAAAAGGTGCTTCTGGGGCTACAACCCAGGACCCTTAAATTTATTGTCTTATGCGCACGCTTTCTACCACTGGGGTGGTTGTACATCCGGTATTAGAAGCAAAAGCATGAACATATAACATAAGTAAGTTCTAATGATGAGCTTCATCTCTTTCTCTATGCTAATTATAACATCTGCAACTTAGTCCTTTCTCAACAGAACAGAAAACATAAAAATAACAATTATGGCAGGTTTCCATCATGGTTTCAGAAGCATAAAAAATTTCAAGACTATAAATCAGAAACAAGCATGTATCTTCTAGTCCTAGTTTTCTTAAGAAGTTCTGAATGTATGTTCTTCCTATTTAGGCAGGCAAATACGTGAAACCTCAGAATATGTACAACATCATAATCAGGATGTCTACATTGTATTTTGAACATGCAAGTCTAATAATGCTCCAATGATATGATGAGGGTTAGCAGAAGCTTAGCTTGCAGCTGGAAAATGTTCTATGAGATGGAGCCTGGTTCTGACTGCTTGTAATGTTCTGATCAACTTCCTCACGTACTCAGCAGGCTGGAACAACCTTTAACTTGGGTTATAAATGGTGTATGGATGATTTGGTCAAGAAACACTGGAGGGAAATTGGAGTTTGAATGCAAGAATAAAAAACTAACAGGTTTTGTGTTTGTGTTTGCGGTTTTGGATTCCTGGAAATTTTAGCAAGGTTTCAAGAATTTTTCTTTTCAATCCCCCCCCCCCCCTTCTCACAGTTGCAAATGAAGTTTAATTTATAAGTAAGAACTTTGTATCATGGAGAATTCAAAAGTACCAACATCATGCTAGCGTGCTGGCTTGTTCTTGAAGCACGATAAGAAAAGTATGGTGGTTAACAGCTTTTAGCCATGCCTAGGCTGGATTTGTAAGCATGAATTAAGAAAAAGTACCCTCAGAGGCAAAAGTAAAGCATGGGCCCAGCATGCTTTTGTACAAGAGTTTGATTTTTCAAGGACAACAATGTACTGCTATGTCACACGTGGGGAAATCCTTTGGATAAAAACTCAAAAATTATTGTGAGCATTAAATGATGATGCAATTTATCAAACTAGAAATCCTGCAATATGAGATTATGTGCCATAGTTTAATCTAGATATGAAGTTCATCATCAGCGCAACTTAGAACGTACGTCCAACTTCTGATCTTGGAATCTCTTTGCTTTAGCATGTTCTGTAGGAGTTCTCAGACTTTCCCAAAAGCTTGTAACACGCTTTATAAATCCTCTTTGAATTGATTTTGCAAATTCTGACTAGACCTTCATGAAAATTGGCCCAGAAGTTCTAACCAAATCCATTTTTGGAAAGGTCCAGAATTTGTTGAAAGCTTCAATTTCAAGGACGTGTCTTCAAAGATTTGTAGCTCGAAATCCTAGCATTTCTAGGAGAAGTTTTGTTCTGCAATGTTTGAGATCTCATTCAGATATACAACTCTTGTGTTAAAAGTTCTTCCAGAATCAGCTTACATCATGGTGATAATCTGGCCAGAAGTTCTGAGCTTGTCATATTTCTTAAACACTTAGAAATTTTTTAAGTATTTAGAGTTTTGACTTTTCCAAAGTAACTTTGATTATCTTGATGAAACAAATCTCATATTCCAACATGTCTTGATGAAATATGATTACTGAAACTTGATTTTGATCCAAAAGTCAAAGTTTGATTTTTCAGCATGCAATTGACCATTTTGCCCTTGTGAACGGCTTTCTTGGAAAATTTGTAATTCAAAGCTTGGAATTGGATGGAAGCAAACCTGGGGGTCCAAGATGATCCTTTGAGAAATGAGAGGGAAAAGTTTGGGGTACAACAGCTGCCCCTGTTCAATTTTCTTACGCCCGAAGAGTTAGATTGGCGAATCTGCCATTCGTGACTAGAAGGTGGAAGATGATTGAACACTAGAGTGCCCAGAAATTTGCACTCGATGATATGGTGGTTGATTGCGTAAGGCATGGGCTTAAAGATTCCATTTGGAGAAATGATGGATAGTTGTTGGAGATGGGCTTAAAGATGTCATCTGAAGGTGATTGTTGACAGAAATTAGACTAAGTCTAAACTTGACTTCAACTGGAAAAGAATCAGAATAAATCTTGGTGCGACTTATCTGAACCAGAGAAAACGTCTACGGGAAAGAGTCAGGATAAACTGTTGAGAGATTTAAACTAAACTGGTAGAGGTCTTGAACTTTCTTTAACTGGAAAGAATCAGAATAAATCTTGGAGTGACTTATCTGAACCAGAAGAAATGTCTACTAGAAAGAATCAGGATAAACCATTGGGAGATTTAAGCTGAACCAGTAGAGGTCTTGAATTCTCTTTAAATGGAAAGAATCAAAATAAATCTTGGAGCGACTTATCTGAACTAGAGAAAGATGTCTGCTAGAAAGAATCAGGATAAACCGTTAGGAGATTTAAACTGAACCAGTAGAGGTCTTGAATTCTCTTTAAATGGAAAGAATTAGAATAAATCTTGGAGCAACTTATCTGAACCAGAGAAAGATGTCTGTAGGACAGAATCAGGATAAACTGTTAAGAGATTTAAACTGAACCAGTAGTGGTCTTGGGTAAGAATCAGAATAAATCTTGGAGCGATTTATCTGAGATAGTAAAGGTCTCGAATTATCTTCAATTGGAAAAGAAATCAGAGAGATCTTAGTGTCGATCTGACTGAACCAGAGAAGGTCTTGGATTTACTTTGACTGGAATAGAGAAGGTCTTTTTTATTTTTATAATGATGTGTGAAGAAGGAATCTTGGACGATTGCTACCTCAGCAGGATGATGAAGGAATCTTGGACGACTACTACCTCAGCAGGATGATGATGAAGGAATCTCGGACGATTACTACCTCAACAGGATGACGATGAAGGAATCTTGGATGATTACTACCTCAACATGATGATGTAGGAATCTTGGATGATTACTACCTCAGCAGGACGATGAAGGAATCTTGGACGATTACTACCTCAGTAGGATGATGAAGGAATCTTGGACGATTACTACCTCAGCAGGATAATGAAGGAATCTTGGACGATTACTACCTCAACAGGATGGTGAAGGAATCTTGGACGATTACTACCTCAATAGGATGATGAAGGAATCTTGGACGATTACTACCTCAACAGGATGATGAAGGAATCTTGGATGATTACTACCTCAGCGGGACGATGAAGGAATCTTGGATGATTACTACCTCAAAAGTATGATGATCTTTGTCTGTTGATTGATCTTTCCTGAAAAGGTAAAGAGTTAGTTGTATGCAATGTCATGATGTATGCATTGCGTAATGATATTCTCAAAATAAATGAGATTTGTGTTATATGTATTTTTTATGCATATTCTCAAAATAATTCCTTGACAAGTGCTAGGGAGTCATTAAATCCTAGACTGTTGTTGAAGAGTAGGTGTGTCTTCTAGAATGTTTCCACTGAGGATTCCTGTTTTGGTGAGGAGAACTCCGCTGGGGAATACGTAGTTTGTTGGGGAAAATAAACCCTGTTGTCAGTCTGTTGGAGAGATAGCGACTTCACTAGGGAAAAATCCTCGAGGATTCTTGAGGTTGACTCAGTTGGGGAAAAGTTTTTTAGAGATTGAAACTCTGGCTTGGAGTCATCCTATGAGAAGGATGCTGGGGAGATTTGTCACTGCCCCTAGTAGTGAGTGTTTGGGGTACTGCCAGGAGAGGTTGGACTATACGTAACCCATTCAAAACCCCAAGTGATGGAGATGGTGACCTGCCCCTGGTTATTTAGCATTTCTTGAGAGATTTCTTGGAATCTTGACTGGACTGCCCCAGGTGTACTGGATAGTGACGTGTCATGCTCCCTTGTTGATAGGATATTTGTCATTCGCAAGTGTAATCCCGTTTGAATTGATTTTGTTCACTGAGAGAGATTTCGTTCATCGGATATTCGTTGTGTGAATTTCTCCGCTGTCAAACAAATAGCCATATGCAAACAACGATATTCAAATAATACAATGTTTATGCTTGTCTTGAAGTTTTGAAAATTCATTTTAGCAAGTAAAGAAATTTTGTAAGAAAAGTTCAACTCAGGATTTTGAGTAAATCCTTACAGGAGTCAGTATACCTTTTTGTAACAGTATGCTTTCGAACTAACCCATGCTTCAATTAGGACTTTTGAATGGTTGTAACGTGGCTTGGTTCACGATTTAAGAAACAAAGGATAAAGGCTCAAAGTGTGTTTGTACCCGCCCACTCTTCGTGATGTTCTTCAGTCCTAAACTCAGTTAATTGTGCGTTTGAACTCCAATTGAGTCTGGAATAACATTTTGTTAATGGTTCAGGTAAGTTATGTTTGTCGGAAGGCAGTCATTTTTGAAACATTTTGCATGTTGTTGAGGATTTGTAGTGACCTCTTTCTTTTTATTTGTTATCCCTAATTTTTGCCTGACGATTCTTGTTTTGAGATTACGGTCAGCGGGATTCCCCATTTTTCTTAAGTCTCCTTTGTAGGTTTTGACTTAGTGGGTTTTTCTTTTCGAGAGATAATGACTGCCTATGTGATAGGGAACCATCATCTCCTTTTGATTCTAGAGGAATGTTTTTGATATCACTCGTTGTATACGAAGTGAACGCCCATTTGAATTAACTGAGAGACTACCCTGCCCCAGGTTTTGATTAAAGGTTTCAAATTGTGCAATAAAAGAAAACTTCTACTTCTTTGGCTCGAAAGGGTTGACTAGGGATTATCCTCCTTATAACTCCAGTGTTTGCGGTTTGAAAGAATGCTTGTACATCGTCAGCAAGGTCTGTTCAAAAGCATACTGTATGGCATTGTTTTCGTCATCCTCCCTCTAAAGGCTTGTAACCTTTAGCAAGAGTTAAATGTCATAAAAAGGCATAGTTTAAATATAGTGAAAATGAATGGATGAATTCAAGAAAAACATATGCAATGCAGTAACGAAACAAAGTTTGACATTAATAGATAATTGTTTGAATAACAAAGGAATTACAATTGAAAATTCAAAATGAATAAGACGCTCTCAATGATTCGGCATAGGAGAAGTGATCACGTTTGGAGTCTCCGGAGGGTCAAACCCAATCTCCTTGGCATCGATCAAATCTTGAATCTTGTTCTTCAAAGTCCAACAGTTGTCAGTGTCATGTCCGGTACTATCAGAATGGTAGGCATATCTTACACTTGGATTGTACTTAGAAGAGGAGGTATCGGGATTTTGACGAGGATCCTTTGGCGTGATCAGCTTCAACTTTAGTAAATGTTGTAACGCTTGAGACAAAGGCATGTTGATGTTAGTGTACTGTCTTTCTTGATATCTTACCCTACGTTTATTTCCCTATCTTTGTTGAATAGGTGTAGGATTAGAGATCAGGATTGCCCCTACATGTTTATCATGACGACTCTTTTGACCATACACAACATTGGACTCTTTCTTCCCACTGTATGGTTTTTTCTAAGCATCAGAGTGTGTAGCTCCTTGGATCTTTCCACTTTTGATGCCAGCTTTGACCCTTTCACCGGTCAGTATTAGCTCGATGAAACCGACCGAGGAGGTTCCGATTAGGTGCTTGAAGAAAGGTCCCATCAAGGTTCCCATAAAGATGTCAATCATCTCCCTGTCAGTTAAGGGGGGTTGCACCCTACCATCCAGATCTCTTCACTTTTAGGCGTATCCTTTGAAGCTCTTGTTGGAACCCATGGTCATGTTTTGCAATTGCACACGAGTTAGTGCAAGATCAGCATTGTATTGGTACTGCTTATAGAAAGCAGCGTCTAGATCCTCCCAAGTGTGGATGCGAGAACCCTCTAATTGATAGAACCAATCAAGTTGAGTCCCTACTAGGCTCTCTTGGAAGAAATGGATCCAAAGCTTCGGATCGGTTGTGTATGGTTGAATCTTGCGGACATAAGACTTTAGGTGCATCTTAGGGCCAGAGACTCCATCGTACATGACAAAGGTAGGGATTTTGAACTTTGGAGGGATAACCACCCCAGAAACCAAACCCATGTTTCCTAAATCCAAGCTAGGTATCTGTTGAATCTCAATAGCATTGAGGAGATCCTCCAACTGTTTGTACTTGTCATCAGCAGGAGGATATTGTTCCTCAGAGTAGTCAGCTTCGACTTCATCAATTTCTATACTATTGTCTTCTTCATGACTATCCCCCATGTTGGATGGAGTTGGAAGATCTAGATCTCCCTTGACTGGTCCTCTAAGTCTTCTTCCCAAGTTCAGGATGCTTACTGACTTCTTAGGCTTCTTCTTCTTGTTTTTGAGAAGGAGAGTATTCAGGTCCTCTTTCCCCTTAGCCAAAGCCAGGAACATTTGTCGGAATTGATCATTTTGAGCTTGGATACCTTTCACAGTTTGTTCCATATCCATCTTACTGAAATAAACAGTAGAAAGATAAGGAGACCTGTATGGGAGAAACCTGTCATGATATGATGCATGATATGTGGATGCATGTTTTCAAGGGTCTCGCGAGGTTAGCAGTCACTTATAGTTTTGATTGGAGAATTTTGTATCGGTGGATGTCCTTCCACGAGAATTAAACTCACCATGTCAAGTGGGTTGTAGCCCTTGACTTAAGTTGTTGTGCTTTAATCTTTGACGTCATTTGGTTAGAGGAAAATAAATCCTCTTGCCCCTTGATAAACGTCTGGTTCAATGCAACCCTGCATCAAAGGCCCTCGAGATCCTTGAAATGGTTATTTGAAAATGTTATGGTATGATGTTATGTACAAGTATGCAAAGTAAGCAAGTTTATATACAAATAATCATATTCATACAAAGCAGACAAGTCCTTAGGTTTAGACTTGCATGGAGTTTGTAGGTAAGTACCCTCTTGAAGTTGGATTGGTTCGACCTGTCCTATAAATAGTAACCGGGTTCTAAGGGATCTCAATATCACTGACTTTTCCCACAAGCTTTGTTCGATAAGCGATTGACTCGCAATCAAACAAAACTCAGGAGTCAAGTCTAAATGAGTGTAGCATCGAGTATCAACTAATTTTTAGCTTTACACCGAAACCGGCAATCTCACTACTTCCTAATGGCCAACTTGGTCAAGTAAGGTTCTAAGTTCAGTTAGTGCTTCATGACGCCGCTCAGCGGCCCCGTATTCTCCTTGATTAAACACAAGGGATACAGGTACCAACAAATGTTTCACACTAATGTAGCTATTGTTTAGACCATGTCGGTATACCCCGTACAGTTTCCACAATCTATTGTTACTTACCTAAAAAAATGTGCCCCAGATCTGGGTAGAGGATCAAAACAAATCCCAAACAAGGAACCAAAATGTTGAGCAAACAAATCAAACAAAGGAAAGCAAGTAAAGGTGATCTAGCCCTAAGGTAACCCCACTTTTAAGTAATTCCCCAGCAGAATCGCCAGTTCTGTAATGCGGTGGGAGAACTGACTTGGTTGTTTTGCGTTTGATTGCAAATGTTGCAGATAGCAAGAGTCGCCACCGAATTTTATTTTATGAAAAGGGAAGGTATTAGAACCCTTTTCATCTTTAGTTATCTACAGGCTCTTAGTTGCTTGCTAGATCACTTGCTTTTGTTTGAATGTGTGCTTGTGGTGTGGTTTTTTGAAAGTATTTTGAATATATCTTTGTAATGGTTCTCATTTATATAAGAACACGTACAAAGTGTTATCTTTTGAAAATGTTTCAAATGAGCGTGTTGGTGTATAAAATGTTTTTGTTGTGAGCAAGCGAGCAACTAGGAGCGAATCTACCTACTCAAAAGGTCTTAAATGTTCTTTTACTCCTCCTTTACATGTTGCTATCTCACCATTGTTTTGGTAAGAAGCCCCATCATTGGATGTGAAGGGACGGACGTGAGACGTTTATATAGTCATAGAAGGCAACTTATGGGACGTTTTAGCAATATCGTTTAGGGACTAGATCATTTACCAAAGGCAACATCGAGCGTCATCGAGGGACTACGATCTTTTATCGAGGGTCTTTGCTAAAACGCCCATGCTCGAGGGACATGACTATTTATCAATAGGAAACAAGTGGGATTACCCTAAGGGGTGCATGTGTGCAAAGTGTGTTTGATTACATGCATTTAGTCTTTGATTAGGGTTATCTACTTGTCGATTTCATGTCTTGCCATACACACCCTAAATACTAACAATATATGAAAGCAATAAAAGTGAGGAAAGTAAAGATTCTACGCTATTACAATCATTAGGGGGATGGGGTGTACAAATTTACAAATGAGGATTGCAAGAAATTAAAGTCCTAATTATCTATTACAACCATATTGAAATAGTATACAACAAATGTAAAATGGACTTATTTTGTTTTTGTTAAGAAAATAAATAAATTTAAGAAAATATTTTGATCTTTTTGTTCTTAAAGAAATAAAATAAAACATGTGAATATGAAATATTTTTGGTGTTTTTGGTTATTAAAAGCTAAAATAAGATAAATAAGAGAAAATGGAGTGAGAATCAGCACGTTGCCAAAATGAGAAGGAACATAAGTTCTAACTCTGATACGCTACAAAAGAGAAAATGTTAGTGAGAAAGTGGAGGGTCAAAAGTTATGGGCCTGGGTACACC
The DNA here is from genome assembly GCA_948472305.1 of Vicia faba. Taxonomy (NCBI): domain Eukaryota; kingdom Viridiplantae; phylum Streptophyta; class Magnoliopsida; order Fabales; family Fabaceae; genus Vicia; species Vicia faba. Next base: position 178,332,315 of record OX451736.1, read on the forward strand.
AAGTTCTGAGGTTGAGAGGTTCAGAATCTATAACGTAGCTGGGAACCTAAAAGTTCATATATCTCTAGCAAGTCAGAAGTTCTGGTTATTTGAGAGAGTGAAGTGATTATGCTATTAGGTGAGGATATCTAGAAGTTCTGATCTAGGAGTATCGTCTGACAAATAAATGGGTAAAAATGTCAATAAATAAACCTAAAAAGGTGCTTCTGGGGCTAGAACCCAGGACCCTTAGCTCTATTGTCTTATGCACACACTTTCTACCACTGGGGTGGTTGTACATCCAGTATTATAAACAAAAGCATGAACATATAACATAAGTAAGTTCTGATGATGAGCATCATATCTTTCTCCATGCTAATCATAACATCTGTAACTTACTCATTTCTCTACAGAACAGAAAACATAAACATAGCAATTATGACAGGTTTCCATCATGGTTTCAAAAGCATAACAAATGTCAAGACTATAAATCAGAAACAAGCATGTATCTGCTAGTCCTAGTTTCCTTAAGAAGTTCTGAACTTATGTTCTTCTTATTTATGCAGGATAATACATGAAACCTCAGAATATGTACAGCATCAGAATCAGGATGTCTACATTGTATTTTGAACATGCAAGTCTAATAATGCTCCAGTGATATGATGAGGGTTAGCAAAAGCTTACCTTGCAGCTGGAAAATGTTCTGTGAGCTGGAGCCTAGTTATGGCTGCTTGTAATGTTCTGATCAGCTTCGCCACGTACTCAGCAGGCTGGAACAACCTTTAACTTGGGTATTGAATGGTGTATGGATGATTTGGTCAAGAAACACTTGAGGGAAATTGGAGTTTGAATGCAAGAATAAAAAACTAACAGGTTTTGTGTTTGTGTTTGTGTTTGCGATTTCAGATTCCTGGAAATTTTAGCAAGGTTTCAAGGCTTTTTGTTTTCAATTCCCCCTCCCCTTCCCCCTTATCACAGTTGAAAATGATGTTTAATTTATAAGCAAGAACTTTGTAGCTTGGAGATGACAAAATTACCAACATCATGCTAGCGTGTTGGCTTGTTCTTGAAGCAAGATAAAAAAGTATGGTGGTTAGCAGCTTTTAGCCGTGCCTAGGATGGATTTATAAGCATGAATTAAGGAAAAGTACCCTTAGAGGCAACATCAAAGCATAGGCCCAGCATGCTTTTGTACAAGATTTTTCTTTTTCAAGGACAACAATGTACTTCTATGTCACACGTGGGGAAATCCTTTTGATAAAAACTCAAAAGTGGTTGTGAGCATTAAATAATATGTGATTTATCAAACCAGAAATCCTGCAATATGAGATTATGTGCCATAGTTTAATCTAGATTATAAGTTCATCATCGGCGCAACTTATAACGAACATCCAACTTCTGATATTGGAATCTCTTTGCTTCAGCGTGTTCTGTAGGAGTTCTCAGACTTTCCCAAAAGCTTGTAACACATTTTGTAAATCCTCTTTGAATTGCTTTTGAAAATTCTGACTGGACCTACATGAAAACTGACCCAGAAGTTCTAACCAAATCCTGTTTTAGAAAGGTCCAGAATTTGCTGAAAGCTTCAGTTTCATGGACGTGTCTTCAAAGATTTGTAGCTTGAAATCCCAGCATTTCTAGGAGAAGTTTTGTTCTGCAATTTTTGAGATCTCATTGAGATCTACAACTCTTGTGTTAGAAGTTCTTCCAGAATCAGCTTGCATCATGGTGATAATCTGGCCAGAAGTTCTGAGGTTGTTATATTTCTTAAACACTTAGAAAAATTCTAAGTATTTAGAGTTTTGACTTTTCCAAAGTAATTTTTATTATCTTGATGAAACAAATCTCATATTCTAACTTGTCTTGATGAAATATGATTCTTGAAACTTGATTTTGATCCAAAAGTCAAAGTTTGATTTTTCAGCATGCAATTGACCATTTTCCCTTGTGAACGACTTTCTTGGATAATTTGTAATTCAAAGCTTGGAATTGGATGGAAGCAAATCTGAGGGTCCAAGATGATCCTTTCAGAAATGAGAGGGCAAATTTTGGGGTACAACACTATTCATTGCATGTTATTTTAATATGTTTAACTATAACCTTATCTTCAATAGATGTTTTTCTACTTAGCTTGTAGACATAGATCGGTTAAGGGTATAAAGATAATATGGGAAACAACTGTTTGTTCCCAAAGGTCATAATAAGAGTGGTACATAGTATAGTACAAAAGGTTTGTCCTTACACTACCCTAGAGGGTAGAGGTCACAGAGCACTTTTTGTACCTTTTGTACACCATCACACGTTAACCATTTTGAACTTCTTCTAATATTCCGAGGCTTCAGATAATTTGAATGTTTGGAGCTTGTTGTAGAAGAATCACTCTTAAGTATTAGAACCTAAGTCTTCAGAACCTTGTCTTCACAGTCTTTAGCATTTTTTCATAAGAACTTAATTTTCTTTAGATCATCAAAACATTTTCAGCAAAAACTCATCTTCATAATCTTCAGAACTTGTAACACACAAAAGCAAAGCTTTAGAACACATCCAAAGCTTAACCACAAAGTCACGGTCAGAACCTCTTGAACTAACATTCCTAAGAACTGTTGCATAATACGAATTCCAAATGTTTTCTTCTAGTAGTATTTATGTTCAGAACCTTATGACGTCACACGCCTTGATACCGGAGTTAGAACATTATAGTAGCAACTACACACTAGAACAAAACCATTAGAGTATACAATTAATCTATATGATACCATGTAAAGTTATCATCAAAATCTTAATTCCAGATGTAGAAACACTCCTTGTTCTTATATTATCATGTATGGCATTAACTATGACTATTTAAAAGCTAGCATGATAGGTTTTATAAAATCCATGGACATAAAACATGGAAGACAATAATCAAAGGATGGACACATCCAATGGTTACTGCTCAATATGGTACTCAATTCTTGAAACCAGAAGCAGATTGTTCTTAATATGGAGATGATGAATCTCATGGAAATTTTCGTGCTCTTAACGCAATATTCAATAGAGTTGACCAAAATGTATTTCATCTTATCAACACATATACTGAAACCAAAGAAGCTTGAGAGATTCTAAAAATTACGATGAAGGAACCTCAAAAGTTCGTATGCCACCAAGTTTGAGAACCTGAGAATGAAGGAAGAAGAAACCATAACTGAATTCTATGTTTGTGTATGTGACACAGAAAACTGCTCATTTGTTATTTGTTAAAAAAAAGTCTAAAGAAAAACTGGCCAGAAATATCCTCAGATCACTTCCAAAGAAGTTTGATATGAAAGTTATTGCTATAGACGAAGATCAAGACATCATTTCGATCAAAGATGAACTTACTGGCTCGTTGCTGACTTTTGAAATGACCATTAATGACAAAATTGAAAACAAAAGCAAGGGAGCTACTTTCAAAGTTGGCATGGAAGAAGACAAGAAGAAAGAAGTAGAGGATAGGTTTGGCAAAGTAACGAGAAGACATGAAAAATTCTCTAGGAAAATGTCATCACAAATGTGAACGGATAAGTTCCTAATAACTCAAGATGCTTTAACTCCCAACAAAAGATCAAAGATGGAGACAATCTGAACAAATTTAATTGGATATAATGTCATGAATGTGGAGGCTTTAGACGTATCCAGAAAGAATGTATCAACTTCCTTATTAAGAAAAAAATGCATACACTGCTACACTTTCATATGAAAAATCAGAAGGTGAGAGTGGTGAAGAAAATTCTAATAGTGTGATTGCATTCACTGGTCGCCTAGGGCACAAGATAAATTATCAAAATGATAGTGAATGCAATGATGAAGAAATTTTAGATGAAGATGTTTCTGAAGCTTATAGATTTTTGTATGTCAAATGGAAAGAAGAATGTGTGTTTAGGTAGAAACAAAAATCTCAAATAACTATCTTACTCAAAGAGAAAGATAACCTTGCCAAATCCCTGCTGACCTAAGGGAAGAAGTCACTCTTCTGAATAATAAGATGGATGGTATAACCAAGTGTCATAACTGGAAAAAAATAAAGAGTCTCCACCATTATTTTGTATCCTAAGGAAAATGGAATAACAGATAACCATAATTCGTACAGTGATTCTAAGTTTGTCAGTCAGTTAGACAAATGGAAGGTGTTGGGCACCCTTCATCTCCCTTGTTCTCAAGAGGATCCATCTTTAGGTTCTAGGGTAAATTGGGAATTTGGTAGTTAATATTTCTATATGTTGATGAAAGGATTTAATTTGTTAATAGCTGGACTCATCTTGGATTTAACCGCGTGCCTACGTATCTCCTTATGAAGAATCAGAGTCCAATTTCCTAGTTCGAATATGTTTGGTTAGTTTTTTTTTATGGATTGTGGAAATATTTTGAATTCTCCTTGAACCTTGTCTGGGTTTGAAAAATAGTGTAGTCATAGATGCAGTTCGTAGTTAATATAAAATATCTCCACAATCCTTTTTTATTGAAATCAAAGTTGAATTTTAAATTAAGTTATTAAAAGATGTTAGTATTTGACTGGATAGCTATCTTAGAATGCATGATGCAATTTGAGGAAAAGAATTTGAATGATAAAAATATTTGAATATTGATAGAAAATGTGTTAGTATTTTAGAAAATAATTAATAAATAATTACTTTTTTATTATTAAAAATATATCAAATATTTTTAATATTAATCCAATATTTTTTTATTAAAATGATTTTAAGACAAATGCAAGAAATATTTTAATGTAATATGTTAAAAGAGTATTATGAAACAATGTATAAATAAAATAAAATAAAACGAAACAAATTATTTAATTAAATAAATTAAAATAAAATATTTAATCAAATAGGGGAGTGTATATTAATTTCAATAGTAAAAGCAGGGGTGTCTAAATAGCAAGAGTCTAAATACATAAATCAAAATGAAGCCCAAATTCACAAGAGGTGTATATTTGAACTTGAGAAGTAAAAAAGGGGTGTTATTAGAACGGGCTTTAGGCCCAGGGTTTTGTTCAGAAGCCCAAAACGAACTCTAGGTTCGTTTGGGCAGCGTACGGGGAGGTGAAAGGAATTGTGGTGGGGATAATGATTCTGGCGCGTTGATTTGATCAAATGGCCAACAAGCGTTGAGCTTGGACCATTGATCCAGAGTATGTTAAACGGAGGGATGTGACCTAAGGTTGGCCGAGAGAGTATGATAAACATAGCATAGGTGACTGGTCAACAGTCACCTCATCTAAGGGTTCTTAGGGAGCAACCTGGCATGCATCCGGAGACGGAGAGAGTAATATTTAAACGAAACAGATCAAGGCTCATTTGTCATCCCTCTTTCTCTCTCTATCCAAAATAACACAACACCTTACGCGAGAGTTAGATAGAAACACTCTCTTCTCTCTCTAGAAACCACCGGCCACACTACCGGCCAGAAATCGCCTTCGTCGGTGGTGTTCATCCAAACCCAGAAAATCTGTCGTGGATCTTCGTATATTTATTCGCTCATCAACCCAGAAACCCAGAAACACGATAATATTCATCCCAACCTTCAATCAAAACCCAGAAACGCAACCCAAACCCAGAAAATCTTTAAACCTTCGACTTAACCCTACCCAGATCTTCATGATCTTCAACCAAAACCCACAAACCCTAACTAAACCCTATGGTTCTGTATGAACCCTAACCCTTACCCAAACCTAGAGATGTAAACCCTTAGAACTCTAGGGTTCTAACATGAACCCTAAACCTTGGGTGTACGAACCCTAAACCTAACCCTAAATCAAACCCAAGAACCCCAATTTAAACCCAAATTTCCAGAAAACAATAATCATCAAACACCAATCAACATCAACAAATTATAAACCCTAATTTCTCTTTATAAACCCTAATTTATCTTTTCTTATTAATTCCCTTTATACTTCACTGATTTGTTTTTCTAATCCATTTCTCCTTCTTTTCGCAGGTATGATGATGATGCTTAGCTCAAAGAACTTGGGGTTTCACTCCTGAAATCCAAGTTTGTACTGACGCGGAGCTCTGGTAAAGGTGGGGATGCGCAATAATAAGCAAGGATTTCTTCAAATTTTTGTTCATGTTCGTCCTTGCTTAGGTTCTAATCTTAGGTTTATATATGTTTTAGAGTATATTTAATTAGGAAATATTATTAGTTGATTTGCAGTTTTAGTTTTAGAGATTGATTTGATCAAAATCAATCTAAGAATAGATTTGATTATATTGTAAATTAGAAAATTATGGTTTGTGTTGTGTATGTATTTGGACATTTGTATGTATTGATTCATTGAAAATCAAATAAACAAATTCCAAACCAAATATATGTTTCAGATTTGATTTGAAAATAAGTGGAATATTGGGCTTTCTAGTATTTTGGGGAAGAAGAAGGTATGGGCGCAGCAAAAGGGTCTAGAAACCCTAAAGTTTAATTAGTCAACTTCTTCAAATAATAATAATAATAATAATAATAATAATAATAATAATAATAAGATAAAATAATAATAATAAAATAAATATCATCCATAATAATAATAATTTAATGAATAATAACCAAAAACAAATATATATTAATCAACTAAGCAGACACCAAGAAATTATCGTATTCAATAGGTCTAGAAAGTTAAGGAGGAAACTACAAGTCACATTGATCACACCACTTTAAGAGCATTCTCTAGTGAAGATTGGTATTTTCACAATGGTTGTTCCAAACACATGACATGAGAAAAGAATTATTTGGAAGAGGTAAAATCTTATACTAACAGTTATGTTACTTTTGGTGATGGTGCTAAATTAAAGATCGCGGGAAAAGGGAAATTAGTTTATATAGGCCTCCCAAATTTTGGATATGTTCTTTTAGTTGAAGGTTCAACGATTAATCTCATTTGTATCATTCAACTATGTGATCAAAATCTTTGTGTTAATTTTAATAGTTCTGAATGCATTATCACAAACAAGAGTCAGAAATAAATCATGAAAGGCACAAGGTCTTTTGATAACTGTTACATGTGGAGATCTCAATCTCAATCTGTCTGATCACTAAAGAGGATGAAATCAAGTTGTAGCACAAAAAGCTTAGCCATCTGATTCTCAGAAGCATGAGAAAGATTATATCTTCTAAGGCTATCAATGTCCTTACTAACCTCAAGATTAAGGAGGGAATCATTTATGGTGACTTCCATATTGGAAAATAGACCAAGATGCCTCATAAGAAGCTACAACATCTTACCATATCAAAAGTTTTGGATTTACTTCACATGGATCTCATAGGACCCATGCAAGTTGATAACTTAGGTGGAAAGAGGTATGTTTTTTTTTGTGTTTATTACTACTCAAGATTCACCTGGGTAAACTTTCTTAGAGAAAAATCAGATGCATTTTCCAAATTTAAAAGATTATGTAAACAAATCCAGAATGAAATAGGAATGGAGATAAGCAAGATTGTTAGAATACGAAGTGATCATGGAAAGGAATTTGAAAACTCGAGCTTTTCATAATACTTCTCATTAAAAGGTTGCTCATGAGTTTTCTTCACCAATTACTCCATAACAAAATGGAGTGGTTGAACCCAAGAGTAGAACTTTACAGGCGAAGACTTTACCCTATTAATTCTAGGTTGAATCAATGAATAAAAAAAATCCATATTCACAATCGAGTAACCATCTGACCTGGAACCAAATTTACTCACTACGAGGTATGGAAGGGAAGAAAACCCATTTTCAAATACTTTCAAGTGTTTGACAACAAATACTACATTTTGATTGATCGAGAGCAAAGGCACAAGATGGATCCTAAGAGTTATAAAGGAATCTTCTAAGGATATTATGTCACCAGTAGATCATATTGTGTGTAATTGCACAAAGACCATCATGGAATAAATCAATGTCTTGATATGATTCTCTTCAAATCGAGACTAGTGACGAAGAGGAAGACTACATGCATAAAAATGAGCAAAACGTGTTGAATGAAGTGTCAGACAAAAGTCACAACATCATGCATAATTCTGATGTTGAAGATTATGATGAAGAGGAGGAAGATGGTTTAAAAAACAAAGGTCTCTATGTTTTAATTCAAAAATATCACCCGATAGTAAATTTGACTGGGAATCTCAATGACGAAATTATCACTAGATCAAAGATTAACCAAATAATCTTAAAGAAGAATTTATTAAAGAATATTTGATCACTTCATGCAGCCATTCAAGAGGAACTTGTTTAGTTTAAGAGAAACAAAGTTTGGGAGCTAGTTCCTAGAACTGGCTTAGTCAACATCACATGAATGAAGTGTATTTGCAAGAACAGGTCATATGAAAATGGTAAAGTAACCAGAAACAGAGCATAATTAGTTACTTAAGGATACACCCAAATAGAAGGTATTTATTTCAATGCCACCTTTTCTCCTATTGCTTGACTTGAATCTATCATACTTGTGCTAGGGATATCATGTCTTCTAAAATTCAAGTCAAAAGTGACTTCTTGAATGGTTTTTTGAATGAAGAGGTCTATGTTGAACAACCCAATGGATTCATTGTTCCCAGTTCTCCAAAGCATGTATGCAAGCTGAATAAAGCTCTATATGGGCTAAAAAAAGCTCCAAGAGCTTGGTATGAAATGCTCCTTAAATTCCTCACCACTAATTGTTACAATAGAGGTGGTGTTGGTAAAACTTTGTTTGTTAACAAAGAAGAAGGTAAGATGATGATTGCTCAGATTTATGTGGGTGACATCATGTTTTGAGGAAAGTCAAACAAGATGGTTGAACATTTTGTTCAATAAATGCAGTTTGAATTTGGAATATGTTTGGTAGGTGAATTCACTTACTTCCTTGGATTCCAAGTAAAACAAATGAAAAAATGAATATTTGTATAAAGAAGTTTGGGCTTGAAATTTCTAGACACATGATGTAATACGGTGGGAGAACTGACTTTACTAGTTTTACGTTTTATCGCAAATGTTGCGGTTAGCAAGAGTCGCCACCGACTTTTCTTTTAACCAACAAAGGAAAGGGTGAAAAGAACAGGAAAGACCTTTTTAAATATTTTGAGTTCGGGGGGTAGGTTATGAAAAGGGAAGGTGTTAGCACCCTTTTCATCTGTAGTTATCTAAGGGCTCTTAGTTGCTAGCTCACTTTGAAAATGCTTTTTAGTGTAAGTTTATTTTGAAAATATTTCGAAAAGACGCCTTAGTACGGCAAACTTTGTAACGTTTCTCGTATCGTTGAGAACGTATACAAAGTGTTTTTTGTGTTTGAAAATATTTTAGAGAGATGTTTGTGTATGTGTGAAGAACTGTTTTGTTTTGTGAGCAAGCAACTATAAGCGGTCTACCGCCTCGAATGGTCTTTGTTATTTTCCTCTTTTCCTTTAGATAGTGTTATCCTACCATTAGTTGGTAGGTAGCCTTATCGTTGGATGTTTGAGGGACAAGCATCTTACAATCATAATGGAAACTTGTAGGACGCTTTAGTAATTTTATCGTAAGGGACTAGATCGTTTACCGAAGGCAGCATCAAAGGGCCATAGAGGGACTAGGATCTTTTTAATCGAGGGTATTTGCTAAAGTGTCCCACGTTCGAGGGACATGATTGTTTTATTCTGAAGGCAACAAGTGAGGGTCACCCTAGAGGTGTGCGTGTGCGAGTGTGTTGTGTTTCAGTTATTTTTATCTTGAGTGTTAGGTTTTCTAGCGTTTGCTTTTAGTCTTTCCATACAAGCCTATTAAGCATACATCTAACAGTTAAATATATACATAATGGCAGAAAATAAAATATGAGAAATAAACTACGCTATTACATTGCTTCAGGATGGTGGCAATTAAAACCAAAAATGTGGAAATAAAAGGTCTTAGTTTAACTATTACATCCTTTTGAAAATTACATATATTTGTGAAAATAATGCGAATAAAACAAATAAACGCGCGGAGAAGGGAAACCCTAAAAAATTCTAAGTGGTAAAAAAATAATTTTTTTGTTATTTTGCATTTTTTGTTTAGAAAAAATAATTAAGTTAAATTTAATTAAGAAAACCATTATTCTAATTAGTTTAATTAATTAAGAAAAAGATGATTAAATTAACTAAAATTTATTTAATTAATAAAAACCTAAGCCTAATATTTTTTGATTTTATGATTTTTTATGGTTTTTAAATCAAAAGAAATAATTGAAATAAAAAAGAAATAAATAATCCAAGAAAAAAAAATGAAAATGCAATTAACTCAGTGTTGCCCTTCTTAGGAGATCTACCATACGCCTATACGTCTAGACACATTGGATCTTGGAGTTGGGGATCTGATGGCCCAAATGTGAACCATATCGTGCGTTGGTTAAACCTTACATGCGTTGGATCTGAAAGGAAATTGTTAGCAAAAACAAAATACCAAACCTAGGGATCAAACCCAGGCTCCTTAGCTTCACATTTGCACACTTCACCACTAGGCCATTTAACTCATTCGTTATTACAAATGCAAAGAAAAATAAATATTATAAAAACTCAAATATTTGATTTCTAAAATTCGCGCACGCTGGAAATTTGAATGGGCCACAAGTGGGGCGCCACGCCTGCGACCGGAGTCATCCATCGGAGTCAACCTTAAGATTGTCTTCTTCAGTTGGCTCCACATCCAAACCTGCAAAATATCAAGGATCAAGGGTGCAAACTAACCCTACCCCCCTTAAAAAAATTCCCTGAGTCTGAATCTGGCATTATTTTTGGCCAAAGGTTCCTGGATTATGCGTTTCGAAGCAAGGTGTCCAACCGGAGTTAAAAATGGCATTTTGTGATTTAGGCCCCAAAACTTACATGCTTTATGTCCAACTTGTTCTATGTATCACTATGAACATGTTTGCAAGCATTAGATTGATTAACAACGCATATTTTAACATATTGAGTTTAAAAAAATATACCAAACTGGTGGTGACTGGATCTGAGAAATCTAGACATGTAAGGCTTGAATCTGGGCCTGATTCAACTTTTGGAAGCCTCGAGGGAATGAATGAATCTTCTGTTTGGCTTGGGAGAGGCTGGAAGTGAGAGTTTAAAATTTTGCAACTTTGAGGGAATTTTTGAGAATTTCATATGGCTTTGTTATGCAAGTTTTCCGTGTCCTTTTGAGTCTAAGTTGTTGTGTATTTGTAGAGAGAAGGTGAGGGTGAACAAACATGGAATGGTATCAATTCATTAACAATGGTTTTAACACCAAAATCAAATTTGAAAAATATCCATATTCGTAGCATCCTTGCCCTTTTTGTTTTCTGCATGAACCTGGACATCTAGCTGGTGGGCTAGCACGAATTTGTGATGGACTTGAGGAGAGAAAACCTAAAGGCCCAAGTCTCTATACTCTATTTTCATTTTTATCCAATATTATTCATTTTTAAATGAATAAATATTAAAATAAAAATAAATAAAAATCATGAGCAAGTGTTAATGTTCTTTAGAGGTCCTATCTCATCTTATAATCATGTTTGAATGTTAAAAACTAAGCTCATTGGTTCAAAATTGCAATTTTGCTCAATTTGCACTTCATGAATTTCTTCAAAATTCCCCAACTTGTGTAACTTATAACTTTCCGAATTTTTATCTTTTGAAGATGATCTTGGACTTTTTATAAAGCCCAAGATGTCCTCTACAATATCTATGTTGATAATTTTTGCTTTTGAAGACATTATTTTGATGTACACTGCCTTGACAAAAAGTGTCTTTTGTTGACTTTTGAAAATGACCTATAATGTATGAGCTCATATCTTCTAAATTAAACATTTTTTGGACTTGACAATAAAAGAAAAGTTGTAGAGAATTTAATTTTATTCAAAATTGGATTTGGTTGGGGAAAAGTTGATGAAGCATGTGAAAGTTATGCATGGTCAAAGTTCAATTGACTTCTCCTAAGGAAACCCTAATTTGGCTATTCTTGACTTTTGATGATCTGAGGGATTTCCTTGAGGAATCATGATCAACCCTTGATCAAATGATGAATATCACTCCAAAATGTTAATTTTGACCAAAAACCTTGAAGTTTGATTGTATGTTGACCATAGTTGACTTTTGATCAATACAATTAATTTACAATCATCTGAGTCATTGACTGAGCAAACTTTTGATGTAGGGCTTGAAACTTGACATGGACTTTGTTGAGGACCTATAAAGAACCATGGGAGCCACGTGAGACTTTTGCAAACCAAATTTCCTTGAGAAACTCCAAACCTTAGTTGTGGGCTTTTGGCTTAGGAGGTGCATCTTGACTAGTCAAACCTTGAGTGTTTTGGGGTATTTGAGAAGCCTTGAAAGAATGTCTTGAGAAAAATGAGAGGGAAAATTTTGGGGTACAACAGTTGTCCCTGTTCAATCTTCTTAAACCTGAAGATTTAGATTGGCCTGCCTGCCATTCGTGACTTGAAGGTAGAAGATGATTGAACACTTAAGTTCTCAGAAATTTGCACTCGCTTGTGCAAGATGGTAACGTTTTTGGTTGATTGTATCAAGAATGGGCTTATAGATGCCATTTGGAGAGGTGACCGAGAGTCATCAAAGATGGGATTATAAATTCCATCTAAAATAAATTTAAACTTCAACTGGATAAGAATCAGAATAAATCTTTGGGCGACTTAAGTTGAACCAGCAGATGTCCTTGATTGTCTTTGACTGGATACGAATCTGAATAAATCTTAGGGTCGATTTAACTAAACCAGAGAAAGTGTATACCGGAAACGAATCAGGATAAATCATTGGTCGATTTAAACTGAACCAGCAGAGGTCTTGAATTGTCTTTAACTAGGTAAGAATCAGAAAAATCTGAGGGTCGATTTAAACTGAATCTGAGAAAGGTCTACCGGAAACGAATCAAGATAAATCATTGCTCGATTTAAACTGAACCAGAGAAAGGTCTTGATTGTCTTCAACTGGATAAGAATCAAAAAAATCTTAGGGTCGATTTAACTGAACTAGAGAAAGTATCTACCGGAAATGAATTAGGATAAATCATTGAGTGATTTAAACTGAACCAACAGAGGTCTTGAATTGTCTTTGACTGGATAAGAATTAGAAAAATATTAGGGTCGATTTAAACTAAATTAGAGATAGGTCTACCGGAAATGAATCAAGATAAATCATTGGTCGATTAAAACTGCACCAGAGAAAGGTCTTGATTGTCTTCAACTAGATAAGAATTAGAAAAATCTTTGGGTCGATTTAACTGAACCAGAGAAAGTATCTGCCAGAAACGAATCAGAATAAATCATTGGTTGATTTAAACTGAACCATCGAAGGTCTTGAATTGTCTTTGACTGGATAAGAATCAGAAAAATCTTAGGGTCGATTCAACTGAACCAAAGAAAGTATCTACCGGAAACGAGTTAGGATAAATCATTGGTCGATTTAAACTGAACCAGAAGAGGTCTTGAATTGTCTTTGACTGGATAAGAACTAGTAAAATCTAAGGTTCGATTTAACTGAACCAGAGAAAGAGTCTAATGGAAACGAATCAGGATAAATCATTGGTCAATTTAAACTGAACCATCTGAGGCCTTGAATTGTCTTTGACTAGATAAGAATCAAAAAAATTTTAGGGTCGATTTGACTGAACCGGAGAAAGTATCTACCGGAAACAAATCTGGATAAATCATTGGTCGATTTAAACTGAACCAACAGAGGTCTTGAATCATCTTTAACTGGATAAGAATCATAAAAATCTTAGGGTGAATTTAATTGAACCAGAGAAAGTATCTACCAGAAATGAATCAGGATAAATCATTGGTCGATTTAAACTGAACCAACAGATGTCTGTACTTGAGAATGACCTTATGCGGAAAATAAGAAAATATCCCTTTGTTAAGTGTAGCCTTTAAAATACTGTCAGGTCATATAAGTAGTTGATGATGTTTGTCGATTGATCTTTCCTGAAAAGGTGAAGTGTTAGATGTATGCGATGTCATGATGTATGAAATGCATTACATAACAATATTCTCAAAATAAATGATAATGTGCTATATGTGTTTCGTATGCATATGCTATGACATTTGGTAAATGATGTATGCATGCGACATGTTTTTGAAGTGCATTGGTAAACTCGAGCATCATCTTTGTCCGGGGAATATAAATCCCTGACTGTCGCTAGGGATGAAGAGTATGTGTATCTTCAATCTTTTGGGGATTGTTTCCTCTAGGGACCCCTGCTTGCTTGTTTGAGGAAACTCCATTGGGGAATATTCATTTTTGCTCTTTGTTTGAGGAAACTCGGTTAGAGAGTATTAATTCCTGATTGGGGAGAATAATTCAAGAACATTGGTTGTTCATTGCTCTACTGGGGAATTTATACCCTGACTAGGGATATAAGAGATGGATAACCTTCCTGCTCATCTGGGGAAGTTTAGATTCAATAGAAATTCTCTAGGGATAGTGGCAACTTCACTAGGAGAGGATTTTAGCCGGTGATTTATGGTAAAAGTATACTCAATTTGGGGAGTGTCAGAATAAATCTATGTCTTGATTGTATCTGAAGATATATTCAATGGGTGTCAGAATGATATTCATATCTGGATTTTATCTGAATCGTATCTAAAAGATGTACTGCATGAGTATCAGAATGAATATGTATCTTGATTGTATCGACACTGTATCTAGAAGTGGATTTGGAATGAGTGTCAGAATGAATCTATATCTAGATTATATCTGAACTGTATCTAGAAAATGTAAATTGTTGGAGGAATAAACCCTGTCGGCGGAAGTCTGGACTCCACTGGGGAAATAAACCCTGTTGATAGAGGAATACCCTGCTGATGAAACACCTTTGTTGAGGAAATGAACTCTGTTGGAGAGTAGAGAATTTCAAGGGGTTTCGCAATCTCAGAGAAATAAGCTTAACTGGGGAATAGAAACTCTATGAACTATATTGATTGGAACTCTGTAGGTTGGTGATATTTTTGTAGGGAAGATCATACTCCATTATCAGCCAAAGTGATCTGTCGTAGCAATTGCAGGGAGTGTATGAACTTATGAAGATTACTCTATGGGGATTTGTGGATGGCTCAAACATTATCCCAACTCCTAGAGTCTTGAGTAAACGTGTAATCATGTTTTTATGCATTTGTTAATAGTCAATTATATTCATATGCATATGCTCATTCAAATTTAGTCATTGGACATTTTTAAAATGAAACAGAAAAAAAAAGTAAAACAAAATTTGGCTTTGAAATTGTATTTCATTGATAGTTTTGCCTATAAACAGACGGATTTTTTACAAAGAGACGAAGACCCTAGTAAGAGGAAGTCATTGAAAAAAAATATTTACAAAGTGAAAACATATAGCTATGTGGGAAAAATCCCATCAGGTTCCAACCCTACTATTGCCCCTATGTCTTCAAGCATCTCATCCCTTGATGTTGGAATAAAGTGAGTGAATTGATCTGTATTGTTTGAACTTTGACTTTAGTAATAAAGCTCGTTGTAGTGATCCAATGAGGACATAATGATACGCTTCAATCCCAAATTTTTGCCTGAACCGTACTTTTGAGTTTTCAGTCCACCGGGATACCCTTTTTTGCCCAAGCCGCCTTTTCAGATTTTCTACTTGCCGGGTGTAAAGTCTTTTCATATATATCCCTGATTTGTTCCCGAACCCTTTTGGTTCATCGAGATGCCCTTATTTTTGCCTAGGCCAGTCAACCTAGCGGGTCATTTTTAGGCGTAGTATTTTTTTACTATGTCAGTATTCATAGGGTGCGGGAAATCTTCATCGTCCATGGTGGTCAGTATCATAGCTCCACCAGAAAATATTTTCTTGATTACAAATGGTTCTTCATAGGTATGAGTTCATTTTCCCCTAGGATCACCTTGCGGGAGGATAATGCGCTTTATTACCAAGTCACAAGCCTGATATACCCGATGCTTGATCTTCTTATTGAATGCCTTGATCATGCGTTTATGATACATCTTACTATGGCAGACAACCGCAAGCATGTTCTCGTTAATTAGATTTAACTGATCCAACCTGGTGTGGACCCACTCGTCTTCATCCAAGTCTGTATCTTTCATTATTCTCAGAGAAGGAATCTGAACCTCGACAGGTAGGACAACTTCCATACTATAGACCAAAGAGAAAGGGGTTTCCCTAGTGGATGTTCTAGCCGAAGTGCGGTAGTCGTAGAGTGAAAATGGTAACATCTCGTTCCAATCTTTGTATGTCACAACCATCTTCTGTATAATCTTCTTGATATTCTTATTGGTGGCTTCCACGGTGCCATTCATCTTTGGACGATACGAAGAAGAGTTGTGATGCTTGATCTTGAACTGCATGCAGAGTTCAGTGATCATAGTGTTATTGAGATTGGTACCATTGTATGTTATAATCCTCTTGGGGATGCCATACCGATAGATAAGTTTGTGCTTAATAAATTGGGCAACCACATTCTTAGTGGCAGAGGCGAATGAGGCTGCTCCAACCCATTTCATAAAGTAGTGAATGGTGACGAGGATGAAGCAGTGTCCATTAGAGGCTGTGGGCTTTATTTCTCCGATCATATCAATGCCCCACATTGCGAATGGCCAAGGCATAATCATGACATTCAAAGGCACTGTAGGTACATGGACTTTATCCGTATAAATTTGACATTTATGACAAGTTCTTGAGTGATGGTGACAATCAGTTTCCATAGTCGAACAATAGTAACCAACTCTTAAGATCTTTTTATCCATAGTGTTCCCAATGGAGTGAGTACTGAAGACACATTTGTGAATATCTTGCATAATCTCTTATGCTTCCTTCTTGTCCACACAACGAAGCAGGGTTGAATCATGATTGCGTTTGTAGAGAATTCCATTGCTTAAGAATAATTTGGCCGAGAACCTTCGTAGGAACTTCTCGTCATTGATGGATGCCCCTTCAGGGTATTCTTGAGTCTCAAGGTACCTTTTCACCTCATGAAACCAAGGTTTCTCCATACTCCATTAGTGTCAATTTCACAGCAATGTGCAGGTTCGTTAAACCTTTCAATGGTAATTATAGGAGCCTCATTGTGCCACCTGACTTTTAACATGGATGACATGGATGCTAGAGCATCCGCCAATTGGTTTTCTTCTCTTGGTATGTTCTCAAAGGTAATCTCCTCGAAATACGAGATCAGGGTTAGTACATGCCCTTTATAATGAATGAGATTCGGGTGCTTCGTATCCTAATCTCCATTAACCTGACTGATTACCAAAGTTGAATCCCCATACACGCTTAAGAATTTAATTCTTAGATCAATAGCATACCTAAGACCCATGATGCACCCTTCATATTCCACTATATTGTTGGTGTAATCAAAGCATAGTCTGGCGATGAAAGGCGTATGCCAACCTTCGGGGAAAATGATCACAACACCAATTTTGTTGCCAAGAGCGTTGGAAGCTCCATCAAAAACCATAGTCCATCAGGATCCTTGTTTAGGTCCTTCATACGGTCCAGGTTCCTCATAATCTGTTACCTGCATAATGTTCTGGTCTGGGAATTCAAAGTTCATGGACTGGTAGTCGTCTACAGCTTGATGTGACAAATGGTCAGCCAGTACACTTCCCTTTATTTCCTTTTGAGCGGTATACTGGATATCATATTTTCTTAAGACCATCTTCCATCGGGCTATTCTTCCGGAGAGAGATGGTTTCTTAAATATGTACTTGATGGGATCCATTTTTGAGAACAACAAGGTAGTATGGGTCAACATATATTGTCTTAGTCGACGAGCATCCCATGCCAAAGCGTAACAAGTTTTCTCGAGCAGTGAATATCTTGTCACACAGTCGGTAAACTTTTTGCTAAGGTAGTATATTGCATGCTCTTTTCGACCAGACTCGTCATGCTGCCCCAGTACACACCCCATTGAGTTTTATAACACTGTTAAGTACATTATTAGCGGTATTCCTTCGATTGGTGGCATCAGAATGAGAGGTTCTTGCAGGTACTCTTTAATTTTATCAAATGCGGTTTGATAATCGTCGCTCCATTTTACTACTTAATCTTTCTTCAGTAGCTTGAAGATTGGCTCATAAGTAGCATTCAAATGCAAAATGAAACGGGAAATGTAATTCAGATGTCCTAAGAAAACTCTGACTTCCTTCTCGGTACGAGGAGCTGGCATCTCTTGAATGGATTTAACTTTCGCAGGATCAACCTCAATACCCTTACCACTGACGACGAAGCCCAAGAGTTTATCGGATCTCACCCCAAAGGTGCACTTGTTCGGGTTTAGTCTTAGTTTATACTTCCTCAGTCTTTCAAACAGTTTGTGCAGGTGATCAAGATGCTCTTCTTCAGTTTGAGACCTAGCTATCATGTCGTCAACATCGACCTTTATCTCATGGTGAATCATATCATGAAATAAGGCTACCATGGCACGCTGATAGGTTGCCCCGATGTTCTTCAACCCAAAAGGCATAACCTTATAATAGAAAGTGCCCCACTGCATGACGAAGGTAGTTTTCTCCATGTCTTCAGGCGCCATTTTGATCTGATTATAACCTGAGAAGCCATCCAAGAAGGAGAATACCTTGTGCTGGGCGGTGTTGTTGACCAAAACATCGATATGCGGTAGTGGGAAGTCATCTTTAGGGCTCGCCCTATTTAGGTCCTTGTGGTCTACGCACATGCGCATTTTGTCGTCTTTCTTTGGTACTGGAACAACATTAGCCACCCATTGAGGATATGATGTTACTACTAAGAACCCTGCGTTAAACTGTTTCATAACCTCAACCTTGATCTTTTCTGACATTTCAGGATGTATACGACGAACCTATTTTTTTCATCGGAGAACAACCCTCTTTCATTGGCAGACAGTAAACCACAATATCGGTATCAAGCCCTGGCATGTCGTCGTACGACCGGGCGATGATTTCAACATATTCATGTAGCATCTGAATTAACCTGTTTTGACACTACTTTCTAGGTCAGTGCCTATCTTAACCTATTTTCTATCCGTATTGGTACCCAAGTTCACCACTTCGACGGGCTCTTCATGTGGTTGGATAGTCTTCTCTTCATGTATCACGAGTCTAGCAAGTTCTCCAGGTATTTCACAATCTTCCTCACCTTCGTCCTCGGCTTGGTAGATTAAATTGTCGAAGTCGTATGAGGCAATAGCAGAATTATTATCGACGAGATCCAGAGTGGATAAGGATCTGCAATGTAGTGTGTGGGTGTGTGTACGAACACATATCTATTTGAAAATGCAATAAGATAAAATAAAGACAGAGATCACAAAATTTGTATGCAAAACGTCCAATGTTTTTATTTAATGAACAATGTTTATGAATAATTAATCAACCCTTTAATAAATGAACCATTGTGCCCCAGGTAAGACACAAGGTTTTAAATTCATTGTTTATTACATAGCCAAAAACTTTTGAAAACACAAAGACAGGAATATAGCTTATTACTCCTGACTAAAGGAGATGGAAAAGATGTCTTCTGCCTTCTAGTTTTCCAGTCTATCATCCACGGTCGGGAATATCCAGTTATTGAAGTCACAATCACTGTCTACATCCTCTATAGTATTGACCCCAATGTTGCTAATGCGGAACGGAGGTCTCCCAGCACGAGCTCGACGAACAGCCCTCTGAACTTATACAGTAAATCCCAGACCAAACTTGTTAAACTTGAAAGGGATATCCAGAAGCTGACCCCAAATTTTATTACCACCTTCTTCAATAGTGACCTTAGCATCTATTAAGGAGGCCATCTTGTGCGGGGTTTGGTGATTTTTGCAATGGATGAAACATCTTCAACAGCAGTGAGAGAGATTACTTCAAAGGTTTGACAGGGAGTTTCAATAAATTCTCCATCCATCTTGACATATCGTAATGAGTTAAGGTGGATGACCATATATTCCTCCTCTCCACAATCAGTAACAACTTTCCCTTTCACTGGATATTTCAGCTTCTGGTGCAGGGTGGAAGTTATAGCACTGGCCCCATAGATCCAAGGGCGTCCCAATAAGTAAGAGTAAGTTGGCCCGATGTCCATGACAAAGAAAGTGGATTCAAAAATCTGTGAACACATCTTGATCGGGAGGTCCACCTCTCCATGCACCATTCATTTCATTCCGCCAAAGGCTCGAACTATGATATTGTTAGGCTTCAGCACCAACCCTTCACAATCTAACCGATCGAGAGCACCTTTCGGAAGAACATTTAGAGATGATCATGTGTCAATCAATTCATGGGACAATGTAGTTCCTTTGCACTAAATGGAGACGTACAAGGCCCTATTATTATTCCTCCCCTCCAGAGTCAAGTCAACATCGTATAAATCTAAACCATTGTCAGTTGTCAGACTAGCCACGTAGCTTCCAAACTGATCTGCCAAAATTTCTTACGCCACATGGGAAGTCTTTAGGAATTTCACTAAAGCCTTTGCATGAGCCTTAGAACACAATAGTAGTGATAACATAGATATTTTGAATGGGGTCTTCCCCAACTGTTCGACAATTTTATAATCACTTCGGTGAATGATCTTCAGAACCTCTTCTAAATCTTCCTCAGAAGTATCTTTGACAGGAGTTTATTTTGGCGCCTCCGTTCGGGCAGGCGCTATTACTGGCTCTTTACCCCGAGCCCCAGGAGTCCTCTTGGAAACTGTAATCTGATAAGGTGAAGAGATTTCTGGAGAGAAAATCCTTCCACTTCTTGTAATCTTATTGGTCCCCGTAATATTGACAATACTGGGATCAACTTCTTCTTTTTCTTCATCGGACAACTCATGCTTGACGCCATGATAATAGACGTCAGACCTATAACGCCAAGGAATTTCCTTCTCCGAGGAATACGGGATAGGCTCGGGCTTTGTAATAACCAGTGGAGCAGCTATCGGATTAGCGGTAATCCTTATAGGACCTTTGGAAGGGATCCTAAAAGGAGTACCAGAGATAACAGACAGATCTTGGCAAAAATTGTTGGTAGATGGAACTTTTTCAATCAGAATAATATGTTCATTCTTCAAGCTTTGAACACCCTTTTTTAGTGACTCGCAACCATTGGGTTCGACTGCACAGCAATAACAACCTTCAACATAACCTGGAAATAAACCAGCTTGTAACAAATTCTTCTTTATTGTAGAGAGCGGAGTAATCACATCATCCACAGAAGTAACATATAGAATATATTCAACAACACTTACGCCTTTATCATGTTTGGGCATAGGTGCTGTAATCACATTTAGGGTCTCTGGAGGGTCGAACTCAATCTCCTTGTTGTCAATCATGTCCTGAATTTTGTTCTTCAGGGCCCGACAACTGTTTGTGTCATGGCCTAGATTGTTTGAATGATAAGCACACTTTGCATTCGGGTTGTACTTAGGAGAAGCAGTGTTGGAATTGGGAGGAGGATCATGTAGTGCCTAAGACAAAAGCATATTAATCTTAGTGAATTGCTATCTCGGAGCGTTTGGCTTTGGTAGTTACCCTATTGTTTTTGTTGTTGATCAGGCGCTGGATTGGAAATTAATACTGCTCCCACAGATTGGCGGCGATTACTTTTTCCATGGCTCTTTTGGCCATAGACAGCATTGACCTTATTTTTCCCTCCAAATGACCTCTTCATAGCATTTTAAGATGCAGCCATCAGGATCTTCCCGCTCTTGATACCATTTTATATTCTTTCCCTAGTGAGAATCATCTTTGTAAAACCAGATGAGGAACTCCCGATCAGCAAATTAAAGAACGGCCCTGTCAGAGTGCTGATAAACATATCCACCATTTCCCAATCATTTAGAGGAGGTTTCACCCTTCCTCCTAAGTCCCTCCATTTTTGAGCATAATCCTTGAACCCCTCATTAGAGCCCATGGACATATACTGCAGTTGCACCCGAGTTGGTGCCAGGTCAGGATTGTATTGGTACTGCTTTTAGAAAGCAGTAGCCAAGTCCTCCCATGTATGAATATTGGTTCCCTCCAGGTGATAGAACCATTCCATTTGTGTACCATCCAAAATTTCTTGGAAGAAATGGACCCATAACTTTTGGTCAGCAGTGTGAGGCTGGATCTTTTTGACGTATGATCTCAAGTAAAGCATAGGAAAAGAGACCCCATCGTACTTAGCAAAAATAGGGACCTTGAACTTAGGTGGGATGACCACCTTTGGAACCAGACCTAAATCACCAAAATCCAGTTCAGGCACCTTTTGGACTTCCATTGCCTTGAGCCTGTCCGCCAGCTGCTTATATCTGACATCCGCAAGAGGATATTGTTCATCAGTAAAGTCTTCATCTTCAAGAGTATTCTTATAATAATGCTTGTCCTTTTTATCCTCATCATTGTTGTCATCTTCTTCAGAGGATTCATCTTCTACCTAGACTGGTTGAGCAAGACCCTTGAATCTCCTCCCCAGGTTGAGGACAACAGGCTTCTTGGTCTTCTTTTTCTTGGAGACGAGCGCCAACAACTCTTTTTGTCCTTGGGCCAGATTCATGAGAGTTTCTTGGAACTGGGCGTGTTGAGCCTGGAGATCCTTTACGGTTTGTGGGAGAGCCATTTCTCTGCTGAAATAAACAGCGAGAAAATGAGAAACATGTATGAAAACCTATTATGAAATGATGCATTATATGTAAATGCAATGATTTCAAGGACTTTAGGAAATTTAAATTTGCTAACCAGGAGGAAACAAGAAACAAAAATTTTATTAGCAAAATTCAAATTATAACTGCCTTTTAGGCTTACAAAAGTTTTCAAAGATAAAATAAACTCCTAAAATCTAAGAATCAAATTTCCCATTGGCGCTTCCTCTTTGTGCTGATGTATGCATTAAGACTCTTTTCCTAGTGAATTTTCCTTGTGAGTTCCATCACTTTCTTCTCACTTGCATAGAATTGGGTTTCAAAGATGTCCCATTCTTCCTTCAGTTGAACCCAAGACTTTTGTAACTCTTCAAGGTCAGTAGGAATACCATGGTGGAGAATGGTATAAGGAATATCCCCCTCAATAACAGGCTCCACAATTATTGGTAGGATAGCTGGATATGGCATCATTAGACTTTGAGCACGAGCTCGTACCCATTTGAGATAAGGGTCAAGAGGGATGAAATTCTTATGCCCTAAAGTCTTTCTATCAACCTTGCTTACCATGCCCCAAGCATGTACGAACCTTTGATGATAACTTTGGACATTGTTCTCGTATTCGAATGTAATACCTTGAATGAGTGCATCGTGGAGACCATCTCTTAGAGCATAGCCAAATTGTCGTAGATCCAGAGAAGGGTTATAAGTAATACCTCCCCTAATGACTAAGAGGGGAACATTAGGGAACTCCCCACAATGGTAAATGACAGTATTGTCCTCTTGAGATCGAGAGCACCAATGGATATTTGTATGAGAAAGTGACATTATCCTTTGAGACCAACCCAAACCTTGTTCATTCTTCAATACTGATTGAGGAAGGTGCAAAAAAAAACCACCTAGATAGCAATGGTATACAACACATAAGAACCCCTCTCCTCTTCATGGTACGAGTGTGAAGAGAATTCAAAATGTATCAGAGCAAAGTAGGCACAAGGTTATGAGAGAGGAAAATTCTGATAGCATTTACATCTATAAGTTGGTCTAGATTAGGGAATAGTACTAATCCATAGATTAGAAGAGCCAAGACTTCTTCAAAAGCTTGAAAGTACAAATCATCCCAAAACAGTTGAGCCCTTTCTAACAGGAACTTATCTAGAAAACCCTTGACTCTGCTCCTTGTCTCCCAGTTTGATTTAATGTCGGACTATTTCAGATGCAAGGTTGTTGCAATGACTTCTGTCTTTGGAGCTTCCTCTAAACCGATGAGGGGCATATGATCAAGAATGGGTATTCCCAGTAATTGATAGAATTATTCTATAGTGGGTACCAACTAATAATCAGGAAAGGTGAAGCAATGGTGTTTAGGGTCAAAGAACTGAAACAACACACCCATCATCTTTTCTTTAAATCTTGAGGTAACCAGGTTGAAAAGTCGACCATATCTTTTGGTGAACGAGGAGTTCTCAGGAACCTTTGATGCTAACTCTTTGAGTTGAGGAGGCACCTTTACAAAACTGATTCGGATGGTATTTCTGCGAGTGGAGGCCATGGTCTGCAAAACATAACAAAGATAAATTCCCTTGGTCCTTGAAATGGTTAGTGAAAATGAATATGGATGTGATGATGCATGATGTCATGTTTAAAAAATAATCACACACAAGCAAGAAACATAAGGCCTTAGGTTTAGGCTTGCATGGAGTTTGTAGTTAAGCACCCTCTTGAAGTTTAGTTGGTTCAACCTGTCCTAAAAAAAGTAAACGCGTTCTAAGGAATCTCAATATCACTGATCTTTCTTCATCGGGCATTGTTTTAGCTCAAGTGATCTTTTCTTGTGGTCGAAATAACCCGAAAGACCAATCTCAATGAGTGTTGTATCGAGTTTCAACCAATCCTCAGTTTTCATTGAAATCGGCTATCTCACTACTTTCTAATGGCCAAGTTTGTTCAACTAAGGTTCTAAGGTCAGTTAGTGCTTCATGATACCACACACCGGCCCCGCGTTCTCCTTGATTCAACACAAAGGATATAGGTACCAAAATATGTGTCACACTAACATAGCCATCGCTTCAACCATATCGGTATTAGGCCGTACAGTCCCCACGATCTACTTCTAGTTACCTAATGTGCCCCATATTCGGGTATAGGATCTATACAAGAATACCCAAACATAAACCCGAAATGTAAAGCAAACGAGTCAAACAAGTTAAGTATTTTAAATATGATCTAGCTATAAGATAACCCCACTTTTAGTTATCCCTAGTAGAGGAGCCAGTTCTTTAATACGGTAGGAGAACTGACTTTACTGGTTTTGTGTTTTATCACAAATGTTGCGGTTAGCAAGAGTCGCCACCGACTTTTCTTTTATCCAACAAAGGAAAGGATGAAAAGAACAGGAAAGACCTTTTTAAAAATTTTGAGTTCGGGGGCAGGGGTAGGTTATGAAAAGGGAAGGTGTTAGCACCCTTTTCATCTATAGTTATTTATGGGCTCTTAGTTGCTAGCTCACTTTGAATATGATTTTTAGTGTAAGTGTATTTTGAAAATATTTCGAAAATACGCCTTAGTATGGAGAACTTTGTAATATTTCTCGTTTTGTTGAGAACATATACAAAGTGTTTTTTGTCTTTGAAAATATTTTAGAGAAAAGTTTGTATATGTATGAAGAATTGTTTTGTTTTGTAAGCAAGCAACTATAAGCGGTCTACCCCCTCGAATGGTCTTTGTTCTTTTCCTCTTTTCCTTTAGATAGTGCTATCCTACCATTAGTTGGTAGGTAGCCTTATCGTTGGATGTTTGAGGGACAAGCACAGGTCATCATACAGTCATAAAGGAAACTTGTAGGACGTTTATCAATTTTATCGTAAGGGACTAGATTATTTATCGAAGGTAGCATCGAAGGGCCATCGAGGGACTACGATCTTTTTAACCAAGGGTATTTTCTAAAGCGTCACACGTTCGAGGGACATGATAGTTTTATTCCCAAGGAAACAAGTGAGGGTCACCCTAGAGGTGCGAGTGTGTTGTGTTTCAGTTATGATTATCTTGAGTGTTAGATTTTCTAGCGTTTGCTTTTAGTCTTTCCATACAAGCCTATTAAGCATACATCTAACAGTTAAATATATACATTAGGGAAAAAATAAAATACGATAAATAAACTACGTTATTACATTGCTTCAGGATGGGGGAATTAAAACCAAAAATGGGGAAATAAAAGGTCCTAGTTAAACTATTACATCCTTTTGACATTACATATATTTGTGAAAATAATGCGAATAAAATAAAAAATTCTAAGTGGTAAAAAAATTTTTTTTTTGTTATTTTGCACTTTTTGTTTAGAAAAAATAATTAACTTAAATTCAATTAAGAAAACCCTAATTATAATTAGTTTAATTAATTAAGAAAAAGATGATTAAATTAACTAAAATTTATATTATGATTTTTTATGGTTTTTTAATAAAAAGAAATAATTTAAATAACAAAAGAAATAAATAATCAAAGCAAAAAAAAATGAAAGTGGGCCATGCTGTAAAAATGGGGGGTGTACTTCAGAGAAATCCCAGGCCCATTAGCAATAGGACCCAGGCGCTGCAAGCAGTAATTGGGGGGGTGCAAAAATGAATGTCCTTAGGCCCACAGATGATTGAGCCCAAGAGTTGCAATCAATCCAGTGTTTCCCTTCTTTGGAGGTCTACCATATGCCTAAACGTCAAGACACGTTGGATCTTGGAGTTGGGGATCTGATTGCCCAAATGTGAACCATATTGTGCGTTGGTTAAACCTTACATGTGTTGGATATGAAAGGAAATTGTTAGAAAAAACAAAATGCAAAACCTGGGGATCGAACCCATGCTCCTTAGCTTCACACCTGTAGGCTTCACCACTAGGCCATTTAACTCATTCGTTATTACAAATGCAAAGAAAAATAAATATTATAAAACCTCAAATATCTGATTTCCAAAATTCGCACGCTGAAAATTTTAATGGGACACTAGTGGGGCGCCACGCCTGCCACCGGAGTCAGCCATCGGAGTCAACCTTCCGCATGTCTTCTCCAGTAGGCTCCACATCTAAACCTGCAAAAACTCAAGAATCAAGGGTGAAAACTAACCCTACACCCCTTAAAAATTACCCTGAGTCCGAATCTGGAATTATTTTTGTCCAATGGTTCCTGGATTATGCGTTTCAAAGCAAGGTGTCTGATCGGAGTTAAAAATAGCATTTTGTGATTTAGGCCCTAAAGCTTACATGCTTTATGTCCAACATGTTCTATGCATCACTATGAACATGTTTGTATGCATTAGATTGATTAACAACGCATATTTTAACAGATTGAGTTTAGAAAAATATATCAAACCGGTGGTGACTGGATCTGAGAATTTTGGACGTGTAAGGCTTGAATCTGGGCCTGATTCAACTCCTGGAAGCCTCAAAGGAATGAATGGGTCTTCTATTTGGCTTGGGAGAATCTTGAAGTTAGAGTTTCAAATTTTGCAACTTTGAGGGAATATTTGAGAATTTTGTATGGCTTTGTTATGCAAGCTATCCGTGTCCTTTTGAGTCTGAGTTGTTGTGTATTTATAGAGGAAAGGTGAGGGTGAAAAAACATGGAATGGTACCAATTCATTAACCATGTTTTTAACACCAAAATCAAGTTTTAAAAAATATCCATATTTGTAGCATCCTTTACTTTTTGTTTTTTGCATGAACCTGGACATCTAGTTGGTGGGCTAGCACAAATTTGTGATGGGCTTGAGGAGTGAAAACCCAAAGGCCCAAGTCTCTATACTCTATTTTCATTTTTATCCAATTTTATTCATTTTCAAATGAATAAAAAATTCAAATAAAAACAATAAAAATCATGAGAAAGTTTGAATGTTCTTTAGAGGTCCTATCATATCTTATAATCATGTTAGAATGTCAAAAATAAGATCATTAGTTCAAAATTGTAATTTTGCTCAATTTGTACTTCATGAATTTCTTCAAAATTCCCCAACTTGTGCAACTCATAAATTGCTTAATTTTTATATTTTGTAGATGATCTTGGACTTTTTGGAAAGCCCAAGATGTCCTCTACAATCTATATGTTGATCATTTTTACTTTTGAAGATTTATCTTGATGTAAGATGCCTTGACAAAAAGTGTCTTTTGTTAACTTTTGAAAATGACCTATAATGTACGTGTTCATATCTTCCAAATTAAGCAGTTTTTTGTATGTACGAAGTGCGCCTAAGCGGGGGGTGAATTAGGTACTTTAAAAATTTTCTGGTTTTAGTGATGATGGATATTATTTTTATTGTTTGTGGTGAGTTTATGAAAGATTAAAGTGCATAAAAATAAAGAGACACAAGTGATATATCCTAGTTCCCCTCACAGTCTGAGAGTACTCCAGTCCCCTTTCAACATGAAAGAGATTTCCTTATTGTGGCAAACTTAAACAAGTACCCAAAACCAATAACAATCTTCTTGGACCACGAACAATCCTCTTGGATTTTCACTATGTCAATAATGAGAACAATCCTATCAAGGTGACTTTACTTGTATCCAACAATCCTGGAAAAACAAGATTTATAAAACCGCTTGAACTTATTTCCAACAATCCTGAAAAATTAGCAAGTATATAGAAATATTTGATTTGAGTGAGTTTGAGTAGCAATGATCACTTTGAGTAAATTAATCAATGAATTGATCTTCTCTTCCAATGATAATAGTATACAATGACTCGAGATATATAATGCTCAAAGTTTTCTGGTTGACAATATGTGAAAGTGTATAGAAAACTTGTGTGTGAAAATGTATAACAACTTGAGTTTGATTTTTGGAAAATTCAGAAAATATGATTGGAAGAGGTACTTAAAATGATTTTGAAAATGAGTATTTATATGTTCATAGCACCCTTTTGAAACAGCATAAGATTCTGTAAATTAATCATGAACAATTGCCAAGATTGAGTGAAAGGTTTTCATGAATTGATGTTATGAACATGCATGAGTAAAGCTGTTGTTTTTCAAAACCGTTCAGCATGCAATCGATTGCACCCTTTGTGTAAATCGATTACACTGGGTTTCAACAACGAGAAATTCAAATATTTTGAGTGTGCAATCGATTGGACAAGTGTGTAAATTGATTGCGCTTGAAGTCAGTGTAAAAAATTGATTGAGAGCAATCGATTGCACAAACATGCAAATCGATTACACTTAGAAACAATAGCGAATATTTTAAAATTTTGAAGCATGCAATCGATTGCACCAATATGCAAATCGATTGCACTCAAGTGAAAATTGAATTTTTGCTTAGAAAAACTTGAGTAAAGATTTCGACAATATAAAATATTTCTTTTGACCATTGAGCATTTATATCTTAAGTTCAAAGTAAGTATTATCATTATACCTTAAAATTTGCTAAGTGCTTGAACCAAAGACTTTATCCACAGATGCTTTTAGCTTGATTAATAATCTTTTCCTTCTTGTCAACATAGTTTTTCTTCATCAAAACAAAAGTGCATTTGAGAAGCTTGATTTTACATTCTCCCCCTTTTTGATGATGACAAACGATCTTGCTTGATGCGTTGTAATTTCTGGAAAGAAGCTTCTCCCCCTAAGATGCATAACTCCCCCTTTGTATGAGAAGGTTGGAATCCTTTGAATTTGTTCATCTTGGTTGAAGAGTACCTTAGAAATTTAAGACAGGAAACATACAAGCATAAAGTATAACATCCTTCTCCCCTTTTGACATTATCAAAAAGAAGGGAAAGATGCATTAAAAATGGACAAAATACATATAATAATATTGAAAGCTTAACCATAGCCATATTGCTTACTGATGCTTTTTCTCATCCTTTGACAAATGCACATAGTAGTTATCTTCATCAAAACATAATATTGAATATGCTCCCCATATCTTTGATAACTCCCTCTTGATCAAATTTCTCCCTTGAATCATAGAGAATTTGCATCTTTCTTTGGGCTGCAATAGTTAGAGACAAGCATACACACACACACACACACACACACACATATATATATATATATATATATATATATATATATATATATATATATATATATATCTTCTCCCCCTTTGTCATTATCAAAAAGGATGTGAAAAGCCTTATAATATATAATGAAATTATAAACATAAAAAAAAAATTTACCTATGAGTTTTACCTCAAGAGTGACTTCATAAACCATTCATCCTTGATGAATTTGAAGCCTTTTCAACAAAGTTGTCTTTTACTTAGAAGTTGTCTTTTGTTCTTCAACATAAAGTACATCTTTAATGGATATGAAAGTTAGTGTATCAACTTTGCCAATGCCAAGAATTCTTCCTTTAAGGTATTTCCCATATGTGAAATAATCTTTGGACTTGAACTAGATTTGAAAGTTAGTGTATGTCTTTCATCAAATGCTTAGAGACACCACTTATCAAAACATCATAGATTTAAAGTGGTCCTCAAGCAAACCTACAAAACAAATTAAGTTTTATTTGGTGCCCAATGTGCTTTGGGTCCATCATAGTTAGTTCCCTTCTTAACCCACACATGATGCCCACTTTCTACACTAAAGTTTCTAACATATCAAGCATTAGGTGTATGGCCAACAATACCACAATAAAAACAAGTAGGTTCAAAGTTACTTCTATATCTAGAAGGATAAGATTTCTTCTTAGGAAATGTTTTCATTTTAGGATAGTGATGAACCACTTTAGGTTTGTTCACTTTCTCTTTGGATGATTGATCACTAGCCTTAACAAAGATAGTTTTATTAGAATTTGGTTTTGAAAACTTTGAATATCCAAGTCCACTTTTATCATTATAATATCTTTGTTGGCTAAGAACACCTTCCAATCCAATTTGAACTTTTTCATATCTTTCAATAACACTTTTTAATTAGACAATTTGGAAAGAGAGTGATTGTTATACCCCAAAATTTTCCCTCCCATATTTCTCAAAACATTTCAAGAAAGATCCTCAAGTTGCTCAAGGAAGTCCAAGGGTTGACCAGACAAGCTCTCTCCTAAGGCAGTCTACCTCAAATTAGGGTTTCATATTGCATCAAGACACTTGAGTCCAAAGGATCATAAAATTCTCACCATTGTCCTAATATGTTCTCAATATCATCCATGTCAAGTTTCAAGCCTTGTAGAGAAAGTTTGCTCAGTCAATTGCTCAAAGGCCTGAAAATCGACGATGCTAGGGAAAAAGTCAACTGTGCTCCACATACAGTCAAACTTCAATATTTTTGGTCAACATTATCATTTTGAAGTATCATTCATCATTTTATCAAGGTTTGAACATGATTCATCAAGGATTACTCACAATTCATCAAGAACCAAAAGTTGCTAAATTAGGGTTTTGTAGGAAAAGTCAACTCAACTTTGACCAATCATAACTTTATTATACTTTATGATAAATGACCCATCCAAAGCTAATTTTTAAGAGTATGAAATTACCTACAATCTATCTTCATCTCCCAAGTTCAAAATATGCACTCACAAGAAGTTATGAATTTGGACATTGTAGGTCATTTTGAAAAGTCAACAAAAACAAATTTTTTGTCAAAGCTTCATACATGAACATGTAATACCAAATTGAGATGAGACCAAAAGGTTTGCTTAGAGGACATATCAAGCTTTCTAAAAAGTCCAAGAAGACCTTCAAAGAGTCAAAATTGAGGAAGTTATGCATTGGTGAAGTTGACCTTTTTTGCAAAATTGCCAAAAGTCAAAAATGTCTCAAATTGCAATTTTTGCTAAATGGGTCTAATCTTTTGCACTTGTTTTGAGTTGGTAGCATGGTCCACGAGCCCTAGCTCTTCCCATTTATCTTTATCTTATTTTTGCTATTTATTTTGATTTTTATTACAATTAAATCAATTTAAATCAAAACAAATCATGAGAAAATCCAAATCATTGAAACCTCAATATATTGTGCATATTTCAGGTCCTATATCCAGCTAGCAAGTGAACCAATTCGTGCAAGGCATAGGTGGGCACAAAAAGATTGATTTTGGCCTATTTTTGAAAGATTTTCAAGTGAATCAAATGAATATCAAAAGCAATAATTGATAAAGATTGAGAACACTTTTGCAACCCTAATCCAATCCTTGGTATATAGTATACAATTGTAGACCTAAAACACAAGCTTTGGAGGCGTGAGAAGGCAGAACCAAATTTGAAAAAAATCACAAAAAAGTGCTGACTTGAATTCACACTTCCAGATGTTTTCAAGGTCCCCTGACCATCTCATTCGTTTCCTGGGATTGCAAGCAAGCTATACCAATCAAGAACAAGCCTTTTTCATCACTAGAACTCACTGTAAGTCATCCACCACCATGGCTTTTCCTTGGAATCGAACCACATGATTATGGCACTTATAGCATGAATTACATACATATTCTTATTCCTTGAAGCATTTGCAAGATGTTCATAACATTCAATTGCATTTTTTCTGACTCTATGAAGATTTTCCATTATTAGGGTTCTTGGTCTCGTTTTAGGGTCTTTGTATGCAGGCAAAATTGGCCACATGAAGGGTATCATGATGCTCAGAATGCCAAGGTGGTTCGATTCATGGAATTAGATGTTATTTATCGTGCCTATATTTGATTTTGAGATATGCAGGGTTTGTAGTGACAGCCCTGTGTCCGTAGGTAAAAGTCTCTGACTTTTACCAACGGAGAGAGGAAGAAGATGACATGTGTGACGCTCTCTCATTAGTCCATTTGAAAATTTGCACGCATGAATTTAACAAAGTTGTTTTTTTTTATATATATTATTTATTTGTTCCTTTGTATACAACAAACGTGTGTAGCTCAGCTGACATTGACGCTGGTGGAAAAGGCTTTGGGGCCTGGGTTCAAATCTCAGGTCCCCCCCATTTCTTTCATATTATTTTCATTCATGTGATCAGGCGCGCATATAGGGACAAAAGACCACCATGTACCTTCATCATCCAACCAACCAGATGTCCAGGAAGCCAGATCTGATGGCCATCATGTGGTGACCATGATACACCCCAGTCAACGCATAGCATGGAGTCCAGGGAGTTAACATGGGTCAGCTTGTTTTGGGCCCAGAAATTGCTTTTCACACCCCCTCAAATTGCTGATTTCTCAGGCCCATATCTCTTTTCCTTTATTCTTTTTATTTCTTTATTTAATTTATTTATTTATTTTTACCAACATAAAAAATTAATTCTTTCTTAATAAAATCACAAAAAATAATATTTTCATCCAATTAGGTTTATAATTTATTTTTTATATAAAATTAATTTAATTAGTTTATTTAATTTTAGGGTAACCTTAATTATTTTGTAAATAAATTAAAATTAATTAGAACAATTAGGGTTTTTGTTTCTAACTTAATTCTATTTTCTTTTTCGTAAAAAAAAATAACAAAAATACAAAAATAGGCCATGTAAATTATTTTCCTTAAATTAATTTAAGTACTAATTAGATTTGTGTTTAATTTAAAAACCTTATTCTTTTTCTTAAAAATAATCAAAAACAACAAAAATAATTTTTCTTTCAATTAGGTTAGGTGGGGTCAAAACCCTATTTCTCTCTCGTTCTTAACTCATCGCGCACGCTTTATTATTTTATTTTTACCATATTAATGTAATTGCTCACAAGTTGTAATAGATTAATTAGTATTTTTCTCCTTTTCATTTATCGTTTTGACGGGTTATTTTTGGCTATGTAATTAATACCCGAAGCCTTGTAATAGCATAGTTTTACTTTCCGCACTTTAATTTCCGCAAAATATTAAACTGTTAGATGTATGATATTAGGGTTGCATGACAAGAATGTATGATTAACTTTAAAACAGTTAGCAAACCCTAAATGTGCAAAGATAATAATTCGAAATTGAATCACTCGCACATGCGCACTCCTAGGGTATACTCTCACTTCGGTTGCCTTCAGTAAACGGTCATTAAGTATAGGATGCTTTAGTGTTCGCTCTCTTGTCTAAACAAAGATCAAAGTCCTGCTCGAAAAAGTTGCCTCGGAAAGGTTGACTCGGATATGTTGCCTCGAATATTGATCTTAAGACATTAGGGTTATTACTAAGACGTCCTAGCATTGCTTTAGTGATCGTACGTCCCTCTCGAATTGACCATAAAAACTCCAATGACGGTGCTACCTACTCACTAATAGTGGGATAGCACTGTCTAAAGGAAACAAGGATAGAAACATTCTCTTTTTTCGAGTAGGTAGATTAGTTCTTAAGTACTTGCTCAAACAAACAAACATTTTTCACACTTATACTCTTTTCAAACACAGTTTTCAAAACGACTTCGTAACACTCTTGAAGACAGAAACAAGGGTTAAATCGAAGTAAAACAAAAAACTTCTTTCAAATCAAACACACACAAGCAATTTTGAAAATGATGAGCAAGTACCTAAGAGCCCGTGGAAAACCACAGATAGAAAGGGTGCTAATACCTTCCATTTCTATAATCTACCCTTTGTACTCAAAATCTCGAAAAAGGAAGTTTTCTGTGCTTTTTTTCCTTTCCAGTTGGATAAAATAAAAGTCGGTGGCGACTCTTGCTTAGCGCGACATTTTGCAAACAAAAAACAACAAAACGCAAACCAGTATTAAACAGTCTGGTTCTGCCACCGTATCACAGAACTGGCGACTCTACTGGGGATAGATAAGTGGGGTATACCTTAGGATTAGTTCATCATATTTGCTTCTATTGTTTGATTTGGTTGCTTTATATTTGAGGGCTTTGTATCGGGAGTTACTATAGATCCTAACCCGGATCTGGAGAACACCTTTTAGGTAAGTAGCAATAAACTGTGAGGGAATTATAAAGCATAGACTGATACGGTTGAAGCAGTAGGTACGTTGATGTGGCACATTAGTTGGTACCGGTATCCCTTATGGAGAAACGAGGAGAATATGGGGCTGCTATATGGGTCGTTAAGCATCAAATGACCTTAGAACCTATAATTGACCAACTTGGCCATAGGAGGTAGTGAGATAGCCGGCCTCGGTGTAAAGCTGTGAACTGGTTGATACTCGATGCTACACTCATTGAGACCATACTCTCGAGATAGTTCCGGCCGCAAGAAAAGATTGCGTGAGCTGAAACCATGACCGATGGAGGATGGTCAGTGATATTGAGAACCTCTAGAACCCAGTTACTATTATTAGGACAGGTTGAAACCAACTAAACTTCAAGAGGGTAGTACCTAGACCTCATGCAAGCCTGAAACTTAAGGGCTATTGTGTGACTTATTTTCCTTTACCATGTCTGCTATTTGTGATACATGTTGTGTGTTTTATCATGACATCATGCATCATAACATAGCATGCATACTTCATTATACTAACCATTTCAAAGACCGAGGGGATTTATCTTTGTTCTGTTTTACAGATTATGGCTTCCTTGCGCAGACACACCATCCGAGTTAACTTTGTGCAAATACCTGCTCAACTCAAAGATTTGGCCTCAAGAATTTCTGATACTTCTTCATTCATTAGAAGACATGGTCATCTTCTTAGTTTGGTTACCTCCAGCTTTGATGAGACAATGATGAGTGTGTTATTCCAGTTCTTCGATCCAGTGCATCATTGTTTCACCTTCCCGAATTATCAGCTAGTTCCTACTTTGGAAGAGTTTTCTCATTTGTTGGGTATATCCATCCTCGAGCAGATGCCCTTCACAGGTTTAGAAGAGACTCCTAGGCCAGAAGACATTGCTTCAACTCTACACTTGAAAAAAGCTGATGTAGTGTCTAATTGGGAGACACGAAGCGGGGTTAATGGTTTCTTAGCCAAGTTTCTGATGGATCAGGCTCAACTATTCTGGGACAGTTTGGACTTTCAGGCTTTTGAAAACATCCTAGCTCTCCTCATCTACGGATTGGTTCTTTTCCCGAATCCAGATTCCTTTATAGATGTGAATGTGGTTAAGATCTTTATGTCTTGCAATCCTATACCTACCCTCTTGGGTGATATCTTGCATGCCCTTTATACTCGTACGGCGCATAGAAGAGGGACCCTCATGTGTTGCATGCCTTTGCTGGCGAGGTGGTTTATTTTTCACCTCCCCAAGTCTGTATTGAAGAATGAGGAAAGGTTAGGATAGTCTTACAGAATCATGTCACTTGCCCATACGGACATTCTCTGGAGTTCTAAGGATATGGAAGGTGTTGCTATCATTGATCGATGTAGGGAATACCCTAACTTCCCTTTGCTTGGAATTAGAGGGGGTATAACCTACAGTCCTTGCTTGGCTTAACGACAGTTTGGCCGCGCTCGGAGAGATGGTCCTCACGAGCTACTTCTTACAAATATTGTCTTTGACTATAAGGAGGACGTTATAGAGCATCGCCGAAGGTTTATACGAGCTTGGGGCATGGTGAACAGGTCTGAACCTCAAGAGCTAGGACCAAAGACTTCTCTCCCTATGCAACCCTATCTCCAGTGGGTTCGAGCCCGCGCTCAGAAGCTTGGGATGCCTTATGAAGCTGTATTTCTAGTGATTGTGGAGCATACTAATGAAGAAGGGGTTCCTTATACAGTGCTTTATCCCTACATGCCTACTGACCTTGGGGCATTGAAGAGGTCCTGGATTCAGCTTAAAGAGGAAAGGGATACCTACTGGGAGAAGTATCATGAGCAGGAAAGAAAGATCTTGAAGCTCACGAGGCAACTTGATAATGAAAGGACGATCAATGACTACATCAGCACGAATGGAAAGCGACCATGGGATTTCTGATTTTTGCTCTTTTTTCTAGTATAGATTTGTTTTCAGTTTATTTCTTTTGTAACACCTTAAAGGAATTGTTAAACATTTTACAAGTTTGAATCTAATAAATTTTGTTTATTTCTTGGTTTACAAATTTAAATCTCCCAAAGTCTTTGAAATCATTTCATACGCATTCCATTATCATGCACCTCACCACAGGTATCATTACAGGTTTCTCATCTTCTTCGTTGTTTATTTCAACACAGAATGTCTTCTGAAACACCTATCGATCAAGCCATCAAGGCTCTTCAAACACAAAATGCCCAATTCCAAGAGTTATTCTTGAACTTGGCTAAATGACAACAGGATTTGAAGACTCTTATCCTGAAGGAGAAGAAGAAGAAGAAGAAGAAGAAGAAGAAGAAGAAGAAGAAGAAGAAGAAGGTGGTCCTCCTGAATATGGGTCACAGATTTGGGAATAGGTTACGACAGGAAACTGATCTGTCTCATTCATCTGGAGGAGGAGAGAATCAAGAGGAAGGAAAGGGTCCTAGTCCTATGGTCTCTGATAATGACACTGATTTTGATGAAGAACAGTATCCTCCTGCTAAGGATAGGTATAAGCAACTCGAAGACCGGCTGAGTGCAATGGAGATTCAGAAGATACCTGGGTTGGACTTCGGAGATCTGGGACTAGCATCTGGGGTGGTGATCCCTCACAAGTTTAAAGCTCCTTTATTTTCTAAGTATGATGGAGTATCTTGTCCAAAGCTTCATCTCTGCTCATACGTCAGAAAGATCCAACCCTACACTGCTGATAGAAATTTTTGGGTCCATTTCTTTCAAGATAGTCTATCAGTGACTCAGCTTGAATGGTTTTATCAATTGGAAGGAGCTAATGTCCGCAACTGGGAGGACCTTGTTGCTGCTTTTTACAAGCAATACTAGTATAACGCCGACCTTTCTCCCACGTATACTCAACTTCAGGGTATGTCTATAGGCACAGGCGAAGGCTTTAAGGACTATGTGCAGAAGTGGAGAGATCTGGCGGGAAGAGTCCAACCCCCTCTATCTGATAGGGAGTTGGTGGATATGTTTCTTAGGAATTTGTCTGGTCCATATTTCAATCACTTGATCGGCAGTTCATCATCTGGGTTCACTGAATTGATTTTGACTGGGGAGAGAGTAGAAGCTGGTATCAGAAGTGGCAAGATACAGAAAGGTGCTTCATCAAGTACAGAAAAGAAGCCTTTCATAAAAGAAGCTAGTGCAGTTTATGGCTCAAGGAGCCAGAACCGACCTGAACGCCACCAAGCAGTAAATGCGTTAGTAATATCATGACCCATTGTTGCCCCACAACGCAACAATCAGCAAAGAGTAGAGCGACCGCAAAGACAGTATACTCGGCTCAGTATGACCTTATCTCAAATTCTGCCGCAATTGTTGAAGACTAACCTAGTAACTCTGAGGGAGGCCCCGAAGAATCCCAGCACCACCTCTCCGCTATATAATCTGATCCCCCGTTGTGCCTATCATTCGATAGTACAGGGCATGATACAAACAACTATTGGGCCTTGAGGAATAAGGTGCAAGATTTGATTGAAGCTAAAGAGATTGAGTTTGACGCTCCGGAGAAACCCAACGTCATAACTTCTCCTATGCCCAAGCATGATCATGGAGTGAATGCAATTGAAGACGATGAAGAAGATTCAGAGATTGATAGCTGGATTTACCCGACTACCGATGGTAGATTGAACAATTAGACGGCAAAGGACTTCGTGCCCGTTTCTTTTATTACACAGTAATAGACTTTTGTTTTAAGATTTGTAATAGACAATTTGAAACTTTACGGACTGGTGCCTTGCTCGAGGCACCTTGGCTTTGTTTGTGAGGGCTTATTAGTCGTCATTTTCATATATCATCAATAAAGCATTGGACGTTCTCTTGCATTACAAATTTTGTGCTCCTTGTTTTTATTTTCTATCTTGCACTTTATTAAAACAACTATTTGTCTTACACACTGTTGTACCCCAAAATTTGCCCTCTCATTTTATCAAGATTTTCCCCTCACAAGACTCCTTGAACTCCAGACAAGATTAGGGTTTTTGCTCTACTCAAGACATCTCCTTGCACTGATGACCTAAATTAGGGTTTGAGTTTGCACAGGGATTTTGGGACCTTCAATGCTCAAAGTGACTTTCATACTTCATATTGGACTCATAAGTTTTTCCATACCAAGTTTCAAGCCTTGAATCAAACTTTTGCCCAGTCAATTGGACAGTTGACCTGGAAATCAACTGTATCGGGGGAAAAGTCAATTGTGGCTAATTTACAGTCAAACCTCATGAACTTTGACCCACATCAATATTATGAACTCATATGAACCATTTGATCAAGTTTGGACCATAACTCCACAAGAAATTTGATCAGATCACCAAAAGGGCAAAATGGTCATTTTTAGGATTTTGACTGCACAAGGGAAATATCTGACTTTTTGACCTAGCCAATGACAAATTGAGCTCAACCATGGACTCAAGGACTCAATGAAATCATCTTGACCTATTCAACAAGTTCAAAAGACCTCAATTGCATTGGATTGACAGATGAATTTTTCAGTCAACTAATCAAAATTTGACTGTACACTGAAAAGTCAAACTTTGACTTTTTGGTCAAAATCAAGTGCCAAGGGTCATTTTTCATCAAGATGTGTCAAAATATGAAACTTGTTCATCAAGAACCCAAAATTGCAAATTAGGGTTTAAAGTTGAAAAATTTCATAACTTAGAATTTTTCTAAGTTATGAAATTTTCTTAATTTTTCCTAACTTTGCCCAACATTTTCACCATGATGCAAATGGATTCAAACAAAACCTCCAACATGAAAGTTGTATTCCTACACAAAGTATACAACGTTTATTCACAAAGTTTTCTCAAAATAATCTTGGATCTCAAGTTATGATTTTTGGAACAAGGGTCCCTAAAACTTTTAACTTAGTAAAATTTTGCCCTAGTTTAGGCAGGATTTTGACCTATCTTCATGGCCATTTTTCACATAGTTCCACTTAGAATCTCAAGTTGCATTTCAAAGATGTATTATAGAGCATGTTTCAAGCTTTACAAATTGTCCAAGAACTCTCCAAACATATTTGTGGTTAGAGAGAATCGAAGGCTTGAAGTTGGAAAAAACTCACTTTTTATCCATGGCATATTCATGTTCATACAAGTTGCAATTTCAAGTCAGCATGCCTTACACTAGTTTACAGGCCTACAAACCACTTCAAACTCAATAATTTAATGCAAATCCATCAGCCTAAGCCATTGTTTTGTTCATTTGGACATTGTACACAAAATTAAGCCCTAAGTAGAAAAAGGCACATTTCCATTTTTGCATTAATCTTGCTTTATGTCAAACCACAATCCCTTGAGCATTGGTCCATATCTGAGAGAGCTAATCAAATCCACAAGTTGGAGGGGCCAAGGGCAAGATATGCAAGCATAAGGATAGCCTGTACAGGCTTGTTTTCAATCACTTCCACATTTTGCTTCAAAAACAAGAAACTTGTCCAAAACCTTAGAACTTGAACACCAGCTAAGATAAACTTATGCAAACAATTTGAACATCTTTCTCACACCCCTTTGAGCTAGAAAAATGATTGCTTGATCCTCTAAACACGCCATAGCCATAAATCACATCCCATTGGAAAATAGGGCAGAATCTGCAACTTGAGTTCCATAGCTCAATTGGCTCGTGCGTTTTGCCCCAAGTTGCTTCAAACACCTTCCATTCCATCCATCCAAGCTATCCGAAACCTCAAACACCAATTGTAACTCCATTTACAGAGTTTGCCATTTTTATTTTGAGCTTGTGCAGGTTGAGTTCTATAGGCTGATTCAAGGACATTCAAGGCAAGCAGGCTATTGGAGAAGGTCAAGTGAAGTCCAAGGAAGCTCCCAGACATCTCAAGGCTTGTTGAAAAGCTCTACATTTCCCTACACGAAGTCAGCTGAAACAGGTTTTTGTCAACTTCCTATCTCTCTATTTAGGAACATTTAGCCTTAGGTTTGTGAATAAAAAATGTAGTATTCATTGCCATGAAGCTGTACATATGCTCAGTTTTCATTTATATTAAGCATGCTAAGAGAATTTCATCCATGAACATACTGAAAAAACTAGGTCAGATTTTAGGGCCAGAGAAATTCTCTCTGGTCTTTAAGAGTTAAGACATGTTGTTTATATGGTTGGAATCGTCTTGAAATGCTCTACAAGTTTGATGTTATGTGTTTTTGCAATAGAGCTCATATACATGATCTGGTGGTTGTACAGGGCACGCGCGCGTTTTCAAAATCTGGAGGTTGAAAATGAAGTGGTGGGCTGGGCTTGGCCTGGCTCACTATTGACACCCCCCTTTTAATTTTTGCACCCCCTGGCCCAATTTCTTGTAATTTTATATTTTTGCATTTTTGTTTTCATTTCTGATTTTATTTATTTATTTCCAAATATAAAAAATGCTCAAAAATATTTTTTATAATTTTTTCACATTTGTTTTGCATTTTATTTTTATTTTTCTAACATAAAAGACAATTTAAATACTTTTATCTTATTTATTAAAACTTGAAAATAATATATAAATTATACTTTTATATTTTTCTTTATTTTTATCCACACTTAAAATATTTTTCTAAAATATATTTTTATTTTGTATATATTTTATTTATTGTACATATTTAATATAATTAATACATATGTATATATATACTCTTATTTTATTAGATATTTTTAGAGTAAAAATATAAAAAAATTACACTTTTATTTTTATTATTAAATATACTTAAAAAATAATTTTTTTTCTCTAAATATATTTTATTTTGGTATATATTAATATATTTCATTGTATATAAATAACATAATGTATTTATTTTCTTAAAGAAAAATTAGGGTTTACCCTTAATAAAAACAATAATTCTTTTTATTTTCTTTAAAACATTTTTACATACATAAGTAAACAAAATCTTTTTTTTTTGCATAATTCATTTTATTTGATATATTTATTTTGTTCATTTAAATATTGTCCATTTAATATTTATGCCTTGGAATTCAATTTGGATGTAATAGTAAACTAGGGTTTATATTTCTTGTCAAATACACCCCCATTCAAAGATTGTACCCCCATCCCCATAATCATGTTGTAATAGCTTAGACTTTTAATTCTCGCACTTTATGCTTTCAATTATGCCATGATTAGAGAATTAGGGTTTGTATGTAAAAATCTAAAACCAACAAATAGCTTGACCTAATCAAAAACAAAAATGCATGAAAATCAAACATAATGCACACTTGCACCCTTAGGGTTACAATCCACTTGTTGCCTTAAAATGGGCCATGTTATGCATGTTGGGTACTTTGGCAAAACAAAAACAAAACAAAATATCATAGTCCCTCGATGACGCTATCTTGGTTGCCTAAACAAAATGATCAAGTCCCTCAAAAATTTGTCAAAAATACTTAACACAATTGCTATCATGGTCTATACGATGACCCGCGCCTGTCCCGTTTAACATCCTAACACAAGATTGTTCACCAAATGCAATGGTGAAATAACACTGTCAAAAGGGTTAAAAACATAGGAAAGATCTTTGAGTAAAATAGGGTAGATAACTCTTAGTTACTTGATCAAAAGCTTGCAAAACATCCTTGTTATTTTCAAACACACCTCACAACACAATTTCAAAACATTTCTCAAATCAAACTTTCAAAACATTGAAACATATTTTCAAAATACAAAAACACCTTTGTATACATTCAAACAATAATCATTACAAAGGTTGCCAAAATGATGGCCTCCTTTCAAAACATCTTTCAAAACCACATACAAAGCATCATTTCAAATAATTGAAAAGCAAAATCAAGTGATCTAAACAAGTAATTAAGAGCCCATGGATAACCATGGATGAAAAGGGTGCTTGCACCTTCCCTTTTCATAATCTACTCCCCGAACCCAAGAAAACATCTCAAAGGTCTTTCCTGTGCTTTTTGACCTTTCCTTAGGATAAAATAAAAAGTCGGTGGCGACTCTTGCTAAACCGAAACATTTGCGAACACAAACGCAAAACCTTAAGTCAGTTCTCCCACCGTATAACAGAACTAGCGACTCTGCTGGGGAATATAACTAAAAGTGGAGTAACCTTAGGGTTTAGATCACCTTTTGCATGCTTATCTTGTTTTCTTTGATTGCTTTACATTTGGTTCTCTTATTTGGGTTTGAATCCTCTACCCGGATTTGGGAAATATTCATAGGTAAATAGCAATACGTTGTGGAAACTGTGTGGGGTATACCGACATGGTTGAAGCAATAGCTATATTAGTGCGACATATTTGTGGGTACCGGTAGCCTTTGAGTCAATCAAAGAGAATACGGGGCCGCTGAGTGATGTCATGAAGCACTGATGAACTTTTAGAACCTTACTTGACCATCTTGGCCTTTTTTAGGGGTAGTGAGATGACCGGCTTTGGTGCAGTCCGAATTTGGTAGATACTCGATACCACACTCATTGAGGGTTGTTTTCTTGGAATATTTCGGTCGCCAGTTAAGTGGCTAAACTGAAACAATAAACACAGAAAATAATCCAGTGATATTGAGCTCCTTAGAACCCGGTTACTATTAATAGGACAGGTTGAGCCAACTAACTTCAAGAGGGTACTTACCTATAAAACCTCATGCAAGCCTGAAACTAGGGTCTTGTGTGATTTGCTTGTACATATGCTTGTGCATACATCATGAACATCATAAGGCATCATATGCATCCACTAACCATTTCAAGGGTTTGAATCTTCATCTTTGTTCTTGATTTATAGGTTATGGAATCTCTTCGCAGGAAAACAATTCAAGTCAACCTTGTGAAAATCCCTCCTCAACTCAAGGAGCTTACTTCCAAGATTCCAGAGAATTCTCTCTTCAGTGAAATATATGGTAGACTTATCAACTTGGTCAACTCCAACATTGAAGAAGACATGGTGAAAGTCCTCTTCCAGTTCTTTGACCCCCTACACCACTGTTTCACATTCCCTTATTACCAACTAGTACCTACTTTGGAGGAATTTTCTCAACTCCCGAGGATTCCTATTCTCCATCAACTACCCTACAACGGTATGGAAAGAGAACCAAATCCTGAAGATATTGCTCAAGCCTTGCACTTACAACCATCTGATATCAAAGGTCATTGGGAAACCAGAAGTGGTGTCAAGGGTTTCTTGGCAAAGTTTCTGTTTGAGAAGGCACAAGACTGCTGGAATTCTCTAGATCTACAAGCCTTTGAGGAGATTGTAGCACTTCTCATCTATGGTTTGGTCTTGTTCCCAAACCCTGATCAGCTTATAGATGCGAATGCTGTCAAGATTTTCATATCTCGGAATCCTGTGCCTACATTGCTTGGGGACATCCTACACTCATTTCACACACGAACAATGAGGAAAAGAGGTGTTCTCATGTGTTGTACTCCTCTTCTAGAAAGGTGGTTTATTTCTCACCTTCCCCAAACAGTTTTGAAGAATGAGCAGGGTTTAAGGTGGTCACAACGGTCGATGACCCTCACACATTCTGATGTTCATTGGTGTTCTCGGTCCAGAGAAAATGTCATCATCATTGATCGTTGTGGGGAATTCCCTAATGTCCCACTACTTGGAATTGGGGGAGGAATTACCTACAACCCCTGTTTAGCTCTGAGGCAATTTGGGTATGCTCGAAGAGATGGCCCTCATGATATGCTGATTCCTGACTTAGTTTTTGACTTCGACAATGACGCTCAAGGACTTTGACAAAGGTTTATCCGAGCTTGGAGGATGCCCAACAAAGTGGATAGTAAGACACTGGGGCACAAGAACTCCATCCCCCTTGAGCCTTACCTCAAGTGGGTACGAACCCGCGCCCAGA
The DNA here is from genome assembly GCA_948472305.1 of Vicia faba. NCBI lineage: Eukaryota > Viridiplantae > Streptophyta > Magnoliopsida > Fabales > Fabaceae > Vicia > Vicia faba. The sequence continues at coordinate 178,376,433 of OX451736.1, forward strand.
ATCTTATGATGCCATATCCTCACATTCCCCCCGTGATCAAAGAGCCTGTTATGGAAGGAGAGGTTCCATACACCCTCCTACATCCAGACATGCCAACATCATTGGAATAATTGCAAAAGAGTTGGATACAACTCAAGGAAGAGCGGAATACTTTTGAAGCCAGCTTCTATACCAGTTAGAAGAAGGTTTTAGAACTTACCTGCCGACTTCATGAAGAGGAGACTCTCAACACTTACATCTCACTAAAGAGGATGCGAATTGTCTTTTTACATTAATAATTTTGTAATATTTTGCCCATAGGGCATTTATGTACTAACAAATTTCTTCTTATTAATATGACGTGTGTTCTTTTTGTTTGCAACAACTTTGAATTTCTGAATCCTTGAATGCATTACATGAATAACATATCATTCATCATATACATAAACAGGTCTTCACACCAGGTTTCCTTATCTTTCTGCTGTTTATTTCAGCGACATGGATATAGAGCAGACGGTTAAAGATCTGCAAGCACATAATTTGCAATTCCAGCAACTCCTCATGACCTTGGAAAAGGGTCAAGAGGATCTTAAAGCATTGTTAGAGAAAGAGAAGGAACCAAAAAGGAAGAAAAATAAAAGAATTGGTGTGGCCACTATGGGAAGAAGATTTGAGCATCAGGCTAGGAGAGTTCTGGAATTCCCCTCGACGTCTGACGAAGGGGTTGGTAAAGGAAAGGGAGTTGCAATGCCCTCCGAATCTGAAGCTGAAGAAGAAGAAGAGGAAGAGGATGAAGATTACTCCGAACAACAGTACCCCTGGCGGACGATAAGTATAAAAATCTTGAGGATCGGCTAGCAGCCATGGAATTACAAAGGGTACCTGGGCTAGATTTCGAAGAACTAGGTTTGTTGTTGGGATCGTCATTCCTCCCAGGTTCAAAGTACCTACATTTTCTAAATACGACAGTTTATCCTGTCTGAAGATGCATCTGAGATCCTACATCAGAAAGATCCAACCTCACTCTTCTGATAAGGATCTTTGGGTCCACTTTTTTCAAGATAGTTTGTCGGGTACGCAATTGGACTGGTTCTATCAACTTGAGAGATCTGATGTTCATAACTGGGAAGATTTAGCTGCTGCTTTCTACCGACAATACCAATACAATGCAGATTTAGTGCCTACTCGTACTCAGCTACAAAGTATGGGTATGGCCTCTAATGAGGGATTTAAGGAGTATGCCCAGAAGTGGCGGGATTTGGCTGGAAGGGTGCAGCCACCATTGTCGGATAGAGAGATGGTTGACATGTTTATGGGGACCTTGTCAGGTCCATTCTTCAATCATTTGATCGGGAGCTCATCTGCGGGGTTCATTGAATTAATACTGACAGGTGAAAGGGTCTAAGTTGGCATTAAGAGTGGTAAAATTCAGAAGGATGCCTCCGTTTCCACTGCTATCAAGAAGACCTTCCCAGCTAAGAAGGAAGTTTCTGCTATTCACACCCAGAGAAATCAGGGAATAATGGAGGGCCGACCCGCGGTGGGGGCTGTAATGATCCAGAAATCCTCAACCGATCAACCTCGAAACAATCAACTAAGAACTAACCAGCAAAGGGTAGAAAGGCCACAACGGCAATTTACCCGGATCAATATGACACCAGCTCAGGTCCTCCCTCATCTCTTAAAGATGAACCTTACCAACTTGAAAGAAGCACCAAAAAACCCAAATACCTCTTCTCCCTATTATCATTCAAATGCAAAATGTGAATACCACTTGGACAGTGTGGGGCATGATACCAACAACTGTTGGGCTCTTAAAAACAAGATCCAAGATTTGATAGATGCTAAGGAAGTAGAGTTGGATGCGCCCGAAAAACCTAATGTAATATCCGCTCCTATGCCAAAACATGGTCATAATGTCCATGCAATTGTGGAAGATCTTCATGTTACCGTTGTTGATGAATTAATGACTTTGTTTCTAATGATTAAAGTGAATCTGTTGAAAGCCAGGATTTTCCCGGGATGTGGAAAAGACTGTTACTTCTGTTCAACCTTGCACTCCGACTGCCCACTGTTGAAATCAGGCATCCAACTTCTGATGGATACTCAAGAGATCCTCTTTCAGAAAACCCCTGTTGCTACTATCACTCATGTTACTCCTGTTACCTTTATTACTCCAATCAATGACATTGCTATAATCACCATTTCTGACAATCTTTCCAAGACCTGCAAAAGGCCTGTTAAGATTACGCCTGATCCAAAGCTTGTACCGCTAAAGATTACCATGCTGGGGCCTATCCCATATAAGTCCAACAAGACGATACCATGGAATTATGGAGGAGAGATCTTCTACCATGGTGTCAAGCAGATCGAATCAGTCCAAGAGAATTCCGATGAAGAAACTCCTGACATAGGGAATATTGCGGGAACAAGCAAGATAACTCGTAGCAGAAGAATCTTCTCTCTGGAGATTGTTCCTCCACGAGCAGCCTTCGGACCCTCAAGTGCTCCTGTGCCCGTCAAGATATCTGTACAAAGCCCGGTTATTGAAGAAATTGATGCTCCCGAAGATATACCCTCTGTTGTTACTGCCGATAAGGGTAAGGGGATCCAAGAGGCGCCTGTCAGGATGAAGGCTCAGACTTTGATTATCCCTGAGACCACCCAAAAGGAGATGGAGGAAATCTTAAAGATAATTAAGAAGAGCGACTATGATGTCGTAGAGCAGCTGGGGCAAACCCCTTCCAAAATCTCTATGTTGGCTCTATTACTCTGCTCTGAGGCTCATGCCAAAGCCTTGATCAAATTTCTGAAGACGGCACACGTGCCTCAGGAAACTTCTGCGGACCAGTTTCAAGAGTGCATGGCTAGCCTTATAGCCGATAATGGTCTTGGCTTTTCTGACGCTGATTTGACCCCTAAGGGAAGAAGGCATAATGATGCACTGCATGTCTCGGTAGAGTGCAGAGGAACTACACTTGCTCATGTTTTGGTTGATATCGGCTCATCTTTAAATGTTCTACAAAAAAAGGCGTTGGACAGATTGGACTGTGAGGGTTTGACCCTAAAGCCCAGTAATATTATTGTTAGAGCCTTCGACGGTTCTAAGAGGATGGTTCACGGAGAAGTGGACATTCCAATCAAAGTGGGAACGGAAATTTTCAACTCTACTTTTTATGTGATGGACATCCGTCCTTCATATTCATGCTTGTTGGGAAGGCCATGGATCCACAACGCTGGGGCAGTCACTTCTTCTCTACACCAGATTCTCAAATACCCAGTTCAGGGTAAGATCATAACAGTTCATGGTGAGGAGGAGTATATGATAAGTCACCTTAACTCTTTCCGCTACGTGGAGTTAGATGGTGAATTCATAGAAACACCTTTCCAACACTTTGAAGAGGTTTATCCTGAGGTCGCGGTAGCAAAGACAATGACTGATGTGCCTATCATTACAAAGCCTGTGTCCCAGATGTAATTCGTTAAAGATGCAGAGGTTGTAGTCAAGGAAGGAGGAAGTACAGTGTGGGGTCAACTGCCAGATTTTCCTCACAAGATAGACAAGTTCGGATTGGGTTTCACTGCTGCTGGCCAGAAAGCTGTGCGTCGCTCCCGGGCTGGAGGACCACCCTTAAAAATCACTCACCATGGAGTTCATGCCTTAGAAGATGATAATGAAGAAGGCAACTTTGAATATTGGATCTTTCCAACCATTGAAGGGGGACTGAACAACTGGGAGGCGAAAGACTTTGTTCCCATTACTTTCATCAATCAGTAATTTGTCTTTTGAACATTTATGTTGGTCTGTAATAACTTTTAAACAATTTGTATACTCTTTTCGCCTTATGCCTTACTTGGGGCGTATAGGTCCATTTGTAAGGGTTTTGATTCTTCATTCTCATATGCCATTTTTAATGAATCATGGACGTTTTCATCTATAAACTTTTGTGTTCATTTTCTTTCCTTTTACATTTTATTTTGTTTAAGGATGGCTATCCCTTACACACACCCACACTCACAAAATGCAGGTACCCATCCACTCTGGATTTCATGGGTGATTATTCTGCTTTGGCCTTCAGTGACTCTGAAGATCTGGTCAATCATGCCGAGTACGAAGGTGATGAAGACTGTGAAGTGCCTGGAGAGTTAGCTAGACTTTTGCAACAAGAAGAAAGGGCTATTCTGCCCCATGAAGAGTTGTTGGAGACTATCAATTTGGGAACGGAGGAAGACAAGAAAGAGGTTAAAGTGGGTGCCAACCTGGAGCCAAGTGTCAAAGAGCGTTTAGTTCAGCTGTTGAATGAATATGTTGAGATCTTCGCCTGGTCTTATGAAGACATGTCGGGATTGGATACAGATATTGTGGTTCACCGTCTCCCTACAAGAGAAGACTGTCCACCAATCAAGCAGAAAGTCCGCCGAATGAGACCTGATATGTCTGAGAAGATCAAAGTTGAGGTGATGAAACAGTTCAATGCTGGATTTCTGGTTGTTACCTCCTATCCATAATGGGTTGCTAACATTGTGCCCGTGCCTAAGAAGGACGGCAAAGTCAGAATGTGTGTGGACTACAGAGACTTAAATAGGGCTAGCCCTAAAGATGATTTTACACTACCACACATTGACATCTTGGTTGACAACACAGCTCAACACAAGGTATTTTCCTTCATGGATGGATTCTCGGGATACAACCAGATCAAAATGGCCCCCAAAGACATGGAGAAGACTACTTTTGTTACGTAGTGGGGTACCTTCTGCTATAAAGTGATGCCATTCGGACTGAAGAATGTCGGGGAAACCTATCAGCGAGCCATGGTAGCTTTGTTTCATGACATGATACATCATGAGATTGAAGTCTACATGGACAACATGATAGCCCGTTCACAAACAGAAGAAGAACACCTCGACCATCTGCAAAAGTTGTTTGTCAGATTGAAGGAGTATAAGCTCAGACTGAACCCTAGCAAGTGCACTTTCGGAGTCAGTTCCGGTAAACTTTTGGGATTTATTGTCAGTAACAAAGGCATTGAAGTTGACCCTGCCAAAGTCAAGGCTATACAAGAAATTCCTGCCCCCCGCACTGAAAAGGAGGTCAGAGGTTTCTTGGGACGCTTAAACTACATTGCAAGGTTCATCTCTCACCTAACGTCCACCTGTGAGCCAATCTTCAAGCTGTTGAAGAAAGATCAGGTGGTTGAATGGAATAATGATTGTCAAGTTGCTTTCGATAAGATCAAGGAGTATTTGCTGGAGCCTCCTATCTTGATGCCACCCGTCGAAGGAAGACCTTTAATCATGTATCTGACTATTTTGAATAATTCAATGGGGTGTGTACTGGGCCAACATGACGAGTCTGGCCGAAAAGAGCATGCCATTTATTACCATAGCAAAAAATTTACCGACTGTGAGACTCGCTACTCACTGCTCGAGAAAACTTGTTGTGCTTTGGTATGGGCTGCTCGCCGGCTAAGGCAGTATATGTTGACACATACCACTTTGTTGATTTCTAAAATGGATCCGATCAAGTACATCTTCGAGAAACCTGCTTTATCCGGAAGAATCGCTAGATGTCAGATGATACTGACTGAGTATGATATCCAGTACACAACCCAAAAAGCTATAAAGGGGAGTGTACTGGCCGACCATCTAGCTCATCAAGCTGTCGAAGATTACCAATCTATTAGGTTCGAGTTCCCTGACGAGGATATTATGACTTTGGACAACATTAAAGATAACGGATCGTATGACGGACCTGAACAAGGATCTCGATGGACCCTGTACTTTGATGGTGCTTCAAATGCCCTTGGAAACGGTATCGGCGCAGTACTTATCTCTCCAGAAGGATGCCACACACCTTTCACTGCTAGACTCTGCTTCAGTTGCACCAATAACATGGCCGAGTATGACGCTTGTATTTTTGGTCTCAAGGATGCTATTGACTTGGGAATCAAATCTATGATTGTATTTGGGGACTCAGCTTTGGTTATCAGTCAAATCAAAGGAGAGTTGGACACTAAACATCCTAATCTTATCCCATACAAAGAACATGTCCTGACATTGTTGCCTCATTTCGAGCAGATTACCTTTGAGCACTTCCCGTGAGAAGAAAATCAGCTAGCGGATGCTCTGGCTACAATGTCTTCCATGTTTAAACTCAACTGGGATAACGAGGCACCTCAAATCACTATTGAGCGAATGGACGTATCAAAAACGTATGATCAAGGCCTTCAACAAGAAAGTCAAGAGGCAAATATATCAAGTCGGAGATCTTGTAATCAAGTGGATCATCTTGCCGCAAAGTGATCCCATGGGCAAATAGACTCCTATTTACGAAGGACCATTTGTGATCAAAAATATCTTTTTTGGTGGGGCAATGATTCTGACCACCATGGACGGCGACGACTTACTGCACCCTACGAACGCAGACATAGTCAAAAGATACTACGCATAAACGACCTGACAAGTTGAAAACCCGAAAGGGCGACTTGGGCAAAAATGGGCATCCCGGTGAATCGAAAACCCGAAAGGGCGGTTCAGGCAAAAATTAGGGATAAATAAACAAAATCTGTACACCCGGCAAGTTGAAAACCCGAAAGGGCGACTTGGGCAAAAAAGGGTTTCCCGGTGGATCGAAAACCCGAAAGGGCGGTCCAGGCAAAAGTTAGGGAATTAAAGCGTATGACTATGTCTCGTCAGATCACTTTAAGGACAATCTCTTCATAGACAAGCTCCGGGCTTCTGATCAGCTCAATCATCTGCGGACGAAGCAATGAATGGACAAGATACTCAGAGTTACGAAGACCATAGCGGAATGGGAACCCCATGGAATTGTCACACATAGCCATCTTTCTTTTGTCTAAATTTTTCTCATTTTTTACGACAACATTCTCTTACTAGGGTGTCTGTCTCCTGTGTACAAAATACTTACACAAAGTTAATACAAATATACTTCAAAGTGCAGAAATTTGCTTGCTTTTTTCTTTTTACACTTATGTTTTATTTGAAAATGTCCCATGATTTGTTAAATGAGCATATGCATTTGAATATAATCACTGCTTACAAATAAAACGAAATGAGAAAGGATAATTACTGATGGGTCGAAAGTATAGGAAAACGTCTTTAGGCTATTCCAGAAGAAATCCCCTGCAATATGTCATTCGGATCTAATGCATATCCCCAACGGAGTTAAGGTTCAAGATACCCAGCGAAGTTAAATACATATCGTCATCAGAACTAGGTTTCCAAACTCCTGATCCCCAGCGGAGTCAGAAAACTTTGAACTACAAATTCCCAGTGAAGATGAAGCTTTCTCCCCCAACGGAGTCCAAGACTTCAACCTTTAAACCACAGTGGAAATCATCTGGTTTCTCCAAAATTCCCCAGCAAGTTATCTTAAAAACTGAAAATCAATCAGATAACAGTTAACTTTTATCCCCAACCATTCTTAAAACCCCAGCAGATTGGCATACGACCCAAACTCCTGATTTCCCCAAAAGGAATAAGCATTTTCCCCCACAGAATTATTTTCCAGCAGAACGAAGATTCTTGTTCTTATTTCTCCAGTTGAAGTCTCCCAGGTTTTTTATTCCCCGGTAGAGATCGTCAGAGTTGTCCTCATTTTCCCCAGAAAGTCATGAAGGATTCTCACATCCCCACAGAAGTTGTCAAAGTCTTTGATAATCCCCGCATGTTGCCAAGGATTTTCTTTCCCCAACAGTAGTCAGCAAGGATTTCTCATCTTCAAGCAATCAAAGATTTTTGGAATCCCCAGCATCGGTCAAAGATTTACTTTCCCCGACAGCAGTCAAAGATGTCATTATCTCCAGCTATCAAGGATTTATTTTCCTCAGCAAGACAGCTAATCAGCTTACATGCGCATACATTACATTCATATATCATAGACATTGATAGAGCATATTTTATTGCATCATACATATCATGCAATATAATTTTGTATTTTGGCTAACATTTTACCCTTTTCAGGATAAGATTAAAAGTTATCATTAACAACTATTCAAAGATTTCAGATACAGTACAGATACACTCCAAGACATGGAAGTCTTTCTGCTACTCATTCAGATCTTTTATTTTGAGATACAATATGGATACACCCCAGACACAGCAGTCATTCTACTACTCATTCCGACTTCAGCAATCAGATACAGACTAGATACGCTCCAAACACGGAAGCCATTTTATTTCTCATTCAGATTCAAATATCAACTACAAGCTCAGATACACTCCAAGACATGGAAGTCATTCTGTTGCCTTTTTCAGATCCCAGTTACAGTACGGATGCACTCCTAGACATGGAAGTCATTCTGCTACTCATACAGATCTCAACTTTAGATACAGTCCAGATACGCTCCAAGACATGGTTGCCATTTTGTCACTCATTCAAACCTATCCCCCAGCCCAGAGATACTCCAGATACGGATGTCTTTCTGTTGCTTATTCAAATTTCAGATTTTGGATACAATACAGATACACTCCAGACACGGCATTCATTCTGATATTCATTCAAGAATCAAATACAGTTACAGTACGGATACGCTCCAGACACGGACGCCATTCCTTTTCTCATACAAATTCAATCTCCAGATACAACTCAGATACGTTCCAGATACGGATAACATTCTGATGTTCATTCTACTGATATTCAACAAACATTTTTTATGGCATCTCTAAGCCCATCTCCAGCAAGATTATATCATCTCCAAATGTCATCTTTAAGCCCATTCCCTCAGCAATATTTTGACGAGTGCAAATTTAAGGGCACTCCAGTGTCCAATCCTCTTTTACCTTCGAGTCACGAAAGGCAAACTCGCCAATCTAACTCTTCAGGTTCAAGAAGATTGAACAGGGGCAGCTTTTGTACCCCAAAATTTTCCCTCTCATTTTATCAAGATTTTCCCCTCACAAGACTCCTTGAACTCCAGACAGGATTAGGGTTTTTGCTCTGCTCAAGACATCTCCTTGCACTGATGACCTAAATTAGGGTTTGAGTTTGCACATGGATTTTTGGACCTTCAATGCTCAAAGTGACTTTCATACTTCATATTGGACTCATAAGTTTTTCCATACCAAGTTTCAAGCCTTGAATCAAACTTTTGCCCAATCAATTGGACAGTTGACTAGGAAATCAGCTGTATTGGGGGGAAAGTCAACCGTGGCCAATTTACAGTCAAACCTCATAAATTTTGACCCACATCAATATTATGAACTCATATGAACCATTTGTTCAAGTTTGGACGACAACTCCACAAGAAATTTGATCAGATCACCAAAAGGGCAAAATGGTCATTTTTAGGGTTTTGACTACACAAGGGCAATATCTGACTTTTTGACCTAGCCAATGACAAATTAAGATCAACCATGGACTCAAGGACTCAATGACATCATCTTGACCTATTCAACAAGTTCAAAAGACCTCAATTGCAATGGATTGACAGATGAATTTTCCAGTCAACTGATCAAAATTTGATTGTACACTGAAAAGTCAAACTTTGACTTTTTGGTCAAAATCAAGTGCCAAGGGTCATTTTTCATCAAGATGTGTCAAAATATGAAACTTTTTCATCAAGAAACCCAAAATTGCAAATTAGGGTTTAAAGTTGAAAATTTTCATCACTTAGAAGTTTTCTAAGTTATGAAATTTTCTTAATTTTTCCTAACTTTGCCCAACATTTTCACCATTATGAAAATGGATTCAAACAAAACCTCCAACATGAAAGTTGTAGTAATCAACAAAGTCTACAACTTTTATTCACAAAGTTTTCTCAAAAGAAGCTTGGATCTCAAGTTATGAGTTTTGGAACAAGGGTCCCTAAAACTTTTAACTTAGTAAAATTTTGCCCTAGTTTAGGCAGGATTTTGACCTATCTTCATGGCCATTTTTCACATAGTTCCACTTGGAATCTCAAGTTTCATTTCAAATATGGATTATAAAGCATGTTTCAAGCTTTCCAAATTGTCAAGAACTCTCCAAACACATTTGTGGTTAGAGAGAATCGAAGGCTTGAAGTTGGCAAAAACTCACTTTTTATCCATGGCATATTCATGTTCATACAAGTTGCAATTTCAAGTCAGCATGCCTTACACTAGTTTACAGGCCTCTAAACCACTTCACACTCAATAATTTAATGCAAATCCATCAGTCTAAGCCATTGTTTTGTTCATTTGGACATTGTACATAAAATTAAGCCCTAAGTAGAAAAAGGCACATTTCCATTTTTGCATTAATCTTGCTTTATGTCAAACCACAATCCCTTGAGTATTGGTCCATATCTAAGAGAGATAATCAAATCCACAAGTTGGAGGGGCCAAGGGCAAGATATGCAAGCATAAGGATAGCCTGTACAGGCCTGTTTTCAATCACTTCCACATTTTGCTTCAAAAACAAGAAACTTGTCCAAAACCTTAGAACTTGAACACCAGCCAAGATAAACTTATGCAAACAGTTTGAACATCTTTCTCACACCCCTTTGAGCCAGAAACACGATTGCTTGAGCCTCTAAACACCCAATAGCCAGAAATCACATCCCATTGGCAAAACAGGGCAGAATCTGCAACTTGAGTTCCATAGCTCAATTGGCTCGTGCATTTTTCTCCAAGTTGCTTCAAACACCTTCCATTCCATCCATCCAAGTTATCCCAAACCTCAAACACCAACTGTAACTCCATTTACAGAGTTTGCCATTTTCATTTTGAGCTTGTGCAGGTTGAGTTCTATAGGCTGATTCAAGGACATTCAAGGCAAGCAGGCTATTGGAGAAGGTCAAGTGAAGTCCAAGGAAGCTCCCAAACATCTCAAGCCTTGTTGAAAAGCTCTACATTGCCCTACACGAAGTCAGTAGAAACAGGTTTTTGTCAACTTCCTATCTCTCTATTTAGGAACATTTAGCCTTAGGTTTGTGAATAAAAAATGTAGTATTCATTGCCATGAAGTTGTACATATGCTCAGTTTTCATTTATATTAAGCATGCTAAGGGAATTTCATCCATGAACATACTGAAAAAACTAGGTCAGATTTTAGGCCCAGAGAAATTCTCTCTGGTCTTTGAGAGTTAAGACAAGTTGTTTATATGGTTGGAATCGTCTTGAAATGCTCTACAAGTTTGATGTTATGTGTTTTTGCAATAGAGCTCGTATACAGGATCTGGTGGTTGTAAAGGGCACGCGCGCTTTTTCAAAATCTGGAGGTTGAAGATGAAGTGGTGGGCTGGGCTTGGCCTGGCTCACTATTGACACCCCCTTTTACTTTTTGCACCCCCTGGCCCAATTTCTTGTAATTTTATATTTTTGCATTTTTGTTTTCATTTCTGATTTTATTTATTTATTTCCAAATATAAAAAATGCTCAAAAATATTTTTTATAATTTTTTCACATTTGTTTTGCATTTTATTTTTATTTTTCTAACATAAAAGACAATTTAAATACTTTTATCTTATTTATTAAAACTTGAAAATAATATATAAATTATACTTTTATATTTTTCTTTATTTTTATCAACACTTAAAATATTTTTCTAAAATATATTTTTATTTTGTATATATTTTATTTATTGTACATATTTAATATAATTAATACATATGTATATATATACTCTTATTTTATTAGATATTTTTAGAGTAAAAATATAAAAAAATTACACTTTTATTTTTATTATTAAATATACTTAAAAAATAATTTTTTTCTAAATATATTTTATTTTGGTATATATTAATATATTTCATTGTATATAAATAACATAATGTATTTATTTTCTTAAAGAAAAATTAGGGTTTACCCTTAATAAAAATAACAATTCTTTTTATTTTCTTCAAATCATTTTTACATACATAAGTAAACAAAATCTTTTTTTTGCATAATTTATTTTATTTGATATATTTATTTTGTTCATTTAAATATTGTCGATTTAATATTTATGCCTTGGAATTCAATTTGGATGTAATAGTAAACTAGGGTTTATATTTCTTGTCAAATACACCCCCATTCAAAGATTGTACCCCCATCCCCATAATCATGTTGTAATAGCTTAGACTTTTAATTCTCGCACTTTATGCTTTCAATTATGCCATGATTAGAGAATTAGGGTTTGTATGCAAAAATCCAAAACCAACAAATAGCTTGACCTAATCAAAGACAAAAATGCATGAAAATCAAACATAATGCACACTTGCACCCCTAGGGTTACAATCCACTTGTTGCCTTAAAATGGGCCATGTTATGCATGTTGGGTACTTTGGCAAAACAAAAACAAAACAAAAGATCATAGTCCCTCGATGACGCTATCTTGGTTGCCTAAACAAAATGATCAAGTCCCTCAAAAATTTGTCAAAAATACTTAACACAATTGTTATCATGGTCTATACGATGACCCGCGCCTGTCCCGTTTAACATCCTAACACAAGGTTGTTCACCAAATGCAATAGTGAAATAACACTGTCAAAAGGGTTAAAAACATAGGAAAGATCTTTGAGTAAAATAGGGTAGATAACTCTTAGTTACTTAATCAAAATCTTGCAAAACATCCTTGCTATTTTCAAACACACCTCACAACACAATTTCAAAACATTTCTCAAATCAAACTTTCAAAACATTGAAACATATTTTCAAAAGACAAAAACACCTTTGTATACATTCAAACAAGAATCATTACAAAGGTTGCCACAACGATGGCCTCCTTTCAAAACATCTTTCAAAACCACATACAAAGCACCATTTCAAACAATTGAAAAGCAAAAGCAAGTGATCTAAACAAGTAACTAAGAGCCCATGGATAACCATAGATGAAAAGGGTGTTTGCACCTTCCCTTTTCATAATCTACTCCCCGAACCCAAGAAAACATCTCAAAGGTCTTTCCTGTGCTTTTTGACCTTTCCTTAGGATAAAATAAAAAGTCGATGGCGACTCTTGCTAAACCGAAACATTTGCAAACACAAAAGCAAAACCTCAAGTCATTTGTCCCACCGTATCACACACACACACACTCACATATCATAATGCAGATCCACATCCACTCTGGATCCCACTGATAACGACTCTGCTACTGCCAGTTATGACTTTGAAAGTCTGATCAACCAAGTCGAGGACGAAGGTGAGGACGATTGTGAAGTGCCTGGGGAACTTGCTAGACTGTTATTACAAGAAGAGAGGGCCATACAGCCCCATGAAGAGCCAGTGGAATCAGTAAATTTGGGTACAGAAGAAGACAAGAAAGAGGTCAAGATAGGTGCAAACCTGGAGCCTAGCGTCAAGCAACATTTGATACATATGCTACGCGACTATGTTGAGATCTTCGCCTGGTCCTATGAAGATATGCCTGGGTTGGATACTGATATTGTGGTTCACCGCTTTCTAACTAAAGAAGACTATCCTCCAGTGAAACAGAAAGTTCGCCGCATGCGCCCGGAAATGTCTGAGAAAATAAAATTTGAGGTCATGAAACAGTTTGATGTCGATTTTCTAGCAGTCACTTCTTACCCGCAGTGGGTTGCCAACGTGGTTCCGGTACCAAAGAAAGATGGTAAGGTGAGGATGTGTATGGACTATAGGGATCTAAACAGGGCGAGCCCCAAGGATGATTTCCCACTTCCTCACATCGATGTTCTGGTCGACAACACTGTGCAGCATAAGGTCTTCTCCTTTATGGATGGTTTTTCTGGCTACAATCAGATTAAGATGGCTCCCGACGACATGGAGAAGACAACTTTTTTTACGAAGTGGGGCACTTTCTGTTACAAGGTAATGCCTTTCGGTTTAAAGAATGCTGGGGGCAACTTATCAGCGCGCCATGGTCGCTTTGTTCCACGACATGATTCACCATGAGATTGAGGTTTACGTTGACGACGTGATTGCAAGGTCCCAGACTGAAGAAGAACACCTTGACCATCTCCAGAAACAGTTCGACAAGTTGAAGATGTACAAGCTGAGATTAAACCCGAACAAGTGCACATTCGGGGTGAGGTCTGGTAAGCTGTTGGGTTTCGTCGTAGGCAATAAAGGTATTCAAGTGGATCCTGCCAAGGTAAAGGCTATACAGGAAATGCCATCTCCCTGAATGGAAAAAGAAGTCATAGGCTTTTTGGGACGTCTGAACTATATTGCCCGATTCATTTCACACCTGACTGCTACCTGTGAGCCAATCTTCAAGCTGCTGAAGAAAGATCAAGTGGTAAGATGGAATGATGAATGTCAAGCCGCTTTCAAAAGGATCAAAGAATATCTCTAAGAGCCACCTATTTTGATGCCTCCAGTTGATGGAATACCTTTAATCTTATACTTGACAGTACTCGATAATTCAATGGGGTGCGTGTTGGGGAAGCATGACGAATCTGGCCGAAAAGAGCATGTTATTTACTACCTTAGCAAAAAGTTTACCGACTGTGAGACCTAATACTCACTGCTTGAGAAAACTTGATGCGCTTTGGCATGGGCTGCTCGCCGGCTGAGACAATATATGCTGACTCAAACTACCCTATTGATATCAAAGATGGATCCAATCAAGTATATCTTCGAAAAGCCTTCCTTGTCCAGAAGAATAGCAAGATGGCAGATGATCTTAACCGAGTATGCCATCCAATACACAACCCAAAAAGCAATCAAGGGGAGTGTGTTGGCAGATCATTTGGCGCATCAGGCCGTGGATGATTACCAGTCTATGAACTTCGAGTTTCCGGATGAGAACATCATGTTGGTGACCGACTGTGAAAAACCTGGACCGGTGAAGGACCTGAGGAGGGATCCCGATGGTCTATGTATTTTGACGGAGCTTCAAACGCTTTGGGTAATGGTATTGGTGTCGTGATCATATCTCCTAAAGGCTGTCATACTCCATTCACCGCCCGATTATGTTTTAATTGCACCAACAACAAGGAGGGGTATGAAGCATGCATCATGGGCCTGCAAGCAGCTATCGACCTAAGGATCAAGTTCTTAAGTGTATTCGGATATTCCACTCTCGTGGTCAGTCAGATTAAAGGCGAGTGGGATATGAAGCACCCAAATCTTATTCCTTACAAAGAGTACGTATTGACCTTGCTTCCGCATTTTGAGGAGATAACCTTTGAACATTTCCCGAGAGAAGAGAATCAGTTAGCGGATGCGTTAGCTACCATGTCTTCTATGTTCAAGGTCAGGTGGGACAATGAAGCTCCCCAGATCACCATTGAAAGGTTGGACGAACCCGCACAATGTTGTGACATCGAGACTGAAGAGGTAGCAGATAAACCCTGGTTCCACGAGGTAAAGAAGTATCTTGAGGCTCAGGAGTACCCCGAGGGTGCATCTGTTAATGACAAGAAGTTTCTGAGAAGATTCACGGCGAAGTTCTTCATCAGTAATGGTATCCTTTACAAGCGTAACCATGATTCGACCTTACTGCGTTGTGTGGACAAGAACGAGGAAAAAAAGATTATGGAAGAGTTACATGAAGGTACTTTCGGAACTTATTCCAGTGGACACACCATGGCGAAGAAAATCCTACGGGCAGGATATTTTTTGTCTACTATGGAAGCTGATTGTTATCATCATTCTCGAACTTATTGTAAGTGCCAAGTTTATGCTGATAAGGGGAATGTACCTCTAGTTCCTCTGAATGTCTTGATAGCTCCTTGGCCTTTTGCAATGTGGGGCATCGATATGATTGGTGAGATCAGACCTACGGCGTCCAACGGGCATCGTTTCATTCTGGTGGCTATTGATTACTTTACAAAGTGGGTTGAAGCAGCTTCCTTTGCTACAGTGACCAAGAACGTCGTGGCGCGGTTTATTCGGCACAATTTGATCTGTCGATATGGTGTAACAGAGAGGATAATTACGGACAATGGTACAAATCTCAACAATACGATGATCACCGAGCTCTGCAAACAGTTCAAAATACAGCATCGCAACTCTTCTCCTTACCGGCCGAAGATGAATGGGGCTGTTGAAGCAGCTAATAAGAATATCAAGAAGATTGTGTAGAAGATGACGGTGACATACAAAGATTGGCACGAGATGTTACCATTCACTCTTCATGGGTACCGTACCTCAGCGCGGACTTCAACAGGGGCAACACCCTACTCTTTTGACCATTGAGCATCTATATCTTAAGTTCAAAGTAAGTATTATCATTATACCTTAAAATTTGCTAAGTGCTTGAACCAAAGACTTTATCCACAGATGCGTTTAGCTTGATCAATAATCTTTTCCTTCTTGTCAACATGGTTTATCTTTATCAAAACAAAAGTGAATTTGATAAGCTTGATTTTACATTTTTTGGACTTGAGAATAACAGAAAATTTATAGAGAATTGAATTTTCTTCAAAATGGGCTTTGGTTTGGGAAATTTTGATGAAGCATGTGAAAGTTATGCCTGGTCAAAGTTCAGTTGACTTCTCCTAAGGAAACCCTAATTTGGCAATTCTTGACTTTTTGTGATATGAGGGCTTTTTCTTGAGGAATCATGATCAACCCTTTATCAAATGATGAATATAAATTCAAAATGTTAATGTTGACCAAAATTCTTGAAGTTTTACTGTATGTTGAACATAATTGACTTTTCATCAATATAATTTATTTTCAATCATCGGAGTCATTGATTGAGAAAAGTTTTGATGTAGGGCTTGAAACTTGACATGGACTTTGTTGAGGACCTATGAAGAACCATGGGATCCACTTGAGACCTTTGAAAACCAAATTTCCTTGAGAAACTCCAAACCCTGGTTGTGGGCTTTTGGCTCAGGAGGTGCCTCTTGACTAGTCAACCCTTGAGTGTTTTGGGTATTTGAGAATCCTTGAATGGATGAATGTCTTGAGAAAAATGTGAGGGAAAATTTTGGGGTACAACACAAGTGTACTTCTGCTGCAACTCACATCAAGCTAGCAAAATATGATTAAGTAATTGATATGGATCAAAGTCTCTATAGAAGTATGATTGGCAGTCTTCTTTACCTCACATCTAGTTGCCCACACATCACCTTCTCAACAGGGGTCTATGCTTGTTACCAAGATTAAACAAAAATTAGTCATCTCACTCAAGTTAAAAGAATCATCATGTAAGTTCTTTAGTTTTAAGGTTGGCATTAATTTTTGTAATACAAATAAGACAATAATATGTTAGATAGGAGATGTTAACTTGCTAGCAGGAACAGGTTGAGTAAGAAGTCTTATCTTATGTTGATACATGTTGAGATAAGAAGTTCTCATCATCTGGAATAACATGTCGAATAAGATGTCCTATGAAGAAGCATACGACATTGCTCCTGAGCGAAGCTGAATTAGTGGATTCGGTTATGATTTAAAGGGTGCAAAATATTCTGGGAATATTATGCAATATTATATGGCATTGATTTAAAGGTCTAAAAGAATCAAGTCAAAATATTGAAGAATATGCAGTTTCTAAATATGGGGATATTTTAGGAAACTAATGATTGAAGACCTTATTTATAGAAGAAGTTACTGATGTTTGTAACAGCCAAAGAGCTGTATTTTGAAGGCCCAAATCTAGTTGGGTACAGGTTATAAATAAGAGCTTTGTAACCTAGGATTGGTACCAGGCGAGAATTATAAAGATGTAATCATTTGGTTTGAGTATGTATCCACTCTCTAGGAGAGTTAGTGGAAGTGAATCACTCAGGTTGTGAGATGTTTATTGTGTTCTCACTCAGAAGCTGTGAAGTAATGAGTTGAGAATTGTTCTTGGAGGAAGCTTTGAAGCAACTCCAAGTTGTGTTCTTAGTCAAGAGTCTTGGCTAGGTATTATCATAGAAGTGTGTCTTCCTGTTTGTTTAGAATTGTTTGTTTTATCTCCAATCATTGTCTTTGATTGAAGAGGGATTGAGGAGGGCCTCATATCTAGGTGAGTCTTAGATAGAAATATAGCACGGGTAGTGATTAAATGATTAGGCCATAAACTGGAGGTTTGTTGTAGGGTCTATGAATTAATACTATCATAGTGGATTTGTCCCTATCTCAGTATACCCCTAGAGTAGGAGAGTTGCCCTAAATTGGGTTAACATTTCTGGTGTGTTATTTATGATTTTCAGTACTATTTTTAATGTTTATAGCTTTCCTGTTTGTTTATGTCAGATCAAATGTCTCAACATCTCATAGAACATTTGAGTTCTGTCATACTAGAATTTCAATTGGTATCAGAGTAGGCATTATGTTCTATTTCTGGGTGAGATCCTGGGATGATACTTTTTGGCCATGGGCATGGAAAGAGGTTATTACTGAAAAGTTGTTTGAACTTGGAAAGTTCATATTGTGTTTGAATAGTCCCTAGGAGTGGAGGATGGATTGTTCGTGATAGGGTGTGTATTGGACATGTATGTGTTGTTTTCAAGTGTGTAGCTTTGATGTAAATCTACGATGTTGAGGGTTTGATTTATTTTCAAATCTATGTTAATCTGTTGCACCTAGAGTATGGTGTGTTTGTGCAAAGTTTTATGTTGTGCCTAAAGGTTATTGAGGAGTTTTTTGGTTTGTGTTCTACTGCATTTATATTTGATGGAAAACTCCTGGTGGTTTTGTGTGTTGAGTCTTCAATACTCTATTCTCCTATGAAGGTGTACCCCATGGTGTGGTGATACTTGAGGATAGGTTCAACTAGCTTGTTGGAGTTTCCAAGGATACTTGAGGTTTATCCAAAGTCTACTCATAAAGGAACTCTTATATGAGTTTGTTTAAGAGATATCTGGTAGAGCCATTTTATTTTTTCTTCCCACCCTAAAAGGCCAATCTCCAGGCTTTGATAGAGGATCTCTTGGTGTGTTCCTTGTGAAGGGAACTGATGTCCTACCAGATGTTGGAATATCAAAACAGAAGATTATGTTGAACCTTGTTGGATAAAGGTAGGGCATAGAAGATGCTTGGGTGATGAATAAATGTGTTTCGATCACTTATGTTTGGAAGCTACTTCTGATCTAGAAGAGGAGGCATATGTGTCTTGTGTCTAAGAAGTTTCTTTGCTAGAAACATGTCTTGGATAAGTATGTTGGTCAATACATTATCAACATATTGGGCACTCATTAGATTAGTTTATTTCTGATATATGTGAGCTAGAGTACAAAGGCTGTGATTTATTTTCCTGAGGAGGCTTGATAAATTTATCTCATCCAGATCCTTTATGTGGAGGTCAAGCTCAGATGTCAAGGACATTTTCTCTAACATCTGGAAGATCCTTTTGATCAAAGGAGACAAATTTATGAAGTCTTGTTTATGGCCATAGAACATATTATGTTTAAAGGGAAGTAATGGATTAACCACAGGATGTACAACTACTGTATTATTTACAAGGCACTTTTAGGAGTTAATAAGGGGGAGTCATTAATTATAAGCTATAAGAACTTGAAGAAATTTTAGACATAATATCTTGACATCTTTATGTTGAGAATTTGTTTTTCTCAATATGTCTGGTGGTGCTTTTCATATATAAGATGAAGGTTGTTTACTCTAACTTGGTACTCTTATCAAGTCTATGATAGCATGAAACTCTTGTTATGTTGTTATGGAAAGGTCTTTCAAGGATTGCCTGCATTGAAGTTGTGTCAACCGAAATTCTATAGTTGATTGGTGTCTGCACTGTTGAAATGTCATGTAATTCACCTAGGATGGGCATTTCAGGTTGTTTGAAGAAAGGAGGAGTTATTAGTTTTAGGACCAAATGATTATGGTTCCCTGGTATCTATAGGAATTTCCTCTCTCTTCTAAGGTTTAGTTATATGGTGTCCTCACATAATGGAACAAATGTTTTGCAAGGATTGAAGGGAATCTTTGTGTATTGGAGAAGCAAACTTATTCTGAATAGTTTGTTTCATGATAACTAGTAAATTCCATTATTGTTGAAGTCTACTCCATATACCTGTTAGAGGGAATCTCCTCTTTAGGTGCAGAAGGATGGCATCCAGCACCTTAAAGTCAGACAGGAGGTATAAACATTATGCTTATAAGAAGAAATCTTCTTGAGGTGTGCATGCTCTGCATGTATTGGTCTGAGTTTGAAGGTTTATCAACTACTGATGGTTGATCCTCTTGTATCCCTTGAAAGAGTTATGGATTACTATGGTGTCTCCATACCATAGTTGATGGTGAAATTCATGTGTTTGAGACTGATTTCATATCTGATGTTAGAACATTATCTCAGAGTGAGTTTTATTCCTTCAGTCAAGGAAGTTGTTGTTGTCCAGAGTGGAGTTTAAGGTCAAGCCGCTGACCTAATCTGTAATATTTTATGGTGTGAATGAATGTCATCAGTGGGTGCCATACGTATGCAGAAGAAGGATGTCATACCAAATTGTCCTACCTTGTGTGAGAAGGTAATCTTATTTGACCTATGATAAATACTTTGACGGGAGCTGAGTATTTGTTTATCCTCTAAGGAGGTTGTGCATGAGACTGATGGTGAATACTTTGATGGGAGACTAAGTATTTGTCTGAGGAGATTATGCAATTCTGCATTATGAACATTGGTTTCAGAGAGTATGTGAGAGTTTATTTCTCTCCATAACATTCAGGTGTTTGGAATAACCTGAGTAAGCTACACTGGTTTTTGTTCTAATGGGAGATTCTTAAAGGATTTCTATGCACCATGAGTCCTTTGAATGATAGATCAAGAACCAGAATGACTGGGATATGTATTATGGAGTTGATGTCCCACATGATTTCTTAACATCATGATTGATGATGGCGGTTTTGTTTTTAAAGCTTGGGATTGTGCATGTATAGTTGGATGCTCAAGCATTATTGTAAGAAGTTGCATTTCTGGCTATATGGATTAGAAGGTGGAGAGTCTAATCATATCTACAGTATTATGCTTGGTAAATGCATGACTACTTTGTTGAAGACTCCACTAGTATCAGCAACTACTAGTGGATGTAAGGGCAGAAGACTGCTGACATATACTAAGGTCTGAGCAGAGTGTTTAGAGGAGGTTTTTTTCTTCTGTTGCAAGTCACTCCGGACGAGTGTTGATAATTTGGATCTTAATAAAGCTTTTAAGCAAACTAAGAAGTTTTGAAAATTGTGAGTGACTTCACACCTAGTATGCATCATATCTTGCTTACTCAAAAGGTCATGATACATAGTGTTGTTATGAATGGATAGTAATCATATGTGTCCTTGTGTTGTGAAGAAGTCATAGTGCTTGGATGTATTCTCAAGTAATGAGAGTATCTGACTCTGGTATGACTCTACCGAGGAAGTCGGGGTTCAGCAAATGTGGGAAGTGTTGTCCTTCAACATGAAAGCATGAAGACTTTCATGGGCTTTCATCTAGTGCTGAAATTTTCATCTTCAACTGGAGCATTAGTTATTCATGACAAGGGGTGTAACGCCCGTAATTTAATTAATTATTTAAATTAAATTATTTTTGGAATATTTGTGAAGTTGTGTGGTGATTAGTTGGAATTAATTATTTTGTTAAGTGGTGGAATAATATTAGAAGGATAATATTATTTTATGTGGGCTTGTTTTAAAGGAATAAAAGTAGTAAAAGGAGGGTGTATTAGTTTTAAGCCCATTAAGGAATAAAGAGAATAATAGGGTTATTTTATTATTGTTAGAATAAGGAGAAAAGAAGAAGCAATAAGAAGAATAAGGGTTAGGGGAAGAAGGGAACGTGACAGCTGTTGGAAAGGAGGAAAGAGGAAAAACGGAAATTCAACCGGAAAAGTTATAGAGCAACCTTCAATCCAAGGTAAGGGTGGGGTTCTGACTCTATAATAGGGTTCATGATAATTGGTATGTGGGGTTAGAGGTGAAATGTTGTTTTGTTCATGATTGAATTATGTATGATGTTTTATGATGGAAATTGATGATTGAAAGATGAATAACGATGTCCTAATACTGTATATTTGATGTAGAATTACAGGGTAATGATAATCGATGAATTACCTATGATTAGGAGATGTTCATAGGGCCTAAGGTATGGAACCCATAATGAAAACGCAGAGAAAATCGCAGAGATTATCCTTAGAAGAGAAGTATGTGTCGACCCCAAATGGTATGTGTCGATACAAGAATGATGTTAGACTCAGTATGAGTCGACACCAAGGAGTCATGTGTTAATACAAGAATGTTGTTAGACTCAGTATGAGTCGACACCAAGGAGTCATGTGCCGTTACATGAGGGCTTCCAGAATCAGGATGAGTCGATACGTAAGGGCACGTGTCGATACATGTAGTAGGGCAGACTCAATATGAGTCGATACAAGAGAGGATGTGTTGACTCATATGGTATGTTTAGTTCAGTATGCGTCGATCCAAGGCGTTACGCGGTGATCCATGTTGTCTGGTTTTTGACAGATTCGTTTTCCCAAGGCTGTAACTTGAGTTTTCGGACTCCGTTTGAGGTGTCGTTTGAAGCGTTGAATAGCTAATGCAATGAGCTTTATTCTTACGGATTAAAATGAAGAATGGGAAGGATAATCCTAGGTTCCAAGTTAAGATTTGAGTTACTTCCCGTGTTAAACTTTATGCTGATTTTTGTGAAGAATGATGAGGATGATATGATTATAGATTGTTGTTTGGGTTGTAACAGTAGGATTAATGATGATAATGATGCAGTAGTACAGAATAGTAATATGTAGAGGTTTAGTGATTTAGAAGTAACCCTTAGTTGATTAACTAGTTATATGCAATATCATGTTGTAGGCCTATGGCCAACGTTTCGAGAATTACAAATTGTTGTTGTAATGTTGTTGTGGCTGATTTGCTGTGAATTATGATGATATATGATGTTTGATGAATTATGATGATATATGATGTTTGATGAATTATGATGATATATGATGTTTGATGAATTATGATGATATATGATGTTGATGAACGATGTTGAGATGCCTCTAATAATTGGCAGCTTTTAAGATATAGGCTTATAGCCAATGACGATGTTATGTTGAGGTGTTGTTAAATATGGTGTTGTCATTACATTCATGACCGTGTCGCATACATTGCATTTCAAGATGGAGCTTATGCTCGTTAAAGATGGCATGTATTGGCGAATATTAAGATGAAGGCTTATGCCTTGTTGATGCCTCTATTTATTGGAAGATTTTTAAGATAGGAGTTCTGCTCCAATGGTACCACATGCATTTGCATAGTATTGAGTCGCATTATATGATTACATAAAGAAGTTGTGTATTGATGTTGTGAATATGTATTATTGTTGCGATTATTGTTGATTATAAGATGAGAAGTGGTGATGTTATGTGATCTAATTTAATATATTAATTATCATACGCTTTATTATATTATTAGATATCTCACCCCTTCTGTTTGAATGTTACCCTTGCATTGGTAACGTGCAGGTAATCGAGAGTGAAGGTTGTATACCTTCGGTAATTCGAGTCGGTGTCATTGCTCTGATATGTAACACTCGGGGGGATGAACGCTTGTTGCTTTTTATTGTTGATTATTCAGTTGTTGAACTTTAAGTTGATTATTATTAAATATGTGTTATTTTGAAGTTGTTGTAACAATGGTAAAGATGTTATTAAGAATTCGGCTGCGTAGATGTCTAAATTGTTGAATTAAGAGATTAATTTGTTACGATGATGGTTCATCCGAAGTTTTAATGTGTTACGTATCCACGATGAATGCATTGAGTTTTTGAAAGATGAATTTGTAACGTCCTGATTCATTTGTATGAATGATTTAATTACTCTGATTTGTTTATATAATTGTCGAGTAGAATTGGGGTGTTACGAAGTTGGTATCAGAGCAAAGGTTGGTTGGTCTGACCTTGTTGTCGAGTCGTAGTTGTCTGACAATCGTGTATTGTTAATTTGATTTCTAACTGTTGTTTATGTTTTAGTGATAAGTTGAGATGGCTGGAAGGAATGATGTTGCACTTGTTGCTGCTTTAGAAGCAATGGCTCATGCGATGGAAAATCAGCCGAATGCTGACGGAAATGCTGGATCTCGTAGGTTGGCGACCTTCCACAGAGAGAATCCGCCTACGTTCAAGGGAAAGTATGATCCTAATGGAGCATTGGATTAGTTAAAATAGATTGAGAGAATCTTCTGTGTGATGGACTACACTCCAACGCAGAAGGTTCGGTATGGTACTCATATGCTAGCAATCGAGGCTGACGACTGGTGGCTAGAGACTTGTTAGAGATTGGAAGCTACAGGTGAGAATGTCACTTGGGCTATGTTCCGTAGGGAATTTCTGAGGAAGTACTTTCCTAAAGATGTTCGTGGTAAGAAGGAGATTGAATTCCTTGAGCTGAAACAAGGGAATATGTCGGTTGTTGAGTATGCTGCCAAGTTTTATGAGTTGGCTAAGTTTTATCCGCACTACGGTGAGGCAAATGCTAAATTTTCAAAGTGTATTTGAGAATGGGTTGCGTCCGAAGATCAAGAAGGTAGTTGGATACCAGAAGATCCGTGTCTTTGCTGATTTGATTGATAGTTGCAGAATTTATGAAGAGGATAATAATGCTCATTACAAGATTATCAGTGAGAAGAGGGGTAAGCACCAACAAAAGCATGGTAAGCCTTATGATACCCCAGCTGGTAAAGGCAAACAGAAAGTTGCTCAGGGTCATAGGACTAGCGGAGGAGATGCTTCTGCTGGTGTGGTTTATTTTAAACGTGGGAAACCTGGGTATAAGAGTAATGTGTGTACTACTGAAGTAAAGAGGTGTTTCTGTTGTGGTAAGAATGGACATGTTGTATCTGAGTGCAAGCATAAGGATGTGATTTGTTTCAATTGTAGTGAAGAAGGGCACATCCGTAGTCAGTTTCAGAAACCAAAGAGGGGTCAGACAAGTGGTAAAGTGTTCGCTTTGGTTGGGGATCATACAGCAGCTGAGGACAAACTTATCAGAGGTACATGTTTCATTAATAGTACTCCTTTAGTTACTATTATTGATATCGGTGCTACTCATTGTTTTATTATTGCTGATTGTGTTGAAAGATTGGGTCTTATGTTGTCTTCTATCAATGGTGAAATGGTCATCGATACTCCAGCCAAGGGGTCGGTGACTACTTCTTTTGTGTGTTTAAAGTGTCCCTTGTCGATCTTCGACAGAGACTTTGCTGTTGATTTAGTTTGTTTACCGTTAAGAGGTTTGGATGTGATTTTGGGCATGAACTGGTTAGAGCATAACTATGTTCATATTAATTGTTATAACAAGTCTGTGAGGTTTTCTACTCCTAAAAAAGAGGAAGATAGTTTGTTGTCTACTAAACAGGTGAAAAGGTTGATGCAAGAAGAAACACAGGTGTTCTCGTTGATGGCGTCGATATATCTAGAGACTCAAGCTATAATTGAGGAATTGCAGGTGGTGTGTGAATTTCCTGAAGTTTTCCCTGATGAAATTCCTGATGTACCGCCAGATAGGGAAGTTGAATTTGCTATTGACCTTGTACCTGGTACCAGACCTGTGTCTATGTCACCATACAGGATGTCTACATCTGAATTGTTAGAGTTAAAGAAGCAATTGGAAGAGTTACTTGAGAAGAATTTTGTAAGACCAAGTGTATCGCCATGGGGAGCTCCAGTGTTGTTAGTAAAGAAGAAAGATGGAAGTATCCGCTTCCAAGAATAGATGACTTGATAGACCAATTGGTGGATGCTCGTCTGTTTAGTAAGATTGACTTGAGGTCGGGTTACCATCAGATTAAGGTGAAGGATGAAGATATCCAGAAGACGGCCTTCAGAAAGTGTTATGGACATTATGAGTATTCGGTGATGCCTTTCGGTGTTACTAATGTGCCAGGAGTATTCATGGAATATATGAATCGTATCTTTCATACTTATTTGGATCAGTTCGTGGTAGTGTTCATTGATGATATTTTGATTTACTCTAAGTCAGAAGAACAGCATGCAGAACATTTAAGAGTAGTATTGCAAGTGTGGAAAGAGAAGAAGTTGTATGCAAATTTTTCCAAGTGTGAATTCTGGTTAAAGGAGGTTAGTTTTCTTGGCCATGTGATCTCAGGTAGTGGCATTGTTGTAGATTCATCGAAGGTTGATGTTGTGTTGCAATGGGAAACTCTGAAGTCAGCTACTGAGATTAGAAGCTTTTTGGGATTAGTTGGTTACTATAGAAGGTTTATCGAAGGTTTTTCTAAGTTGGCACTTCCGTTAACTAAGTTGACTTGTAAAGGTAGAGCTTTTGCATGGGATGTTCAGTGCGAAGAAAGTTTTGCAGAATTGAAGAAGAGGTTGACGTCGGCTCCGATTTTGACGTTGCCTAATCCAGGAGAGCCTTTTGTGGTGTATTATGATGCTTCTAAGATGGGTTTAGGAGGTGTGCTTATGTAGAATGGTAAGGTAGTTTCTTATGCATTAAGGCAGTTGAGGACTCATGAGAAGAACTATCCTACGCATGATTTAGAGCTTGTTGCAGTTGTCTTTGTGTTGAAGATTTGGAGGCATTATCTTTATGGTTCTAGATTTGAAGTGTTTAGTGATCATAAGAGCTTAAATTATTTATTTGATCAGAAGGAGTTGAATATGAAGCAACGAAGATGGTTGGAATTGTTAAAGGATTGTGATTTCGGTTTGTATTATCATCCAGGAAAGGCGAATGTGGTAGCTGATTCATTGAGTCGAAAGACTTTACATATGTCGGAAATGATGGTTAAAGAGTTGGAATTAATTGAACAGTTTAGAGATATGAGCTTAGTTTGCGAGGTTACGCCGCAAAGTGTTATGTTGGGTATGATGAAGATTAATAATGAATTTCTAGATAGTATCAGAGAAGCTCAGAAGTTGGATGTAAAACTGGTAGATTCGATGGTTGGAATCGATCAGTCTAAGGATAATGATTTTAAGCTAGATGCGCAAGGTGTGCTAAGATTTCATGACCGGATTTGTATTCCTGATGATGCTGAGATGAAGAAAGTGATACTTGAAGAGAGTCATAGAAGTAAGTTGAGTATTCATCCAGGAGCTACAAAGATGTATCAAGATTTGAAAGGTTTGTTTTGGTGGCCTGGAATGAAGAGTGATGTGGCTCGGTTTGTGTATGCATGTTTGACTTGTCAGAAGTCGAAAGTTGAACATCAGAAGCCTGCAGGGTTGATGCAACCGTTAGAAGTTCCAGAATGGAAATGGGATAGCATTTCGATGGACTTTGTGACGGGGTTGCCTAATTATTTAAGAAGACATGATTCGATTTGGGTGATTGTTGATAGACTTACAAAGTCGGATCATTTTATTCCTATTAACATCAGTTTTCCAGTGTCGAAGTTGGATTAGATTTAAACTAGTGTGATTGTGAAGCTGCATGGTGTTTCTTTAAGCATTATGTCAGATAGAGACCCAAGATTTACTTCTGACTTTTGGAAGAGTTTGCAAGAAGCGTTGGGTTCTAAGTTGAGGTTGAGTTCAGCATACCATCCTCAGACATATGGTCAGACTGAAAGGACTATCCAATCGTTGGAAGACTTGTTGAGGGAATGTGTTCTTGAGCAGGGAGGTTCGTGGGATACTTATCTTTCGTTGATAGAGTTCACCTATAATAACAGTTACCATTCCAGTATTGGGATGACACCTTTTGAAGCATTGTATGGTCGAAGATGTAGAACTCCTTTATGTTGGCATGAATCTGGTGAAAGTGTAGTACTTGGACCTGAAGTTGTTCGTGAGACTACTGAGAAGGTGAATTTGATTCGAGAAAAGATGAAAGCTTCCCAAATTAGACACAAGAGTTATCATGACAAGCGAAGGAAAGATTTAGAATTTCAAGTGGGTGACCATGTGCTTTTGAGAGTTACACCTGTGACTGGTGTTGGGCGAGTGTTGAAGTCTAAGAAGCTCACTTCTCGTTTTATTAGACCATATCAGATTTCGAAGAGAGTGGGGAATATTGCTTATAAAGTGGCTTTACCGCCTAACCTTTCGAATTTTCATGATGTTTTTCATGTGTCTCAACTCCGGAAGTATATTTCAGATCCATCTCATGTGATTCATATGGATGATGTTCAAGTACGGGATAATCTTACGGTGGAGATGATGCATGTACATATCGTAGATGGTGAAATAAAGACTCTGAGGGGGAAATATATTGCTTTGGTTAAAGTTGTTTGGCTAGGGGCTGCCGGAGAAAGCATGACTTGGGAGTTGGAGAGCAAGATGTGACACTCTTATCCTGAGTTGTTTGATTAAGGTAAATTTTCGATGACGAAAATATTCTAAGTGGAGGAGAGTTGTAACGCCAGTAATTTAATTAACTATTTAAATTAAATTATTTTTGGAATATTTGTGAAGTTGTGTGGTGATTAGTTGGAATTAATTATTTTGTTAAGTGGTGGAATAATATTAGAAGGATAATATTATTTGATGTGGACTTGTTTTAAAGGAATAAAAGTAGTAAAAGGAGGGTGTATTAGTTTTAAGCCCATTAAGGAATAAAGAGAATAATAGGGTTATTTTATTATTGTTAGAATAAGGAGAAAAGAAGAAGCAGTAAGAAGAATAAGGTTTAGAGGAAGAAGAGAACGTGAAAGCTGTTGGAAAGGAGGAAAGAGGACAAACGAAAATTCAACCGGAAAAGTTATAGAACAACCTTCAATCCAAGGTAAGGGTGAGGTTTTGACTCTATAATAGGGTTCATGATAATTGGTGTGTGGGGTTAGAGGTGAAATGTTATTTTGTTCATGATTGAATTATGTATGATGTTGTATGATGGAAATTGATGATTGAAATATGAATAACGATGTCCTAATACTGTATATTTGATGTAGAATTACAGGGTAATATAATCGATGAATTACCTATGATTAGCAGATGTTCTTAGGGCCTAAAGTATGGAACCCGTAGTGAAAACGTAGAGAAAATCGAAGAGATTATCCTTAGCAAAGGAGTATGTGTCGACCCCAAATGGTATGTATCGATAAAAAGAATGTTGTTAGACTCAGTATGAGTTGACACGAAGGAGTTATGTGTCGATACAAGAATGTTGTTAAACTCAGTATGAGTCAACACAAAGGAGTCATGTGTCGTTACATGAGGGCTTTCAGACTCAGGATGAGTCGATATGTAAGGGCGTGTGTCGATACATGCAGTAGGGAAGACTCAGTATGAGTCGATACAAGAGAGGATGCGTTGACTCATATGGCGTGTTCAGTTCATTACGCATCGATCCAAGGCGTTACGCGTCGATCCATGTTGTCTGGTTTTTGACAGATTCATTTTCCGAAGGTTGTAACTTGAGTTTTCGGACTCCGTTTGAGGTGTCGTTCGAATTGTTGAATAGCTAACGCAATGAGCTTTATTATTAAGGATTAAAATTAAGAATAGGAAGGATAATCCTAGGTTCCAAGTAAAGATTTGAGTTACTTTCCGTGTTAAACGTTGTGCTGATTTTTGTGAAGAATAATGAGGATGATATGATTATAGATTGTTGTATAGGTTGTAACAATAGGATTAATGATGATAACGATGCAGTAGTACAAAATATTAATATGTAGAGCTTTATTGATTTAGAAGTAAGCCTTAGTTGATTAACTAGTTATAGACAATATCATGTTGTAGGCCTATGGCCAACGTTTCGAGAATTACGAATTGTTGTTGTAATGTTGTTGTGGCTGATTTGTTGTAAATTATGATGATATATGATGCTTGATGAATTATGATGATATATGATGTTTGACGAATTATGATGATATATGATGTTTGATGAATTATGATGATATATGATGTTGAGATGCCTCTAATAATTCGTAGCTTTTAAGTTGTAGGCTTATAGCCAACGACGATGTTATGTTGAGGTGTTGTTAATTATGGTGTTGTCATTACATTCATGATTGTGTCGCATACATTGCATTTCAAGATAGAGCTTATGCTCGTTAAAGATGGCCTATATTAGCGAATATTAAGATGAAGGCTTATGCCATGTTGATGCCTCTACTTATTGGCAGATTTTTAAGATGGGAGTTCTTCTCCAATGGTACCACATGCATTTGCATAGTATTGAGTCGCATTATACGATTGCATAAAGAAGTTGTGTATTGATGTTGTGAATGTGTATTATTGTTGCGATTATTTTTTATTATAAGATGAGAAGTGGTGATTTTATGTGATCTAATTTAATATATTAATTACCATACGCTTTATTATATTGTTAGATATCTGACCCCTTCTGTTTGAATGTTACCCTTGCGTTGGTAACGTGCAGGTAATCGAGAGTGAAGGTTGTATACCTTTGGTAGTTCAAGTCGGTGTCATTGCTCTGATATGTAACACTCGTGGGGATGAATGCTTGTGGCTTTTTATTGTTCATTATTCATTTGTTGAACTTTAAGTTGATTATTATTAAATATGTGTTATTTTGAAGTTGTTGTAACGATGGTAAAGATGTTATTAAGAATTCAGTTGCGTAGATGTCTAAATTGTTGAATTAATAGATTAATTTGTTACGATGATGGTTCATCTGAAGTTTTAAAGTGTTACGTATCCACGATGAATGCATTGAGTTTTTGAAAGATGAATTTGTGACATCCTGGTTCGTTTGTATGAATGATTTTATAACTCTTATTTGTTTATATAATTGCCGGGTAGAATTGGGGTGTTACAAGGGGAGTCATGTATTTGTTTGTGGATTGTTGTTTCAATGGTACATATATTGTTTATATAGAGTGTTCTTCAAGATTATGGAGATCTTATTCCTCTTATGAGGATGTGATGTCATACAAAATGTTATGACATTATGAAATTTTTGGTGATCTTGATAAGGCATGGTTGGTTTTAGCCATGTAAAGTTGGGTATTTAAATCAGAAGTTTACATATCTCATGTGTGTTTAATGGTTGAGTCTGAGAGAATTTATTTTTCTCTACAGATTTTTTCGAGGACTCTCTAAGGGTCTTTAATATTGATGGATGTCACAAATGTGATATTTTGAAGTCTTGGTGTATGTCACCAAGTCTAAGTGAAAGGAGAACACTTAGAATCTCGCAGAAGACAGTGTGGATAAAGATGTGTTGGTTAATATTTGTGCTTGCAATGTCTGACTAGATGCCAGAACATTATTCAAGGCATGTTTCCTGTAAGACCAACAAGGGAGTGATATGGACAGTTTAATCAAACACGTGCCAGAAGGTGTGTTTGACAATACATAAGCATGTATTGGGACTGGTTCTTTTCAGCAGAAATAGTCCAGAGCTATTAAAGACGTTCAAAGATATTCTTGAATGGTGCATATTATTATTTGGTGGCAGTTTCTCCTCAAATAATGTTTCCTTTGACCAAGATTATTTCTACATTCAAGGACCGTTATTTCCAAAGAAAATAACCAGCTATTTATAGAAGGTTCTCATGTCCTCTTTCACCATATGAGTGTTCATCATCATAATGGGTTTTATTTACATTTGGGTAAGTTGTGCCTGGGTTTGGTATTGTGAAGGCTTCCTTTGCCATGTTTCGGCTAAAAAGGGGGAGAAATATGGTGATCAAGGTGCTTAAGGGGCTCGACTGATTAATCTGGAGGCTGTTTTTATAGATCTAACACAAATATGTCGGATAAGAAGTTTTATATCCTATGCATGCATTGTTTTGTGACTTGTGATCTGAGTTATGAACACAGTTGTGACCTGTTTTCTGATTTACCAGGAGTGGTGGTTGATTTGTCTAGGTCGACTGGTGGTTGTTGATCAAAAAATTGGTTAAGTAATCTCTTGTGCCACCACTGATCTTCTGTGACAAGGAATGGTTCCTGGTTTGAGGGGGAGTATCATATATCTTCTTCCTCACGTACACCAAATGACTTCAGGACTTTGTACTCATTTTCTTGAAGGTGATGTTCTTTGGTGATGGGTTTGGTACTGCAATGGAGCTTATTTAAAATGCTGAAAAGAAGATGTCGAATAAGATGTTCTGACATCTTATCTGAAGACTGACTCCATGGTGATGTACTGCTGAGTTCAGTAGTTGCTGAAGACTATTGTTGAAGAATTGTTTTGATTTATTGATGTAATTTGGGTTCTAATTTTTATTATTTAATTGCCAAAATTTTCAAAAGGAGGAGATTGTAAGTTCCTTAGTTTTAGGGTTTGCATTAATTTTTGTAAAACAAATAAGACATAAATATGTTAGATAGGAGATGTTAACTTGCTAGCAGGAACAGGTTGAGAAAGAAGTCATATCTTATGTTGAGACAAGTTGAGATGAGAAGTTCTCATCATCTAGAACAACATGTCAGATAAGATGTCCTATGAAGGATCATACAACATCGTGCCTGAGCTGAGCCAAGTTAGTGGATTCCGTTATGATTTAACAAGTGCAGAATATTCTGGAAATATTATGCAATATTATATGGAGCTGAATTAAAGGTCTAGAAGAATCAAGTCAGAATATTGAATAACATGCAGTTTCTAAATATGGAGATATTTTAGGAAACTAATAATTAAATACCTTGTTTATAGTAGAAGTTATTGTTGTTTGTAACAGCCAAAGATCTGTATTTTGAAGGCTCAAATCCAGTTGGGTATAGGTTATAAATAGAAGCTTTGTAACTTAGGATTGGTACCATCCGAGAATTATAAAGATGTAATCATTAGGGAAGAGTTTGTAGCCACTCTCTAAGAGAGTTGGTGTAAGTGAATCACTCGGGTTGTGAGATGGTCATTGTGTTCTCACTCAGAAGATGTGAAGTAATGAGTTAATAATTGTTCTTGGAGGAAGCTTTGAAGCAACTCTAAGTTGTGTTCTTAGTCAAGAGTCTCGGTTAGGTATTGTCATGGAAGTGTGTCTTCCTATTTGTTTAGAATTGTTTATTTTGTGTCTATGAAGAATTCAAAGAAGTCTTTAGTGGAAACAATGGAACCCAAATCCCACGGTTAACATGCATGGGGTCAAGATAAAAGGTGTTGTTCTTCAAGGGAAGGTCGATGGTCCGACCAGAGGTACTCCCCCCCATAAATCCTCTGAAAGAGGTCAAAAATAAGAAGCTAAGGAAGACAGATAATTGATCTTCAAAGGCATCGCTCACTATTTTCGATTTCACCAGGAAATGAAAGGACGATGATAAGGAAATGATATTACTAAAAATCAAGCAGAGTATGAAAATCCTCATATTGAGAAAGTTCTTGATGTTTTTCTAATTCAAATCATTGTTCCAATAGATACCTAAGGTAATGCTACTAGAATAAAACCTTCTAACACAATTTTTGATAATGTATTTAATGATGTCTCAATGACAACTTCTGAGGTTTCCAAAACAAAAAGTCAAGATGTCAATGTTGAATATCTTACTCAAACTCTAGACATAATCCATGCATGTGATAAGCCTGAAGGATATAAAAACACAACAAATGGGGGGTTTGAATTGGGGTTTTCAAAAATAAAACAATATGACATGTTTGGTTATCCTAGTTCATTTGAACTCAAACTACTCCAGTCCATCTGCCAAGGTGATTTTTCCTCTCTCAAACGAGGTCTTAATCCACTAATCAAAACTTCATAACACAAACACAATGACTACTGTAAATGTCTTCTTGAGTCTAAACCACAACTTGGTTTCTCAAGATATTACAAAATATAAATCAATAAAGATGTATACAAATGGTGTTTCTAAAAAAATATATCACAATCGTGATGTATACACAAGATTAAAGTACAAGAGAGAGCTAGTAATGATATTTCTTTTTGTATGCGCAGTAGTGTTGTATTTTGATTCTTCTTCATAGTCTTCTTTATATAGGTGAGGCATATGGGACATGAGTAGATGTATTTGGAAGCTTGATAAAGTGTTGTTAATTTACTTTCTAAAAATATAGATCTTGTCTTGGTTCAGTTGTTACTTTTTGATTTGTAATAACTGGGTTGTAACGCATCAAAAAATTTCTTCTTTGAGATCTTATCAGAATGAGAATGTTACCGTTGAGACTTTAGATCATCAGAGTTTCTTGATATACATATGATTATAACTTGGATGAGATAGACACTGTGATACGGTGGGAAGAACTGACAGTTTTTGGAATGCTGGTTTGCGTTTTGCATTTGTTTTCGCAAAATGTCGCGGTAAGCAAGAGTCGCCACCGACTTTTATTTTATCCAACAAGGAAAGGAAAAAAGCACAGAAAAATTCCTTTTTCGAGATATTTCTCGAGTTAGGGGGGTAGATTATAGAAAGGGAAGGTGTTAGCACCCTTTATATCCGTGGTTATCCACGGGCTCTTAGGTACTTGCTCATAGTGTTTTCAAAAATTACTTTTCTTTGTGTTTGTGGGTTTGAAAGAAGTTTTTGTTTGAAAAGTGTAAGTGCGAAAAGTTTTTGTTTGGTTTTGAAAGAGCAAGTATTTAAGAACCATCTACCTACTCGAAAAAGGAATCAATTTGTACTAATGTCCTTTAGATAATGCTATCCCGCTATTGATGAGTAGGTATCATCATCGTTGGAGTTTTAAGGGTCAATTCGATTAAGGGACGTGCGGTCACTAAAGCAATGTTAGGACGCCTTAGCGGTAACCCTAATGTCTTAGATCATTTTTCCGAGGCAACCGTTTCGAGGCAACTATGATCTTTGGACAAGAGGGCGACCTCTAAAACTTCCTATACTCAATGACCACATTCGAAGGCAACCAAGTGAGGTGTACCCTAAGAGTGCGCATGTGCGAGTGTGTTGTTTCGGTTAATTTTATCTTTGTACATGCCAATGGTTATCTATGTTGATTTTAGGTTTAATGATTTGATCTTGTCATGCATTCCCTATTATCAAACATCTAACAGTTTATAAGTTGCAGAAATTAAATTGCGGAATTTAAACTAACTATTACAAGGCGTCGGGTATTTACATCGCCAAAAGCAACCCTTGAAATTAAAATGCGAAAAGTAAATAAAGCGATAAAATAATTAAAGTCCTAAATTAAACTATTACATTCCGGGAAACAGATACAATATTGAAATAAATATGGATCGCGTGCGGGAAAATTAAATCGGGCGCATTATAGGGTTTTGACCCTTTGTTATTCAAGAAAAGATTTTTTGGTTTATTTTTGAATTAAAAAGGAATTAAACTAAGTTAATTATTAAATTAATAAAAAAATTAATTAATTAATAAAAATAATATTTTTGGATTTTTGATATTTAAAGAAATAAAAATAAATTAATCAAAGTTAATAAAACCTAATTGTCTAAATTAATTTTAATTATTGCAAAAGATATTAAAGTTATTACCTAATTAAACTAAATTTATTAAATTAATATTTATTAACAAAAATAAAATACTGAAATTTAATTTAAATAAGAAAACAGTTTTTGGTTTTAATTTTATTAAGAAAAAGTTTTAATTGGTTAGTGATTAAATAAATAATATAAAAAAATGATTAAATAAAAAAAAAGAATGAGATAGAAAAAACTCAGTGGGGGGGTTTAGGCCCAATTTGGAGGTTGGAATGGCAACTTTGTGGCCCATTTACATGCAGGCCTCGTTTGATTTTCGGATTCCCTATGTATTGGTTGACTTGAGAATATGATGGACAGCACATCTGGACCACCAGATCTGGCCTGGGGCCATCTGGCGCTTTGATATTTGAGGGAGTGTGATAGGCCACAATTCTTGAAACGCGCTGGAATATCTGAAGAAAAATAGCAAAGTAATATGGGGGGACCTGGGATTCGAACCCAGGTCCTGTAAGTCACAGCATACACTCCACTACCACTCAACCAACGCGCTTCATTTGTTATTATATTGGAAACTAATAATAATATGGGAAAACAATTAAATGCCAGAAAAATATAAAAAAAATAAAGCGTGAAGTATTTGAATCAACCAATGGGAGGGGGGCACGTCTTCATCTTCTTCGTTCAACCCTGGATATTTACCTGCGGATTTATATCCGCAGCTAAATTCGCATGTGCGTTCTAAATTCTATTCTAAGCCATGAAAATCAAATCCAGGACCATGGTCATGCTCGTCTTCCTCCATTGATCATACCTATGTCCATCAATGGCTCCAATTTTGCCTGTAAATAAAATACCCAAAAAAGCAATCTACGAAACCCTAGGTTCAGTTACAGGGCTATGGTTCATATTAATGAAATCAAATAATACAGAAAGCTTGTAAATTGAACAAGGATTATGAATATGCCCATAATTTATGCCAAAGATGCAAGAAATAGGAGTTACGAATTTGAATACAGGGGTATGAAACGGGATGCTTACAGAGTGATTGAGAGGGTGTGAGAGCTTGCTTTTGATTGTAGGAGGTTCAGTGGATACCCAGCAATGGATTGGTGTTGAGATTTGCCCTTGAAAACGCCTCTATGCACGATTTCAGTTTCACACTTTTTCACCTTTTTTCAAGTTTTGCTTTTGATGATTCTACAGCCTCTAACCCCTGAATTCGTGTCCTTTGCATTGTATATGTATGCTGCAATGTATTAGGTCAACAATTGTGAGCTGAATCCTTGTACATCAATGCTTGGAGATTTGATTTGATTCACCATTGATAACCTTCCAATTTTGTCCAAAATCCAATCTTTTTGCACATGGAATGTATGATACGAATTTGATTCACTTGATGATGATGATTAGGTCCTGAAATAGCCAAAAAGAGATCAAATCATCAATGTTTGGATTTTATTTGATTTAAATTGATTAAAAATGAAATAATTCATTAAAAAATCAAATTAAATAATAAAATTGATAAATGGTCATAAGGTTGAAGCTAGGACACGTGTGGAGTGTGATAAGATCAAATCAAGTGGAAAAGAATGGGCCCCTTTGACAAAATTTGAAGTTTTGGGGATAGTTGACTTTTGGCAATTTTGCAAAAATGCCCAATTTCAACAATGAATAACTTCTTCAATTTTGAATTTTTGGAAATGTTCTTGGACTTTTTAGAAAGCTTGATATGTCCTCTAACCAACCCTTTTTTTCTCATATCATTTTGATATTCCACGCTCAAGTTATAAGCTTTGGAAAAAAAGGTGTTTTTGTTGACTTTCAAAAATGACCTATAATGTCCAAATTTATAACTTCTTGTGAGTGCATTTCTTGATCTTTGGGTATGAAGATTGATTGTAGGAAATTGAGTCCTCTTCAAAATGAGATTTGGATGGGCCATTTCTCATAAGGTATGAGAAAGTTATGATTAGTCAAAGTTGAGTTGACATTTCCTACAAAACCCTAATTTAGCAACTTTTGAGTCTTGATAAATTCTGAGAAATCCTTGATGAATCATGATCAACCCTTGATCAAATGATGAAATATCCTTCAAAATGATAATTTTGAAAAAAAATCTTTAAGTTTGACTGTATTTGGGTCACAGTTGACTTTTGCCCTAGCACAATCGATTTTTGGACCCTTTGAGCAATTGACTGAGCAAACTTCCTCTGCAAGGCTTGAAATTTGACATGGATGAACTTGAGAACATATTAGGACATTGGGGAGAACTTGAGGTCATTTGGATGTAAGGACCTTGATGCAACACAAAACCCTAATTTGAGGTTGACTGCCTTTGGAGATGACTTGACTATCCAATTCTTGAGCAATCTTGAGCCACTTGGAGATTATTCTTGCAATATCTTGGGAAATATGAGAGAGAAAATTTTGGGGTACAACAGCTTCCCCTATTCAATTTTCTTAAACCTGAGGATATAGATTTGCTTTCGGGCCTTTTGTGATCCGAAGGTGGAAGATGATTGAACACTAGAGTGCCTAGAAATTTGCACTCGCATGAAGTGGTACCAGCCTTGTGATGTGGGGAATGGGCTTACAGACGCCATTTGGAGATTGTTGATAGGTGGTCTGAACTTCAACTGGAATACGAATCAGGGAGATCTTATCATCGATCTGACTGAACCAGGGAAGGTCTTGAATTAACTTTGATTGGATCGGCATCAGAAAAATCTTCGAATCGATTTAACTGGAACAGACGAAAGTCTTAGAATAACTTCAACTGGAATACGAATCAGGGAGATCTTATCGGCGATCTAACTGAACCAGAGGAGGCCTTGGATTAACTTTGACTGGATCGGCATCAGAAAAATCTTCGAATCGATTTAACTGGACCAGACGAAAGTCTTGGAATAACTTCAACTGGAATACGAATCAGGGAGATATTCGCGTCGATCTGACTGAACCAGAGGAGGTATTGGATTAACTTTGACTGGATTGGCATCAGAGAAATCTTCGAATTGATTTAACTGGACCAGACGAAAGTCTTGGAATAACTTCAACTGGAATACGAATCAGGGAGATCTTCGCAGCGATCTGACTGAACCAGAGGAGGTCTTGGATTAACTTTGACTGGATCGGCATCATAGAAATCTTCGAATCGATTTAACTGGACCAGACGAAAGTCTTGGAATAACTTCAACTGGAATACGAATCAGGGAGATCTTCGCAGCGATCTGACTGAACCAGAGGAGGTCTTGGATTAACTTTGACTAGATCGGCATCAGAAAAAATCTTCGAATCGATTTAACTGGACCAGACGAAAGCCTTGGAATAACTTCAACTGGAATACGAATCAGGGAGATCTTCGCGTCGATCTAACTGAACCAGAGGAGGTCTTGGATATAGCTGAGAATTTTAACTGCATCTTTCCTGAAAGGTAAAGGTCAGTCATATGCAATGCTTGATATGGATCAAGCAATGATGTTCTCAACATAAATGAGATTGTATGGTATAATGCGTATATGCATGTATCGTGATGTGTGGAAATGTAATGTTTTAGCCGGGGAAAATAAATCCCGGATAGCTGCTGGAGAACAGAGTTGAATTCTTCGTTTCCGCTGGGGATGACGAACGAAGATGATTGTGAGAATAGACCTGTCGGAGAAGATAACTCCGTCGGGGAATAAACTGATGAGGAGACTACTATGTGAGGAAGAGATGCTCTGTGGAGGATTCCACTGATAAATTCCGCCGGGATGAATTATCGTTGCTGGTGATATCGAATTTGTTGAGGATTGAATTCCTGTTTGTGAGAGGAAAGAACTTCGCTGGGGACGATCTTTCAGTTGCGAATCGTTGGGGATAACCCTGTTAGACTTTGTGGGGATAATCCTCTGCGTTTGGCTGGGGAGATTTATTTTATACTCCACTGGGGATAGACTTCCAGAGTCTGTTGGGGATGATGCTTCAACTCCGTTGGGGGAGCTTTTTCAGATTGTACTAGGAAAATTTTAACTCCACTGGGGGTATCCTGTATTCTGCGGGGAACATTCTTATACTCTGTCAGGGAATATTAAGATTGCCGGGGATATCAAGCCTTTTTAGTGCTGATGGTAGATCAACTCTGCTTGGGGAGAGCATTGCTGATTTATTTATAGTTGCAAGCATCAGCGGGGGGTGAGCTACCATTACCGTCTTACTCTGCGAGGAGTGAAAGTATCTTAGCCATATTCTTCAGCTGAATCTACCGTTTCACCTGGTGGACAAAGCAACTATACAGTTCGGACAATTCTTATTGCCCCTGTTTCTGATATTACCCGTAATCGCCTTTTGTTTCGCATGTAAATATTCATGAGCAACAATTAATGTCAAATGCATATATCAAAAATGAATATTGGACGTTTTTTCAAAACAAAACAGATAAAGGAAAAACAGTTTGAAACTTTTTTGAAAATGAATTATATTGATTTTGAAGTTTAGCCTGTAAATAGGCGTTTTTGTATAAGAGGCTGACGTCCTAGTAAGAGAACGCCGTCGAATAATAGAATTTACATAATTCGTGAAAAACTAAACAAAACAGCTATGTGAATGATGTAACACCCTCTAAAACCCCGCATATAATTTTCGCAAATATTAAAAAATTATAAACTCAGAGTACATGTAATAATCGAGGAATGCTACAATTCTCTTTTAATAAAATAAATTCCTGTCATGCATAATCTTAGTAGTAACTCATACATGTTTACACAGCGGAATAATTTATTTAATAAAACCAAGTTATAATATTTTCAATCATCAGGGATTAACACCTGGAAAAGTCAACGTCATATTATAACAATTAAAAGAAAATAAACGAGTCTGACTAAAGCAGCTCGACAACCAAACGTTCCCGGAGTTACAACTATCAGAGCATGACCCGGACATACTAAAACGAAACTAAACTAGACACGATAAGCCTTCGCCAAGCGCCTGAGTGAAGCTCCTCAATCTGAAATATTCAACAGTAAGGGTGAGCTTCTCAAAT
Source organism: Vicia faba (assembly GCA_948472305.1). Classification (NCBI taxonomy): domain Eukaryota; kingdom Viridiplantae; phylum Streptophyta; class Magnoliopsida; order Fabales; family Fabaceae; genus Vicia; species Vicia faba. The sequence goes on from OX451736.1 coordinate 178,416,494, forward strand.
ATACATTTGGTTATACATTCATAACAATCAATTCACGAAATCATAAGCATCACCCAATAATTAGCATATTTCATGGTTTACAAAACCTTTACAATTCATACATCCATGACATATTGCCTTTCATATTTGCAAATATTCATCAAACATCATCAACCATTTATCAAATCATACGTGCATACAAACAATCAAATATAACATTGGAAAAACCATCCATTCATGTTATATTCGAGTAATGCAACACACCCATGCATGTGGTACCACTTCACCGCCCCATTAAATCGCGGGTCACGGATAACTCACCGTTCCATTATATCGCGGACACGGCTACCACCTCAACGTTCCATTAAATCGCGGACACGTATATTGGCCACCATGTTAATTCCACACAATGGGAATTAACAAATGCAACATGATATGTAAGTATGTAACACTCAGCATACTATGGACATCGATCAACATATCATGCACATCAACAATATCAAACATAACATGATATGAAATAGCATGTAACCACTCAGCATACCATTTAAACATCAATCATATCAAGTTACGAATAGCATGTAATCACTCAGCATACTATTCAAACATCAACCAATCACATCAATTATATCATAATTCATGCTCGATAACATATCTAAAAGCATGGCAATAAAAATCCAATATCAAAACACTGAAACCAAAAATTCAGAAAATCATCACAGCAGAGCAACACGGGTGCCCGTGTTGTGCAACACGGCCCGTGTTGTGCAGCACGTCCAGAAAAACGCACATTTTATTTTTATCAGTACAGGGGATCTGACACGGGTACCCGTGTTGTGCAACACGGCCCGTGTCGTGCAACCAGAAGCACACCCTCTTCCAACACAGAAGAGCAACACGGGCACCCGTGTTGTGCAACACGGCCCGTGTTGCTGAGCGCGTACAGGATTTTCCTGAACCTGTAGCAGCTCAGAAACAGCAGTCCAAACGCGGGAAAACGTCCGCCAAAACGCGCATTTCAGTACCTAACGCATCGAGTTTGTACAATTCACAACAACACCACAATATCCAAGTTACCAACAATTATTATAATAACCTTAATCGGGGATTAACCGTCCTTTTGGGGAATTCTACTGACACTGAGGTTATCCCTACAACTTCCAAGGTAAATTCACGATCATGATATATACTCCCAATTCCTCATTTGGGACCTAAAACTCTTAATCGATTCATAAAATTTGGGAACCTAACCCCTTTCTAACAAGGTTCAGTCCTACGGTTATCGATCCCTAGAAACATCTAACAATTGGGATTTTCCTACAATTACCCGAATCAACCGTACATAAACCCATAAACAAATATAAATCGAGTATAAACCCCCCTTACCTTATCAATTAGCAGCTTTGAGTTCTTGGGCGGTGTTCTTCGTTCTCCGTTCCTCGTACCTTCAGAGCTCTATTTTCCCAAATTCCAACTTCTGTGTTAACGTGAATAATGAGAAAATGGCCTAAGTCCCAAACATAACTTTATTTCTCTGCACCCCCACTCTTTACTAACAACATCTAAGCCCAATGACTTAAAAATCTCAATATTTCTTATTTCTTTTATTTTCTTCAAATATTCCAAAATAAATAATTCCTTTTTATTTTATTAATCCTAATAAAATAATTTCCCAAATTTAAATAAATCAAATAATAGAAACTGGGGTGTTACAACTCTCCCCCACTAAAAGAGTTTTCGTCCTCGGAAACATACCTTAGACGAACAGCTCAGGATAAGCCTCTTTCATCTGGCTCTCCAGCTCCCAAGTGATATTTCCATCTACTGGACCTCCCCAAGCAACCTTCACTAATGCTATCTCTTTACCTCTTAACTGTTTCACTTCCCGATCTTCTATCCTCATAGGCAATGTTTCTACTGTCAGGTTATCTCTCACCTGTACATCATCTATTTGGATTACATGAGATGGGTCTGGAATGTATCTCCTCAGCTGAGAAACATGAAAAACATCGTGCAAATTCGCAAGTCTCGGAGGTAAAGCAATACGATAAGCAACTTCTCCAACTCTTTCCGTAATCTGAAACGGACCAATAAAACGCGGAGTCAACTTCTTAGATTTCAACGCTCGACCAATACCCGTCATCGGAGTAACTCTCATAAACACATGATCTCCAGCACTGAATTCTAAATTCTTTCTCCTCTTATCATGATAACTTTTCTGACGACTCTGAGAAGCTCTCATTTTCTCTTGAATCAATCTGATCTTTTCAGTAGTCTGCTGAACAATCTCTGGCCCAACTACCGAACTCTCTCCAGATTCATACCAACACAAAGGTGTTCTACACCGTCTACCATACAATGCCTCAAACGGAGCCATACCAATACTCGAATGGTAACTATTGTTATAAGTAAATTCAATCAATGGCAAATAGCTATCCCAAGCTCCACCTTTCTCTAAAACACAAGCACGCAATAAATCTTCTAATGATTGAATCGTCCTCTCCGTCTGTCCATCAGTCTGAGGATGGTAAGCTGAACTCAATCTCAACTTAGTACCCAAAGCCTTCTGCAATCCTTCCCAAAATTTCGAAGTGAACCTCGGATCTCTATCTGACACGATACTAGAAGGAACTCCATGCAAACTCACTATTTTCTCAATATACAACTGTGCCAATCTCTCCATCGAGTAATCCATTCGCACCGGTATAAAATGAGCAGACTTAGTCAACCTATCCACAACGACCCATATCGCTTCACAATTCATAGGAGTCCTCGGCAACCCAGATACGAAATCCATAGAAATACTATCCCACTTCCATTCTGGAATAAACATCGGTTGCATAAACCCAGATGGCTTTTGATGCTCAATCTTCGATTTCTGACAGATTAAACATGCATACACAAATTCAGCTATTTCCTTTTTCATTCTCGGCCACCAAAACAATTTCTTCAAATCATGATACATTTTCGTGGCACCCGGATGAATGCTCATCCCACTGCGATGTCCTTCCTCTAATATACTTTTCTTGATTTCTGCGACATCAGGAACACAAACTCTATCGCCAAATCTCATAACATCATTTTCATCAATCCTAAACTCACCACCTTGACCTTGGTTGATCAATGTCAATTTATCAACTAAATTAACATCGGATTTCTGCCCGATCCTGATCTCTTCTAGAATACCACTAGTAAGTTTCAACATACCCAAACGAACACACTTCGCAGTACTTTCACAAATTAAACTCAAATCTCGGAATTGTTCAATTAAATCCAATTCACGAACCATCATCATAGACATATGCAAGGATTTCCTGCTCAAAGCATCCGCAACCACATTTGCCTTACCAGGATGGTAATTCAAACCAAAATCATAATCTTTGAGAAATTCCAACCACCTTCTTTGCCTCATATTGAGTTCTTTCTGATCGAAAAGATACTTCAAACTCTTATGATCACTATACACTTCAAACCTCGAACCATACAGATAATGCCTCCACAATTTCAAGACAAACACAACTGCTGCCAACTCTAAGTCATGAGTAGGATAGTTCCTTTCATGAACCTTCAACTGTCTCGAAGCATACGCAACTACCTGTTGATTCTGCATTAAAACACCACCTAGACCCAACAGAGATGCATCACAATAGACCACAAAAGATTCCACCGGATTCGGCAAAATCAGAATAGGAGCACTAGTCAATCTCCGTTTCAATTCTTGGAAACCTTTCTCACAATCAGAATCCCAAATAAACGCTTGTCCTTTACGAGTCAATTTCGTCAACGGCAATGCTAACTTTGAGAATCCTTCGATAAACTTTCTGTAATAACCTGCAAGACCAAGAAAACTTCTGATTTCCGAAACAGTCTTCGGCGCTTCCCACTGAGATACCGCTTCTACTTTCGTAGGATCCACTGCAATACCATTCTTAGAAATCACATGTCCAAGAAAACTAACTTCACTCAGCCAGAACTCACATTTGGACAACTTTGCATACAACTTCCTATCTTTCAACAACTCTAACACAATTCTGAGATGTTCCGCATGCTCTTTGTCGTTCTTGGAATAAATCAGAATGTCATCAATAAAAACCACAACAAATTTATCCAGATACGGATGAAAAATCCTATTCATATATTCCATGAAAACACCAGGTGCATTAGTAACTCCGAACGGCATAACAGAATATTCATAATGCCCATACCTCGTTCGAAAAGCAGTCTTTTGAATATCTTCCGCTTTCACACGAATCTGATGATATCCAGATCTCAAATCAATCTTACTGAATACACTGGCTCCAATTAACTGATCCATTAAATCATCAATCCTCGGTAACGGGTACCGATTCTTAATGGTTACCTTGTTCAATTGCCTGTAATCAACACACAGTCTCATAGAACCTTCTTTCTTCTTAACCAACAATACCGGAGCACCCCAAGGCGAAACACTTGGGCGAATAAACTTCTTCTCCAGTAACTCTTCCAACTGACTCTTCAATTCAGCCAATTCAGACGCAGACATACGATATGGCGCCATCGACACCGGTCTCGTACCAGGAATTAAATCTATAGAAAATTCCACTTCTCTCTCAGGAGGTAACTCGCCAACATCATCAGGAAAGACTTCTGGAAAATCACACACCACTGGTAATTCACTACTCCTGACCTTTCCTGTTGCATCTAACGAAGCAAGTAACATAAACACATTAGCACCGTCTTCCATTGCTTCTTGTACCTGCCTAGCAGTCATAGTCAAATTCTCGACACCAACTGCTTCTGGGAAAATCACCGTCTTAGCAAAGCAGTTCAGATGAACCCGGTTGAATTCCAACCAGTTCATCCCAAGGATAATATCAATTTGTTCAAGCGGTAGGCACACTAAATCCATACCGAAACCTCTACCAAAAATCTCAATAGGACAATTCCTACATACGAGTGAAGTTGTCACTGAACCCGATGCAGGAGTATCAACAACCATGCTACCTCGCATACCAGATATGTCCAGTTTCAACCTCTCAGCACAATCCAAAGAAATGAAAGAATGAGTTGCACCAGTATCAATAATTGCAACTAAAGGTGTGCCATGAATAAAACACGTACCTTTAATCGATCGATCCTCTGGAGTAGTCTCAGATCCAGACAAAGCGAACACTCTTCCACTTGACTGATCCTTCCTAGGCTTAGGACACTGCGGACGAATGTGACCTTCTTCGCCACAATTGTAACAAGTAACAGACTTCCCTTTGCAATCAATAGACAAATGACCAGCCTTTCCACATTTATAGCACTTCTTCTCATCACTCTTGCAATCTCGAATGTGATGACCAGACTCACCACACCTGTAGCATCTGATAGGAGCCTTAGAATCTCCCCCACTAGACCTTTTCCAACCGCCTGATCTCTGGTTATCTCTACCATATGGCTTGCCACGGTCCATATGTTGCTTCCCTCTTTTATCAACAGCCCCACGAGAGTGAGACGACCGATTCTTGGTAATATCTTCTTCCAAGATTCTGCTACAATCCACCAGATCAGAAAATCTACGAATACGCTGGTACCTGATTCCCTGCTTAATCTCATCTCGGAGACCATTCTCAAATTTGATACATTTAGAGAATTCTCCAGCCTCATCATTGTTGTAGTGTGCATAATACTTTGCCAGCTCAGTGAACTTAGTAGCATACTCACTAACAGTCAGATTGCCCTGCTTAAGCTCCAAAAACTCAATTTCCTTTCTTCCCCGAACATCTTCAGGAAAGTACCTCCTCAGGAAAGCCCTTCTGAAGTTAGCCCAAGTCAGTGCCTCTCCATCCTGAACCATTTCAGTCCTTGTGGCAACCCACCAGTCGTCGGCCTCTTCTGCCAACATATGCGTACCGTATCTGACTTTCAGATCTTCAGCACAATCGATCACACGGAAAATCCTTTCGATTTCCTTCAGCCACTTCTGAGCACCTTCGGGGTCATGCGTACCTTTGAACAACGGAGGATTGTTCCTCTGGAAATTTCCCAATTGCCTATCAGCACCAATCACGCCTCCAGTTGGGTTTCCAGCAAGTACACCAGCTAACATCCCCAAAGCCTCAGCTAGTGCAGCATCATTTCGTCCATTACCTCTTCCAGCCATATTCCTGAGAATTAAAACATACTCCACATCAGAATACAGTATCGACAGTGTTACCTTGCACTAGTCGCATACGAAAAGGAATGACTGACTCAAGACTCTGGTCACAACGACCAACTATGCTCTGATACCACTATTGTAACACCCTCTAAAACCCCGCATATAATTTTCGCAAATATTAAAAAATTATAAACTCAGAGTACATGTAATAATCGAGGAATGCTACAATTCTCTTTTAATAAAATAAATTCCTGTCATGCATAATCTTAGTAGTAACTCATACATGTTTACACAGCGGAATAATTTATTTAATAAAACCAAGTTATAATATTTTCAATCATCAGGGATTAACACCTGGAAAAGTCAACGTCATATTATAACAATTAAAAGAAAATAAACGAGTCTGACTAAAGCAGCTCGACAACCAAACGTTCCCGGAGTTACAACTATCAGAGCATGACCCGGACATACTAAAACGAAACTAAACTAGACACGATAAGCCTTCGCCAAGCGCCTGAGCGAAGCTCCTCAATCTGAAATATTCAACAGTAAGGGTGAGCTTCTCAAATATACATTTGGTTATACATTCATAACAATCAATTCACGAAATCATAAGCATCACCCAATAATTAGCATATTTCATGGTTTACAAAACCTTTACAATTCGTACATCCATGACATATTGCCTTTCATATTTGCAAATATTCATCAAACATCATCAACCATTTATCAAATCATACGTGCATACAAACAATCAAATATAACATTGGAAAAACCATCCATTCATGTTATATTCGAGTAATGCAACACACCCATGCATGTGGTACCACTTCACCGCCCCATTAAATCGCGGGTCACGGATAACTCACCGTTCCATTATATCGCGGACACGGCTACCACCTCAAAGTTCCATTAAATCGCGGACACGTATATTGGCCACCATGTTAATTCCACACAATGGGAATTAACAAATGCAACATGATATGTAAGTATGTAACACTCAGCATACTATGGACATCGATCAACATATCATGCACATCAACAATATCAAACATAACATGATATGAAATAGCATGTAACCACTCAGCATACCATTTAAACATCAATCATATCAAGTTACGAATAGCATGTAATCACTCAGCATACTATTCAAACATCAACCAATCACATCAATTATATCATAATTCATGCTCGATAACATATCTAAAAGCATGGCAATAAAAATCCAATATCAAAACACTGAAACCAAAAATTCAGAAAATCATCACAGCAGAGCAACACGGGTGCCCGTGTTGTGCAACACGGCCCGTGTTGTGCAGCACGTCCAGAAAAACGCACATTTTATTTTTATCAGTACAGGGGATCTGACACGGGTACCCGTGTTGTGCAACACGGCCCGTGTCGTGCAACCAGAAGCACACCCTCTTCCAACACAGAAGAGCAACACGGGCACCCGTGTTGTGCAACACGGCCCGTGTTGCTGAGCGCGTACAGGATTTTCCTGAACCTGTAGCAGCTCAGAAACAGCAGTCCAAACGCGGGAAAACGTCCGCCAAAACGCGCATTTCAGTACCTAACGCATCGAGTTTGTACAATTCACAACAACACCACAATATCCAAGTTACCAACAATTATTATAATAACCTTAATCGGGGATTAACCGTCCTTTTGGGGAATTCTACTGACACTGAGGTTATCCCTACAACTTCCAAGGTAAATTCACGATCATGATATATACTCCCAATTCCTCATTTGGGACCTAAAACTCTTAATCGATTCATAAAATTTGGGAACCTAACCCCTTTCTAACAAGGTTCAGTCCTACGGTTATCGATCCCTAGAAACATCTAACAATTGGGATTTTCCTACAATTACCCGAATCAACCGTACATAAACCCATAAACAAATATAAATCGAGTATAAACCCCCCTTACCTTATCAATTAGCAGCTTTGAGTTCTTGGGCGGTGTTCTTCGTTCTCCGTTCCTCGTACCTTCAGAGCTCTATTTTCCCAAATTCCAACTTCTGTGTTAACGTGAATAATGAGAAAATGGCCTAAGTCCCAAACATAACTTTATTTCTCTGCACCCCCACTCTTTACTAACAACATCTAAGCCCAATGACTTAAAAATCTCAATATTTCTTATTTCTTTTATTTTCTTCAAATATTCCAAAATAAATAATTCCTTTTTATTTTATTAATCCTAATAAAATAATTTCCCAAATTTAAATAAATCAAATAATAGAAACTGGGGTGTTACAAATGATCCCACTGGGTTCCAACTCTACTATTGTCTTTATGTCCTCGAGCATCTCATCACTTTGCTATTGGTTGAAGGTAGATCAGATTGATTAGTGACGTCCGAGCTTGATAGTCGATACTGAAGTCTGGATGCAAGGTGATCCAATGAGACATAGTGTTACGCTTTAATCCCTAATTTTTGCCTGGAGCGCCCTTTCGGGTTTTCAGTCCACCGGGATACCCTTTTTTTGCCCAAGCCGCCTTTTCAGGTTTTCGACTTGCCGGGTGTACAAATTTTTCATTTTCTTCCCTTATTTTTGCCCGAACCCTTTTGGTTCGCCGGGAAGCCCTTATTTTTGCCTAAGCCAGTCAACCTAGCGAGTTTTTGATTATGCGTAGTATCTTTTCACTATGTCTGCATTAACGGGGTGAGGAAGGTCGTCACCATCCATGGTGGTTAGAATCATAGCTCCTCCTGAGAAAATGTTCTTAACCACAAATGGCCCTTCGTAAGTAGGGGTCCATTTGCCCCTGGGATCACCTTGAGGTAAGATAATGCGCTTGATAACCAGATCCCCAACTTGATACTCTTGTCGTCTAACTTTCTTGTTAAATGCCTTGATCATCCGTTTTTGGTACGTCTGACCATGACAAATAGTAGTAAGTCTCTTTTCGTCGATTAGGTTCAGCTGATCAAGTCGGGTCTGAATCCAGTCATCTTCGCTCAAACCTACATCCTTCATGATCCGAAGAGAGGGCATCTGAACTTCAATGGGTAATATAGCCTCCATGTCGTATACCAAGGAATAGGGTGTTGCCCCTGTTGACATCCGTGCTGAGGTACGATACCCATGAAGAGCAAATGGTAACATCTCGTGCCAATCTTTGTATGTCACAGTCATCTTCTGCACAATCTTCTTAATGTTCTTATTAGCTGCTTCTACAGCCCCATTCATCTTCGGCCGGTAGGGAGAAGAGTTGTGATGTTGTATCTTGAACTGTTTGCAGAGTTCAGTAATCATCTTATTATTGAGATTTGTACCATTGTCCATAATGATCCTCTCTGGTACACCGTATCGACAAATCAGATTATGTCGAATGAACCGTGCCACGACGTTCTTGGTTACAGTAGAAAAGGAAGCTGCTTCAACCCACTTCGTAAAATAATCAATAGCTACCAGGATGAAACGATTCCCGTTGGACGCTGTAGGTCTGATCTCTCCGATCATATCAATGCCCCACATTGCAAAAGGCCACGGAGCCGTCAAGACGTTTAGAGGGACTGGAAGTATGTGCACCTTATCAGCATAGACTTGACACTTGTGACAGGTCCGAGAATGCTGATAACAGTCAGCTTCCATTGTGGACCAATAATATCCTGCCCGAAGGATTTTCTTTGCCATGGTGTGTCCACTGGAATGAGTCCCGAAAGTACCTTCATGTAACTCCGCCATGATCCTTTCTGCTTCATTCTTATCCACACATCGCAGCAAGGTTGAATCATGGTTACGTTTGTAAAGGATGCCATTGCTGATGAAGAATTTCGCCGCAAACCTCCTCAGAAACTTCTTGTCATTAACAGATGCACCCTCGGGGTATTCCTGAGCTTCAAGATACCTCTTCACCTCATGATACCAGGGCTTTTCTGTTACCTCTTCAGTCTCAAGATCATAGCAATGTGCAGGTTCGTCCAATCTTTCAATGATAATCTGGGGAGCTTCGTTGTCCCAATTGACTTTGAACATAGAAGACATCGTAGCCAGCGCGTCCGCCAACTGATTCTCCTCTCTAGGGAAGTGTTCAAAAGTTATCTCCTCAAAATGGGGAAGCAATGTCAACACATACTCCTTGTAAGGAATAAGATTTGGGTGTTTCGTATCCCACTCGCCTTTGATCTGACTGATCACAAGAGCGGAATCTACGAAAACACTCAAGAACTTAATCCTTAGGTCAACTGCTGCTCGAAGACCCATAATGCACGCCTCATACTCTGCCATGTTGTTGGTGCAGTTGAAACATAGTCGGGCGGTGAACAGAGTATGAGAGCCTTTAGGAGATATGATCACAGTGCCAATGCCATTACCCAAAGAGTTCTAAGCTCCATCAAAGTACATAGACCATCAGGATCCTTCCTCAGGTCCTTCATCCGGTCCAGGTGTCTCACAATCAGTTACCAACATGATATTCTCATCCGGAAATTCAAAGTTCATAGACTTGTAATCATCCACTGCCTGATGTGCTAAATGGTCTGCCAATACACTTCCCTTGATTGCCTTTTGGGTCGTGTACTGGATGTCATACTCAGTCAAGATCATCTGCCATCTTGATATTCTTCTGGATAAGGCAGGCTTCTCGAAGATATACTTGATTAGATCCATATTTGATATCAATAGAGTAGTGTGAGTCAGCATATACTGTCTTAGCCGGCGAGCAGCCCATGCCAAAGCGCAGCAAGTTTTCTCGTGCATTGAGTATCGGGTCTCACAGTCGGTAAACTTTTTGCTAAGGTAGTAAATTGCATGCTCTTTTCGGCCAGACTCGTCATGCTGACCCAGCACACACCCCATTGAGTTGTCGAGTACTGTCAAGTATAAGATCAAAGGTCTCCCTTCAACTGGAGGCATTAGAATAGGTGGCTCTTGAAGATACTCTTTGATCCTTTCGAAAGCGGCCTGGAATTCATCGTTCCAACGTACTACCTGATCTTTCTTCAGTGGCTTGAAGATTGGCTCACAAGTAGCAGTTAGGTGCGAGATGAATCTGGCGATGTAGTTCAGACGTCCCAGAAAGCCTCTGACTTTTTTCTCTGTTTTGGGAGCTGGCATTTCCTATATAGCTTTCACTTTTGCAGGATCCACTTGAATACCTTTGTCGCTTACGACGAAACCCAGTAGTTTACCAGATTTCACCCCGAAGGTGCACTTGTTCGGGTTTAACCTCAGCTTGTACAACTTCAGCCTGTCAAACAGCTTCTGCAGATGGTCAAGGTGTTCCTCCTCAGTTTGGGACCTTGCAATCATGTCGTCGACGTATACCTCAATCTCATGATGGATCATGTCATGAAACAAAGCGACCATGGCGCGCTGATACGTTTCCCCAGCATTCTTCAATCCGAAAGGCATGACCTTGTAGCAAAAGGTACCCCACTGAGTGACAAAAGTTGTCTTCTCCATGTCTTTGGGTGCCATCTTAATTTGATTATAACCGGAGAAACCATCCATAAAGGAGAATACCTTGTGCTGAGCGATGTTGTCAACCAGAACGTCGATATGAGGTAGAGGGAAATCATCCTTGGGACTTGCCCTGTTCATATCCCTATAGTCAACACACATTCGAACCTTACCATCCTTCTTCGTACAGGAACCATATTGGCCACCCACTGAGGGTAAGAAGTAACTGCTAGAAATCCGACGTCAAACTGTTTCATAACTTCAGCCTTGATCTTCTCAGACATCTCTGGGCAAATTCGGCGGACCTTCTGTTTTATTGGAGGACAATCTTCCTTGGTAGGCAGGCGGTGAACCACAATATCAGTATCCAAACCAGGCATATCTTCGTAAGACCAGGCAAAGATCTCAACGTAGTCACGCAGCATCTGAATCAACCGTTGCTTCACACTAAGCTTCAGATTTGCACCGATCTTGACCTCTCTTTTGTCTATCTCTGTACCCAGATTCACTTATTCCACCGGCTCTTCATGTGGCTGTATAGCCCTATCTTCTTGAAGTAGCAGTCTTGCAAGTTCACCCGACACTTTGCAATCATCTTCACCTTCGTCTTCGGCTAAGTTGATCAGATTTTCGAAGTCATAACTGGCAGTAGCAGAGTCGTTACCAGTGAGATCCAGAGTGGATGTAGACCTGTATATGTGAGTGTGTGTAAAATAGTTGTTTTGCAATATATAATAAAAGAAAAAAAAGGAGCGCAAAATTTGAAATGCAAGAAATGTCCAATGCTTTTATTAATGAGATATGAAAATGACACACCTAAAGCCCTCACAAATGAAGCCACAGTGCCCCGGGTAAGACACCGGGCCATAAAGTTTAAAACATTGTCTGTTACATATTCAAAATAAAAAGTTTCATTACTGGGTAACAAAAGAAATAGGGATGAAGTCTTTTGTTGTCCAGTTGCTTGGTCCACCGTCGGTCGTAGGATAGATCCAGCTGTCGAACTCAGACTCTTCCACATCGTCTTCAATGGCATTCACTCCCGAGTTGCTGATGAACACGGGAGATCTTTCGATCCGTGCATTCTGAACAGCCTTTTGAGCTTCTGCAGTGAAACCCAAACCAAACTTGTTAGTCTTCTGTGTAAAATCAGGGAGTCGGCCCCAATTTGCACACCCACCTTTCTCAACAACAGCCCGGGCATCCTAAAAGGAAGCCATCTTCATAGGAGAATCTTCATCAACAGCCTCAGCTGACGCCAGTGTCTGGGGAACCTCTTCAAAGTGTTGAAATGGGGTCTCAATGAACTCCCCATCCATCTCTACATATCGGAAAGAGTTGAGGTGGCTAACCATGTACTCCTCTTCTCCTTGTTCTGTCACAATCTTCCCTTTGACCGGGTACTTCATCTTCTGGTGGAGTGTTGAGGTTACGGCCCCAGCTTTGTGGATCCATGGGCGACCCAGCAGACAAGAATAAGATGGCCGAATGTCCATCACATAGAATGTAGAGTTGAAAACCTGAGAACCAACCTTAATTGGGATATCAACTTCCCCGTGCACCATTCTCTTAGACCCATCAAAGGCCCTAACAACAATGTTTCTTGGCTTCAGCTCCAACCCTTCACAATCCAACCGGTCTAGAGCTTTCTTAGGCAAGACGTTCAATGAGGAACCAGTATACACTAATACATGAGCAAGAGTAGTGCCCCTGCATTAAATGGAGACATGCAGGGCATCATTGTGATTCTTCCCTTTAGCAGTCAAGTTGGCGTCAGAGAAACCCAAACCATTATCAGCAGTCAGATTGGCCATGCAATTTTTAAAATGATCAGTTGATGTCTCTTGTGGTACGTGTGCAGTCTTCAGAAATGTAATCAGAGCCTTGGCATGGGCCTCTGAGCATAGCAACAGTGACAACATAGAAATCTTGGACGGGGTTTGCCCCAGCTGTTCAACTACATTGTAGTCACTCTTTTTGATAATTTTCAGAATTTCTTCCATCTCTTGTTTAGAAGCTTCAACAGTAATCGTCTTTGGTGCCTCCGTCTGGGCAGGCTCACTGGTGATCCCTTTGCCCCGAGTGTCATATGACTCGGCGACAGGGGTAAGAATAGGAACTTGAACAGGAATAGTAGCATGTACACTGATATGTATGATAACAACAGGTTTTCGGGCAGTCGGCGGAGAGATATCAGGTGAGAAAAGTCTTCCGCTAAGAGTGACTTTAGCAGGTCCAACAATATTGCTGACGTCAGTATCAGCATCCAACTCTTGTTTAACTCCATGAAAATAAACATCGGCCCCGTAATGCCAAGGGACAGCTTTATCAGAGGTGTAGGGGATAGGCCCAGGAACAGTGATGGTCAATGGTGCGGTTCTTGGAACAGATGTAATTCTAACAGGCTTCCTCGAGGGAGCCTTGGAAGAATTGTCGAAAATGGTAATGATGGAAACTTCTTCAGTATGAGCTAAAGGAACAACAGCCTTCTCAAACAGAATCTCTTTACTATCCATCAGGCGTTGGACACCTGATTTCAAAAGATGGCAACCGGTAGGTAGAACATAACACATACGACAACCTTCGTCACAACCCGGAAATAAACCGGCTAGCAAAAGGTTCTTCTTCACAGTCATCAAAGGGGTAGCAATGTCGTTTACAGAAACCACAAACGAGTCTTCATCTATAGCATTTACTCCATGCTTGGGCATAGGAGCGGTCACAACATTAGGCCTTTCGGGCGCCTCGAACTCAATCTCCTTAGCATCAATTAAGTCCTGTATCTTATTCTTCAAAGACCAACAATCATTTGTATTATGCCCCGGGCTATCAGAGTGAAAAGCACAGCGGGCATTAGGGTTATACTTTGGTGATGTTGTATTTGGATTCTTCGGGGCTTCCCTTGGAATCACTAGGTTGGTTTTCAGTAACTGTGGAAGAATTTGAGACAAAGTCATGCTGAGACGGGTGAATTGTCTTCGAGGTTTCTCGTCCTTTTGTTGATTGTTGTGCTGAGTAGCACCAGCAGGTCTTGAAATAACAACTGCATTAACAGCTTGGCGGCGTTCAGTTCTATTCTGGCTTTTCGAACTGTAAACAACATTGGACTCTTTCTTAAAAGGCTTTTTCTCGGTGCTTGATGAAGCACCCTTCTGTATCTTACCAGCCTTAATACCAGCCTCAATCCTCTCACTGGTCATAATTAGCTCTGTAAACCAAGATGAAGAGCTTCCAATCAGGTGGTTGAAAAATGGACCAGACAAGGTCCCCAGAAATATATCTACAAGCTCCTGATCAGCTAAGGGTGGTTGCACTCTTCCGGCGAGGTCCCTCCACTTCTGAGCATAATCTTTAAATCCTTCACCCGTTCCCATTGACATACCCTGGAGTTGGGTACGCGTGGGAGCGAGGTCGGAGTTGTATTGGTACTGCCTGTAGAAAGCAGTAGCCAAATCTTCCCAACTGCGGATACTGGCTCCATCCAACTGGTAAAACCATTCAAGCTGAGTCCCTGAGAGACTGTCTTGAAAGAAATGGATTCATAGGTTCTTATCAGTGGTGTACGGATGAATCTTCCTTACATATGACCGGAGGTGCAGCTTCGGACAAGAAACTCTATCATACTTAGCAAAGGCTGGTGCCTTGAAATTATGGGGAATCACCACCCCAGATGATAGACCTAGATCACCAAAATCCAGACCAGACACTTTCTGAACTTCCATTGCACTCAACCAGTCTTCCAGTTGCTTGTATCTATCCTCAACCGGAGGATACTGGTCTTCGTCGAAGTCCGTCTCGTTGTCGTAGACCACAGGGCTAGGAGCCCTCCTTTCTTCCTGACTATCTTTCCCTCCAGATGAGGTGGTCAAATAAACTTCATCATGTAGCTTATTTCCAAACATGTGCCTTGTGTTAAACAGGACTGTCCTCTTCTTTTTCTTCTTCTTCTCTTTCAGAATCAGGGTCTTCAGATCTTGCTGACCCTTAGCTAGATTCATGAACAACTCTTGGAATTGGGCATTCTGGGCCTGTAGGGCCTTGATTGCTTACTCAGTTGATGGTTCAACAGACATGATGAGTGCTGAAATAAACAGCGAAGAAGGTAAGAGACCTGTAATGGGTACCTGTTATGAAGTGCATGGGATGAAATGCGTATGACATGATTTCAAAGACATCGAGGGATTCAAATTCGTAAATAAGAAATGAAACACACTTTTATTAGATAAATTTTGGAATTCAAATTGTTCAACAGATGCCCTTAAGGAGTTACAAGAAAAGAAGTACTAAAAAGTAAATAAAACTGGAAGGGAAATAATCAAAGGACAATCAGTGCTCCCATGGTATCTTCTTGTCGGTGCGGATATAGTCATTGAGAATCCGCTCATTCTCCAGCTGCCTAGTCAACTTCTAGATCTTCTGCTCTTGCTTGTTGAACTTTTCTCGGTAAGCATCCCGTTCTTCTCTTAGCTGCATCCAAGACCTTTTCAGTGCCCCAATGTCAGTGGGCATGTAAGGATGGAGGATGGTAGGAAGAACCCCCTTTTCGTTAGCAACTTCAACAATGATAGGCAGGACGGCTTTATATGGCATACCCAGCTTTTGGGCACGGATACGGACCCATCTGAGATATGGCTCCATCGGAAGTGAAGTCTTTGGACCCAGCTCATGTGGATCAGATCTGTGAACTCTATCCCAAGCCCTTATGAATCTGCGGCGTTGCTCGTCGCTATCCCCCTGAAAATCAAAGATGATACTAGGCATTAGCAGCTCATGAGGTCCTTCTCTTCTGGCTCTCCCGAACTGACGTAAGGCCAAGCACGGATTATAAGAAATTCCTCCATGGGTTCCTATCAGTGGAACATTAGGGTATTCCCCACAGCGATCAATAACGGCCACCTCGTCCATACCTTTAAGTGTCCAGATGATGTCATTATGAGAGAGAGACATAACCTTATAAGCCCATCCCATGCCTTCTTTGTTCTTCAGCACTGATTTTGGGAGGTGCGAAATAAGTCACCTCGCCAATAATGGGGCACAGCACATCAAGGTTCCCCGCTTTCGGGCAGTACGGGCATAAAGCTAATGAAGAATGTCACCCAAGAGAGTGGGTACAGGATTACGAGAGATGAAGATTTTCACCGCATTCACATCAACAAAAGAGTCAGGATTCGGAAACAATACCAAGCCGTATATCAGAAGAGCCAGAAAATCTTCGAATGCCCTGAAGTCTAGACTATCCCAGAAATAATTAGCCTTACCAACCAAGAACTTAGTCAGAAAGCCCTTTGCTCCACTTCTAGTCTCCCAATTAGCCGTTACCTCATCCTTTGTCAAATGAAGGGCTGAAGCAATCTCTTCCGGCCTAAGAATCTTCTCCCAACCAGTAAACGGGGTTTGTTCCCGAATAGAGATACTGAGCAGATCAGAGAACTCTTCTAGGGTGGGAACTAACTGGTAGTCCTGGAAAGTAAAGCAATGGTACAGCGGATCATAGAACTGGACCAAAACACTCATCATTTGTTCGTCCAATTTGGAGGTAACCAAACTGAGAAGATACCCATGTCTTCTGATGAAGGAGGTAGTATCAGGCATCTTTGCAATCAATTCTTTAAGCATGGTGGGTACCTGGACAAATTTGATCCGGATGGTATTCCTACGCATGGGCATCATGACCTACAAAACAGAACAAAGATGAATCCCTCCTGTCTTTGAAATAGGTTAGTCCAATGCAAGATGTATGCAATGTTATGATGTCATGATGTCAGGATAGAAAGTACATCACAAGTATCCACAAATAACAAACATGGTAAAGGCACACAAGTCACACAGAGAGCCCTTAGATTTCAGGCTGGCAAGGAGCTTAAGTACTACCCTCTTTCAGTTCAGTTGGTTTAAACCTGTCCTAAAAATAGTAACTGGGTTCTAGAGGATCTCAATATCACTGACTACCCTCGACCGGTCATAATTCCAGTTTAGCAACCTTTTCTTGCAGCCGGAATCATCACGAGAGTTTAGTCTCAATGAGTGTAGCATACTGCTACTGTTCTATGGCCAAGTTGGTCAATTTAAAGGTTCTAAGGTCAGTTGGTGCTTAATGACCCCTTAGATGACCCATATTCTCCTCGTTCCAACACAAGGGATATCGGTACAATTTAAAGTTCCACACCAACGTAGCTACTGCTTCAAACGTATCGATCTACGCCGTACAGTTCCCTTACAGTTTATTGCTACTTACCTAAAGGGTATCCCCAGATCCGGGTTAGGATCTATAGTAACTCCGATACAAGCCCGCAAATATAAAGTATACAAAGCAAACAATTTGAAAACACAATGAACTATTCCTAAGGTACACCTCACTTATTATATTATCCCCAGCAGAGTCGCCAGTTCTGTGATACGGTGGGAAAAACTGACAGTTTTTGGAATGCTGGTTTGCGTTTTGCATTTGTTTTTGCAAAATGTCACGGTAAGCAAGAGTCGTCACCGACTTTTATTTTATCCAACAAGGAAAGGAAAAAAGCACAAAAAAATTCCTTTTTCGAGATATTTCTCGGGTTCGGGGGGTAGATTATAGAAAGGGAAGGTGTTAGCACCCTTTCTATCTGTGGTTATCCACGGGCTCTTAGGTACTTGCTCATAGTGTTTTCAAAAATTGCTTTTCTTTGTGTTTGTGGGTTTGAAAGAAGTTTTTGTTTGAAAAGTGTAAGTGCGAAAAGTTTTTGTTTGGTTTTGAAAGAGCAAGTATTTAAGAACCATCTACCTACTTGAAAAAGGAATCAATTTGTACTAATGTCCTTTAGATAATGCTATCCCGCTATTGATGAGTAGGTAGCATCGTCGTTGGAGTTTTAAGGGTCAGTTCGATTAAGGGACGTGCGGTCACTAAAGTAATGTTAGGACGCCTTAGCGGTAACCCTAATGTCTTATATCATTTTTCCGAGGCAACCGTTTCGAGGCAACTATGATCTTTGGACAAGAGGGCGACCTCTAAAACTTCCTATACTCAATGACCACGTTCGAAGGCAACCAAGTGAGGTGTACCCTAAGAGTGCGCATGTGCGAGTGTGTTGTTTCGGTTAATTTTATCTTTGTACATGTCAATGATTATCTATGTTGATTTTAGGTTTAATCATTTGATCTTGTCATGCATTCCCTATTATCAAACATCTAACAGTTTATAAGTTGCGGAAATTAAATTACGGAATTTAAATTAACTATTACAAGGCGTCGGGTATTTACAACGCCAAAAGGAACCCTTGAAATTAAAATGCGAAAAGTAAATAAAGCGATAAAATAATTAAAGTCCTAATTAAACTATTACATTCCGGGAAACAGATACAATATTCAAATAAATATAGATCGCGTGCGGGAAAATTAAATCGGGCACATTCTAGGGTTTTGACCCTTTGTTATTCAAGAAAAGATTTTTTGGTTTATTTTTGAATTAAAAAGGAATTAAACTAAGTTAATTATTAAATTAATAAACAAATTAATTAATTAATAAAAATAATATTTTGGATTTTTTATATTTAAAGGAATAAAAATAAATTAATCAAAGTTAATAAAACCTAATTATCTAAATTAATTTTAATTATTGCAAAAGATATTAAAGTTATTACCTAATTAAACTAAATTAATTAAATTAATATTTATTAACAAAAATAAAATACTGAAATTTAATTTAAATAAGAAAACATTTTTTGGTTTTAATTTTATTAAGAAAAAGTTTTAATTGGTTAGTGATTAAATAAATAATAAAACAAAATAATTAAATAAATAAAAAATAAAAATAATGAGATAGAAAAAACTTAGTGGGGGGGTTTAGGCCCAATTTGGAGGTTGGAATGGCAACTTTGTGGCCCATTTACATGTAGGCCTCGTTTGACATGCATTGGTTGACTTGAGAGTATGATGGACAGCACATCTGGACCACAAGATCTGGCCTGGGGCCATCTGGCGCTTTGAGATTTGAGGGAGTATGATAGGCCACAATTCTTGAAACACGCTGGAATACCTGAAGAAAAATAGCAAAGCAATATGGGGGGACTTGGAATTCGAACCCAGGTCCTGTAAGTCACAGCATACACTCCACTACCACTCAACCAACGCGCTTCATCTGTTATTATATTGAAAACTAATAATAATATGTGAAAACAATTAAATGCCAGAAAAATATAAAAAAATAAAGCGCGGATTATTTGAATCAACCAATGGGAGGGGGCACGTCTTCATCTTCTTCGCTCAACCCTGGATATTTACCTGCGGATTTATATCTGCAGCTAAATTCGCATGTGCGTTCTAAATTCTATTCTAAGCCATGAAAATCAAATCCAGGACCATGGTCATGCTCGTCTTCCTACACTGACCATGCCTATGTCCATCAATGGCTCCAATTTTGCCTGTAAATAAAATACCCAAAAAATCAATCTATGAAACCCTAGGTTCAGTTACAGGGCTATGGTTCATATTAATGCAATCAAATAATGCAGAAAGCTTGTAAATTGAACAAGGATTATGAATATGCCCATAATTTATGCCAAAGATGCAAGAAATAGAAGTTACGAATTTGAATACAGGGTTATGAAACAGGATGCTTATAGAGCGATTGAGAGGGTGTGAGAGCTTGCTTTTGATTGTAGGAGGTTCAGTGGATACCCAGCAATGGATTGGTGTTGAGATTTTCCCTTGAAAACGCCTCTATGCACGATTTCAGTTTCACACTTTTTCACCTTTTTTCAAGTTTTGCTTTTGATGATTTTGCAGCCTCTAACCCCTGAATTCGTGTCCTTTGCATTGTATATGTATGCTGCAATGTATTAGGTCAACAATTGTGAGTTGAATCCTTGTACATCAATGCTTGGAGATTTGATTTGATTCACCATTGATAACCTTCCAATTTTGTCCAAAATCTAATCTTTTTGCACATGGAATGTATGATACGAATTTGATTCACTTTATGATGATGATTAGGTCCTGAAATAGCCAAAAAGAGATCAAATCATCAATGTTTGGATTTTATTTGATTTAAATTGATTAAAAATGAAATAATTCATTAAAAAATCAAATTAAATAATAAAATTGATAAATGGTCCTAAGGCTGAAGCTAGGGCACGTGTGGAGTGTGATAAGATCAAATCAAGTGGAAAAGAATGGGCCCCTTTGACAAAATTTGAAGTTTTGAGGATAGTTGACTTTTGGCAATTTTGCAAAAATGCCCAATTTCAATAATGCATAACTTCTTCAATTTTGAACTTTTGGAAATGTTCTTGGACTTTTTAGAAAGCTTGAGATGTACTATAACCAACCCTTTTTGTCTCATCTCATTTTTATATTACATGCTCAATTATAAGCTTTGGCAAAAAGGTGTTTTTGTTTACTTTCAAAAATGACCTATAATGTCCAAATTTATAACTTCTTGTGAGTGCATTTATTGATCTTGGGGTATGAATATGGATTGTAGGAAATTGCATCCTCTTCAAAATGAGCTTTGGATGGGTCATTTATCATAAAGTATGAGAAAGTTATGCTTGGTCAAAGTTGAGTTGACTTTTCCTACAAAACCCTAATTTAGCAACTTTTGAGTCTTGATGAATTCTGAGTAATCCTTGATGAATCATGATCAACCCTTGATCAAATGATTAAATATCCTTCAAAATGAGAATGTTGACAAAAAATCTTGAAGTTTGACTGTATTTGGGTCACAGTTGACTTTTGTCTGGCATAGTCGATTTTTGGACCCTTTGAGCAATTGACTGAGCAAACTTCCTCTGCAAGGCTTGAAATTTGACATGGATGAACTTGAGAACATATTAGGACATTGGGGAGAACTTGAGGTCATTTGGATGTAAGGACCTCGATGCAACACAAAACCCTAATTTGAGGTTGACTGCCTTAGGAGATGACTTGACTGTCCAATTCTTGAGCAATCTTGAGCCACTTGGAGATTATTCTTGCAATGTCTTGGGAAATATGAGAGGGAAAATTTTGGGGTACAACAGACACATTGTAGCTTATTTTCACTTTTCAGAGTATTTACTTGTCAGAGTCTAGTTTGAGCTTAAGTGCTGAGTCTTTATAACTTTTGTATAGATGAGTGCGTTGAGACTTCTTTTGTTCTTCCAGAACTTCACTTATCAGAGTATCAAAATTTTACTTACAGCGTTGGTGCTTCAGAAGTTATAATATCAAAACTTCTTCTATTGAGTGTGTTACATAAATTTGCTTCTAAGTCTGTACATTGTTGTTGTACCCCAATTTTTTCCCCTAAGATTCCTCTATCATCTCATACCATCACAATGCAACAAGATCACACACTAGGGTTTGGTTCTTATCCTTATCTATAGCTTTGCTCTTTGGGAATCACCAAGCACTTTGACTTGTATTTTGTGATCACCTATGTCTTATATTGATTAACTTTTAACTAATAAATACAATGAATGTTTGCTCTAATTATTGATATCATAGGGGAAAACACAACCTACTCCATCAAGTTGCTCTACAGGTTCATGAGCTTATTCCTATGCCTTCTTCAAACAAAGTTTCATAGAGATTCAAGCCCCGTCATTGAAGATACTTTGAAATAATATCATGATAAAGTCTACTATGATTCATCATGTCTCAAGTTGTCAAAAATAGTTCAAAGGTATAAGGGTTGATTGAAGAAGTTTGACCTAGTTGGACAAGTCTTTGGTTTCATTGATCACAAGTGCATATCTCTATCAATTCTCAAGATGTGTAAGTGGTTTTGGTTTCTATGGTTTCTCCTTATCATCCTCAACAACTTCTATTTACATTACAAAAGTATTTGTACAAGGAAGTTTGTCCAAATTGCAATGGTTTCCCAAGGCATTTTGTTGTTTTAGAAGCTAAGGTTTTGAACTTAAAATGGGTATAGCTTTCTCATCTTTTGGTTTTTTTGGGTGATTCCAAATACATCCTTCTCTTCAAAGGGATATCAACAAATCACTCCAAAAGTTTCAAGGAAATTTTGTGAGGAAGATACCTAATGATGAAGAAAGATTACAAGTCATTTAAACAAACCATCAAATTCCCATATGTGACTTCAAAAGATCATAACTTGGTAAAGTTTTATCACCATGAGTCCATTCTTTTCCATATTGATCTTAAAGATGTGAACTTTAAACCTTCTTTTATGTGCAAAGTGTGAAAATGAATGGGAGATGCCCTAAAGATGCAAACGATTTTAGGTCCTTTTATGAATTTTTGCAAATTTCAACAAGTCATAACTTTCTCATTTTTTGGAGATTTTAAATGGTTCAAGTCTCAAAATTTCATTCACGAGATCTACTTCATTCCATCTTTTTTGGTCAAGAGCAAATTTCAAATAGAAGGCCATGTTTAGATGCAAGACATTATAAGTCATTTTTGAAGAAAAAACTTAGAATTTTTCTAAGTACAAAGGTCAACCTCTTTTTCTCAATTTTTACCTATCAAAATATTCATCTCAAGCATCCATTTGATTCCATTCTTTGAATACTGTAAAGCTTGTGATCTCATATTTCTAAAGCTTCAAGAATCATGTCTTAAGACTCCTTGAGTTGAGAATGCCATTGATTTGAACTTGGTAACTTGAAACTGAAATTTCTTCAAAAGTCAGAATTTAAAATCCTTGATATAGCTTCTAAACACATTTTATGCACACTTTTGCTTCTAAACATGTTTAGTGAACCTCCATAAGTGGTTAGCATATTAAAACGCAAGGTTTGGATGTGTTTTAATCAAATTAGAAGTCACACTTTTTATGTTTGCAACTTCACACGATTTCCCTCCAAACTTCATCATTTCACACGCTTGAGCATTCAATCAACTTCCCTATAAATAGAGGATCATACCTCATTCATTTTCTCAAGCTTAAAGAGCCAGAATCACCCTGCAAAACTTCCTCTTGAACTCAATTTTCTGCAACTTCGAATTTGCTCTTCCAGCCTTTCTCAATCATTTTTCTTTGTCAATTCACCTTCCTTGAACCTCACTGGAGCTAATAGAAGAAGAATTAAGCTCAAAGACTTCTTAAATCGTGCTAGCCAAGTCCAGTTTCAGAGCTTTGCAACTTAACTTCAATAGGTAGATTCCTTCACCAATTCTCTCAAACTTTGATACTATTATGAAGCTCTCATCATCCTGATCCTAGTCGCAACACTTGTTTTCAACTAGAAGTATGTTTTGACCATGAAATTTCAAATCCCTTTTCATGACTTCTTTTCGAAAACGACTGAGCTATAATTTATATAAATTTTTCGCGAACGTACGATTGGAATCCTCTTGAAGAGGCGAAGCGAATGGTACCGGTATCGTGTTCTAACTTTACAATTTCTGGAACCTACAGATTCGTTGGCTGGAGGTTGAAGATGACCAATGTGTCATCTATCAACCAATGAAGGTATGCCACACATTTTTTTCAAAATGTGATTTATTTGTTGATTCCATGCATTATTCAGTAAAGACCATGATATGCACAGCGTGCCTGATCCACTAGATTAGCTTACTAACGCGTTTTGACTCTCATCCATTGGTCCACATTTTTTTGACTTTATTTTATTTTCTGATTTTTATATTTAAATTGTTTTAAACTTCAAAAAACCATAGAAAATTCATTTTAACTTCAAAAAATCTGAAAAAAATTATGAAAAACACTTTTGATTTTTCTCTTTCTGATTATTATTTTTTCACAATTTTATTTTGTGTTATGATATTTTTTACAATTTTTCACTTTATTTGAATTATTTTAAATGTTTAAAAATACTTTTCTTAATTTTTAAATTCTGAAGAAAAAATATGGAAGGATCCAATAACCTTTTGACAAATATTGGTGACCTCATTTTATTTTTATTTCTGACTTTACTATTTTTCATACTTTTTGGTTTGTTTTTCCTATTTCTTTTAGATTTAAAAATAGTTTCTGACTTTAAAAATTACCAAAATTTTGTATAAATATTTGAGCTCATTTCTGATTTTCCTATGGTCTTAGTTGATTTTTCTTGGATGTTTTGAATATAATTGCAATTTCCCCCCTTTATTTTAATTTAAAAATATTTTTAAAAATATTTTTCTTTATTTTAAAATACCATTTTATTTTGTATTATATTCTGGCTGATCTTGGACTATGAAATTTTGATCATAAGTTTTATTAACATCATTGGATCCATGGTGTTGAGTTTAACTCCATAAAAAATGGATGAATGATTTTAATAATAGCTTCATTAAATTTTTGGTTCAAATGTGGTTTAATTCTTACCCCATCCCTCTTCATCTTATCCCCTTCTTATTGTACTAAATGTTATTGGAGAATGATTTCCATATCATTTCTTAAAACGTATGGTACATAGATTGCTATTGACCGGCCTCAAAATAGGTGTGACTTCTATATAAGTCCACTTACGATTGCTTAACATAGCGCTAAATTTTGTCCCGATTTGAGAAAATGATCATTCGTGGCCTAAACCCATGTTTGTAAGCCCAAGTATGTTAATTTGAACCCTTTGATCCAATAACCTTGAGATTCATTATTAGGAGGCTTTGGTCCTACCAATCCTCTAATGAATTTTCATCAACTTTGGTCAAATTGGATCACTTAAACATCGTTGATCATTTATTGTTGCCTTGAGAATCTTTAAATGGATGATATACTTGACAAAAAGAAAATGAAACTTGTTATTGAGAGGCTTTGATTTTATCAATCTTCTAATGAGTTTCAAATGCAAGTTTCAATATGGTCATTCAACTAACCTCTAATTTCTAACTCATTAATAATTGCTTTTATTTTATGCTTTTACTTTAAGCACATTTATTTTGGCATTTACATTTCATGCTATTTTCATCTTTGCTCATTTGAACATTTACTTTTATGTCATTTTTATTTTGCTCACTTGAGCTTTCATTTTCTTTTTGCAGATACCTAATAATCAACTTGAACCATAAAAAATTTAATGTTACTTGGACTACTTGGTTACTATCCTTGACATTAAGGAGATTGTGGACTTCTTGGACTTAGGATTAGAAGTTGTGACCTACTTTGAGAGCTTGTGACCTCAACTGTTATTTTGTCTGGAGTTCTTGGGGTTTACCCCAAGACATTGGGTTGTTTGTTTGTTTGCTTTGTGTGCAGGTTATTATGATTACATACTTTATTTGTGATCAGGATTTCATATGTATACAACCGTTACTCTGCTCAATTTTTATGAAGACTTAATGCAATTGAAGCTTGGTTTTCTTAAGAGATTTATTATCTTTGCTTCTTTGGTTTCAAATCCAAAGATGGGAATTCTACATTGACTCATTATGTCAAGTGTTGTCTTCTTGTTGGTTAGACGGTTCTTTTTTCTAGCTTTTACCCTTATGCTTTAGGATAGTCCCTTCATCTCCTCCTATCTTCTTTAATTTCAAAAATCTTCTCCCTCCTTTTGAAAACTCTTCTTGTTTCAAAACTTGAACCACTTTCATAATAAACTTGGACTTAGGTCCATGCCCCTTTTCAAAAATATTTTCTTCATCAAACTTTAATCAACTTAATAATACCTTGACTTTTTTTTTTGTGAGAAGACTAAAATGCAATCAATCTCATTCAAACCATTTTGCCATTTTGGCTCTTTTACTTTAAAATTTTCTCAAAATATAGACTCTTGTCAATCCTTGTAGTGATGTGAGCTACTATACTTCTATGATATATAGTGAAGTGAGATATCTTCCACTTAGTTGTTGAGCGAGGCTTTGTTGATTTTAAAATCCAATTCATATCCTCCACTTTGAGATGATGCAAATTCTCCTTTCTCATAATCATGGATAGTAAGTATGTTCTTCCACTCGGATAAGACAATGATGTCTCGTCTCTTAAAATTAACCAACACACTTGAGTTTTAAAATTTGTAAAGGTGAACTACGGGTACCCTGATCACCTATTGCACGGAAGGTGGTACGTAGGCACTAAAGGTTCACAACCGTGGCGAGTGCAAAAATTGTAAAAGATATATTTATTTTCTCATCTCCACAATATACTTTTATATACAACATTTTATAGCCAAAGTATACACATTTACAAAGAGGTTCCTACAGAGTACCATAGATATTTAGTGTGCTAATACCTCCCCTTTGCATAACCAACCCCCGAACTTAGATTCTCTCCCCCTCTTTTTGGGTTATTCGCTCTTTTCCGACTCCTTTGGAAAAAATAAAGCGTGGTGGCGATTTTTATTTTGATTTGTGCGAGTCAAGTCAATCCAATGGCTTAGTCTCAACATTTCTACGGCTACAGAAAAAATGGCGACATCACTTGGGAAAGATTGACCTCTTGCCGGTCCATCCTTAAGTGGTTTGAGCCTATCTTTGTTTATCTGAATATGTGCTATTATGTGTTGTATCTTATATGTTGTATATATGTTTGTCTGGATTTTCCTGGTTTTCAGGGTGCTTGGTGATTTCTTATAAGTCCTCTACTCGGACTTGGGAAAACTTAAGATAGGACGGGTTGTATAGTCATGTTAAATTTGAGGGAGTAATCCCAAAAAAGGAGGTATGAGATCCCCCACTCAGTGGAGACCCCTTTGACTGTAGTGTCGTTTACCGAGTAATCAGGAAGGTGTGTTGCTTTCGATCTGGGAGCCTGCTGAAACTGAGGACCATAGAACCTTTAACCCATCTTGGCCTTTTAGGTGTAGTGTGGAAGCTATGACAGATTAATCCGGAAATGGTTGTCACGCGATAATATGCTTGGATGAGTTTTTCTTGAGAATATTGCTAACTACCGAGCCAATCGGGAAGTTGGTAATATCCGGAGGAAGGATGTAGACTATGGAAACCTCTTAGAACCTTGTTCGGCAGGTGATAAACTTTTAAACCATACCTTGTGGGTAGTACCTTAGACCTCATGCTCGTGATGTTGAACCTATGAACCCTATGTCTGTGATCTTGTGTGCGATTGTTGCATCATGCATTCATTCACCCATGAGCATCTTTTAAAGACATTTTGTTTCAAGGGACTTAAAAGTTGATTCTTTGTGACTATCTCAGGTACTTTTTGACTATGGATTTTTGAAAAATAAAGACTAAGAAGTACAGTTTCAAAGATCCCAAGATAGATGAGTTGATGAGTCTGATACCCGAGATCGAGAGTTCTACAAATTTTTGGAGGAAGTATGGGTCCATCATTTCTCTTATGAAGCTCAGGATGAAAGAGGGCATTCTCTAGAATTTGGTCCAGTTCTATGATCCAGTGTATCGATGCTTTACTTTCCCTGATTATCAGTTGATGCCTACATTAGAGGAGTATTCTTATTTGCTGAGTTTACCTATTACCGATCGTGTTCCTTTTACTGGTTTGGAGGGGGAGCCAAAATCTCATAAGATTGCTGCTTTGATCCATTTGGGGAAGTCTGGGGTTGAAGCACACATGACTAACAAAGGAGGGATTAAAGGATTACCAGCTAAGTTCTTATTGGAGAAAGCTCGCTATTTTGCTAGAATGAAGAGTACGATTGATTTTGAGGCCATCTTTGCTCTACTTGCTTATGGGTTATTCTTATTTCCCAATGTCGACAAATTTGTGGATATCAATGCCATCAGGATCTTTATGATTGGGAACCCAGTCCCTACATTATTAGGTTATGCTTATTAATCTATTCATCTTCGGGATTCTTATCATGGAGGGATGATTATTTACTGCACAACTTTGTTGTATCAGTGGCTTATTTCTCACTTACCTCGATCTGATGCTTTCTAGGATGTCAGGAAGGAATATTTTTAGGATCCAAAGATTATGGCCCTTAATCATTGAGATATTGTTTGGTATCATCAGGCTTACTGTGATGTAGATATTGTTGAAATTTGTGGTAGTTTTCACAATGTACCTCTTCTTGGTACAAAGGGAGGAATTAAATACAACCATGTTCTTGCACGACGACAGCTTGGATATCCGATGAGGGATCAAATAGTATTCATCTGAGTAGTTTCTTCTTGAAAAGGCTTGGCGTCATATTCACAAGAAGGGTAGGAAGGACTTGGGACCTATAGGGGTTGTTTCTTTGGAGCCTTATCTTCAGTGGGTACAAGCAAGAGCCATCCAGTTGAAGATGTTGTATTCCTGTGAAGCACCCATGCCTAATATGTTTGTGAAGACCACTCCTCCCCTATTAGATGATGTGGAAGAGCTTCATCTTGGCTTAGTCAGGATGTAGCAGGAAAAGGAAGCTTGGAAGAATAAGTGTCAGACTATAGAGGTGTCCTACCGAGCATACCTAAAGGAGAAAGACGATTTGATTGAGATTCTTGAGAGTCGTAATGTAGAGACGATGGAAAGGCAAGATGATTTATTTTCCTCTAAGCCTCGGTTAGACCTTAGTTTCTCACTTCCTGACTCTAATGGTTGGAAATAGGTCACCAACAAGTATGCAAAACAGAACCATAGGTTGAAGGCTCAGATTGCAAGACTCACAGGGAAGTGTCATCGTGTAGAGTGATCTCCATCAGATTTGCTTTCTTAGGGTTTCTAGACTTTATTTTCATCTTGTACTTGGGATTATTGAAATTCGTATTAAAAAGTGTAATCCATTTTGAGGTTATTATAATGAGATTTTCAGTATTTCAAATGTGTTAGTACTTTGATATTTTCAAAATTGTCTATAAATTTTTGAGTTCCTTGAAATATTAATAATAAAATAAATCATATACATTGCGTATCATGCATTATATTTTACATACTTCTTGCATTTTTTGAGCATAACCAGGTATCTTACTAAGCTTCTTTACTTTGTTCAGCAAGTTGTCTCATCAGTACAATACTCGAGCTAATTTCAGAAGAAAGATGGACAATCTAGAACAAGAGAATCGCGAGCTGTGTGAAGAAGTTTCCTTCATGTAGACAACTTTTCTCACCGAACAGTTCCTAACTCTAATTTCCATCTCCATTTAAATAAAATCCTAATGAGTTGTATTAAATGTAAAACTGTTATCAATTCTTACTAATTCCAAACGTATCCTTAATTTTAATTAAAATTCTAATTTGCTCCCCAAAACTCATTCTCATTATCTATATTATTTTAATTAAATAAAAATAGTAATAATTTTAATAAAATTTTGACCAACCTCAAATACTCCAACTAAAATTTTAAAGTACCCAAATAAACAATATAAAGCATCTTAACCTATTTAAAATAAAATAAACGAAAAAACAACGTGTTACGAATCTCTCGTACTTAAAGAATTTATGCCTTCAAAAATTACTTGAAGAAAACATCTATAGATAAGAATCCTGCATTCGACTCTCTAACTCATACGCCACACTACCCTCAATGGATCATCCTCCATTTATTACATTCCTGCATGAAGCCTCCTGCTGGATAGCGGTTAAAGGAAAAAAGATTATTGACAATGTTTCATAAACATGTCATACACCATGATAAAAATAGTTCACAAAACCTCGGTCGAATAAATCGACCTTCCCTGATACCAACTGTGTAACACCCTAAATCCATACATGCGACTTTATAACATGATATAGAAATATAACTAAAAAAGGGTGTCACATTTTCTCAGTAAAACATCTTTCTCAAAATATCATTGCAACATAATTAAATAATTATAAACATTTTCATTTAATCACATAAAATAAAACTCGACTTAATTTAAAATCATAATTCAGTTAAACTTAACAACTCACAGAACGCATAATAAAATATAACCCCATCTCGATGTTACACTATCAGAGCGACTCGTTGAAACTAACAATGTAAAAACAATAAACAGAGAAGGCTAAATACGCCATCCTCCAAACAAGCAACATATAATGCTCTTCGGGCTCTACCTGAGTATATTCACCCCGAGCGTAAGGAATAATAAGGGAAACAAACAAAGGGTGAGAATATAGTCATATATGTTAATGGTGCATAAATAATCAAAGATGTAACAATTAGCATAAGTAACCAATTAAACAATCCATTAAAAACAACAATCATTCACAAATGTAATTTATGTATGCAGCTAACACGTCTCCTCTACTCAAACGTATGTGGTTCCAAAATTTAGATATTCAGTGGTGTATTACTGAAATATCCAACATCACAAGATCAGGTCTGTTACTGTTTGTTGGCAGCATTTTTGGTAAAATAATATATCGTTAATGTTTTTCTAAATGTCTTGACATTTGTAGCAAACTATTTTGAATGATGTCAAAGCAGATGTCTTGACATCTGCCTCCTGAACTGAACTCAGCCAACATCATTATTTGTTTTTTTGTTTCCTATTTTCCAGCGCTCTATAATTCAAGATTTGTAACTCACAGGCAGCGAAAAATATGGAGGTATATTTTTCAAAATGCATGGATTTTATCTTGACCTGTTTTTATGGAAATATTCAAAAGAATTGAATATTTGGTTTTAAATCCCAAGCCCACAGTTGCGCATATATAAGGACTTTCTTCCTTATTCAAACTACTGCAACTTTTGAAGAAGAATACTTTCTTTCTGTTTTAAAAAGTCTAAGTATTTTAATTGTCAAACACTCTAGTATTGAATGAATACTTGTGTTATTATTTGGGTTGTTAATTGTGTATCATTCATAAGCTTTTAAGCATTGAATGATTGAAGTTTTTAAACTTATTAATTCGGTTGTTTCTTCACTGTAAGTGATTGAAGGAATTTGAGGAGGGCCTCATACCTAGGTGAGTCTTAGGTAGAAGTATAGCACAGGTAGTGATTAAGTGAATAGATCATAAATTAGTTGTTTATTGAGGGTCTATGAATTGATAATATTTAGTGGACTTGTCTTGGCTTGGTAGCCCCCAGAGTAGGTGTTATTGTACATTGAACTGGGTGAACAATCTCTTGTGTTTTACTGCTTTTGATTTTACTGCTCTTTACTTGTAAACAAATATTTGTGTCGTGACATCTCATTCGACATTACAAATCTGATACCAGAATTTCAATTGGTATCAGAGCAAGCATCCTACTCTTTATCTGGGTGAGATCCAGGGAAGATACTTTCTGGTACTATGGACAAGGAAGGAGGATTTGTGAACATACCACCCATTCTAGATGGAAGTATTTATGACTACTGGAAACCACGTATGGTAGCCTTTTTAAAGTATTTGGACAGCATGGCTTGGAAATATGTTTTAAAAGGATGGAAACATCCTATAAAATTTGGATAAAATAGAGAACCTACTTCTGAGTTAAAACCAGAAGAAGATTGGTCTAAAGAAGAAGATGAAATTTCTCTTGGAAATTCTAAAGCCTTGAATGCTATATTCAATGGAATTGACAAGAACATTTTCATATTAGTGAACACATGTGAAGTAGCTAAGGATGCAAGGGGAATTCTTCAATCTACTCATGATGGCACATCCAAAGTTAAGATGTCAAGACTTCAGTTGCTCACCACAAAATTTAAGAATTTGAGAATGAAGGATGATGAAAGTATAAATGACTTCCATATGAACATTCTTGAAATTGCTAATGCCTCCAGTGCTTTAGGAGAGAAAATACCTGAAGACAAATTGGTGAGAAAGATGCTCAGGTCTCTTCCCAAGAGATTTGATATGAAAGTGACTACTATAGAAGAAGCTCAAAACATTGACAAAATGAAAGTGAATGAACTTGTTGGATCCCTTCTAACATTTGAATTAAGCATCAATGAAAGATATGAAAAGAAGAACAAAAGCATAACCTTTGTATCAAATACTGAAGATGAAGAGGAAGACTGTGATTTGGATACAGATGGAGGAATATCAAATGCCTTAGCTATGCTTGGAAGACAATTTAACAAAGTGATAAAAAGAATGGATAGGAACCAAAGATCAAATGTCAAGAACATTCATCTGACATCCATAAGTCAAATGAGTTTGGAAGAAAAAGGGCTGAAGAAAAATCAACTCAAGGGAAGGGAGTACAATGTCATGAATGTGAAGGCTTTGGTCACATTAGAGCTGAATGTCCTACATATATTAATAAACAGAAGAAGAATTTATCTATTACTTGGTCTGAAGAGGACTCAGAGAGTGATCTTGAAGAATCTGCCAAGTATGTTAAAGCATTAACAGGAAAATATGTATCTGATGAAGAGTCTAGTGATGGGAAACTAACCTTTAATGAGTTAGATGCTTCATACAAAGAATTATATATCAAAAGTGCAGAAGTGTGTCTTGAAGGGGAGAAATAGAAAGCCCTCATAACTCAGTTGAAGGAGGAAAGGGAAGAGCATCTTAAAACTATTTCTGATCTGGAAAGTAAAGTCTCTTCTCTGAATTCAAATCTTGATAGAATGGTCAAATCTCTCAAGATGCTGAATAATGGGTCTGACACATTAGAAGAAATTCTCCAAACAGGAAGAGTGACAAAAGAAAAGAGTGGTCTAGGTTTCAATGAGAAATTGGAACCTAACTCAGAAGAGCTTTCATCTGTTTCCACTCATGCCAAGTCTAAACCAAAGATGTTGAATCAAATGTCTCAACATCTTGGCAAACATCATGGTAAGAAAGGACATCATGGCAAACATCATGGAAAGAAAAAGTTTAATCACACCAAGGAGAATCCCCAGCCCTGGAGATGTCATCACTGTGGAAGGCTTGGTCATATAAGGCCCTTCTATTTCAAATTATATGGGTATCCTAAGACTACTCTTCCTCCCAAGACTGATAAGATGCCACAAAATAGCAAAAAGAAGAAACATTGGATTCCCAAGTCTAATGTTGCTAGTTTCATAGCTCATACCTCCCTCGGAGTATCAACCAAAGATGACTAGTACCTTGATAGTGGATGTTCTAGACACATGACAGGTGTCAAGAATATATTGGTGGATGTAAAATCTCATTCCAATAGTTATGTGACTTTTGGTGATGGAGCAAAAGGTGAAATCAAAGGTGTTGGTAAGCTTGATTGTTCAGGAGTCCCAAAGCTTGATGATGTGTTACTTGTCAAAGGGTTAATATCTAACCTGATAAGTATAAGCCAATTGTGTGATCAAGGATTCAAAGTCAACTTCACCAAGGAAGAATGTCTTGTGTGCAATGAAAAGAATGAAGTTATTATGAAAGGAATCAGATCTAAAGACAATTGTTGTCTATGGGTTCCTCAAGAGTTGAATCTCTCCTCAACATGACTTTTTGCCAAAGAGAATGAAGTTAAACTATGGAATCAAAAATTGGGGCACTTGCATCTGAAAGGTATGAAAAGAATTATATCTGAAGAAGCAGTGAGAGGGATTCCTAAGCTCAAGATAAAAGAAGGTAGAATATATGGTGACTGCCAGATTGGAAAGCAAACTAAGATGTCACATCAGAAGATCCAACATCTCACTACATCAAAAGTTTTGGAACTTCTTCACATGGACTTGATGGGACCTAAATGCAGGTTGAAAGTCTTGGTGGTAATAAATATGCCTATGTTGTTGTAGATGATTTTCATAGATACACGTGGATGAGCTTTAGTAGAGAAAAATCAGAAACTTTTGAAGTGTTTAAAGATCTCTGTCCAAAACTTCAAAGGGAAATGGAAAGTCATGTCATAAGAATCATAAGTGATCATGGAAAGGAATTTGAGAACAATAAATTTGTTGATTTTTGCTCCTCTGAAGGAATAAGCCATGAATTATCTTCTCTCGTTACTCCTCAACAAAATGGGATTGTGGAACGCAAGAATAGAACTCTCCAAGAATATTCCAGAGCCATGGTTCATGCTAAGAAGTTACCCTACCATTTTTAGGCTGAAGCTATGAATACTACATGCTATATCCATAACAGAGTCACTCTAAGGAAGGTAACTTCAGCCACCTTGTATGAAATATGGAAGGGAAGAAAACCAATTGTTAGATACTTTCATGTTTTTGGAAGTAAATTCGATATCTTAGTTGATCGTGAACAAAGAAGGAAGATGGATCCCAAGAGTGATGAAGGAATATTCCTGGGTTACTCTACAAATAGCAGAGCTTACAAAGTGTTTAACTCCAGAACTAAAGTTATGATGGAGTCAATAAATGTTATTATTGATGATAGAGGATGGAGTGCTGAAGAAGATGTCTCATAAGATGTTGGAACATCTGTGTCTGATATTCCAACAGAATCAAATGACATAAGTGTTGATTCTAAACCAACTAAAGAAGATCCTAAGCCTAGTCATATCAATAAAGGACCTTCAATTAGAACCCAAAGAGATCATCCTAAGGAGCTTATCATAGGAGATCTAAATAAAGGTGTTACTACCAGATCAAGAGATGGGATATCAAACTCTTGCTTTGTGTTAAAGGTTAAGAATATTATAGAGGCCCTAACTGATGAGTTCTGGATTAATGCTATGCAGGAAGAGCTAGAACAATTCAGTAGAAATAAAGTTTGGGATCTGGTTCCAAGACCCGAAGGGACAAATGTAATTGGCATAAAATGGGTGTACAGGAATAAATCTGATGAAACAAGAGTGGTCACTAGAAACAAGACAAGTTTAGTAGCACAAGGGTATACTCAAATTGAAGGAGTTAACTTTGATGAAACTTTTTCCCCTGTGGCCAGACTTGAATCAATCAGACTACTCTTGGGAGTTGCACGCATACTAAAATTTAAATTGTTTCAAATGGATGTAAAAAGTGCCTTCTTAAATAACTATCTGAATGAAGAAGTTTATGTGGAACAACCAAAGGGATTTGTTGATCCAAGTTTTCCTAAACATATCTACAAACTGAAGAAAGCTCTGTATGGATTAAAGCAAGCTCCAAGAGCTTGGTATGAGAGATTGATAGAATTTCTTGTTGAGAATGGATATAGGAAAGGTGGCATAGACAAAACTCTTTTTGTCAAGGAAGAAGAAGGGAAGATCATGATTGCACAGATTTATGTTGATGATATTGTGTTTGGTGGGATGTCAAATGAGATGGTTCAACATTTTTTCAAGCAAATGCAATCAGAATTTGAAATGAGTCTTGTTGGTGAATTAACCTATTTCTTGGTCTACAAGTTAAACAAATGGAAGATTCCATATTTTTATCTCAGAGCAAGTATGCCAAGAATATAGTGAAGAAGTTTTGGATGGAAAATGCCAGTCACAAAAGAACCCCTGCTCCCACACATCTGAAGTTGACTAAAGATGAAAAAGGAGTAAGTGTAGATCAAAGTCTCTACAGAAGTATGATAGGCAGTCTTCTGTATCTCACAGCTAGCAGGCCAGACATTGTCTTTGCTGTAGGGGTGTATGCAAGATATCAAGTTGATCCTAAAGTTAGCCATGCCAACCATTTGAAGAGGATTATTAAATATGTGAATGGGACAAGTGACTATGGTATGCTATACTCTTATGGATCAAATTCTGCCTTAATTGGTTTTTGTGATGCTGATTGGGCATGAAGTGTCAATGATAGAAAAAGTACATCTAGAGGATGCTTCTTTCTGGGAAATAATCTCATATCTTGGTTCATGAAGAAGCAAAATTGTGTGTCTCTATCTACTACTGAGGCTGAGTATATTGTTGTGGGAAACAATTATTCTCAACTGGTTTGGATGAAACAAATGTTAACAAAATACAATGTCAAACAAGATGTCATGACATTATTCTGTGACAATTTAAGTGCCATAAACATATCAAAGAATCCCATTCAACACAGCAGGACCAAGCATATTGACATTCGTTATCACTTCATAAGAGAGCTTATTGAAGAAAAGATTGTTGCCTTAGAACAAGTAGCCACTGAATTGCAATTGGCTGACATCTTCACAAAGGCTTTGGATGCTAATCAATTTGAAAATTTAAGAGGAAAATTAGGGATCTGTTTATATGAGGGTTTGTAGCAACTAAAGGCGATTGGGAACACCATTAAAGTGATATTATACTATTTGTGTTTCCAACAAATAAAATTTTGAAAGCAATCATTATAAGATTGCCTCAAAGTGTTTCCCACACGCTACGAAAATTCATCTCTCTACTTTCACAAACTCTTCATTATCCTCTATAGAAAAAGAACCCTTGTCATTCTTCATCTATGTGTTCAAAAATTCTCAAACATGTCTCAACATTATACATCATCTTCCTCAAAATCTGTCAACCTCCCTAAAAATCTTTCTGTTGCCAGAGTACTCGATGCTACTCCTCTAACAACCATCCCACCTCTTGATAAGAAGGTCAAGAAACCCAGATCATCGCCTGCAAAGAAATCCAAAGATGATACAGGTAACTCTTCCAATGCAACTGATAATAGGAAAGAAGAAGAAATTGTTAATGTTGATAGAAGCATCAGAAGGCTAGTAGACAGAGTGTTAAATGAAGGCTTTGTTGTTCCTGGGATTTCTACCCCCCTTGCTCGTATGCCTCCTCCTGCTGACAAAGGAAGTAACCCTAAAAGTGTTGTGGTTGAATCATCCACCTTCAAGAAGGATACTACTGAAAGCCAACTTGAGAAGCTTGTTATCTCTGCTCTGAAGGAAGTGGAAAAAGAAAATATTGAACAAGATGTTGAAGATAACTCTCCTACTAAGGAAGATGTTGATGTCTCCAAGGATGGAGAAGGTCGCAATGTTGAGAATGTAGTCAATGTTGAAGAGTTGTCTGAAAATGAGCTCATTACTAATGTGGCACCTGGTATTGCAAGAAGGCTAAAATCCAGGAAAGCGAAGGATGCAAGTGTCACACCCCCTGCTAAAACAACCAAGAAGGAAATCATATATGGACCCCAAAAGCCAGGAAGTAAAGTGGTTCCTCCCTCTAGAAAAAGAAATGCTAGACTTGTTAGCTCCATAAATGATGATGAGGATGTTGTAAAAAGATCCAAGATGAAGAAGAAAGATGTGATTGTTGAAGAAGTTGACTCAGACTATGATGTCGAGCAAGATGTCCAGGACATCTCGCCTATCCAAAAAGTCTGCAAGAAAGAAGATTTCTGTTAGGGTTCCTGATGCCCCACTTGATAACATCTCCTTCCATTCTGTTGGGAATGCTGAAAAGTGGAAGTATGTGTATTAAAGAAGGATTTCCCTAGAGAGAGAATTGGGAGTTGGTGCTCTAGAATGCAAAGAAATCATGGAGTTGATATCTTATGTTGGACTGATGAAAATTGTTACCAGGTTTTCCAATTGCTATAAAACTCATATTAAGGAGTTTATTGTTAATATTCATGTTGATTATGCTGACCATAAAAGTAAGGAGTATAGAAAGGTTTTTGTTAGGGGAAAGTGTGTAGAATTTTCTCCTGTCTTCATAAATAGATTTCTAGATAGATCTGAATATGTCTACTGTGAGCTGGAAGTTACAGATAATCAAGTGTGTAGAGCCATCACTGCTAATCAAGTAAGTGAGTGGCCCATGAAAAATAAACTTCTTGTCAGCAAACTGAGTATGTAATATGCTATTTTACATAGGATTGGAGCTGCAAATTGGGTTCCCACTAATTACACTTCAACCATCTCCATTGGATTAGGAAAGTTCATTTATGTTATTGGAAACCAAAAACATTTTGATTATGGGACTTATATCTTTGATCAGACCATTAAACATGAAGGAACTTGTGCCATTAAGATGCCAATTGCTTTTCCTTCCCT
Source organism: Vicia faba (assembly GCA_948472305.1). Taxonomy (NCBI): domain Eukaryota; kingdom Viridiplantae; phylum Streptophyta; class Magnoliopsida; order Fabales; family Fabaceae; genus Vicia; species Vicia faba. The sequence continues at coordinate 178,454,524 of OX451736.1, forward strand.
CCTCTATGGAATTATCCTTAATCAGCATCCTGGAATCCTAAGTGGAAATGATGTAGTGTGTAAGACGGAGTCTACCTTGACCCTTCATGTCCCAGACATTGTTTTAACATCTGCACTTGCTAAAAAGACCTCCACCAAGGATGATATGATCAAAGAATTAACATAAGCCTGCAAGGAATCGAATGATGGGATTAGAGTTAGCTCGGCAAGGAAGCTAACCTTTGAAAAGATGATCATGGACCTGCAAAAGGACAGAAACCTTGATGATACAGTAAACTTTGAAGGTGAAGACTCTAGTGAGGAAGAAAGTTATGGCTCAGATAAATCAACTGGTCCTGATGACAGTTAGACTAATTGATGTTTCTTTATATGATCTTTTTGTTTCCTTTTAGCACTTGTATGTGCTTGACATTTGATTTATATGTGCTTGGCATATTATGACTAAAAAGGGGGAGAGAGAGAGAGTGACTGATTGACCACTGACCACTGACTGACATCTGATTAAGGGGGAGCTTAATACTTGAGGGGGAGCCTCATGTTACAGAAGATGTTTTGACATATTCCTTTTCTAACAGCAAACTGCTAACTAAGTTTATGCTTGATTTGCTTATGCTGCTAATCTGATTTTTCTCTGATAATATATTGCTCTACTCTAATAATATGCTCTGATATTGTTTTAGCCAAAATTTGCCAAAGGGGGAGTTTGTAAGTGTTTGTTGCAGTAATTTTGGTAAAACAATGTGTTGTTAATGTTTTGCTAAATGTCTTGAGATTTGTAGTAAACTGTTTTGAATGATGTCAAAGCAGATGTCTTGACATCTGCCTCCTGAACTGAACTCAGCCAACATTAGTATTTGTTTTTTTGTTTCCTGTTTCCCAGCACTCCATAATTCAAGATTTGTAACTCACGGGCAGCGAAAAATATGCAGGAATATTTTTCAAAATGCATGGATTTTATCTTGACCTGTTTTTATGGAAATATTCAAAAGAGTTGAATATTTGGTTTTAAATCCCAAGCCCACAGCTACGCATATATAAAGACTTGCTTCCTTATTCAAACTACTGCAACTTTTGAAGAAGAATACTTTCTTTCTGTTTTAAAAAGTCTAAGTCTTTTGATTGTCAAATACTCTAGTATTGATTGAATACTTGTGTTGTTATTTGGGTTGTTAATTGTGTATCATTCATAAGCTTTAAGCATTGAATGATTGAAGTTTTTAAACATATTAATTTTGTTGTTTCTTCACTGTAAGTGATTGAAGGGATTTGAGGATGGCCTCATACCTAGGTGAGTCTTAGGTAGAAGTATAGCACGGGTAGTGATTAAGTGATTAGATTGTAAACTGGTTGTTTACTGAGTGTCTGTGAATTGATACTATTTAGTGGACTTGTCCTTGGCTTGGTAGCCCCCATAGTAGGTGTTGTTGTACACTGAACTGGGTGAATAATCTCTTGTGTTTTTATTGCTTTTGATTTTACTGCTCTTTACTTGTAAACAGATATTTGTGTCATGACATCTCATTCGACATCACATATCTGATACCAGAATTTTAAGGTCCGTCACCATAGGACCATCATCATCAAGTTAATTCCATCACCGTTGAACCATCATCGTAGGGCCAAGTCGATCACCGTAGGACCATCATCGTAAGGCCAAGTCCATCACCGTAGGACTTTCATCACAACCTAAACTTAGATATACATGATGCATGAATGCTACAAAAACAAATGTAATAACCGTCTCCACCTCTATCTCCAATACTCATCACAGGTTCCTCTCGAACCTAAAATTCAACATCAATAATCATCGCTTTTGTAAGGCCACATCAATGGTTCCATTGAACCGTACATGTCAACATCAACAATTTCCTTCTCGTGAGGCATTCAATATAAACTCAACATAATAATAAAAATTATATTTTTCTCATCAAACATTGGACTTGTGTCCTAAAGCATTAACAACTTATTCACATATCATGTTATCAAAATATTCCCAAATCATGTTTCCTGCTAATGATACCTCAGATTTGAATAATTATTTAAAATATCAAATAGATTAAAAATCAAATAAATAAATATGTTCCGTAACGCTTAGAGAGTCTATTTTGAGACTAATTTTTATTTAAGGATTCAATACCCTAATCGGTTCAGTTTAATCAAACAATAAGAACTGGTACTAACACTAAGAAAAATATTTTTCTGGACATGTGACTATTATTTTTCCTACTGAACTTATGATAAAATTATGAAACTCTCAAGTTTTAAAGTTCATTGAACCCTCTTTCTAATGCAACTAACCGCATCTCAAACCGATTTACGAGACTCAAGTTACACGTTGTTGTACCCCCAAAATTTTTCCTCCTAATTGTACTTTTAGTTGGCTTAGGCTTTTGCATTCATCTGCATATATTTCATTAGGTCACTAACATGGCATACATTTCATTCAATAAAGTGCCTGGGGTTTAAAAGTTCAACGGGCATACAAGCGGGGGTTTCCACAGTTTTAAGGTGTATATATCAAATAAACTCTGATTATTTTGTTTCTTAAAGGAGTGAAATATGAGATTAGGGTTTCCTCATCAGCATAAAAAAGGCCTTCATGCACTAGTCTTCTTCAATTAGGATTGTGCATTATTGTAATGAAGTTTGACAAGATTCTTCAAGATCAAGGTATTAGAGTTTTTTAGGCTTTGTGCTTAAGCTTCATCTAGGCTTTCAACAGAAGAACTTGTGAATTAGAGACTTTGATTCTTATCAACATGTCATGACTACCTTGAATTTTTACCGTCACTTGAGGGATTATTTGTTTTATAAATCAAGACCAAGTGGTGTATTCTCTCCTATTGGGCTAGGGCATGGGAGTCAAATCAATACATTCTTCTTGTGTTGTCATAATTGCTTTGATATGGGTTATGGATTAAAATCTCCTCTATAAGGATTTGGTTGCTTAAAAAAAACAAGTTAACTTAGACTTAAGGTCTAACATGAGTTAAGGTGCACATTCGATTCATTCATGGGTCATTTGCAAACATCAAACAAGATAGGAAGGAGTATTTACGTGGTTGGAACTCAAGTCACAAACTCTCTAATGGAAATACATGTTCAAGTTTGATTCAAGGTAAATGGTTGACACCCATTCATATGGAATACAGGATACAAGTTTGACAAAGTGTATGCATATCCAAAGTTGGGAAGATTGGTTCATTTGGAAGTAATAAAATTGCAAGGTCAGTTGAAGGCTTAGTTCAAGTTTCACTCAAGTTCATTTGATACATATCACTCAATTCTATTCAAAATTTCCAATAAAGTTCTTCATTAAATTTCAATTTAAGTTACATTTACCATTTAAAAACCTCTTCATTTCATATTCAACGTAAACTCCAGTAAATTCATTCATTTACAAATTCACCATAAGTCATTTCAATTTCAAACTCTATACACCATTTTTGTTGTTCAATTAAATTAAAAAACCATTACAAAACCATAGAAAACTGCACGCAAAAATATTACATGGAAAAACTATCAAAACTTAAACCCAATCTCCAATCTTTCTTCATACGAATTCGACCATCCAATCTCCATGCAAAGCTCTTGACTATCCTTTGAATTACATGATTCACCACCATGCCTTTGCCAATCAACCTCCAATGCTTGTATAGCAGCCTTCTATACCTATAACGTTTACAATATCAATTCCAAAGCCTTTATATCAGCCTGCATTTCATTAGCAGCAACCTTCCATATCTTTCTAAGAACTAGCTGCTACATTCTATGTAACCAGAATAAATGTTGCATCAACAAGCATGATAAAACATCAAGGCCAAGTCAAGTGATGGTTCAATCTATTTCAGTATTAGATCAACAAGATTTAGTTCAGTGCGAGGAACACATATGTTCATCATCGTCATTTCGTATCAAAAACAAAACCAGTTCACCATTCAGTTATTCAGAAAATCAGAGGAGAAAAGTATTGAATAAAAATAATATCCAACATCAAAATAAGACAACTCAGCAATACAGGAAAAAATCAGAAAAAAAAAACAGAGGAAAATATGGATATCAGCAGAATACAAAGCTAGCCGTGAGAAAAGAAAATCAGTTTATAACAGAAAACCAACAAACTAACTGCTCAGCCTAAGCCTATTCAACCAACTTGCTAACTAACTTTTTTCTAACACAATAACTAACTCTAATAAACTTGCAAGTTGTTTTCAACCAATCTCTACATAATTTCCAACAAAGTCTCAAGCCATATAAGAAAGTTTTCTCACAGATTCAGGGAGATTGACAGGATACATTCATTCACATCACAGGAAACTCAGATTCAGAAATTCACACAGAAAAGTCTCTGAATCAGAAACAAACCTCTAAGTTATTCTGAGAAAAATTCTTCTGCACTTCATCTTCATCCTCATCGCAACTCTTTCACTTTTTATCATCAATATTTGCAAGATCCTTTCTCAGCTCCATTCATCTTCATCTTCATCATTATTCATAATCAGAAGAATCACCATCAAAAAATTCCCTAAGCTCTCTCTCTAAAAACTCAGAACCACCATATGATCAAATCAGGGAGAAAAATCAAAAAATCAAAATCTGTAAAAACTCAACTGAGCAAAAGGATTTACAAAGAAATTGTGTGGCGGAGCTTTCATTATAGAAGAAGGAGGACAGGTTGAAAAGTTTCGTCGACCTTTGCAAGAGGAAGAGAGCAATCGAGTTCTGAGTTGAAGTCTAATAGTCATTCTCTTAACCTAGTACAAAACACTACGTTTCTGTATCCTTCCCATTTCCAAATTTTATTTATTTATTTATTGAGGAATTAAATAGTTAAACTGAACCATAGTTGGAATAAAGAAAAAGGGAAATTAATTTGATGGTGATGTTGGACCGAAAACACAGTTTCCTTAGGCCCAAGCACACGATTTTTGGAGCTGGAGAGCTTAAACAAAAAAATGATATTGGTCCATTTTTGAAAGGCTTAGTGCCACATACTGGATTACTGGACTATACCTCCTGGCTACTGTTTGCACCATTGGCATTCTTTGATTTTTATTTACCTTGCATAATTAACGTGATTGATTTTTAATTGATGGTAATAACTATTGAAGAATCCCAAGAGATTTCAAAATAAATGAAGAGCCTAATCTTCATCAAGGAAGCTTCTTTAGAGTTTTCTTATCGCTTGCATGGCTTTGAAGAGACAACGAACCTTATCCATTAGGTTTATTGAGAAATATGAGAATATGCTTGAGATTTCGATTGTCATTTATTTTCACATCGATTATGCCTCGACACTTATTCCAAGCATTTGATTTCTGACTCTTATTTATTGCTTGGTGAATCTCGCTTGAAGTTTTCCGGGTTTCTTTGCTTTGCTCGATGTGCTACGAACTTTTTTCATTTGGTATCATTCTGATTTTGATTTATCTTTCCGCATTTTTACTTCTTTTCTATATATCATGAGAAGTAGGAAATTAAGAGTGTATGCTTGAAGTCGTTGTTTAAATACTTGTAGCAGGCATTCGCACTTATTTGTTACTTGTGTCTGTGCTTGTGTTTGCTTCCTTTGTTGTGGACGATCGTTGATGTCACGCAATTAAAATTGAGAACACAACTTCGATCTTTGCATGCTCCTCTTAGGATTTTCATTTTTCTTTGTTGATGATCGATGATGTCACTCAATTAGAATTGAGAAAACGACTTCGATCTTTGCATGTTCTCCTTAGGACTTTATCGTTTTCCTTTGTTAATGACTGATGATGTCACTCAATTAGAATTATGATAATGACTTAGGTCTCATTACATGTTCCCTACAGGATAGTTATCCTCTCCCTTAGGTTTTAGGTAAGCTAACTTAGGTAGGGATTTCCCTCGTGTGTGCTCTCTTGAGCTTGTTGATTACTCGCTTTCCATCCTTGTGTACATGTTTCCTTAGGTTGTGAACCTTTGCTATGTTCCTTTAGGAGTTCTTAATTCATCCTTTGACAGTGATTCGAGATAGACATAGGTTTAGGTTATGAACCTTTTCTATGTTCCCTTAGGAGTTCTTGATTCATCCTTTGATGGTGATTCGAGATAGACATTAGGATTGTGATCCATGCATGCTAACATAGGGTGGAGATTTCCCTTTCAAAACGCAACCTTAGGATCAATAATTGTATGATAACATTAGGGATTAGATTCTATATAGTCTCTATTGTACCCTAAAATTTTCCCTCCCATTATCCAAGACATTCTCCTAGGGTTCTCAAATGCTCAAGGTTGCTCAAGAATTGATCAGACAAACTCCTCCTAAGTAGTTGACCTACAAATAGGGTTTCACTTCTCTCAAGTAAATTTTATCTTACAATGACTCAAGTGGATTTTATGGTTTCTCATATGTATCCACGAATGCTCATGACAAGTTTCAAGCCTTTTGCATCACAAGTTTGCTCAGTCAATTGCTCAGATGACTGAAAACCAATTGTATTGGACAAAAAGTCATATGTGGTCAACATACAGTCAAACCTCAAGATTTTTGGTCAACATCAAGAATTTTAAGTCATATTCATCATTTGATCAAAGGTTGATCATGATTCCTCAAGAAAACTCAAGATTTATCAAAAGTCAAAAGTTACCAAATTAGGTTTTTCTTAAGAAGGAGCCAACTAAATTTTGACCAAGCATAACTTTCACATGCTTCATCAGTTTTTTCTCAACCAAATCTCATTTGAAGGAAATTCAATTCTCTACAACTTTGTCTCTCTAAGATCAAGTCCAAAAAATGCTTCATTTGAGAGATATGGGCCTAAACATTGTAGGTCATTTCAAAAGTCAACAAAAAGACACTTTTTGTCAAGACAACTTACATCAAGATAAAGTCTTCAAATGAAAAAATGATCAACATAGATATTGTAGAATACATCTTTGAGCTTTCTAGAAAGTCCACGATCACTTTTAAATGATAAAAATTGAGAGAGTTATGATTGGTGCAAGTTTTCAAATTTTGAGAAAATGCATGAAATCAAAAGTGATCAAACTTGAATTTTTGGGCTAGTGGGCTGATGTTTCAAGGTCCAAACGTGCATAAGACCTCATTGTGAACCACTGAACTCATTCATACACCCCTTGGATTTTTATTCTTTTTTTATTTTATTTAAATTCCAAATTAAATAAGATAAAATCAAAGGCTTTTCTTACAAAGGTCCAAGCCCAACCTTTTGACCTAATTTCACCATTATATATTCCATACAATTCAGACAAGCGTGACACAAAAAAACCCTAGCAAGCAACCATTCCAAAAATCTCAAAAAATTCTCAAAACTAGGGCAAATCAAAAACCATAGTTAAAGCCTCTTTCCAACCAAGTCAATCCTTCAAATCAATTCTAGAAGCATTGTAGCGTAATATTTGATCATTCTTGATAATCCAAGAAGCTTGAGAATCGGGTATATGCCTCACCGGTTTTGTCTATTGCATGAATTTCATACTTTCATTTTCTTTGTGTTTTAATGCATACTAATGATGTTAACTTGTTTCTGAGGTGTATTAGTACATGATAGGACCATTACATGACCCCCATAATGCCCGGATGAAAGGTTTCCATATCTGAACCAATTTGCTTTATTTTCTTCATATCTCACAATCTAGCATGATTTGACCAAAACTAACACTCCCATTGAAATCGTGAGGTTTGAATTAGGGAGGTAGGGTATCCTTGAATCATTAATACTTCTTATTTTGCAGAAACGAAGGAACAACTCGTTGGAGAAGACGACCTGAGCTAGGGCTACGGCACTTCTCTGGCCCATTTATTTTGTTTATTACATATTTAATTCTTTTCATAGATATACCAAATTAGAAGCATGGCTTATCAGCAAGCGTGCGCGGGATAAGTAATTGCCCTCTTAGGGCGTGGGTTCGATCCCTTCCTTTTGAAATTTTTTGTGTTTTCTTAATTCTTGCAGGATTATTACATTTTGAATTATGTATGTTCTACTAACACCAAAGCATGTTGGGTGCAGTGGTAAACCATGTAGCGTGGAAGGGTAAGGGTGTGGGTTTAACACCCACCCCTTGCATTCTACCTTGTTTTGCTTCTAACTTGTTTTCTTTTCTATTTTTCAACCCTAAACCTTTGGAAAATTTAACCCTATTTTCACTTAACCATAAAACAAAACCTTTTTTTACAAACCCTAATTAAATTAGGTTTTATAATCAACTTTTAAATTAATCTTTTTTTTACTAACTAAAATTAATTAAGTTTTTAGGGTTTTTTCAGTAACCCTTTAATTTGATGAATCAACCTTTTTTTAATTAAAATCAACTAGGTTCTTTAGGTTTAATTAATCAACTTTAATCAAAATTTCTTATCATAAAAAACATCAAAAACACTTCTTTTTCCTTCGACTCTATTTTCATTTTACATTTTTAGATCGATTGTATACGTTTCATAATTGTAATATTTATGTGTCGCTTTCTTTGTTCATTATTATGTAACTTTTCATGGATGTAATAGCTTAGGGTTTCTTTTCTGCACTGTCAACTATGTATCTTCCCAAAGCGATGTAATAATTTAGGTTTATATTTCCTGCCTTTACTTTTCGCACCTTTACCGTCGTTTTATATTTATCATATTACTGCTTAGTAATTAGGGTTGTATGGAAAGATAAAAACCAAATGATAGAAAATCCTAAAATTCGAGACTAAAATAAATGAATATAATACACTCGCACACTTGCACTTCTAGGGTAAGCTCCGTTGTTGACTTTGGAACAAAACGGTCATGTCCCTCGAACGTAAGGATGCTTTAGCAAAGACCCTAGAATAAAATATCATAGTCTCTCGATGACCCTTCAATGTTAACTTTCTAAAAATGATCTAGTCTCTTACGAAATTACTAAAGCGTCTTTACAAGTTGCCTTCAATGACCACACGATGACGCTACGTTGTCCCTTCACATCCAATAGATGGGGCTACCTACCAACTAATGGTATGGATATCATTATCTAAAGGAGAAGGAAAAGAATAAGAAAGAGCTTGAGCGGGTAGAATACTATTAATCTCTTGCTCACACTTTTTCTCATACAAACACTTTAAAAGATATTTTCAAAACACTTTGTACGCATTCTTGAGGACTGATACAAGAATTGTTACAAAGTTCAAATTTCAAAATATTTTCAAACAAACACACAAAAAGCAAATTTTCAAAGTGAGCTAAGCGATTAAGAGCCCGTAGATAACCAGATGAAAGGGGTTCTAACACCTTCCCTTTTCATAACCTACCTACCGAACTCAAAATCTTCAAGGTCTTTCATGTTCTTTTCACCCTTTTCTTATTGGATAAAAGAAAAGTCGATGGTGACTCTTGCTATCCGCAACATTTGCGATAAAACGAAAAAATAAGTCAGTTCACCCACCGTATTATAGTCTCCCTTAGATGTTTTTCTTTATTTTGCATCCTTGCATTAAGACTAAAACTCTTTTTCTTGGTAAACTCATAAAACATCTAACAACTTTCAAATCCTTTTTCAAGGTAAAAAACATCAACCAATGCAATCTCTTTTTCGCCTTTGGGCTCCTTTTCTTTTCTTTCAAACTTTTCAAAAGAACATGTTAATTCACTTATGTGCCGATGCGTGAATCTTCAAAGGTCGAGTTGCGACAGAATTCGAAATTAATATTGTTCATTAAAAAACACAGAACAAATCAAAACATGTGAGCCGAACTACAGTAACTCTGATTCCTCAAAAAGGATACGTAGGCATTGGGGTAGGGCCCAAGCTAGCATAAATTTATTTTCCCTACATTATTTCATCTTTTCTTTTTCATGCATTCCCACTTTGCATTTTCTTTTAGCTCTTAAGCTTAGATTTGAACACACCATTTGATTAGAATAACAAGAGTGGATACAAAAGAGTTCTACGAGCGTGTGGGGTGCTAATACCTTTCCCTCGCGTAACAGACTCCTTTACTTAATCTCTTGGTCGTTTGATCGTGATTTCACCCCTCTCAGGTTTACTCGATGTTTACCTTTCCCTTCCCGTGGGATAAAAAACGTTCGATGACGACTTCATTGATTTCATCTTGATGATTTAATCAGCCGGTTGTTTCAGCGTGAACCAATATAACCAACGCATGACTATAATTTTGGCTACGCCTCTAGTATAAAAACCAAAGAATTTCTAATGTTCTAGCGCTCCTACTCCCAATTTTCCCATTTCAACGGTAAGATTATCGTGCTAACTTTCCAACGCAATTAATCATACATCAAATAGACATACGAAACATAAGTTACACATGAAACTAGTCTATTAATCCCCTTTTATGTTTATTTGTGACTTTATGTGGTTTTTCCAATTGAAATAGATCTAAAACTCCCTAATCAAGTCCAAAACATCCCCAAACACATCAATCACGCAAAGATCAATTATTCATATCATCAATTAGTTATAAAATCAACACCATGTTCATCAAGGAAAGACAAGTATTCATGGACATAAAAAATCAACATTATACATATAAATCAATACGAAAATCAACAATCAACTAAACACAAAAGCAACATTCCAACACCATGGTATAGAGTGGTTTGCAATACCATCACAAGATCCAAAATCTCGTCAATGCAAGAAACAAGAAAAAGGGAAAAAGGAAGAGGAAAATGAATCATTTATATGCTCCATTCTTTAACATCCATATATGGATGGTTTCCCCTACCCCCTTACCTAAAATTCACAAAAAATATCAAGCTACAGCTATGGAGGCTCTCTCTTCTCCTACTTTTTGCTCTGCTAGGGCTTTCTTTAACTCTACAGACAACTTTTCTCACCCAACAACTCTTCACTCTAATTTCCACCTCTAATTAAATAAAACCCTAATAACTTTATTAATTCTAAAAATCTCCTAAACTATTACTAATTCCAACCTTATCCTTAATTTTAATTAAAACTCTAATTTCCTCTCCAAAACTCATTCTCAATATCTATATTATTTTAATTAAATAAAATTAGTAATAATTCTAATAAAATTATAAACAACCTTAAATACTCCAACTAAAATAATAAGGAGCCCAAACAAATATTATAAAGCATCTAAACTTATTTAAAATAAAATAAATGAAAAATAGGGTGTTACAACTCTCTCGTACTTAAAGAATTCCAGCCCTAAAAAATTACTTGAAGAAAACACCTCTAGATAAAACTCCCTCACCCGACTCTCTAATTCACACACCACGCTACCCTCAACGGATCCTCTCCCACTTATTTCATTCCCACATGGGGCCTTCTGCTGGATAGCAGTTAAAGGAAAAATAGTGTCGATAGTGTTTCACAAACATGTCATACACCAGGATATAAAATAGTTCATAAACATAGGCCGAATAAATCGACCTTCCATGATGCCAACTATGTAACACCCGAAATCCCAACATACGATTTTATAACATGATACGGAAATAAAACTTAAAAAGGGTGTCAAATTTTATCTAAAAAACATCTTTCTCAAAATATAATCACAGAGGAATTAAATAATTAAAAACATCTACAGTTAATATCATAAAATAAAACTCGACTTAATTAAAATCACAATTCAGTTAATCTCAACAATACACATAGCACATAATAAAAACATAACTTCATCCCAATGTTATACTATCAGAGTGAATCGTTGAAACTAAACAACGTAAAAACAATAAATGAAGAAGGCCAAATACGCCATTATCCAAATAATCAACATCTAATACTCCCCGGGCTCTACCTGAGTATTTGTACCACAAACGTAAGGAATAACATGAAAAACAAATAGGGGTGAGAATATACATATATGTTAATGGTGCATAAAATATCTAAGATATAACAATTAGCATAACTAATCAATTACATAATCCATTCGTAACAACAATCATTCACAAATGCAATTTATGTATGCAATGTACTTGTCTCCTCTAATCATATACATGTGGTTCCAAAATTTTGATATTCAGAGGTGTATTACCGAAACATCCAACATCGCAAGGTCAAGTCCATCACTGTAGGACCATCATCAAAAAGTCAAGTCCATCACCTTAGGACCATCATCTCAAGGCCAAGTCCATCACCGTAGGATAATCATCACAAGGCCAAGTCCATCATCGTAAGACTCTCGTCACAACCTAAACTCTAATATATATGATGCATGAATGCTACATAAGAAAATGTATTAATTGTCTCATCCTCCATCTCCAATACTTGTCATTGTTTCCTCTCAAACCTAAAACACATCATCAATATTCATCGACATTGTAAGGCCACATCAATGGTTTCACCGAATTGCACATCTCAACATCAACAATTTCCTTCTCGTGAGGCACTCATTGCAAACTCAACATAATAATAAAAATTATATTTTTTTCATCAAACATTGGACTTGTATCTTACAACATTAATAATTTAATTCATATAGAATCTTATTAAAAAAACCCTAAATCATGTTTCCTATTAATCATACCTCATATTCGAATAATTATTTAAAATATTTAACGGAGTTGGAATCAAACAAAAACATATGTTCCAGAAAGCTTAGATAGTTTATTTTAAGACTATGGTTTTTATTCAGGACTTAAACCCTAATCGGTTCAGTTTAATCAAACAATAAGAATTGGTACTGGCACCGGTCATGATGTTTTGTTCTCCGACTAAACTTATGATAAAATTTTAAAACTCTCCATTTTTAAAGTTCGGTAAACTCTCTTTCTAACACAACTGACCGCACCTTGAATGGACTTACAAAACTCAAGTTATACGTGAAACATTATAACCAACCCATGACTGAAATACGTCTCTGGTATAAAAACTAGAGAGCTGCTACTATTATAGCACTCCTAGACCCAATTTTCCCATTTCTACATAAAATTATCGTGTTACCTTTCCAATGCAACTGCCTGCACCTCAAACGGACTTACGAAACTCAAGTTACGCATGAAACTAGTCGATCAATCCTCTTTTATGTCTATATGCGATTTTCTAATTTTCTTCCCAATTGAAACATATCCAAAACTCACTAATCGAGTCACAAACATCTGCAAAGACACAAAAAAAATGGTACTTGAATTGTAAACGTTTTTCACATTAATCAAGCAAAGATTAAACATTCATATCATCAATTTGTCATAAAATCAACATCACGTTCATCAAGGCAAGACATATAATCATGGACATAAAAAATCAACATTTTACATATAAATCAATACTAAAATTAGCAATCAACCAAACACGGAAACAACATCCATCACCATGATCTAGAGAGGTGTGCATAATAATCTCAAGATCTAAAATCTTCATCAATGGAAGAATTAAGGTAAAGATAAAAAGGAAGAAGATAAGGAATCGTCTCTACCCTTCATGTTTTAACACACATAGATGAATAGTTTCACCCCTTTCCTCGAATTCATAGAAAATATCAAGCTACAACTATATAGGTTGTCTCCTCTACTATTTTTTGCTATTCTAGGGATTTCTCTAACTCTACTAACAATTTTTCTCACCAAAAAGCTCATAACTCTAATTTCCTTCTATATTTAAATAAAACCCTTATAACTTTTATTAATTATAAAATTCTTCTCAATTCTTACTAATTCCACCATTATCCTTAATTTTAATTAAAAATCTAATTTCCTCCCAAAAACGTCATATTCTCATTATCTCTATTCTTTTAATTAAATAAAATTATTAATAATTCTAATAAAATTCTACCCAACCTCAAATACTCTAACTAAAAACTAAAGCACCCAAATACATAATATAAAGCACCTAAACTCATTTAAAGTTAAATAAACAAAAAACAGGGTGTTACAATAGATAACTAGTCTGACATGTTGGAGATAGAGCCTCCAACGCAAAAGGAGAATGATGATATTACCTCATAGAAAAGGGATAAACAAGATGAGGAGAACATTGTTTCCGACAACCCTGAAGAGAGTACTCATAATTTTGCAAGTATAATCATCATATGCATGAAGATGTTGAGACTAATGTCGCTTAAGTCTCGTGTGATCTTGTTAGTATTAAGAGCAAGAAGTCTACAAAGAAATGAAAAAATAAGGAAAACAAGAAAAAGTTGCTCTTAAACCTAAGAAGAACCCTACAAAAAAGGTATCCACTCTAAAGGCTAAAAAGATGGCTAAGATTAAAGAGACGTCAGGAAATAAGAAAAAGGGTGTTGTAGTTATTGAAAATTTCGAGTACAAGAAGAAAGCCACCCCAAAAGGAAGGTTGCTCCTACTGTGGAGATTATTGAAGATGATGTGCATGACATTATGGACAATGTTGTAACTAATCCTGTAAATAAGAACCGAAAGATTATTAAATGGAATAATATGAAGATGTGAAAAACACAAGAAGGGGGGTTGAATTGTAAAACTTAAAAACAAATGCTTAGACAACACATTATTTTTATCCTGGTTTGTTTGATCTCAAACTACTCCAGTACACCCGTCAAGGTGATTTCGCCTCTCTCCAACGATGTCTTAATCCACTATATTCAAAGGATTACAGCAGCTACTTTAACACCTATTAAAGTCTTCTTGAGTATAAGCACAAACCGGTTTATCTCATGGAAATCACTTACAAATAATTGAACAAGAATGTGTTTAACGTTTTCTAATAAAACAATATATCACAACTGTGATAATACACAACTTAAGCTTGGAGTAAAACTGGATTTTATAAAGCGTTTGAGTAAGCGTGGTTTGAAGGCTTGGCAAATTGTATGAGTGCATGCGTGCGTCTTTTCTCAAGCAGATTTGTTTATATAGGAAAGGCAGAGATACGTTGTCCATAAAGTCATTTTAATGATAATAACGCACTTTCCTTTTTGAGAAGATCTTGTCTGAAGAGAGCCGTTAGCATTAACTTCTGTCTTGAATACTTAGTAACGTTTCAGAGTCTTCTTTGCTTAAGATAACGCTTCAGAGTGTTCATTGCTTTAACTTATGATGACGCTTCTGAATGCTGATGACTTGGTAAAGATCTTTGATCAGAGTCAGAGTGTATATGTTTATGCGCAGATTCTGGTCATCAAGCTTCAGCGTATGTGTGATCGGTGGATCTGGAACTGACTGTTTTAAAGCTGGTTCGCAAAATGTCGCGGAAGCAAGAGTCGCCACCGTCTTTTATTTTCTCCAAATGGAAAGGACAAAGCACAGAAAAATTCCTTAAAGAGATTGCTCTCGGTTCGGGAGGTAGATTATAGAAAGGGAAGGTGTTAGCACCCTTTCTATCCATGGTTATCCATGGGCTCTTAGATACTTGCTCATTTGTGTTTTCAAAAATGGTTTGTTTGCTTTTCAACTGTGGGTTTTAAAAAGTTTCTTTGAAAATTTCAGTTCGACTCTTGTATCGGTCCTCAAGAGTGTTTGAAAAATTGCTTTCGAAAGCTTTTTGAAAATGTGTTGGTGTGAAAAGTATTTTTGATTTTTTTTTTTTTAAATTAGAGCAAGTATCTAGAGTCGTCTACCTACCCTAAGGAATTCGTCTGTGTAGATGTCCTTTACAGTAATGCCATCCCACCATTGAGAGGTAGGTAGCACCACTATTGGAGGTGTTCGGGTCAATTCGAGGTTTGGGACATGGTGATCACCAGAGCAATGGGAAGACACCTTAGAAGCTACCCTCATGCCAGGTTCCCGGATCATGAGGACTTACTAAGACATCCTCTACTCGACGATCACCTTTTGAGGCAAGGCAATAGTGAGGCGTACCCTAGGGGTGGTGTGTGATTTGTGTGTCATGTTCAGTTATTTTGTCTTATTCATGTCAAGGTGATCTATGCGTTTGTTTTTATTTTGACATTCATTCTTGCATGCATTTATTTAACAGTTAAAAGAGCGAGAAAGGTAAAGTTCTAAACTATTACAAAAGGCGCGGGTCCACATCGCCAAAATTTCCAGGACCCGATTTGACAGAAAAATAAAGAAATAAAGTAAAAGTGCGAAAAATAAGTATTTACACGGCTTTGGGAGAGCTACATAAAAATTATACGAAAAGAAAATAAATGCGCGAATAGGAATTAAAATTGGAAACGAGGGCGTTGGACCCTTTTTAATGAAACTAAATTAAATGATTAAATTAATGAAAATTAAAAATGAAAGGGAATTATTTTTGGTATTTTTGTATTTTATGATTTTAATGAAATTGAATTAAATTGAGAAATTAACCCTAATTCTAATTTTTATTTATTAAGAAAAAATATTAAAGTTAAACCTAAATTAACCTAATTAATTACATGGTAATTTAATTACAAAAATAAATAATATCTAATTATTAATAATGGTGAAAAAAGAATAAAAGTAATTAAAATAATTAAACCTAATTTCTACAAATTTTTGAATTAATTAAGAAAATGCTTGAATTAAACCTAATTTAATAGCTAAAATTAATGAATAACATTTATTTACAAAAAATATATTAATTAAATAAAAATACTTATTTTTGTCTTTTTCTGATTTTTTATTGTTTTCATGTTTTTTATAAAAAATATTAAATTAAAGGAATTAATAAATAAAAGAAATAATTGAATCAAAAATAAAAAATAATGAAAAGAATATTGCAAACCTAGGGGGGTCTGTCCCCAAATGAGAGGTATGATCCAGTATTTCAGGCCCATTAGCTTCTAGCTTGATTGACTTTTCTGCTAGCATGTATGGGCGTTGACTGAGGTTTACCATGTTCCTCAAACTATGGCCTTTTGATTGATCTTGGTGTGTGCGTGGCAAGCTGGATTTGAGAGATGCATGGTGGTCTTCAAGGCATAATCTGCATGGGATAACGTTAATAAAAATATTATGGAAAGGGATGGGGACCTGGGGTTCGAACCCAGGTCCCAGGGATTACCACTAAGACGCTTTGCCAACTGCTCCACTTTGTCTCTTTGTTTATAATATAACTAACAAATAACATAAGCAAACATAAGGGTTAGTGGACTTTTAGCGCGAATTTTTGAATGAACCAACCAGTCTTGGCCACCTAGCCTTCTTCTTCCTTGCTTCGCTTATTTCCTGAAATATACAAAAGAGTTAGCGGGGGTTTTGAACCCCCCCAAAATATGCGTTTCCTGAAAATAGCGAATAGGCCATATGGCCTCATAAATTAGGCGCGAGGGTTCTGTTGTTTTCGTCCAAGCACGCTGAATTTGGTCATGGCATTGAAGTGTTCCAATTTTACCATATGCATAAACGCCCAATTTGAAAGTTCTGCAACCCTAACCTATTTCAATGGTGAAATCTCCAATAATGCATAAAAACTCAATTGGAATATGTGGTTAGCTTCATAATACATCAATTAGTATGAATCCATCAAAGGAATACAATGAAAATGCTTAAATATTAAAACACGATTATGCATATAATGTGAAAAAGTTTGAATCCTATTCACCAATTCTGGGCGTCAGGGACGTGGAAAGTGATTCAAAAACGTTTCTTGATGTCTCAGGAAGGTGATGAGATGATTGTTTTGGCTTGAAAACCCTTGCAATGGCGATTTCAGTTTTGGAATTTTCTTGAAAAAATGTCAACTTGGTTATGGCTTTTGGGCGCAGCTCAGAGATTATGGGCACGAGGGTTTGCTTTGCACTTATGTATGGAAGGATTAGGGTTGAGAATTCGATCAAAAAATCCATGAATTGAAGGAATCAATATTTGATTTTTATGCCATAATTTTTCAAATCTTTTTCATGCTATTTTGGCTTCAATCATATCCAATAACCTTTGATTCTTTCCTAACCTGATTTGCACGAAATCTTGGAGATATTTTATGCGCAAAAAGATTCAAAAAGGTAGGTTTAGTATTTTTCATATATTTTAATTAATTAAATGAATTTCTAGCAATTAAAAATTCAAATAAATAAAATAAAAATGATAAAAAAAACTTCCCTTTGGGCCAAATGGTCGTGCACATGCCTTGGATGATGAATTGTGGAAGAAAAAGAGGCCCATTAGCAATTTTAGGTCATTTGAAGCAATGTTGACTTTTCAAAATATCCAAAAATTTCCCAACTTCCACAAGGCATAACTTGTTCAACTTTTAAGCTTTGCTCATGTTCTTGGACATTTTGGAAAGATCTTTGAGTCCTCTAACCAATTTATTTAGTCCCATGTCATTTTGATTTACCAATCTCAAGTTATGGCCTTTGACTTAAAGTCCCTTTTTGTTGACTTTTGAAAATGACCTATAATGTTGAAATTGATAACTTTTTGTGAGAGCATTTCTTGGACTTGAAGTGTGAAGAGGAGTTGTAGGAAATGTCTTTCTCTTCAAAATGAGCTTTGGATGGAATTTTTCTGATAATCCATGTGGAAGTTATGCCTTAGTCAAGTTACAGTTGACTTTTTCAACTGTCCAAATATGGAAACTTTTGCATCTTGAGACTTTTTGAGCCAAGCTTTGAGAATCATGATCAAGCATTGATCAAATGATGTTTGTGGCTTCAAAATGAGATGTTGACCAAAAATTTGGACTTTTGACTGTCAAATGACCATTTTGCCCCTACAGTTGACTGTAGTGCAATTAAGGTTTTTGACTGTACAATTTTGAGCTGTAAGTATTGAAACTTGGTATGAGGATGCTTGACCATGTTTATAGGCGTGTGGGACTTGATTGGACCCTTGGAAACTTCATTTACTTGGCCAGAACCAAAACCCTAGTTTTGATTGTTAGGAGGCCTTTGAACTGTGCAACCCTTGGGGAGTTTTTTGAAGCTTTGACTTTGCAATTCTTGAAGAATATGGGAGGGAAAATTTTGGGGTACAACAGTTGCCCCTGTTCAATCTTCTTAGACCTGAGGATGCAGATTGGCTGACGTGCCTTTCGTAATCCGAAGGTGGAAGATGATTGAACACTAGAGTGCCCAGAAATTTGCGCTCACATAGTAGTGTGATGATGGGGAATGGGCTTATAGATGACATTTGGAGATTGATGGATAGGATGATGGGCTTACAGATGCCATGCTAAGAGATGACGGATGGTGGATGGGCTTATAGATGCCATCTGGATGTCGATCGCGTAAGAGATTCCTTAGCGAGATCTTGCGTACCTACAAAAAAGAAAATGATTACTTGACCTGTTACGGGAGCTGGTCTTCAAATTCTTTGTATAGATGTGTCCTGACTGGTTACAGGAGCTGAATCTTGAGCTTCAAATGGTGATGAATGAACCAGGGATGGTTACTACCTCAACAGGAACGGTGAGAGAACCTTGGATGACTTTAACCTCAACAGCAATCGTTGAGCGAATCTTGGGATGATTACTACCTCCGCAGTATCGGGGAGAGAACCATAGGCGACTACAATCTCAACAACAATCATTGAGAGGATCTTGGATGTCTTCTACTGAGTCTTCATCAGGAAAATCTGTTTGGGGTCGATTTAACTGGACTAGAGAAGGCCTTGGACGGGCTAAGAAACAGAGAAATCTTAGGGTCGATTTAACTGAACCGGTCTAGGTCTTGAAATCTTCAACTAGAATAAGTGTCAGAACGTCGCCATGCCTGGGTCACATCCGAGCTATATCTAGAAGGGGATCTGGAAGGAGTATCAGAACGTCGCCATATCTGGTTCACATCTGAACTATATCTAGAAGGAAATCTGGAAGCAGTATCAGAACGTCGCCACATTTGGTTCACATCTGAACTATATCTAGAAGGAAATCTGGAAGCAGTATCAGACGTCGCCATATCTGGTTCACATCTGAACTATATCTAGAAAAAGTCTGGAAGAAGTATCAGAATGTTGCCATATCTGGTTCACATCTGAACTATATCTAGAAAAAGTCTGGAAAAAGTATCAGAATGTTGCCATATCTGGTTCACATCTGAACTATATCTAGAAAAAGTCTGGAAGAAGTATCAGAATGTTGACATATCTGGTTCACATCTGAACTATATCTAGAAAAAGTCTAGAAAAAGTATCAGAATGTTGCCATATCTGGTTCACATCTGAACTATATCTAGAAAAAGTTGCGATAGTTGATAGTAATCATCTTTGTATTGACCTTTCCTGAAAAGGTAAAGCATCAGTTGTATGCAAGATCATGATGCATGAGCTGCATGATTTCAGGATGTTCTCAAAATTGATGAGATTCGTGTAGTATGATGCATATGCATGCTATAATGTATGAAGATTGTGATGTTTATGAATGCATTTCCGTTTTGGGAAAGTTAATCCTTGACGAATGCCAGGAGCTTATCCTGGGCTGATGTTGGAGACAATGCTTTGTTGTTTCCACTGGGGATGACAGGTGCAAGAATACCGGTAGGAGAAGATAACTCCGTTGGGGAATAAACTTGGCGAATGGATTACTCTGCGGGGAATAATCTGTGGGGAGAAGAATACTTCGCTGAGGTTGATGATAACTCTGTTGGGGATACCATTGTTATGTTGGAAGTGTTAATAGACTCCGCTGGGGGTAAGAAGACTTTGCCGAGGACGATCTTCTCATGGCTATTGGCTGAGGATAACCCAGTTATATCCTGGTAAGGAAATAACTCTTTGAATAAAGCCGGGCGACGCGTTCATGCTTTGTGAGCGATAAGCTTCCCGAATCTACTGGGGATAAGTTTACTGCTTGGGGAGATGAATTCCAACTTTCCTGGGGAACTAGATTGGACTCTCTTGGGGGAAGTTTTGAGCTGTATCGGGGAAGTGACTCCACTGAATGCTTGACGTACCGCCGGGGAACAATCTTTAGACCAAGACTGTCGGGGATGCTTGTTAAGAATGCGTATATACTGTTGGGGAATATTGAGATCTGTTGGAGGATACTCAACTTCCTTAAGGTTGATAATATAGCTTGGCTTGAGGGGAGTATACTGCCTTGCCGGCTCACTCTCTGGGGAATTAAGATAGCTGGTTACCTTCTTCAGCTGAACCTATCTTAGTACCTTGGTGGGCAGAGTCATTAGATCGTTTGGACAACTCATCATTGCCCCTGTTTCTGATGTGGGAGAGGAAGACCTGTGAGGTGCTGATAGTTGTTGATGGACAAACTCTTCTTCTGGTAGGCAGGTGACAAGATGACAGGACATAGTCGTACGCTTTAATCCCTAACTTTTGCCTGGACCGCCCTTTCGGGTTTTCAGTCCATCAGGATACCCATTTTTGCCCAAGCCGCCTTTTCAGGTTTTCGACTTGCCGGGTGTACAAATTTTTCCATTTCATCCCTTCATTTTGCCCGAACCCTTTTGGTTCGCCGGGAAGCCCTTATTTTTGCATAGGTACATCAACCTAGCGGGTCTTTGATTGTGCATAGTATCTTTTTCGACTATGTTCGTTCTCTTAGAATGTAGGGAGTGGCCCCTGGCTGTTTGTGTTGCCATATTACCAGAAGATGTCTGATCGTGCAAAATTTGTTGCTGGAATGCCCCAAGTGACTCAGAAGGAGATTTGCCCCAGGCTATTTGGCCTTTGAGAGATTCTCCGAATCTTGATTGGATTGCCCCAGATGGTGGACCATGATCATGTCGTGCCCCTTGATTGGAAGTGCTTCTGTTCATTAGGCTTTCGTCGTGCGAACTTCTATGTTGTTCAAACAAAAAGTCATATGCGAACAAAGTTATGTTAAAAATGCAAAGCTTATGTCTGTCTTGAAGATTTTGAAAATGCATTCTTTTTCATAAAACAAATGAATGTTTGTAAAACGTGATGTCAACTCAATATTTTATAGCAAGTCTTAAGGAGTCAGGATACCTTTCGTAACAGTATGCTTTCGAACTAACCCACGCTTCAGCTAGGACTTTTGAGGGTTATAACGTGGCCTGGTTCACGGTTTAAGAAACAAAGGATAGAGGTTCAAATTATTTGTACCCACCCGCTCTTCGTGATGTTCTTCAAACCTAAAACTCAGTTGATCGTGCGTTAGACCTTGTTCGGGTCTTTGCTTTGATGCTCCAGTGATGGTTCGGATATTGACAGTTTATTTTGAATGGGCAGTCATTTCCTTTTTTGTTGAGGGTTTGTATGACCTCTTTTCTTTCTTGATTTTGTAGTCCCTGTTTTTTGCCTGAGCTGTTTCCTTTTTGGAATTACAGTCAGCGGGATGCCCCAGTTTTGTAAGTCTCCTTCATAGGTTTTGACTTAATGGGTTTTTCATTTTTTGAGATAATGACTGCCTGTCCTTCTTGATTATTCGGAACCATCACTGTCTTTCTTTGTTTTGTAAGGACCTCTTTGGTGCCATTCGTTATGCACTTGGATCAACTGAGAGACTACCCTGCCCCAGGTTATGATTACGGGTTTTAAATTTCGAAAAGAAAAACTCCTACTTCTTTGGCTCAGAGGGGTTGACGAGGGATTATCTTCCTTATAACTCCAGTGTTTAGGGATTTGAAACAATGCCTGTATTTCATCAGCGGGGTCTGTTTAAAAGCATACTGTAAAGATAGCGGTATCGTTTTCGTCATCCTCCCTCAAGAGGCTTAGAATTATTAACCGAGAGTTGATCATCACAGAAAAATGAAAAGAATTTTGAATATAATGAAAACAATTGTATTAATTCCCAAAATAGACATATGCGATGCATTGATAGAATAAAAGAGTTTGCTATGACATTGATTGTTTGTATAAACAAAGAAAAATACAACTCGGAAATTCAAATAAACAAAAGGTCTTCAATGATTGGGCAACGGAGCAGTGATTATGTTCGGAGTCTCAGGCACTTCAAACTGAATCTCTCCGGCGTCGATCATATCTTGAATCTTGTTCTTGAGAGGCCAGCAGTTGTCTGTAGTATGCCCCGGGCTATCAGAATGGTATGCGCACCTATCGTTGGGATGATAGTTAGGAGCAGAAGTGTTTGGATTCCGGAGAGGAGCCCTTAAGGTGATCAGCCCTGCCTTCAACATTTGTTGTAGTGCCTGATCCAGCGACATGTTGATCTTGGTGAACTGTCGTTTGGGTGTGCTCTCCTTGCGCTGCTGCCCCTGTCCTTGTTGAGCAGGTCTAGGATTGGAGATCTGGGTTGCCCCTACCTCATGACGGCTCTTTTTACCGTGCACAGCATTGGACTCTTTCTTTCCATGATGAGGCTTTTTGTCAGAAGGTGCAGCCTCTTGAATCTTTCCAGACCGGATGCCGGCTTCTATTCTCTCCCCAGTCAAAATAAGATCTGTGAATCCAGCAGACGAATTCCCAATCAGATGGTTGTAGAATGGACCAGACAAAGTCCCCAAGAACATGTCAACGAGCTCACGGTCAGTTAGAGGTGGTTGTACCCTTCCAGCAAGGTCTCTCCATTTCTGCGCATACTCTTTAAAACCTTCTCCCGATCCTAGCGACATACCCTGGAGTTGGGTACGCGTAGGAGCGAGGTCGGCATTATACTGATACTGCTTGTAAAAAGCAATAGCCAACTCCTCCCAGTTACGAACCTTGGTTCCATCCAGCTGATAGAACCATTCGAGATGAGTCCCTGAAAGACTTTCCTGGAAGAAGTGGATCCACAAGTTCTTGTCCATAGTATACGGTTGAATCTTCCGCACATAAGACCTGAGATGCAGCCTGGGACAAGATGCCCCATCGTACTTAGCAAAAGAGGGTGCTTTGAATTTGTGTGGGATCACCACACCAGAGGTTAGACCCAAGTCTCCGAAATCCAAACCAGGCACTTGTTGAATTTCCATTGCATTTAGCCTGTCTTCCAACTGCTTATACTTGTCTTCAGTAGGAGGGTATTGCTCATCATTGAAATCTGTCTCGTAGTCGGAGACCACTGGACTAGGCACCTCTCTCTCATGGGGACTACCTTTCCCCACAGATGAAGTTGTCCTCTCAGCTTCATCCTGCAGTGTATTCCCAGATCTGCGTCTAGGGCTGAACAAAACAGTCCTCTTCTTCTTCTTCTGAATCAGAGTCTTCAATTCTTTTTGACCCTGGGCTAGGCTCATAATCAACTCCTGGAACTGGGCATTTTGGGCCTGGAGGGCCTTGATAGTTTGCTCAGTAGACGATTCAGGATTCATGACGATCGGCTGAAATAAACAGCGAAGAAGGTAAGCAACCTGTCAAAAGGGTACCTGCAATACAATGATATGTATGATATGCATGCAATGTTTTCAAGGATCTCGCGGGGTAAACAAGAAAACCGTTAGAATTTGAATTCGGTAGCTTGATTGAAGGAACTGCATGTTGTTGAGAGTCCTTCTTCGAGGGTCAAAGGCTCACCATATCCAGTGGGTCATAGCCCCTGACCACCTTGTCTAGAGGAAAATAAATCCTCTTTGCCCCTTGCCGGGATAGTTGATTTACCATGACCTGCATCACAAGCCCTTGAGATCTTTGAAATGGGTTAGGATGTATGCAATGGTATGATGTTATGCTATGCATGGGGTAATGTAGGTAACCCTGTTATGAGCCCTTATTAAGGACTGCAAACCAAAACCTGCAAGGAACTCAAGTAAAACCTGTCATGAGTCCCAATTAAGGACCAAAAACAAAACCTGCAAGAAACTCGGTAAACCTTGTTATGAGTCCTAATTAAGGACTATAAACAAAACCTGCAAGAAACTTAGTACACTCCGTTATGAGTCTTAATTAAGGACTATAAAAAAACCCTGCAAGTAGTTCATGTGTCAGATAACAAGCATGCAAGTAGTCAAGTACGAAGGCACACAAGTCACACAAGAGAAGCCTTAGAGTTTAGGCCAGCATGGGGTTTGGGTATTACCCTCTTTCAGTTTGTTGGTTCATACCTGTCCTATCAAAGTAACCGGGTTCTTAGAGGATCCCAATATCATTGACTACCCTCAATCGGTCATAACTCCAGCATCACAATCTTTTCTTGCGGCCAGAACCATCACGAGAGTTTAGCCTCAATGGGCGTAGCATACTGCTACTGTTCTAATGGCCAAGTTGTGTCAATTAAGGTTCTAAGGTTGTTGGTGCTTAATGACTCCTTAGAAGACCCATATTCTCCCCGTTGCAACACAAGGGATATCGGTACAGACCAAGGTGCCACACCAACGTAGCCACTGCTTCACCCGTGTCGGTCTACGCCGGACAGGTCCCTCACAGCTTATGCTACCTAGACAGGGTATCCCCAGATCCGGGTTAGGATCTATGTAACTCCCATGCAACCCACAATAGTAAAGCAAGCAAGTCAATACAATTGAAAACACAGTTATGAACTAACCCTAAGGTACACCTCACTTTAAGTTTAAGTCCCCAGCAGAGTCGCCAGTTCTGTGATCGGTGGATCTGGAACTGACTGTTTTAAAGCTGGTTCGCGAAATGTCACGGAAGCAAGAGTCGCCACCGTCTTTTATTTTCTCCAAATGGAAAGGACAAAAGCACAAAAAAATTCCTTAAAGAGATTGCTCTCGGTTCGGGAGGTAGATTATAGAAAGGGAAGGTGTTAGCACCCTTTCTATCCATGGTTATCCATGGGCTCTTAGATACTTGCTCATTTGTGTTTTCAAAAATGGTTTGTTTGCTTTTCAACTGTGGGTTTTAAAAAGTTTCTTTGAAAATTTCAGTTCGACTCTTGTATCGGTCCTCAAGAGTGTTTGAAAAATTGCTTTCGAAAGCTTTTTGAAAATGTGTTGGTGTGAAAAGTATTTTTGATTTGTTTTTTTTTTGAAATTAGAGGAAGTATCTAGAGTCGTCTACCTACCCTAAGGAATTCGTCTGTGTAGATGTCCTTTACAGTAATGCCATCCCACCATTGAGAGGTAGGTAGCACCACTATTGGAGGTGTTCGGGTCAATTCGAGGTTCGTGACATGGTGATCACCAGAGCAATGGGAAGACACCTTAGAAGCTACCCTCATGCCAGGTTCCCGGATCATGAGGACTTACTAAGACATCCTCTACTCGACGATCACCTTTTGAGGCAAGGCAATAGTGAGGCGTACCCTAGGGGTGGTGTGTGATTTGTGTGTCATGTTCAGTTATTTTGTCTTATTCATGTCAAGGTGATCTATGCGTTTGTTTTTATTTTGACATTCATTCTTGCATGCATTTATTTAACAGTTAAAAGAGCGAGAAAGGTAAAGTTCTAAACTATTACAAAAGGCGCGGGTCCACATCGCCAAAATTTCCAGGACCCGATTTGACAGAAAAATAAAGAATAAAGTAAAAGTGCGAAAAATAAGTATTTACACGGCTTTGGGAGAGCTACATAAAAATTATACGAAAAGAAAATAAATGCGCGAATAGGAATTAAAATTGGAAACGAGGGCGTTGGACCCTTTTTAATGAAACTAAATTAAATGATTAAATTAATGAAAATTAAAAATGAAAGGGAATTATTTTTGGTATTTTTGTATTTTATGATTTTAATGAAATTGAATTAAATTGAGAAATTAACCCTAATTCTAATTTTTATTTATTAAGAAAAAATATTAAAGTTAAACCTAAATTAACCTAATTAATTACATGGTAATTTAATTACAAAAATAAATAATATCTAATTATTAATAATGGTGAAAAAAGAATAAAAGTAATTAAAATAATTAAACCTAATTTCTACAAATTTTTGAATTAATTAAGAAAATGCTTGAATTAAACCTAATTTAATAGCTAAAATTAATGAATAACATTTATTTACAAAAAATATATTAATTAAATAAAAATACTTATTTTTGTCTTTTTCTGATTTTTTATTGTTTTCATGTTTTTTATAAAAAATATTAAATTAAAGGAATTAATAAATAAAAGAAATAATTGAATAAAAAATAAAAAATAATGAAAAGAATATTGCAAACCTAGGGGGGTCTGTCCCCAAATGAGAGGTATGATCCAGTATTTCAGGCCCATTAGCTTCTGGCTTGATTGACTTTTCTGCTAGCATGTATGGGCGTTGACTGAGGTTTACCATGTTCCTCAAACTATGGCCTTTTGATTGATCTTGGTGTGTGCGTGGCAAGCTGGATTTGAGAGATGCATGGTGGTCTTCAAGGCATAATCTGCATGGGATAACGTTAATAAAAATATTATGGAAAGGGATGGGGACCTGGGGTTCGAACCCAGGTCCCAGGGATTACCACTAAGACGCTTTGCCAACTGCTCCACTTTGTCTCTTTGTTTATAATATAACTAACAAATAACATAAGCAAACATAAGGGTTAGTGGACTTTTAGCGCGAATTTTTGAATGAACCAACCAGTCTTGGCCACCTAGCCTTCTTCTTCCTTGCTTCGCTTATTTCCTGAAATATACAAAAGAGTTAGCGGGGGTTTTGAACCCCCCCCCCCCCCCCAAAATATGCGTTTCCTGAAAATAGCGAATAGGCCATATGGCCTCATAAATTAGGCGCGAGGGTTCTGTTGTTTTCGTCCAAGCACGCTGAATTTGGTCATGGCATTGAAGTGTTCCAATTTTACCATATGCATAAACGCCCAATTTGAAAGTTCTGCAACCCTAACCTATTTCAATGGTGAAATCTCCAATAATGCATAAAAACTCAATTGGAATATGTGGTTAGCTTCAGAATACATCAATTAGTATGAATCCATCAAAGGAATGCAATGAAAATGCTTAAATATTAAAACACGATTATGCATATAATGTGAAAAAGTTTGAATCTTATTCACCAATTCTGGGCGTCAGGGACGTGGAAAGTGATTCAAAAACGTTTCTTGATGTCTCAGGAAGGTGATGAGATGATTGTTTTGGCTTGAAAACCCTTGCAAAGGTGATTTCAGTTTTGGAATTTTCTTGAAAAAATGTCAACTTGGTTATGGCTTTTGGGCGCAGCTCAGAGATTATGGGCACGAGGGTTTGCTTTGCACTTATGTATGGAAGGATTAGGGTTGAGAATTCGATCAAAAAATCCATGAATTGAAGGAATCAATATTTGATTTTTATGCCATAATTTTTCAAATCTTTTTCATGCTATTTTGGCTTCAATCATATCCAATCACCTTTGATTCTTTCCTAACCTGATTTGCACGAAATCTTGGAGATATTTTATGCACAAAAAGATTCAAAAAGGTAGGTTTAGTATTTTTCATATATTTTAATTAATTAAATGAATTTCTAGCAATTAAAAATTCAAATAAATAAAATAAAAATGATAAAAAACTTCCCTTTG
This sequence comes from Vicia faba, assembly GCA_948472305.1. Classification (NCBI taxonomy): domain Eukaryota; kingdom Viridiplantae; phylum Streptophyta; class Magnoliopsida; order Fabales; family Fabaceae; genus Vicia; species Vicia faba. The sequence continues at coordinate 178,482,560 of OX451736.1, forward strand.
GGCCAAATGGTCGTGCACATGCCTTGGATGATGAATTGTGGAAGAAAAAGAGGCCCATTAGCAATTTTAGGTCATTTGAAGCAATGTTGACTTTTCAAAATATCCAAAAATTTCCCAACTTCCACAAGGCATAACTTGTTCAACTTTTAAGCTTTGCTCATGTTCTTGGACATTTTGGAAAGGTCTTTGAGTCCTCTAACCAATTTCTTTGGTCCCATGTCATTTTTATTTACCAATCTCAATTTATGGCCTTTGACTTAAAGTCCCTTTTTGTTGACTTTTGAAAATGACTTATAATGTTGAAATTGATAACTTTTTGTGAGAGCATTTCTTGGACTTGAAGTGTGAAGAGGAGTTGTAGGAAATGTCTTTCTCTTCAAAATGAGCTTTGGATGGAATTTTTCTGATAATCCATGTGGAAGTTATGCCTTAGTCAAGTTACAGTTGACTTTTTCAACTGTCCAAATATGGAAACTTTTGCATCTTGAGACTTTTTGAGCCAAGCTTTGAGAATCATGATCAAGCATTGATCAAATGATGTTTGTGGCTTCAAAATGAGATGTTGACCAAAAATTTGGACTTTTGACTGTCAAATGACCATTTTGCCCCTACAGTTGACTGTAGTGCAATTAGGGTTTTTGACTGTGCAATTTTGAGCTGTAAGTCTTGAAACTTGGTATGAGGATGCTTGACCATGTTTATAGGCGTGTGGGACTTGATTGGACCCTTGGAAACTTCATTTACTTGGCCAGAACCAAAACCCTAGTTTTGACTGTTAGGAGGCCTTTGAACTGTGCAACCCTTGGGGAGTTTTTTGAAGCTTTGACTTTGCAATTCTTGAAGAATATGGGAGGGCAAATTTTGGGGTACAACAGTATGATCTGGTGGCTTCAGCGTGTAGCACATATTACTGATCTTCTAATACTGACATATTACTGATCTTCTGATGCTGATTCCATCAGAACTTCTGTATATACAAAACATAATTTTAAGAAGCATATTTATTCTTTGTATTTTGTTATCATCAAAACTCTAATTAAGGGTTGTAGAATCAAACTATGTTCTAACAATCTCCCCCTTTTTGATGATGACAAAAACCAGATTTTTCAATTAAAAATAAAGAATAAAAAGTATAGAATTAAGAAGAGAAAACTCCCCCTGAGTTGATTACTTCCCTTTAATTCCATAATTCTTTGAGCATCAGAAGCTTATTGTATATTTCCTCAGAGTTTTGTACCTGTTCAAGCTTTTCAGAAGAGAAAAAAATTTAAATAGATCAGAATGTTTGAGACTTATGTCTCAGTAATCCGTTATTGAAAAATATCATTCTTTCTCCCCCTTTTTGTCAGTTTATCAAAAAGAACAAATAATCATAGCCAAAATGCATTTATATTAAAAACCAGAAGCAATGATAAGTTTAAAACAATGTAAAAATATTACAGATAGACATGTTATAAAAATGAGGAAATTCTAAGAGGGAGGAGGAAGACGTGTGAACAGAGCTTCCAACATGCTCTTGATATGGGTGTTGGTTTCCGGTTGCTGGGTTAACATGCTCGTGATTGCATCAATTTTGTTGTCCTGCTTATCCATTTTTTCCTTCATCAAAATATCAGATCTTTTCAAGTCTTCTAGAGTCTGCCTATCAAAGGAGGAAGCTTGAGGATCTTCAGAAACTGGATGCTTCTCAGAGCTTTCTGCAATATACTTTTCTTGACCCAGTTCTTCAGCAGGAATCATCTGCTCTTGAGTATCAGGTTGAACTTTAGATGCTGGACGATGTTCAGACCAGGGAGCATTGTCCAGAGGGAGAACTTCTTCCTTAAGCAGCTTGCTCAAAACTGGACCTTCAATTTCTTTCAGCAGATTGCTGAAGTTCTGTTGAGCTTGTCCGTAGCTCTGTTCTTGCAACTTATATGTTTCAGAGCATACCCATCTTCTGAACTTTGTCCAAAGGTAGTCTGATGCAGCAGGATCAACCAGCTCAAGACTAGCTTGTTTCAGAGAAGTGATCCACTTCTATACTTCTGTTTCAAATGTCAATAAGCTGGTACCAACATCTGGATGTTTTGGTTTTGGGATAGTTGTTTTGTGGGTTATGGCAGCAAGACGTTCAAAAACTGTTAAGTCAATGACAATCTTGATGTTGTCTTCTGGATTGTTCTTTGGTGAGGGAGTGGGAGAGTCAGGAATTATGATTGGACTTGATGGGGAGTTTGGTGGAGTTGATTCTGGTGAAGAGGGAAGTTGGGGAATATTCACAATGGTACCAAGGGGCATACGAATGGCCAGAGGTTCTGTGATTCCAGGAATGGGAATGGTATTAGAATCAACAGTTTGGTTTGATTGATCGTTATGAGGTTCTGGGTCACAGGATTCAAAAGGTTGAGCCTCAGAAGTTTGAACTTCTGGGTGAGATAGTTCAGGTTGTGGAGAAGGTGGATGAATTTCTGGTTGAGGAGATGGAGGTAGTGGTATTTCTGGTAGTGGAGAGAGGGGAATTCCTGGTTGTGGTGAGAGGGGAATTTCTGGTTGTGCTTCTGTGGTGGTTTCAGGGTTTGGATTTTCTGGCATGGGAGCAGAAGTGTGTTGGTCTATATCAGATAGAAATTTTGCAAGTTCTTGTTGGGTTGCTTCAATATTTGGATTTTGAGGTTGGGAGCGAGATCTTCTAAGAGTTAAGGATTCAGAGGGGTCAAAATCAATGTCAAAGTCATCAAAAGTTTGTGGTGTGGGGTTTTCAGATTGAGTGGGAATTGGTATAGATGTTGATACAGAAATTGAATCTAAAACAGTTACAGAAGAAGGATTACCTCTCTTTTTAGGAGTCTGATGGGATGATCCTTCTGCTACAGCTTTCCTTTTATTGGTTTTCTTCAGCATAACTTCTGGAGCCTTCTGTTGCAGATCCTGAATGTTCAAATTTGGTGATGTACCATTCGCCTTGCAAGCATCCAGATATCTGACTATTATATCAGGTTTAGAATCAATTTCTGAGAACAGAGGAAAGTTATCCAGAGGGACTCTTCTGCTGGAGATTGTTGCAAAATAAGTGACGCTGGGTTCCTTCTTGATGTTCTCAATCAACTTCATCTTCTTCAGATTTTTTCCATTCAGCTGTTTGCCAACAGTAGCTTCCAAAGAGCTGATTTCCTAAGCCTCTGTAAGATGATCAATCAGCTTATTCTCTGTTAGAATATCTGATATAAGTCTTCCTAGGGGTATCCAGTCCCTTTTTGTGCGCTCCTCTTCTCTGGTTTCCTTAACACTGGTCTTTAGATGGTTAAACAGCAGATGAGCCAGATTTACCTTAATCTTCTGAGAGATGAAGTAGATCAGAAATTGCTGATCAATATTGATGTAGTCAGGAGAGCTGGTAGGCTTCCTGTGGTTTATGCATCCCAGAATGATCTTGGCCCATATTCTGTGATGGTCTTTTAAATCCCTTATCTTGCTGGAGGGAAGCCCCAGAGTGAAGATTTCTCTAGCAATTAGGGTAACATCAGCGCATCTTTCAGCCATGTCAATGCAACGTACAACACCACCATTGTAGCCTATTAATCTTGCAATGAGGTCCTCAGTAATAACAATCTTCTTCCCCATTATGTATGAAGTAACTTGATGGTTGGAAGATGAAGCATGAATCCAAAATTCCTTTACCAGAATTGGGAATGTTGGACCCACCAGACGGTCAAAATATCTTTCCCAGCCTTGAGCCTTAACCTCTTCAGAGAGATTAAACCCATTCTCTTGAAGACTGTTGAAATCCACGATCAATTCTGACAGAACTTCTAGATTTTTTATGGGTGTGAGAAGCGTTCCGTAGGGTTCTTCGTATTGTTCGGAGGAATCTGTTTTCTGAGAACTGGAGGTAGGAATGCTGGAGGAAGCCATGTTCACACGAAGGTTTTGAGAAGAAAATTGAAAGGGTTTTGAGAAAGTATGCAAACTGAAATCAGTAAGATTGAGAGAAAATGAAAGTGAAGGTAAAAGAGTGTAAATGGTGAGAAATGTGTTTAAATAGATTTCTAAACAATTTTGAAAACATAAACGGTAAGAGAGAGAAATTAAATATAATTATTATGAGCATTTAATGATAGCTGATTTTGGGGGATTCAGAAAGATATTGGAACGGTTACCCATGACATGTGTCCCAATGCAACCAATCAGCGCTTTCATCCTTTCAGAAACGTGAACGCGTGTTCAGCCTCAGAAGTAGCTGATGACTGGATGACACTTGTTTGCTTGAGTGAACTGCATATTTCTATCCTTGATTGTGATAGTTTTTGATACAATTTGTACTTCTAAAGATCTGAAGAAAGATTGATCAGTAGTTCACGAAAAAAATAGACAAAGTTCTGAAGGTTAAGATATGGAATCAAAACAGTTTTATTCTGGGCAGAGCTTCATGCTGAGATGTTTCAGAATGAAGTTGAACCTATCTTCAGAAAGAGGTTTTGTAAAGATGTCAGCCCATTGATGGTCTGTGTTAATAAATTTTAAATTTAGAATCCCTTTCTGAATATAGTCCGTAATAAAATGATGTTTTATTTCTATATGCTTAGCCCTAGAATGCAAAATAGGATTTTTACTGAGACAAATAGCAGAAGTATTGTCACAGAGGATAGGAATGTTACTCTCAAATATTTGGAAGTCCTCAAGTTGACTTTTCATCCAGAGCATTTGTGTACTGCATCCAGCTGCTGCTATGTATTCAGCTTCTGTTGTTGATAGAGCTATTGTGGATTGTCTTTTGCTGGACCATGAGATTAGATTTTATCCCAGAAACTGGCAGCTTCCAGAAGTGCTTTTACATTCTACTCTGTCTCCAGTGAAATCAGCATCACAGTATCCTATCAAACTGTAATCACTTGATTTTCTATAAAACAAACCAAGATTAGTAGTACCTTTCAGATACTTGAAAATTCGCTTAACTGTTGTTAAGTGAGATTCTCTAGGATCTGATTGGAATCTAGCACAAATGCATACACTGAATAGAATGTCAGGCCTTGAAGCCGTCAGATAGAGAAGATAATCAATCATACCTCTGTAGACCTTCTGTTCTACCTTTTTACTTACCTCTTCTCTTTCCAGAATGCACGTGGGATGTATTCGAATCTTTGATGGCTTACATTATGAGAGATCAAATTTCTTCAGAAGTTCTCTGACATATTTGCTCTGATGAATGTAAGTTCCTTCTGGGGTTTGATTAATATGAATGCCCAGAAAGAATTTTAGTTCCCCCATTAGGCTCATCTCAAATTCTGCCTGCATACATTTAGCAAACTTTCTTCCCAGAGAGGGTTTAGTAGATCCAAATATGATGTCATCAACATAAATCTGACATACTAAAATGTCATTCTTAACTGTCTTACAGAACAAGGTTGTGTTCACTTTCCCTCTGGTGAATTCCTTTTCTAACAGGAAGTTACTTAGTCTTTCATACCAAGCTCTGGGAGCTTGTTTCAGACCATAGAGTGACTTCTTTAGTTTGAAAACATATTCTAGATTTTTGGAACTTTCAAAACCAGGGGGTTGGTGCACATATACCTCTTCTTATATATATCCATTTAAGAATGCACTCTTAACATCCATCTGATACAGAGTGATGCCTTTATTAACAGCAAATGAGATTAAGAGTTTGATAGATTCTAACCTGGCGACTGGAGAAAAGGTTTCTGTATAGTCTATCCCCTCTTGCTGACTATAACCTTGTGCTACCAGTCGTGCTTTGTTTCTGATGACTTCACCTTGTTCGTTCAGTTTGTTTCTGAACACCCATTTTGTACCAATGACGTTGAATCCTTTTGGTTTGGGAACTAGATCCCATACGTCATTTCTTGTGAATTGATTTAGCTCCTCTTGTATTGCTAGAATCCAGTCATTGTCCAGAATTGCTTCATCAATTGTAGTTGGTTCAATTAGAGAAACCAGTCGCATGAGGGATTCTTTAGAATTTTTGAAGCTAGATCTTGTTCTGATTGGATCTTCCTTTCTTCCTAAGTGTGATCGGTGGAAATAGAACTGACTGTTTTTTAAGCTGGTTTCGCGAAATGTCGCGGTAAGCAAGAGTCGCCACCGTCTTTTATGTTCTCCAACATGGAAAGGACAAAAGCACAGAAAAATTCCTTCTTTGAGAATGTTTCTCGGTTCGGGAGGTAGATTTATAGAAAGGGAAGGTGTTAGCACCCTTTCTATCCGTGGTTATCCACGGGTTCTTAGGTACTTGCTCTTATGTTTTCAAAAATTTGTTTGCTTTTCAAGTGTGTGTGGGTTTTGAAAATGTTTCGTTTGAAAAATTTCTAAGTAACTCTTGTATCTGTCCTCAAGAGTGTATGAAAAATTTGTTTGAAAACTTTTAGAAAGTGTGAGTGCGAAAAGTTGTTTTGTTTGTTTGAAAAGAGCAAGTACCCATGAGATCTACCTACTCTAAGGAATTAAGCTGTGTAAGAGTCCTTTAGATAATGCTATCCCACCATTGAGAGGTAGGTAGCACCATTGTTGGAGTTATTCGGGTCAATTCGATGATAAGGGACATGTGTGGTCACCAAAGCAATGGTAGGACACCTTAGAAGTAACCCTAACGTCCTATATCCTTTTTATCCGAGGCAACCATTTTGAGGCAACTTGATCTTTTAGACAGAAGGGCGACCTCTAAGACACCCTATACTTGATGACCACATTCGAGGAAACCAGTGAGGCGTACCCTAGGAGTGGCATGTGCATGTGTGTTGTTTTTCAGTTAATGTTTGTCTTGTACATGTTATTTGTGAGCTACGGATTGATTTTATTTGAATTATTAAGGATTAAAATGAATTAAATCCATAAAAATTAAATAAAAATGAAAAAATAAATGTTTGGTCTTGAAATTAGTCATGGGACACGTGGGTGGCATGACAAGGCTGAATCAAGTGGAAGAAAGTGGGCTCTTTTGTCAAAAATTGAAGTTTTAAGGATAGTTGACTTTTGCCATTTCACAAAAATTTCACAACTTCTCCAATGCATATCTTGCTCAATTTTGATCATATGAACATGTTCTTGGACATTTTGGAAAGGTCTTGAAGTCCTCTAACCAATTCCTTTGGTCCCATGTCATTTTGATTTACCAATCTCAAGTTATGGTCTTTGACTTAAAGTGCATTTTTGTTGACTTTTGAAAATGACCTATAATGTTGAAATTGATAACTTTTTGTGAGAGCATTTCTTGGACTTGGAATGTGAAGATGAGTTGTAGGAAATGTCCTCCACTTAAAAATGAGAATTGGATGGGATTTTTTTGATGAACCATGAAAAAGTTATGCCTTGGTCAAGTTACAGTTGACTTTTCAGTTGTCCAAAAATGGAAACTTTTGCATCTTGATGATTTTTGAGACATGCTTGAGGAATCATGATCAAGACTTGATCAAATGATGATTGTGGCTTCAAAATAAGATGTTGACCAAAAATTTTGACTTTTGACTGCGAAATGACCATTTTGCCCCTACAGTTGATTGTGAAGCAATTAGGGTTTTTGACTGTGCAACTTGACCTTGTGAGCCTTGAAACTTGGTATGTAGATGCTTGACAATGTGTATAGGCACATGGGACTTGATTGAGCCCTTGAAACCCTCAACTTCCTTGCAAGAACCAAAACCCTAATTTTGACTGGCTTAGGAGGATGGTTTGACTGTGCAACCCTTGAGTAGACTTGAGCAAATTGAGATGATGCTTGTCAAACTGGAAGAATATGGGAGGGCAAATTTTGGGGTACAACAGTTGCCCCTGTTCAATCTTCTTAGACCTGAGGATGTAGATTGGCTTGCGTGCCTTTCGTGATCCGAAGGTGGAAGATGATTGAACACTAGAGTGCCCAGAAATTTGCACTCGCATAGTAGAATATCATCATTGTGATGGCGGGAATGGGCTTACAGATGCCATTTGGAGAGATGGTGGATAGGAGGATGGGCTTATAGATGCCATCTGGAAGTGTGATGGAACCTTGTCGGGAATGGGCTTATAGATGCCATTTGGAAGTGTAATGGATAGGGGGATGGGCTTATAGATGCCATCTGAAGACGTGACAGAACCTTGTCGGGAATGGGCTTATAGATGCCATTTGGAAATGTGATGGGCTTATAGATGCCATCGGGAGTTTCGATCGCGTAAGAGATTCCTTAGCGAGAACTTGCGTACCTGAGAAAGAAAGATGGTTTCCTGGCTTGCTACAGGTGTTGATCTTCAAACTCTTCATGCAGATATGCCCTGGCTAGATACAGGTATCCAATCCACAATCAATTGCTCACAGATATGCCCTGGCTGGATACAGGAATCGAATCCAGAATTTCAAAAGGTTGCTTACAGACGTGCCCTGGCTGGATACAGGTATCGAATCTACAAACAATTGCTCACATACGTGCCCTGGCTAGATACAGGTATCGAATCTGGAATTGGTCGTCTACAGATATGCCCTGGCTTGATACAGGTGTCGAATCTCTAAACTCTTCATGCAGACATGCCCTGGCTGGATACAGGTATCGAATCTACAATCAGTTACTCACAGATATGCCCTGGCTGGATACAGGAATCGAATCTGGAATTGGTTGCCTACAGATATGCCCTGGCTGGATACAGGAATCAAATCTCTAAACTCTTCATGCAGACATGCCCTGGCTGGATACAAGAATCGAATCTACAATCAGTTACTCACATATATGCCCTGGCTAGATACAGGAATCGAATTTGGAATTGGTCGTCTACAGACATGTCCTGGATGGATACAGGAATCGAATCTCTAAACTCTTCATGCAGACATGCCCTGGCTGGATACAGGAATCAAATCTACAATCAGTTACTCACAGATATGCCCTGGCTGGATACAGGAATCGAATCTGGAATTGGTTGCCTACAGATATGCCCTGGCTGGATACAGGAATCGAATCTCTAAACTCTTCATGCAGATATGCCCTGGCTGGATACAGGAATCGAATCTACAATCAGTTACTCACATATATGCCCTGGCTGGATACAGGAATTGAATCTGGAATTGGTCGTCTACAGATATTCCCTGGCTGGATACAGGAATCGAATCTCTAAACTCTTCATGCAGACATGCCCTGGCTGGATACAGGTATCGAATCTATAATCAGTTACTCACAGATATGCCCTGGCTAGATACAGGAATCGAATCTGGAATTAGTGTCTACAGATATGCCCTGGCTGGATACAGGCGTCGAATCCACAATTAATTACTCATAGATATGCCCTGGCTAGATACAGGTATCAAATCTAGAACTGCGACAGTTGATAGTAATCACCTTTGGATTGACTTTTTCCTGAAAAGGCAAAACATCAGTTGTATGCAATGTCATGATGTATGAAATGCATGATGTCATGACGTTCTCAAGAATAAATGAGATAGTGTCGTATGCACTTTATCATGTATGTAAGCAGGATGTATGAAATGTGAAATGTCTATGAATGTATTTTCGTCTAGGAAAACAAATCCTTGACGAGTGCCGGGAACTTGTTGAATCCTGGGCTGATGTTTTGAAGAGTAGAGTTCTTCGTTTCCGCTGGGGGTGATGGTTGCAAGAATAAACCGGTAGGAGAAGATGACTCCATTGGGGAATAAACTTGTTGGAGAGATTACTCTGCGGGGAGTTACTCTGTGGAGAAGAGATACTTCGCTGAGGTTTTGATGAGAACTCCGCTGGGGATACCGTTGATATGCTTCGTTGGAGAGATGATGAACTCCGCTGGGGGATAGGAAGAACTTCGCCGAGGACGATCCTTCTGTGGTAATTAGCTGAGGATAACCCAGTTATAAGCTTTGGTGGGTAATAACCTTTGAATAAACTCGAGGAGAGGCGTTCGTACTCTGCAGGGGATAAGCTTCCAGAATCTACTAGGGATAAGCTTCCAGAATCTACTGGGGAGGACTGATTTAACTCTCCTGGGGAAACTTTGGACTATACTGGGGTGTCTGGATTCCGCCGGGGAATAATCTTATATTCCTGTCGAGGAATATTAAGACTGTCGGGAATGCTTGCTTAGGAACATCTGTATACTCTGCTGGGGAATGTTTGAGATTTACTGGGGAAGTGGCTCTACTGGTGTGTCTGGATCCCGCCGGGGAACAATCTTATATCAAGACTGCCGGGGATGCTTGCTTAGGAACAATCTGTATACTCCGCTGGGGAATATTGAGATTTTATGGGGATGTCCAACTTCCTTAAGGCTGACAGTAGACTAACTCTGCTTGGGGAGAGTGTTGCTGACTTGCTGGAGATATTGTGCCTTATCGGGGCTGATGGGAGACCAACTCTACTTGGGGAGAGCATTGCTGAATCTCGTCTTACTCTGTGGGGAGTGAAGGTATCCTGGTTACGTTCTTCAGTCGAACCTACCTTGGTACCTTGGTGGACGGAGCAACTAGATCGCTTAGACAACTTAATATTGCCCCTGTTTCTGATGTCACCTGCAATTAATCCTTTGTTTCGCATGCAAGTATTTATGAGTTAGAAATTAATGTCAAATGCATATATCAAAAATGAACATTGGACGTTCTTTGCAAAACAAAACAGAAAAAGGAAAAACAATTGGCAATTTGTCTGGAAAAGTGAATTTGCATTGATTTTTGGAATTTTCCTGTAAATAGGCGTTTATGTACAAGAGGCTGACATCCTAGTAAGAGAATGCCGCTGAACAACAGAGTTTATACATTTTGTGAAAAAGGAAAACAAAACAGCTATGTGAAAAATAATCCCACTGGGTTTCAACTCTGATATTGCCTTTATGTCTTCAAGCGTCTCATCACTTGGCTGCTTAGTTGAAGATGAAGCTGATTGATCGATGCCGTTTGAGCCTGATAGTTGATACCGAATTCTGGATGCAAGGTGATCCAATGAGACATAGTATTACGCTTATATCCCTAACTTTTGCCTGTACCTCCCTTTCGGGTTTTCAGTCCACCGGGATACCCATTTTTTCCCAAGCCTCCTTTTCAGGTTTTCGACTTGCCGGGTGTACAGATTTTTTTTTCTCCATTTCATCCCTTATTTTTGCCCGAACCCTTTTGGTTCGCCGGGAAGCCCTTATTTTTGCCTAGGTGTGTCAACCTAGCGGGTCTTTAGTTCATGCGTAGTATCTTTTTACTATGTCTGTATTGGCGGGGTGAGGAAGGTCGTCACCATCCATGGTGGTTAGAATCATAGCTCCTCCTGAGAAGATATGTTTAACCACAAATGGCCCTTCGTACGTAGGGGTCCACTTGCCCCTGGGATCACTTTGAGGAAGAATGATGCGCTTGATTACCAGGTCTCCGACTTGATACTCTTGTCGTCTGACTTTCTTGTTAAATGCCCTGATCATCCGTTTTTGGTACGTCTGACCATGACAGATAGCAGTGAGTCTCTTTTCGTCTATTAGGTTTAACTGATCAAGCCGAGTCTGGATCCAGTCATCTTCGCTCAAACCTGCATCCTTCATTATCTGGAGAGAGGGTATCTGGATTTCAATGGGCAAGACTGCCTCCATGCCATAGACCAAGGAAAAGGGAGTTGCCCCTGTTGACGTCCGTGCTGAGGTACGGTACCCATGAAGAGTAAATGGTAACATTTCGTGCCAATCTTTGTAGGTCACTGTCATCTTCTGCACAATCTTCTTGATATTCTTATTTGCCGCTTCGACAGCCCCATTCATCTTCGGCCGGTAGGGAGAAGAGTTGTGATGATGTATCTTGAATTGCTCGCAGAGCTCAGTGATCATCTTGTTGTTAATATTGGTACCATTGTCCGTAATGATCCTCTCTGGTACACCGTATCGATAGATCAAGTTATGCCGAATGAATCGCGCCACGACGTTCTTGGTTACCGTATCGTAGGAAGCTGATTCAACCCACTTTGTAAAATAATCAATCGCCACTAGGATGAAGCGATGCCCATTAGATGTCGTAGGTCTGATCTCGCCGATCATATCAATGCCCCACATTGCAAAAGGCCAAGGTGCTGTTAAGACGTTCAGAGGAACTGGAGGAACGTGCACCTTATCAGCATAAATCTGGCATTTGTGACACGTCCGAGAATGTTGGTAACAGTCGGCTTCCATTGTGGACCAGAAATATCCTGCCCGAAGGATTTTCTTTTCCATGGTGTGTCCACTGGAATGTGTTCCGAAGGTACCTTCATGCAGCTCTGCCATGATCTTTTCTGCTTCAGTTTTATCCACACAACATAGTAAGGTTGAATCATGGTTTAACTTGTACAGAATGCCGTTGCTGAGGAAGAACTTTGCTGCGAACCTTCTCAGGAACTTCTTGTCGTTGACAGATGCACCCTCGGGATATTCTTGACCTTCCAAGTACCTTTTCACTTCATGATACCAAGGTTTTTCAGTTACCACTTCAGCCTCAAGATCACAACAATATGCAGGTTCATCCAATTTCCAAATGATAATCCGGGGAGCCTCGTTGTCCCATTTGACTTTGAACATAGAAGACATCGTAGCCAGCACGTTCGCCAACTGATTCTCCTCTCTTGGGAAGTGTTCAAAAGTTATCTCTTCGAAGTGGGGGATCAATGTCAACACATACTCTTTGTAAGGAATAAGATTTGGGTGTTTCGTATCCCACTCGCCTTTGATCTGATTGATCACGAGAGCGGAATCTCCAAAGACACTCAAAAACTTGATCTTTAAGTCAATTGCAGCTTGAAGACCCATGATGCAGGCTTCATACTCCGCCATGTTGTTGGTGTAGTTGAAACATAGTCGGGCAGTGAGTGGAGTATGAGTGCCTTTAGGGGATATGATCACAGCGCCAATACCGTTACCTAAAGCGTTTGAGGCTCCGTCAAAGTGCATAGACCATCGGGATCCTTCCTCAGGTCCTTCATCCGGTCCAGGTACTTCACAATCAGTCACTACCATGATATTCTCGTCTGGAAATTCAAAGTTCATCGACTGGTAGTCATCCACTGCCTGGTGTGCCAAATTGTCTGCCAATACACTTCCCTTGATTGCTTTTTGAGTTGTGTACTGGATGTCATATTCAATCAAGATCATCTGCCATCTTGCTATTCTTCCGGACAAGGCAGGCCTTTCGAAGATGTACTTGATTGGATCCATTTTTGAAATCAACAGAGTAGTGTGAGTCAACATATACTGCCTCAGCCGGCGAGCAGCCCATACCAAAGCGCAACAATTTTTCTCGAGCAGCGAGTATCGGGTCTCACAGTCGGTAAACTTTTTCCTAAGGTAATAAATGGCATGCTCTTTTCGGCCAAACTCGTCATGCTGCCCCAGCACATACCCCATTGAGCTGTCAAGTACTGTCAAGTATAGTATTAGAGGTCTCCCTTCAACCGATGGCATAAGAATGGGTGGCTCTTGGAGATACTTTTTGATTCTGTCGAAAGCGGCCTGACATTCATCGTTCCAACGTACCACTTGATCTTTCTTCAGTAGCTTGAAGATTGGTTAACAGGTAGCAGTTAGATGTGAGATGAATCGGGCAATGTAATTCAGTCGTCCTAGAAAGCCTCTGACTTCTTTCTCTGTCTTGGGAGTTGGCATCTCTTGTATGGCTTTCACTTTGGCAGGGTCCACTTGAATACCTTTGTCGCTCACGACGAAGCCTAGCAATTTTCCAAATCTCACCCCAAAGGTGCACTTGTTCGGGTTCAACCTCAGCTTGTACAACTTCAGACGGTCAAACAGCTTCTATAGATGGTCAAGGTGTTCCTCCTCAGTTTGGGACCTTGCAATCATATCGTCGACATATACTTCAATCTCATGATGGATCATGTCATGAAATAAAGCAACCATGGCACGTTGGTAAGTTGCCCCGACATTTTTCAACCCAAAAGGCATGGCCTTGTAACAAAAGGTGCCCCACTATGTAACAAAAGTGGTCTTCTCCATGTCTTCAGGAGCCATCTTGATTTGATTATAACCGGAGAACCCGTCCATGAAGGAGAATACCTTATGCTGAGCAGTGTTGTCCACTAGAACGTCGATGTGAGGTAGAGGGAAATCATCCTTAGGGCTGGCCCTATTCAAATCCCTGTAGTCAACACACATTCGGACCTTACCATCTTTCTTCAGCACTGGAACCACGTTGGCAACCCACTGAGGGTAAGAAGTTACTGCTAGAAATCCGACATCAAATTGTTTCATAACCTCGGCTTTGATTTTCTCGGACATCTCTGGACGCATACGGCGGACCTTCTGTTTTACCAGAGGGCATTCTTCCTTGGTAGGCAGGTGATGAACCACAATGTCGGTATCCAACCCAGGCATGTCTTCGTAAGACCAGGAAAAGATTTCCACGTAGTTATGCAACATCTGAATCAACCGTTGTTTCACACTGAGCTCTAGATTGGCACCAATTTTGACTTCTTTTTTGTCTGTCTGTGTACCCAGATTTACCGTTTCCACTGGCTCTTCATATGGCTGAATGGCCCTCTCTTCCTGGAGTAGCAGTCTTGCAAGCTCACCAGGCACTTCGCAATCATCTTCACCTTCGTCTTCGGCTAAGTTGATCGGATTTTCGAAGTCATAACTGGCAGTAGCAGAGTCGTTACCAGTGAGATCTAGAGTGGATTGGAACCTGTATAAGTGAGTGTGTGTAAATACAGCTGTTTTGCAATATAGAAAGAAAAGGAGCGCAAGATTTGAAATGCGAAAAACGTCCAATGCTTTTATTAATGATATATGAAAGTGACACACAAAAGCCCTCACAAATGAAACCACGGTGCCCCGGGTAAGACACCGGGCCATAAAGTTTCAAATTATTGTTTGTTACAAATTCAAAACAAAGGAGTTCATTACTGAGTGACAAAAGTAATAGGTATGAAATCTTTCACCGTCCAGTTGCTAGGTCCACTGTTGGTTGTTGGGTAGATCCAGCTGTCGAACTCAGATTCTTCCACTTCATCATCCATCCTGATAGCATTTACTCCATGATTGGGCATGGGAGCTGTCACCACATTAGGCCTTTCTGGCGCCTCGAATTGAACCTCTTTAGCATCAATAAGGTCTTGAACCTTATTCCTCAGAGCCCAATAATCATCCGTGTTATGCCCCGGGCTGTCAGAGTGATAAGCACAGCGGGCGTTGGGGTTGTACTTTGGAGAGGTTGTGTTCACTACCTTCGGAGCTTCTTTAACAGTTACCAGATTGGTTGACAGCAGTTGCGGCAATATCTGAGACAGGGTCATGCTGAGCCGAGTGTACTGCCTTTTGGGTCTCTCACCCCTTGGTTGGTTATACTGTTGAGGAGCAGCAGCAGGCTTAGAAATAACCACCGCGTTGACAGCTTGGCGGCGTTCCGGTTTGTTCTGCCTTCTGGGACCATACACAACACTAGCTTCCTTCTTGAAGGGCTTCTTTTCAGTACTCGAGGAGGCACCTTTCTGTATTTTCCCCGATTTGATACCAGCTTCGATCCTCTCACCAGTCAGGATCAGGTCTGTAAACCCAGCAGAGGAATTACCAATCAGATGATTAAAGAATGGACCAGACAGGGTCCCCAAGAACATGTCTACGAGTTCACGGTCAGTCAACGGTGGCTGCACCATGCCATCCAGGTCTCTCCATTTCTGCGCGTACTCCTTAAAACCTTCACCCGTCCCAAGTGACATACCCTGGAGTTGGGTACGCGTGAGAGCGAGGTCGGAATTGTACTGATACTGCTTATAAAAAGCAGTAGCCAAGTCCTCCCAGTTACGAATATTGGTTCCATCCAGCTGATAGAACCATTCGAGTTGAGTCCCTGAAAGACTCTCCTGGAAGAAATGGATCCATAAGTTCTTGTCTGCAGTGTAAGGCTGGATCTTCCTTACGTAAGAACGGAGGTGCAGCTTAGGACAGGAAGCCCCGTCGTACTTCACAAAGGCAGGCGCCTTGAACTTGTGAGGGATCACCACCCTAGAAAATAACCCTAAGTCTCCAAAATCCAACCCAGGCACACGTTGAATCTCCATAGCATTTAACCGGTCCTCCAGTTGTTTATACCTGTCCTCGGCAGAAGGGTACTGCTCATCATTGAAATCTGTCTCGGTGTCAGAGACCACGGGACTAGGAAACCCTCCCTCTTGGTGACTGCCTCCCCCAACAGATGGAGTAGTCAGCTCAGCTTCATTATGCAGTGTATTCCCGAGTCTGCGTCCAGTGTTGAACAGCACAATCCTCTTCTTCTTCTTCTTCTTCAGGAGCAAAGCCTTCAACTCCTGTTGTCCCTGGGCTAAGCTCATGACCAGCTCCTGGAACTGGGCGTTCTGGGCCTGGAGGGCCTTGATAGCTTGCTCGGTAGTAGGTTCAGGATTCATGATGATTGCTGAAATAAACAGCGAAGAAGATTAAGCAACCTGTAGAAAAGAGTACCTGTTATGCACATGATGCATGATATGCTATTTATGCAATGCATTCAAGGGTTCGAAAGTTCAAATTCGTTGTAGACAAAAGGGAACACACATTGTATTAAGAAATAATCTGTTCAGTACATCAGGGCCTCATGGGGCAAAACATTACAAAACTTAATCCCAAAATACACTACGCATCCTCTTTGGAGCGATGTAAGTGTTGAGAGTCTTTTCCTCGTGAAGTAGACGGGTCCTTCTTCTCACTGGCATGTAGACTGGCTTCAAGAGAATTCTGTTCTTCCTTGAGTTGGATCCAGCTCTTTTGCATTTCTTCCCAAGATGTTGGCATGTCAGGATGTTGAATGGTGTAGGGCACCTCTCCTTCCAAAACTGGCTCTTTGATCACAGGGAGAACATGAGGATATGGCATCACCATCTTCTGGGAGCGGGCTCGTACCCACTTGAGATAAGGCTCCAAAGGGATGGAGTTCTTGTGCCCCAGTGTCTTGCTATCTACCCTGTTGGGCATCCTCCAAGCTCTGATAAACCTCTGGCGAAGTCCTTGTGCATCATTGTCAAAGTCAAAAACTATGTCAGGAATCAACATGTCATGAGGGCCATCCCTCCGAGCATATCCAAACTGTCTCAAAGCTAGACATGGGTTGTAAGTAATGCCCCCTCTAATTCCAAGTAAAGGAACATTAGGAAACTCTCCGCAACGATCAATAATAGTGACATTTTCTCTGGACCGAGAACACCAATGTATATCGGCGTGTGTAAGAGTCATTAATCGTTGTGACCATCTCAAACCCCGCTCGTTCTTCAAAATTGATTGTGGAAGGTGCGAAATAAACCACCTTGCCAGGAGAGGAGTGCAGCACATGAGAGCACCTCTTTTTCTCATGGTTCGAGTGTAACATGAGTGGAGGATGTCCCCAAGCAACGTAGGTATAGGATTCTTGGACATGAAGATCTTGACAGCATTGATATCTATAAGCTGATCTGGATTCGGGAACAACACCAACCCATAGACAAGGAGTGCCACAACTTCTTCAAAGGCTTGTAGGTCAAGGGAATTCCAACATTCTTGTGCCTTCTCGAACAGGAACTTTGCCAAGAATCCTTTGATACCACTTCTGGTTTCCCAATGCCCCTTGATGTCAGATGGTTGTAGGTGTAATGCCTTAGCAACCTCTTCAAGTTTTGGTTCCCTTTCCGTACCATTGTAGGGTAGTTGACTGAGAATGGGAACCTTCAGAAGCTAAGAAAACTCTTCCAAAGTAGGCACCAATTGGTAATCCGGGAAAGTAAAGCAGTGGTGCAAAGGGTCAAAGAACTGGAA
The DNA here is from genome assembly GCA_948472305.1 of Vicia faba. Lineage (NCBI taxonomy): Eukaryota > Viridiplantae > Streptophyta > Magnoliopsida > Fabales > Fabaceae > Vicia > Vicia faba. Next base: position 178,500,239 of record OX451736.1, read on the forward strand.
GAGAACTTTTATCATATCTTCTTCAATGTTGGTGCTAACCAAGCTAATGAGTCTACCATACCTTTCACTGAAGGAAGAGTTCTCGGGAATCCTGGATGTAAGCTCCTTAAGCTAAGGAGGAACCCTTACAAGGTTGATCTGAATTGTCTTTCTGCGGATAGTTTCCATGTCCTACAAAACAAGAACAAAGATGAAGATTCGAACCCTTGAAGTGGTTAGTGAATGCATATGATGCTGTATGATGCTATGATGTTATGATGCTATGATAAAACACACCACAAGTATTCACAAAAATCAAACATGATAAGGCACACAAGTCACACCAGACAGCCCTTAGAGTTTAGGCCAGCATGAGGTCTAGGTACTACCCTCTTGAAGTTGGTGGGCTCAAAACCTGTCCTATCAAAAGTAACCGGGTTCTAAGGAGCTCAATATCATTGGGTTGTTTTCTGTGTTCATTGTTTTGATTTAGCCACTGAACTGGTGATCAAAATATTCCAAGAAAACAACCCTCAATGAGTGTAGTATCGAGTATCAACCAACTTCGGACTGCACCAAAGTCAGTCATCTCACTACCCCTGAAGAGGCCAGGATGGTTAAGTAAGGTTCCTAAGGTCAGTTGATGCTTCACAACACCACGCGGCGGCCCCATACTCTCCTTGACTTGACTCAAGGGTTACGGGTACTCACCAAAGTGCCACATCAACGTAGCAAACTACTTCAATCGTGTCGGTATACCCCGCACAGTTCCCTCATAGTTTGTTGCTACCTAAAAGGTATCCCCCAGATCTGGGTTTAGGATCTATGAAACTCCCAAAACAGGCCCACAATACTAAAGCAATCAAAATAGGCAATTGAAAACATAAGAGTGGTCTAATCCTAAGGTACACCTCACTTTTATAAGTTTCCCCAGCAGAGTCGCCAGTTCTGTGATCGGTGGAAATAGAACTGACTGTTTTTTAAGCTGGTTTCGTGAAATGTCGCGCTAAGCAAGAGTCGCCACCGTCTTTTATGTTCTCCAACATGGAAAGGACAAAAGCACAGCAAAATTCCTTCTTTGAGAATGTTTCTCGGTTCGGGAGGTAGATTTATAGAAAGGGAAGGTGTTAGCACCCTTTCTATCCGTGGTTATCCACGGGCTCTTAGGTACTTGCTCTTATGTTTACAAAAATTTGTTTGCTTTTCAAGTGTGTGTGGGTTTTGAAAAAGTTAGGTTTGAAAAATTTCTAAGTAACTCTTGTATCTGTCCTCAAGAGTGTATGAAAATTTTGTTTGAAAACTTTTAGAAAGTGTGAGTGCGAAAAGTTGTTTTGTTTGTTTGAAAAGAGCAAGTACCCATGAGATCTACCTACTCTAAGGAATTAAGCTGTGTAAGAGTCCTTTAGATAATGCTATCCCACCATTGAGAGGTAGGTAGCACCATCGTTGGAGTTATTCGGGTCAATTCGATGATAAGGGACATGTGTGGTCACCAAAGCAATGGTAGGACACCTTAGAAGTAACCCTAACGTCCTAGATCCTTTTTATCCGAGGCAACCGTTTTGAGGCAACTGGATCTTTTAGACAGAAGGGCGACCTCTAAGACACCCTATACTTGATGACCACATTCGAGGCAACCAGTGAGGCGTACCCTAGGAGTGGCATGTGCATGGGTGTTGTTTTTCAGTTAATGTTTGTCTTGTACATGTTATTTGTGAGCTACGGATTGATTTTATTTGAATTATTAAGGATTAAAATGAATTAAATCCATAAAAATTAAATAAAAATGAAAAAATAAATGTTTGGTCTTGAAATTAGTCATGGGACACGTGGGTGGCATGACAAGGCTGAATCAAGTGGAAGAAAGTGGGCCCTTTTGTCAAAAATTGAAGTTTTAAGGATAGTTGACTTTTGCCATTTCACAAAAATTTCCCAACTTCTCCAATGCATATCTTGCTCAATTTTGATCATATGAACATGTTCTTGGACATTTTGGAAAGTTATTGAAGTCCTCTAACCAATGCCTTTGGTCCCATGTCATTTTGATTTACCAATCTCAAGTTATGGTCTTTGACTTAAAGTGGATTTTTGTTGACTTTTGAAAATGACCTATAATGTTGAAATTGATAACTTTTTGTGAGAGCATTTCTTGGACTTGGAATGTGAAGATGAGTTGTAGGAAATGTCCTCCCCTTAAAAATGAGAATTGGATGGGATTTTTCTCATGAACCATGAAAAAGTTATGCCTTGGTCAAGTTACACTTGACTTTTCAGTTGTCCAAAAATGGAAACTTTTGCATCTTGATGATTTTTGAGCCATGCTTGAGGAATCATGATCAAGACTTGATCAAATGATGATTGTGGCTTCAAAATAAGATGTTGACCAAAAATTTTGACTTTTGACTGCCAAATGACCATTTTGCCCCTGCAGTTGATTGTGAAGCAATTAGGGTTTTTGACTGTGCAACTTGACCTTGTGAGCCTTGAAACTTTGCTTGTAGATGCTTGACAATGTGTATAGGCACATGGGACTTGATTGAGCCCTTGAAACCCTCAACTTCCTTGCAAGAACCAAAACCCTAATTTTGACTGGCTTAGGAGGATGGTTTGACTGTGCAACCCTTGAGTAGACTTGAGCAAATTGAGATGATGCTTGTCAAACTGGAAGAATATGGGAGGGAAAATTTTGGGGTACAACACTAAGATTATTTCTTCTGGGTGATCCATGCTTCTTCTGGATGGTCTTTTCTGGAGTTGATCAACAGAAGGTGTTGGATTGCTTGCAGTGCCTCTTTCTGATGTTGAGGGAGTGTCTCTGTTGAGAGCTTCTAATGATTTGTCTTCAGTACCTGTGAGTTCAACTTCCATACCTGCAAGGAATTCATTCTGCTTTGACTTTTGAGACTCAAGCTTATCATCAAAACGAACACTGATTGACTCTTCCACAATATGTGTTTCTGCATTGTATACTCTGTACCCTCTTGAGTGTTCAGAATATCCTAACATAATACACTTTTGTGCTTTAGAGTCAAACTTGTTCAAATAATTTTTTGTATTCAGAATAAAACATGTACATCCAAATGGGTGAAAGTAGGAAATGTTGGGCTTTCTGTTCTTCCACAATTCATATGGAGTCTTTTCCAGAATAGGTCTTATGGAGATTCTATTCTGAATGTAACACGCTGTGTTTATTGCCTCTGCCCAGAAGATCTTAGCAATGTTAGTCTCGTTGATCATGGTTCTAGCCATTTCTTGTAATGTTCTATTCTTTCGTTCTACAACTCCATTTTGCTGGGGAGTTCTAGGACAAGAGAAATCATGCATAATGCCTTTGTCATTAAAGAATAACTCAAAATATTTGTTTTCAAATTCTCCACCATGATCACTTCTGACTTTGACGATTCTAAGATCCTTTTCATTCTGAACTTGGTTGCAGAAGGTAACAAACACAGAGTGTGACTCGTCCTTGTGCCTTAAGAACTTTACCCATGTCCATCTGCTATAGTCATCTACGATTACTAACCCATACTTCTTACCACTGACTGAAGCCGTTTTAACTGGTCCAAATAAGTCAATGTGCAGAAGTTCTAATGGCTTGGAGGTGGAAACAACGTTTTTGGATTTGAAAGCTGGTTTTGCAAACTTGCCTTTCTGACATGCTTCACACAGAGCATCTGAATTGAACTTCAGGTTAGGAAGTCCTCTGACCATATTGAGTTTGTTAATCTGAGATATTCTTCTCATACTAACATGTCCCAATCTTGTGTGCCAGACCCATTGCTCGTTGTTAACAGACAGTAGACATTTTACATTCTGACTTTTTAGTTCATAAAGTTTTATTTTATAAATTTTGTTTTTCCTCTTTCCATTAAATAGGATAGTCCCATCTTTCTGACTAACAGCTTTGCATGAATTTTGATTGAAGATTATATCATAACCGTTATCACTTAATTGACTTATGGATAACAGATTATGTATTAATCCATCAACTAGTAAAACATTACTTATAGAGGGAGGATTTCCATTACCTACTGTTCCAGAGCCAATGATCTTTCCTCTCTGATTGCCTCTAAAGCCTACGTGGCCTCCAGGCTTAAGTTCCAGGCTTTGGAACATATGCCTTCTTCCCGTCATGTGTCGTGAGCAGCCAGAGTCCAGGTACCATGATTGGTGATTTTGCTTTGCTGCTAAAGATATATGCCACATGTATTATTTTATCCTTAGGTACCCATATTTTCTTGGGTCCTGATTTGTTAGTTTTACCAAAACTCTGGTTGAATTTTGGTTTGACAGAGTAATCACTACTTGTATATTTTATGTCATGTGTGTGCCCATATATAAAGTGTGAATCAAGTGGAGTACGTTTTATAACTAAATCTATGGCATTTTTTGGTGTAGGTACCTTACCTTGATATCCTATCCATTTTCTGTCATTCCTGCTAACTCCATAGATCATTGAAGTCATTTTGCTTCTGTCTATGTTTTTAGCTAGAAACTTCTGAAAGTTGTGATCATACTCCTTGATGATCTCATCATCATTGCTGGGAGTTTCAGGGATTGTTTCCTTCTGAGAGTTTTGCAATTGGTTTTCTAATTTTGATATTTTATCTTTTAACTCAGAATTCTCCAATTTGAGACTCTCAGTCTTATCAGAGTCAGAAGCAAGATTCCTTTTCAGGTTTCTGAATTTGACTTTGATCTGCTGATATCTTTCCAGAATTTCATTAAGGCTTTCAGCTAGTTCAGCCTTAGTAAAGTTTATAGTAAAGTAAGGGGATACCTCTTCTGTATCTGATTCAGATTCTGACTCAGAAGCTTCACTATCTTCTGTTATGTTTTCCATGAGAGCTATGTTTTCTCTTTCATCATCTGATTCTGAGTCAGCTTCAGATGTGTCAGAATCATCCCATGTAGCCATGAGACTTTTCTTCTTTTCCTTGCCAAACTTCTTTTTGGGATTTTCCTTCTGAAGCTTTGGGCAATCACTTTTGTAGTGCCCTTGCTCGTTACATTCATAGCAAATGATGTCTTTGTTGTTTGGCTTTCTGTTTCCTGAAGAACCTTCAGATCTTCTGTGTCCAGAGGAGGATTCTGACCTTCTGTATCTGGAGAAAGATTCATTCTGATTTTCTGATCTTCTGGGATTCCTGAACTTCCTTTGCCTCTGCTTCCACAATTGGTTAACCCTTCTGGAGAGGAGAGATAGTTCATCTTCTTCTGATGAGGACCCATCAGAGGTTTCTTCCACAGCCTACAAAACTTTGGAGTCAGATTTTCTGTTAGATTTTAAAGCTAATGGCTTACCTTGCTTTTGAGGTTCATCTGCTTCTAGCTCTATCTCGTGATTTCTGAGGGAGCTGACAAGTTCCTCTAGAGAGATTTTGTTGAGATCCTTGGCTAGCTTAAGCGCTGTGACCATTGGTCTCCATTGTTTTGGCAAGCTTCTGATGATCTTCTTAACGTGATCAGCAGTAGAATACCCTTTGTCAAGAACTTTTAGACCAGCAACAAGAATTTGAAATCTTGAAAACATAGTTTCTATTGATTCACTCTCTTCCATCTTGAATGCCTCATACTTCTGAATGAGTGCAAGGGCTTTGGTTTCTTTGACTTGAATGTTGCCTTCATGCGTCATTCTCATAGAGTCAAACATATTATTTGCAATGTCTTTGTTTGATATCTTCTCATATTCTGAATAAGAGATGGCACTGAGAAGAATTGTTCTGGCCTTGTGATGATTTTTGAACTCACGCTTTTGCTGATCAGACATTGTTTTCCTGCCAATCTTCTGACCACTTCCATCCACTGGGTGCGTGTATCCATCAGTCACCATGTCCCACAGATCAGCATCATGGGCCAGAAAGAAACTCTCAATTCTGTCTTTCCAGTAGTCAAAGTTCTCTCCATCAAAGACTGCAGGTTTGCCACTGAATCTGTCTCTTTATTCATTGTTGTCATTGCTGATGTTTTGATTTGGTCCTACCATTATGTTTTTCTGACGTTGGATCTTGTACTGACACAGTTAAGTGTTATAAGCTCAGAACCAGGCGCTCTGATGCCAATTGAAGATGTGAAAAACACAAGAAGGGGGGTTGAATTGTAAAACTTAAAAACAAATGCTTAGACAACACAATATTTTTATACTGGTTCGTTTGATCTCAAACTACTCCAGTCCACCCGTCAAGGTGATTTCGCCTCTCTCCAACGAGGTCTTAATCCACTATATTCAAAGGATTACAACAGCTACTTTAACACCTGTTAAAGTCTTCTTGAGTATAACCACAAACCAATTTATCTCAAGGAAATCACTTACAAATAATTGAACAAGAATGTGTTTAACGTTTTCTAATAAAACAATATATCACAACTGTGATAATACACAACTTAAGCTTGGAGTAAAACTGGATTTGCTAAAGCGTTTGAGTAAGCGTGGTTTGAAGGCTTGGCAAATTGTATGAGTGCATGCGTGCGTCTTTTCTCAAGCAGATTTGTTTATATAGGCAAGGCAGAGACACGTTGTCCATAAAGCCATTTTAATGATAATAACGCACTTTCCTTTTTGAGAAGATCTTGTCTGAAGAGAGTCATTAGCATTAACTTCTGTCTTGAATACTTAGTAACGCTTCAGAGTCTTCTTTGCTTATGATAACACTTCAGAGTGTTCTTTGCTTTAACTTATGATGACGCTTCTGAGTGCTGATGATTTGGTAAAGATCTTTGATCAGAGTCAGAGTGTATATGTTTATGCGCAGATTCTGGTCATCAAGCTTCAGCGTATGATCTGGTGGCTTCAGCGTGTAGCACATATTACTGATCTTCTAATGCTGACATATTACTGATCTTCTGATGCTGATTCCATCAGAACTTCTGTATATACAAAACATAATTTTAAGAAGCATATTTATTCTTTGTATTTTGTTATCATCAAAACTCTAATTAAGGGTTGTAGAATCAAACTATGTTCTAACAGAATATACCTTCTAGCATTCTTGTTACCCCTATGGACACAATTTACTTCCATTTCAAATAAAGCATATTAAAGTGGAAGTATGTGTACCAAAGAAGAATTTCCCCAGAAAGGGAGCTATCTAAAGAGGCACTACAATGTGTAGAAATTATTGAGTAGCTGCAAGATGCCCAGGTTATGAAAACTATCATGGGTATAAGTCAATTTTATTCTTAACTGGTGAAGGAGTTCTTCATGAATATACCCCAAAGAATTCAACAGAGCTAGAAGTAAATACTATAGGAAAGTTAAGGTTCGTTCATGTTGCATTGGTTTCTCTCCTGCCATCATTAATGAATATTTTAGCAGAGTAAATTAATAATTGTTGATAAAGTTCCCTCTATGAATACTATCGCTTAGGAAATTACTGGAGGAACATATGAAGATTGGCCTCACTAAGGGTTGCTTCCTATTGCAAATCTGAGTGCAACGTTTTCCATTCTGAATAGGATCAATGATGAAAACTAGGCTCCAACAAACAACAACTCAGGTATTACGACATCCTTAGCTAAAATTATCTATCATATAGGTACTAGGGTTGCGTTTGATTTTGAAAAGGAGGTCTGGTTTGAAAAGGTCTGGCTCGAAGGAGATGTACCTTGTATGTGGATGGTACAAGTTTGTGAAAGGAAGGAACTTCCATGCAGACGATGTGCTCCATTTTTCTATCAGATATCCTCCGGTGACTAAAATAAAAGTTAGGGTGGTACGTCGGAATGTAGTGCATTGAGGAACGATGTTTAGGGTTGAAGTAGTGGAAGCAAATTGTGTTATTTTGGAAATATGAAAGCAGTTTTTTTGTGCAAACTTGAAGTAGAACTTAAGATATTGTGTAGTTGAAATGTATAGGTTGTTATTTTGGAAATGTTATTATGTAAGAAGCATGTAGCTTAATAATTTGCAGTAGTTTTAGACATGTGCGAATGGAACTTCCAGGCTATAAATGTGTACTTTAATGTTGTTTTTGTTAAACTTTATTAACCATGAAATGTATGTGAATATGTTGTGTACTAAAATATGTGTAGCAATGTTTAGCTATCACTATTGGTGTACTAATATGTGGTGCACATAAGAATGTGAAAGTCCAAGATGTGAATGGTTACTTTTAGTACATTGATATAAATCGTGCGGTATGTTTCCATTCAAAACGGTTGGTGTGGTTCTAAAAGTCTCTAGAAAAGAAAAGTTATGCACTCTAACCATGTGCATGTTGTTGAAATAGATAACATTAAAGGCAAACGAACAAAATTCCAAAAGTTACTAAAGTTTGGTTTGTGTAATAAATAAAAGAAATGGAATTGTGCACACATGAATTTTATAGTTGATAACAAAATGAATAGGTTTCGGTGTTAGGAAAACCACTTAAATTACAATTGTGTGTTGAATGTTTCAACTTGCTCAAAACCTACTTGTTGTAGTATACACCCAATCAACAATAAAGATCCATGGATAGGCTTCAAATACTGGTTCACATGGAGCTCATCGACACGTTTGCAATTTCCTAGTTATCCTGTCGAGTAAGGGTGTTTGGTATATTATAATTGCAAGTTAAAAATTAGTTGTTGTTCTTTTTTGCATATTTGTTGATTTTATTTTTAATATGGATCTAATTTGTGAACGTAGCCATTTCCGAAGATCGACCCTTTGTTTTCTACAACTCACAGTGCAGATCTAAAATAAATCTGGAACATTATAGAAAAATAAGGTATCACCCATTCAGTAGTTTATAAAAAAATTAAGGAATATATAGTTTTTTCTAAGTGGTTGGTTGGAGCTACAAAATTATTACTCACTACCAGATGAAGTGTTAGTGGTTGTCGCTTATTACGGGAACAACATGTTTGAGGTGTCCAGGTTTAAAGAGATAACTGCATTTCAGGAATTACCTAACTTTCATAGCAGGTTTATCTACAACAAAGGGATATATGCTTTTGATGTCCATCTAATACTAATAAGTGTGTCGACAAGAAAATTAGTTACGTAAAAATACAACGGTACGTTAATTAGTTCATTATAAGCTACACACAAAACTTCCTTGACTGATTTCGAACTTCACTATTTATAAAGAAATTGCACAAAGATTTTGTAAGGTTTTTTTTTGAGAGACCACAACTATGAGGCTGTGACACTTTGCGGTGACAACGGAATGGTTCAAATTATTTTAATTTTGAACATAGAATATCCACAACCTACTAAGTTAGCTTATGAATGGGACAAGTTTTGCAAGTCAAACCAGTTCGGACCCAGAGACACAATTAGATTCAGATTGGATGTAACTGACTCCAACAAAACATGCCACATATAAAAGGTTCTTTAACAGTAAATGGAATGCTCTTAGTATTTACAAAGTTGGCAATTGTGATACATTTTTTACAACTTTGTAAATAGTGAGCCCCCTATCCAACACAAAATGATGTGACATGTCAGCCCCTCTTGTTAAAAGGTACCTCATGTCCCCTTTTGTATTGGTTAACCATAGTTACTGATGATGACAAAAATTTAAGACAGGGCCCGAGAAACTATATCTATTTGAAAGGCTTCCCTCCATACTTTTCTTTAATTTTTATCCATTACTTTGGTTCATCAAGTAATAAGTTGAAATTTTATAATACGATCCTTGGAGATGGTTGACACAAATTTGGATTACGTTTAAAATATGAATTTTACTTAACTTCAACCACATGTGTCTAATTTGTTACAAGTACTCAATATACATAGGATAAACAAAGGCAATAGTGAATAAGGTGTTGCAGGATAAACATCCATTTAAGCAGAAATGTCGCTCATTGTTTTGAGAGTTAATTTGAGTTTTGTGACCTTATGCGGGGCATTAAATGTAAATGTAAGTTAAAGGTATTTTTTACGGGGAAAATATGGAGTAGTAGGATACTCTAAGACATGGTTTGCACATAATTGCATAGAATAGATGAATTACAATAATATCTTTTAGTAATACATGAATTGCATGGAATAAGCAGCAGTTTGATACCCCAAGACATATGTACTTAATAAGAAGTTGTATCATTTAGTAATACATGAATTGCATATAATATCATTTCCAAAAAGTAAAATAGTTTTCAAAAGAAGGTATTCCATATTATAAAGCACAGAGAGTTAGGGGTTGAGAACCCTTTTTACAACAAAAACTTCTAATTAAATTGTGCTGGATTGAAGCTTTTCACATACTACACATAAACATGTTGTTGTTCAATGCACACCAAAAAGATTGTTATGTAGCTGCAAACTGTAAGGTCTAAACTATTGTTTTTTGCCCCGCTTCGCCACTTTCTCAACCTTAGTAGACGAAAGGCCCCTTCACCTAGACTTTTAATCGATGAGTCGGTCTTATCATCGGGTGACATCCTTTTCGTGTTGGGTGTAGGGGTACCAGGATCAGAAATGTTGGCCGAAGATATTACACCTTCTGTAACCAGGTTAGTAGAATGATAATAAACATATCGTCACTGCATGTTGTTTCTCAAAGAGGACGTCTTCACTGACACTCTCCAACATCTGGAGGAAAATAAGGTAAAATGATATGAAACAAAGAAGTAAAGGACATTCGAAACGTATCAAAAGAATGATGTGAGTGTTCCCGAAAGGATAACAAAATATAAGCCCAAATACAATACTTGAATTGACTGGGCTGCGACATCAATGGTGGAAGTTGTCTGATGCAATGTAGGAAATTCAGTAATGGTAAATGTAAAACATAAATCCTAATTTGGAGGTATTTCATGTATACAGTGTGCTTACCTGATCAACTCCAGTAAGGTATTCATTTTCTTCAAGTTGTTTGAAGAGTTCATCATCTTTAAGATACATGACAATGGGTGCACTACTCCATCAAGGGATCCACTTTACCTAGAAGGCAATTTTCAACCCTAATATTGCATTGCATCCAACGCCAGAGGGAACTCAAGTGGCTCTGTTATTCTAGCCTATGTTTGAAACGACAACAAATAACAATGTATAACGTGTTTCATGGGTGGACGTGAAAAATTACATAAAGCGACAATGCATTTACCTCTATCATAGTTGAACGAAGATGTGCAACCAAAGTTTTCATAAGTTCTCCCGCTTCGCGGTCCCAGAACACAAAGTTACTAGTACAACCATTTTGGATAACTCCAATGACAATCTTAAACCTACGGTACAAAACACAAAGCACAGAGTCATAAATTTTTCAAAAAGGACCATATTTATTGAAATATGTTTGTAACATTAACCTCCATATCTCTGCCACAGTTCGGTGTCCATCCTGGCAAATGAATGATGGACTGTCACCCTTCGCAGCGTGAGGACATGCCATAGAGTGCCATCCATTAGGATCGGCAATTAACTTGTATGTGGTAGCTACAATTGCGCAGAATGTCGATTGCACAACAAATTATAATAAGTAACAGATGAAATGAAAACGCTTGATAACATGACAAAAGACAAATAAAATAATGGTGGTTTGAACCTCGGTTAATAGCGTTATTTCGTTGAGTAGGATTTGGACAACTTTTGAAAGTAACTTATAAGTGGGGAAAAGTGATAGCCTGAAGACTGTTGTGAGTAGGCACGCGTGCTATTGCGAGTGCTGCTTATTAATTTCCCCATTTGAGAGTCATTTGGCAAACTGACGGCATAAGAAGCAAAGACATGCAAAATTAGTTTAAAATTTCATGACAAAGACATTAACATTGATCATTATTAAAATAGTAATATTTAAAGGTAAGGACTGTTACAGAAAGTAAGAAATCTCCAGGATATTTTCATTGATGTATAGTTTGGATACATTGTACGTGTTAATAACAGCAAGGGGGATATAATCCTACAAAGTAAAAAGTTGGATAAGTAACATACAACTTTAAACCAACTGAAATATAATTGCAGACCATGTCAACCTGCTTCTTTCACTTTTGCAAACTTCAAGAGTATCACAGTAGGTGCAGATGGATCAACTTGTTTTTGTTTGAACTGAAAAAATTGTGTTGCATAGGATTCTCATAGCGTACAATTCAACGTGTTGTCCGTGAAAGTGTTACACATCAGTACTTAGTGTGTGGAGTAGACGTATAAGCTTTATCATTATATTTTGGTATCTGGATAGATATAAAAATAAACCCTAAGTCTCTCAAGATGAAGTTGATCCGAGCCTTTCTGCCGCCCATCCGTGACTGAGAGTATCCAACCTCGTCTACGACTCCAATGATATCTAAATAAAAATACCAGTAGTACTGTGAAATGAAGCATTCACTCAAGTAAATATAATAAAAGTGGAAACCATTTATATAGGAATCATACCAGTTAGGAGAGACTTCTTCCATTTTCCTGAAATGATATCAACAAAAGGGTTCAAGGTTGTCGTCTTTTCAGGGATCTCATGTTTTCCAATATCTGCGACTGTAGTTCCACCAGTGAATTTCAAAATAAATGTGTGATTCTTAGGTTTGAAAAGCAAGTCGTTAGGGACCACTTGGAAGTTTGACATGGTGCATGTCGAGTTAACCAATAAAACAGAGTAAAAAATCTGCCTATAAATACTTGAAACAACCACTTGAATATCATGACCCTGTAAGAAAGTATCTTCCAAACTAAACATCATATGGAACACGGGTATGAACAAAGCAAAAAACGAACAGAGAAAAAACCAATCTAAAAATTATACATCTTTCTAAAATAGTAATACTCAACAACATTCAACAATAACCCATAAAACCAACACATAAAAGTAAAGAGACTACCGGGTTAGAACATTGAAACTCACATGTTTGTCTACTATCACCAACTCGAAATGCTCCTTGTTAATTGTCAGGACCGTCCATTTGTGACGTATCCATACATCGACCTTCCTGTTGGCTGAAGATTTTGGTGGTACAGTTCGAATGAAGCAAGTTGGGTGTTTCGTTGGAATAAATCAAGATGTCATGTTTCGAAATGGTAGAAGCAGTGCTTCGAATGGGAATGTCAAAGCTCGGAGCTTCGAGTGACAGTTATGGGGATATATTCAAAGAAGTCTCGAAGTGGTAGCAAGGCTGTGTCCAAGAAATGAGTTCGAAGCGAAGAGGGCCAAAACATTTGAAATTCAAACGAAAGCGGGATGTTCGAAATTTAAAATATATGCGCTGGAGCATTCGAAGACACGTGGAAGCTAGAGAGGGGCATTGCTTTGCATGTTCTGAACGTGGCAGAATCTTATAGGCAAGACCGTTATGGTCGAAGTAGTATAAATAGAAGTCTTAGCGTTAGGATTTCGTGTGTCATATCTATTGTACAAAATTCAGTAAACATTCAAAATACCACATGGCTAGGGAAACGAATGCTCGAACAATGTACGTATGATAACACCAAATATTTATGATTCAGCAAAACTCTTTATCATTTCCAGTTTATCCTCTATCTTCATGTCAATATCATTCAAAAAACCTTTACATTAAAGTCTTTTTCATTCAAAGTCATTTACTGATTCCTTGCATTTAAAAATCCTTCCCTCTATTCCTAATACTTTACATTTCAGAAAATCTTATACCTTTTATGCTGTTATCTTCATGTTTTTATCATTCGAATACCCTTTTCATCCAAAGTCATTTTACTGATTTCTTGCATTTAAACGTTTTCTCTTCATTTCGAATCTTTTACATTTCAGAAACGCTTTTACATTACATGCTTTTATACTTCGAAGTTATCTACTTGTCTTTTTGCAGTTTTACATGTCTTTACAATTGAACCTTTATTCATGCAATTTAGTTTCGCACGTATTTACTTGATCATGTCATTAGATCTTTAATAGAGTAATCGAAGTAAGTTGAACACCTACATAACAATCTAAATACCAAACATGAATATCAGTTCTACAATGAGAATTATCCAAACGACCAATACACCATATGATCAATCTAGTCGATCCTGCAAGTTACCAGAGAGATTAAATAACAGTCATTAAGATTATTTGATAGTTTGGAGGACTAGCGGTTGTTTACCAGAAATAACTGTAAACACTTCCATAAATCTTTCAGTTCATTATTGTCGCCTATGTTGTCAAAAGGTCTCGCCATTTGCAGAGTCTTAGATAGGGTTGGCTGGAGGTAAAAAATCGAAATTCCTTTTCAGTTGGTAGTGTGAATAGTAGGATAATCACCTTGTAGATGGAGACGTGATGAGAGTAACAAAGAAAGGAAGTGAGAGAGTTAGGTTGTATTACCCATACTTCTTAGTCGATGGGACATTTCGATTTCTATGTCAAGTTTGCAGATCAAGTCTGAGTAAAAGTGTGGTAATAAAGATTAGTTCAATTGCAGCTTAAACATTTCTACTGTGTCCAGTTTGCGATAGCGGTACATCAAGAAGAGAATTGGCAAAATAACATCCTTAGAAGCTAATTATTTGTTGGTTAGTTGAAAGAGGGGTAAAAAAAGACGTGGTATTATTATAAAGAGCTATCATGAACTATTGAATAGCAAGATTAAGGGTGTCTTTTTTAAAACTATTTAAATTCTTATATAATAAATTATTATTATTTCCAATTTTTAACATTTGACTGACATTACACACATGCTACTTACTTCATGTCAAGTTATTGTGGTTTAATTTAATAGATCTATATCAAATTATTTTGATTGTGGTTTAATTTAATAGATCTATATCAAATTATTTTGATTTAATTTAGTTGATTTTTTATTCTCAATTACCCCTTATATTTTGACGGTGAAACATGCAAAAAGATATGGCTTAATTCTTTTTTTAAATTGGTGTTCTTTTGGCCTCGCTTTATAAAAACCGTAATTTAAACTTACTTATAAAAAACACAACACAAATATTAGCAACGGTTTTAGAGCCATGGCTTATTCACAAATTTCAGACGACTTTTGTATTTTAGTGGACTAAAGTAGAGAATTGTGCCCTATAAAGTACTTTAAATACTAAAAATCGAAAACAATTTTTATAAATTAAAAGCAAATTTTGATAATTTTATAGAGACAAAACATATTTAACTAGTGTTTCTCACTTCTTCTAATTCACATTTTCCTTTTAAAAAGAATATGATCTGGTGAAGACTTTTTTCCATGCCTTCAAACTTAGTGACCTAACCCTAGTTAAAGATAAAGAAGGCTTAAAATGTTTGTGAGGAAAAGTTGGTAATGGAATTGGTGAGGATGGTGTTTGTGAATTTTCTAATTCAACATTGTCTTCTTGGTTCCAAAAACAAGCATCTTTTCTCTTGCTTCTAACGGTTTGTAACACATCAAATTTGTTGCAAATTCCCCAAACCGTCACCTTTTGTTGACCATGATCTACATTTATTGAGTATATGCCTGCCAAATTGCCACAAATATACCAATTTATTTAGCTAAAATAAACTAGAAAAAAACTTGAGAAGGTAGGAGAGTTTTAGTTTTAGATGAGTTTAGAATTAACTTCACTATTCATGCACAGTAACATGTCACCGAAAGTTATATATAAGGACAATTGGACCCAATATTGGAGGCTTAAATTTGATAAAAGTTAGTACTGTTTAGATCGGCACAATTTCATTTTTGTTGACTTAGAAATTAGCATGGAGAACAATAATACAATTTCTTAAATTACAAATATTCCATTTCACACAATGAGTTAGACTTTGCAAGTATGTATTTTATTGACTATACCAGTTTCTGTTTGAAATATAATTTGTTTAGCAAGTTTGTTTTACCTTTAAAATAATGATTTTTTTAAATGATTTTTATAAAGATGTTTATCAATCAATTACTTATATTCTGTATACATTGAATTCTTTATCAATCAATTACTTTCTTGATGAAAGAATTACACTTTACTTAGTATTCTTGATTTTTTTTCTTTGTTATGATGAATATTATTTGCTGTTACAGTTTTATTGAAATCATGAAAGTGCTGCATTGGAAAAAATTTAGTTTAATTCAATTCAATTCAATTGCTGTAAAAAAATTGTGATCAAGAAATTCAAGGCGGTTTCTTGTATTGGTTTATTTTGATGGTTACGTTTTTGTGAGTTGGTAACATTGACTGTGTAGTTTACAAGTCAAAGAAAATTAGAAAAGGAATATGATTTGTTTATTTATTTCATCATGTTGTATGTGTGATTTGATGTGCCATATAGTAGAAGTTACACTAGATATCCAAGATGTATTTTTAGAATAAACGGAAATAAATTACGTCATAAATATTTTTGGAAATATATTTTTGAGATTAATTAAAATTTAATTAAAAATATATATATTAAAAATATATTTTTGATTTTTCAGATATATTTTTAGAAATACATAGAGTATTTCTTTACGTTCTAGGGTTGAAAAAGAAACTCATAATTTCTTTCTCCACCTGATTATATTGAATTAAGCTTCTGAAAACTCAAAAATTCTCTTCAAATATACATATTCGAACGCATCTTACGAATTTGGAATATTAAGTTATTTTGGATATACATATTCGAACAAACCATATATTTTATTTTTTGGGAGATTTCAAAAATGCATATCCGAAATAATTCAATATTATAAATTTTTTTTATTTTATTTTGAAAAAATATTTATTTATAATATTAATAAAGAATAACTTAAATTTATAATTGAAAACTTAATATTAAAGTGAATTTATGATATGAAATTAAACAATAAATATAATAATTAAATTTCTAATTATAATAGTGAAATGTTATTGTCTTTTAATTTTTAATTAAAATTATTAATAATTTTTTATTAAAAAAATAAAAAAATATTTTTTAATTGTATTTTAAAAATTTAATTTAATTTAGATAACATTTTAAATTTTTATTATAGAATTGATAATAATTATTATATTGTAATTAAAAAATTTATTACTAGTATATAATAAAATATTTATATTAGAATCAAAAATTAAATATTATTAATAATTAATAATATTAAAATAGGATATTTATTCTTAAATGAATAAATTCTTATAAAAAATGATAAATAATTTATAAATTATAGATACCAACTATATATATATATATATATATATATATATATATATATATATATATATATATATATATATATATATATATATATATATATATATATCATAAGAAATTTATATATATCATAAGAAATTTGAGATATTAAATTATTTCGGATATGTATATTGGAACGAACTCTTAAAAATTTAAATTTAGTATTTTTTAAATATATATATTTAAAGTCTAGAGATATTTTAAATTTTTCGCTAAAGATATGGAAGAAGGTTGGTGGAAAAAGAAATTCCCTCCTCAGAAATTATATAATCTGTATTCGACGGCCCACAAGCATCAATATTCAATGAACCCAATAATATATGATGTGAAAGTTTGAAAGCCCGTGGAAATAACATGAGGTGCAAAAATATTACGAAAGAGTTGGTGAGTAAGTAAGATTTGGTTTTCACCTTTAATAAATTGTTCAAAATCTATTAAAAACACATCACAAGAATTATTTGGTACACTTTATTTCAACTTATCTTTTATATAATGACATATTATACCTCCATATAATCAATTTTCAGCTTGTTACTCAAAAGTCAAAACATGTTTATACAATGTCTGCACATTTTTCTTCTTCCGAATTCTTTCAAATAATATTTTTAGAAAGATAAAAGATTTTACCTAAATTTCATGTGGCTGTAAATATTTCAAATTATGCATGGCTTCAAAACCGTCACAAAATTAAATTTATGCTAAATTTACCTTTGAGACTGGATAAGCTTTTTTTGATTTTCTTCTCACAGCCATAAGAATACAAGGGTACCTTCATTTCAACATATTGTGCCTCCACAATATTCTTGTAAGCTGGGACAATTTGCATGTTGGACATTCTCACAATTAAGAACTTTAACTCACACACTATCTTGTTACCTATTAATGTGTCTCTCCAAGCCTTATATAATGTTTTTGTTCATGATATGAATAATGAGATCATAAAGTTCACTAGATTCTCTTAAAAAGAAGTTTTTCATAGTATTATCCTTTTCCTTTATCTTCTTTAACATTTGCAATTGTTTCCTTTATGAGATGTTGTGATATTGCCTTTAGAGTCTTTTTTTCTTAAATGAATAAAGAGTCATATTTTATTTGAAATGTCTACTGTCATTTTATTTTTTACCACTATAATTTTTTAATTCAAGTTTAATTAAGAATTAATCATTCAAAAAAGAATTCAAGTTTAATTCTTAACTTAAACAATTTTTTATTGATCCAATTTTACTGATCCTCTAATCTAACTCAAAATCATGTTAGTACCTTTTTTTTAACAACGGAAGGGTTAGACAAGAATAATTAACTAATAAACATAATATAAAGTTTTAATATTTTTTTTATATTAGGCTCTAAAAGTAAGATCTATTTAGGCAAATTAAGTCATCCTTAGATGCCTATGATTAATGAAATTAATATCATATATGTTGAATGTGTGTGGTGTGACGTGGATGACTGTTAAGCTGTGTCAGCAACTCTGTTTTGACCAATAAAAAAGTAGGTAGCACATTGTATTCTCCTTTGCTTATTTATTTTCATATTGAGAATGGGAAAATTTTGGAGATTGGCTCCCATGTGGGCTGTTTTCCTTACCAAAGAAGAAAGTACTAAGGAAATTGATGATAGTTTCAAATATATACAACTAATTGATTAACTAACTAGACTCGTTAACCTAACCTTGCATTAGGACATGGTCATTGTGCTTTTTAATGGTTTATTATTATATGCAAAATGGAAGATTTGTGTACTAATCATCGATTGATGCTAATGACATGCACATGCTTTTGTCTTTTCATTTTAATAGAAATATATTGAAGTTGTGTTATAACTTAGAGAGTTAGAGGTTAGTTTTTCAATAGGTTATAATAATTAGGGATGGTAAAATGGATGAGGTATGTTGGGTATATCTGTTTATCTGCATTTTATTGTGAGACGGATCTAAAATTTAGGTTTTTACTCTCTAATTTATCCTCTTTGTTCCATCCTATTTTTTCACAGGTTTTTGCGAACATGAATATTAACATAAAATTTTATATTTTTAGGCTTAAAAGGTGTAGTGTCTGCAGGCTTTCTCCGTTCCGCACTCACTTTTTTGCAGAGCGGACCTAGATTTTAAACACTTATCCTCAACTATAATTGCTCCGCCTCGCTTTGTTATTTTGCGGGCTATTGCGGCGCTGATCTAAACGGGGAGGACATGCTCGTTTGCCACCCCAAAATACAATTGAGTTTTATAAATTGCTTGGAATATGTACATAACTTGTATTTTTCCTTTTATCAATTAATCAAATATGGACTTTATGATTATCTTTTTTTATCAAGCTCTAAGATGCATTTTAGATATACGATGATTCTTTGTATCTACGGTCTTTGAGATAATGTGGTTATGCAAGTAGGTTCACAATTGTTGAGAAGTTTGGAAAAATCGGGAGTAACAATAGGATTAATGTTCTAAGACCATAAAATACAGGGACTCAGTGCTTTTATCTAAAATTTTATGATATTAGATCTATGAGTCATCTCTCTTATAAATCTAATATTTTACTCATTCATAAGCGATGTGAAAGTTAATCAATCACACTTAAATTCCACAATCTTTATCACAAATGTGAGTTTCCACCTCCTATAGTAGGATTCAATATAGAATTCAACTCTCGTTCCCCTACTAAGTTGAATCAGGGTTTTTATAACACTTGTTAGAGAGTCTAGAGAAGTTGAGAGCAACAACAAAATCAAAGCTTTAGGACCACAACATAGGGAGATAATGCATCTCCTTCCAAAACCTTAAGTCATTAGGTGTATATGAGTCACTTCTCTTATAAATTCAACATTTTACTCATTCATAGTTGTTGTGGAAATAAACCACTCACGCTTAAACCTAACAATAACATAAAGTCTCAAATATTTAGGTGTTTCAATTTTTTTTGGCTAAAAACTTTTTTGGTTCCTTATGTTTCTTATAATAAAATTGATTTAGATTATCAACCTAATAAATTTTTCATACGTATTTGTCATGTTAAGAAGAAGATCAAGCATATTGTGTATAAATGCAATTTATATCATAAGCATGGCCATCTCGAATCTTTTCGCTTTATTAAAATACATGATTTAAAAGTTCTAATGAGTATGATTCAAGACATCTTAAATCCATTAACTCTAAAGGAACAAAAAAATGCGGGTACAAAAGGTAAAAATATTATCATTTTTGCAGGGATTATTTGTAGTTTCAAGGACCAAAATGCAAATTAGTAAAAGTTATACAAAGCATGAGTTCGAAAACTTGTCTAAGAAATTTGATCTAATGTTTGAGAAATTATTTGGAAGAAGTTCATCAAAAAGGTTTATTGAGAAATTCCTTAGAAGATAGTCGATCTAGGAGACAATAGTTCTTCAAGATCAACTCTTGCATCAAACGATTCAAAGATGTAGAAAGAATGAGATCAAAAAGTCTGATTACATATCGATCAAAAGGGAGAGAAATCTCTCCTCAAATTTTTTGAGGTTTTAAGTTAAAAACCCTAGGTAGAAAATTAAATTTATAAAACTCATGTTATTTCTCTAACAAGTGCTTATCTAATGGACTATTCCATTTTGATTATTTCATTACTAATCAATTTCATGAGAACTAAAATGTATTGCAAAAGTGATGTAAAACCAAATAAGGAGGAGGTGGAAAAATAAATCCAGAGCTCATTATCTTTAAAAGACCAAATAAAACAAATGAGTATAAAAATCACATCTTAATCAATTAAACTTAAGGTGTAATCGTTTAAGACTAAATAATTTTTAAATTTGGTGCCTCGAAGTCAATATCAAATCTATCATAAAATCAAATCCTCATATAATCTCTGAAGCAAATTGTTTATCAGCCAGAATCAATAAAGAATCAATGATGAATCAATCTTCATTAAGATTATTATCGATTAACGAAAATATTTAATCAATTAATAGAGTTATTTTTAGCAAGTTTATCTAATAAAGGATGTGATTCTCATATACCTATAATCTGCTCTAAATTTCTTCGATCAAATCAAATTTTGAAATATTTTTTGAAGGTTATATAAAGGTACATTCCCTTTTCTTCTCATTCATCCCAAAATTTCTATTTTATCTTGATTTGCCTTTCTTTTACATTTTTGGTGCTACTATCATCAACATCATGACTTCAATGAAGACTTCTTTTACCGGAGATACCTCCAAGTCTCAAAAATAACATCATGACAAATTATTTCTCAACCGACATATTTTCAAAGTGGCCCATTTGGATATATCTTTCTTCAACATCTTCAATCTCTATGAAGCTCTAAGTCTAAATCTTAGTAAAGGCTTTTTTGTTCAAGAATATGAAGCCTTCATATCTAAGGTTAACCGGATTGTACTACGTGAATCTCAGTTTCAACGATAATACTCTTGTATTAGAAGTTAGAAGAACCAAAAGTTTTCTCACCATGCAAGACTTATGAAGATTGTACAAGTTGTCTTTTTTGGGAAAGACAATATGTACTTAAAGTAGGATTATTCTGCTTGATAAGAAGTACTCATGTAATCTCCAGAAAAACAATTATGTTTAGAATTTGTTGGTTCCTCAAGTGATCGAGTGAAGATCAGAACACTTGAGAAGACGTTGGTTGCAGTCATCGTACATGAAATCCTATTCTAAGGGACCAGTTTGGCCAGAAACTTTATGGGGTCAATGATCGCTATATCTCTTAGGGAACCAGGAAGGTCAAAATTCTTAAGAGATCACAGGCTGGGGGTCATTGTGAGAAATTCCTCATAGGAAGATCAAGTTGATCAGATTTCTGATAGGGTCAATGATCGTTATATCTCGTGGAGATCAAAGAACGTATCATTGTGTTGTTCATTGAGTGACCATCGTTGGTTGTAATGCCTATTTATTTAATTAATTAATTAATTAAATTATTTTTGTATTATTTATTGAAAAGTTGTGAAATATTGAGAATTATTGGTATAAGTTGTTAGACTATTATTAATTAATTAATTAGTTGATTAATAATAATAATGTTGGAATTAATGGGATAATTGTGTTGGGCTTATGTTATTGGTTGAAAGTAGTAATATGTGGGGTGTGTAAGTTGAGCCCATTAGGAGTAATAATATTATTATTAGGTTTAGTTATAATAATAAGAAAATTAGGTTAATTAGAAAGATCAAGAAGCCTTAGAGCAGTACGTGAGAAGTACAGAGAAGAGGAAAAGGAAAAGAAGCAAAGCTAGGTTGGATCGGAAATTGTAGAGCGACCTTCAATCCAAGGTAAGGGTGGGGTTCTGACTCTATAACGAGAATTATGATGAATAATATGTATGAATTGGGTTGGTGTAATTGTTGTACGCATAACTGTGTTCATGTATTCCTGAATTGATGTTGAATTGGTATGCAATACTGTTGATAATAATAGTCTGTGTTAGATTTTATCTATAATTGTTGTTAAGTTGTCATGTCGATATAGTAATGTGTTGTATCATGTTGTTGTGAAAATACTGTTAATCGAAGGAAGATTTGGAGAATTCTGTATTTGCATCAGCAAGTCTGTGAAGAAGCCGCGTGAAAGAAACTTTGTGTCGGGGGGCACAAGTGCTATGCTGGACGACACAACATGCAGGGACGTCCCGAGGGGCACACGAGCATGATGCATGACATGGTATGGAGAGGAGTGTGCCGAGCGACACAACTCCATGGCGAGTGGCATGGTTTGTTTTAGTTTGTGCCGAGGGGCACACTTGGGTGACAAGGGGCACACCCTAAATGTCTGTATTCTGTTTTCTTTTGCTTTCTCTGTTTTTCCTGTGCGCTGGTTACCTTATCATATTAATTGGTTAATAGTAGATATTAAATACACAAATGGTAAAACTGGCTCATATAGAAAATTAGTGAATTAGATGATTGGACTAGATTATATAGTTAGTAAGTATTTAGCAGGATGGCCTTAACAGTAGTAGTAGGCTAGTAATAACATAAAGACTTCTATAAATTAAAATAGCAGTACAGGTAATTAGTGTCAGAAAATAATAACTTCATTGATTCAACTAAAAATGATTGGTCAGTGGAATATTTCAGTGGAATTAAATTAATAAGACTTGGTCGATAATAGTATCGGAATGTATATAAGTTACTGTGATATTGTTGCTTTTAATCGTTGAAGTTGCAGGTGGTGATGAATCATGTTATATTGCCTCTATAATTGGAAATTATTGTGTTGTAGACTTATGTCAATGTTGTTATATGTTTCTGTTGTTTGTTGTTCCTTTTAATCATGTTATCTCATACATAGCATATCAAGTTGGTCTGGATTGGCAAATATAAAGTTGAAGGATTATGCCTTGTTGCTGCCTCTATTAATTGGCAAGATTATCAAGTTGGGAGTTTTACTTTGTTTGTACCACATGCATGTGCATAAAAATGAGTCACATTTCATGTTGCATCCTAAGTTGTCTTGTAGATGAATTAATTATGTTAAATGTTGATAAAAATCTGTGAAGTGTGAATTGTATGATCTAATTCTAATATATTATTTATTGTACATCTGATTATATTGTTTGATATCTCACCCCTTCTGTTTGAATGTTACCCCGATGTTGGTAATATGCAGGTAATCCATAGTGAAGACGGATTACCTTAAGTAGTTCGAGTCGGTGTCATCGCTCTGATACGTAACACTCAGGGGGATGAACTCTTATTGTTTTATTGCTTATTTTACTTCTGTTGCTGAATTTTAAGTTGATTTTTGTTAAGTACTTGTTGTTTTGAAGTTGTTTCCAGTTTGACAAGATGTTATGTCCTTTTAAGTTGAATATTATGATTCCACTGCGTAGTTATGAAAGTTGTTGGTTTTAAAAGACTAAGTTATGTTGCTGTTAGTTCATCCGAGTTTTAAGTGTTATGTATCTGTTTTAAATGTGATTAAGCGTCATTGTTATAAGCCGAATGTGTAGTATCTCATTTATTCATTGGAAACTTTGAAACTCTGATTTCATATAATTTGTTGGGTAGAAATGGGATGTTACATTGGTCAGAAGACTCAAGATGACAATGGTTGCATGTCATTGTGAAATTCTGTTAAGAAAGACCGGGTAGGTCAGATTTCTTAAGGGGTTAATGGTTGTTGATTATTAGTCATCAACGGATAGCCCGTGCATCTGTAATTAGTTTGGTTATAGTGGATTAAGTTCTTGTTGAAGGCAAAATCACCTGAGGAGGGTGGACAAGAGTAACATAGTTAACAGTGAACCTAAATAACTGAATGTGTCTCTTTATATTTATTGAATTATATATTCTTTCATAGTTCAATCAAATAATTTTCTAAAGAGGAATATTTTCTTAAAATCCAATTCGAACCTCCATTTCTTGTGTTTTCTCTATCTTCAGTTGATGATAATAGCAACAACGATTAGTTGTCTTTGATCTATGTCTTTTTCTGGTTTAGATTTTTTTTCTTATCTCTCACTTTTATCGGTTTTTGTTGTAATTAATTATTTTTCCTCCTACTTTTATGATTACAAGTTTACTTTATATTAAGTGTTTCTTGCATTTTTATTGTGATCCACGTGTTTGCATATTTTCCTCACATTCTTTATTATTCCAAAGGATAAGAAGTGTACTCTAAAGGGACTAGAGTATATCCTCTTTATATGTGAGAGAAAGTTTAATCACTCTAAATCTTTACCCCTCATTTTCTATTTGACACCTCCTTTAGAGATGAGTTATCATCATCAAAAAGAGAAAGAATGTTGATCTATGTGCTTTCAATTATAACCATTACTTGGTTTTGATGATGGAAACTAATGAAGTATAATTGCAGATGACAACTACATAGGTCATACGACTTATTAATATTGTAAAGAAGCAATCTTGAAGACAATAACTCCATAGGTCAAACATCTATAGGTGATCTGGTGAAGAGGTATTTTTGAAAATAACAACTCCATAGGTCAAACTATTTGTGGATTTTGAGAGTTCTTTGTGACACGGGTAGTGAATTTCAACTATCAAAGAAAAACTTCTTATGATGACACCTGATAAGGAAGATATCTTAAGCCTCATAAGCCAGAAGAGTCAAATTTTAGTTTAAGTGATAAGTCTTCATTGTATCAAGCAAGGGAACTTGAAGATTTGAATTTGTGAAAGTGTGAAAGCTCACTTGATCCTGAGCTTAGCGTGTTAGAGTGATCAATTTAAATGTAAACAATCAAGAGTAAGTCTTGAAGTACAAAGACAATCACACACTTAAAAATATTTTCAAAACTCTCTCTGATTTCATAAAACTTCTTGAAAACCTATCAATTCTTGTATGGAGTTGATTAAGAAGTATTTTTAATCAATTAAAAATGATTTTACGCTGCCTAATTGATTAAGGACTTAGTCTAATCAATTAGAACAAGGTAAATAGCCTCTTAATCCATTAGACATTTTTTAATCTATTAAACAATCTAGCCATTTTCAAGTAATTTTTTTTTGGATTGAGGTTTAATGTACTTTTAAAACCCTTAATGGATTAACATCTAGGATTAATCAATTATATCATTAAAATGACTCATACATTATTTCAATTTTGAGCAAAAAATACTGTTTAAAGAAGGTTTTTTTTCTCATTTCATTCTACACCGAATTTATAATTAGAAAATCTTTTATCTTACTTTTACTCTCTCTATTTTCATATTTTCTTTTCACGAAGATTTTCTTAGTAATTAAAGACTGAAAATCCCTTGTTTGAGTTTTGTTGTAATCACTACTACAAATAATACTTGTAACGTTGAACGCGAAATGGATTTTATCTCAGCTACTCAGACAAGGTAAATAAGGTCGTCATAAAAAGTCCCCACTTAACACTTCAGTGATTTAAAAATCGAGGAGAAAAGTGGTACTGGTCATGAGTTCGATCCCTATCAACTGCATTTTTTGGATTTTTAAAATTGTGCTATTTTTTACCTTGATTTTTTACAATAACCGAGGGGTAAAGTCTTGTTTACAAAAATTTAATTTTAATATGTTTTTTTAAGTTTTAATCTGCAGAGCACTAATTTTTTTTTACAAATTCTAAATCTTCCTCATCATCAACAACACCTATAACAACGACAAAAACAAAATCAATAGAATCCTTAAACCTATTTTCTTGCTCTTACTTTCATTATCATTGTTTTCAATATGTTAAGTTAAAATTTCAACATCTTACATCAAAGATGCATAGTCGTGGCATTCATGTTTTGATTGGCTAGTGAGAGTTTCAAGCGGATTACTTATGTTTCATGTGGATTGATGAGTTGACAATGTCTTGATCACTGTTACTTTATAAATGACGACAAAGATTCGTTACTTAATTTTTCATCAAATTGACCATAAATTAAAAATTAAAAATATGGTATTTTACCCCTCGGATTTTAATAAAACCGAGGTAATAGGTCATAAAAAAATTTAAAAAATAAAAGAAAAAGGTAATATTGATCATGAGTTCGATCTCCAACAACTGTATTTTTATTTATTTTCAAAATTGTACTACTTTTTACCTCGGTTATTAACAAAAACCGAGGGGTAAAATACTGTTTAAAATTTTTTAAAATTTTTGTAAAGTGATAAAGTGTAGTTGTTGGGACATGTCTTCTAAAGATAAATTTTTATGATCATCCTAAATTTAACACAAATGTTATTCTTACAATACAGTCATACACCAATATTTACTCTAAAATAGTGTTTATCTTATTTATACGGTAAACATTGTTTTTTTTTAAATAAAAAATAAATAATATAAATAGTGAATTAGTGACATGTGAATAGTATTCATAAATAATATATAAATAGTGATTTTTAGTGATAAAATAAAATTGATTAATAAAATGTTAAAAATTGATTAATAAAATTATAAAATTGATTAATAAATATTTATATATTTAAAAAAAAAATTTAAGGTAAAACAAAATTGATTAATGTTATGTAAAAAATAGTTAATTAAATGATTAAGTTTGGTTAATAAAATATATAAATTAGTTAATAATATGATAAAGTTGGTTAATTATACAATTTAAAAAATAAAAAATAAAAAAATTATTTTATATATTTAAAAAAAAAAATTATTATTATAATATTTGTGAAAAATTAAATATGGTGAAGTCATTAACCAACTTAGTTCTAATGACTTCACATTATTTTATATATTTGTAACTATTAGTATAAGAATATCAATTTTTCTAAATTTAATTATAGTGAAGTCATTAATAATGTGAGTATATCCAAAAACATGTGAGCCTCTTGGATGTGGCAGTAATAGCACCCAACTTTTTTCTTTTCAATCATAAGTTTTGTCAGCCATCACATGTTACTTACTACTATATCATTTTCAAAACCACATGCCACTAACTATTTCATGACCAAGCATAGAAAAAGAACTTGAAAAAGATACTTATATATCACATGCATTATACAACATTACATTGATCTATAACTAGTATACAACAATATATCGTACGTACATTAAAAAAAAAGACATAACGATATATCATTAATCATTAATCAACTTAATTATTATAAGTGCTTATTCCATTTAAACACATTTTTCCCTCCATAATCCACCAATTAAACTCCAAAGATTACTAAGAAATGCAACATGCATTTGGATTTTCATCACTGAATAATTGAGGTGGGGGAATACGTTCAATGACATAAAGTGGAGGATACTGATAATAATACATCATTCTCTTCATTCCTTCTTCATCAATATTAACCATAGCTCCATTATTCTCTTCTTTCTTTGCTTCTTCTTTGCTTTCTTCACCTCCCTTTTCTTCTTTATTCTTCTCATTTTTACTATTCTCACCCCCCTCTTCTTTCTTTTCTTTCTCTTCTTTCTTATTCTCTTCTGCTTTAGCTTCTTCTGATGCTACGGGTTTAGCTTCTTCTTCTTTTTTGGTTTCTTCTTCTTTCTTTTCTGGCTCAGGTTCTGGTTGAGGAACAATTTTTGCTTGTTTTTTGGTTCTTCTATAGACATATTCAACTAGCTTGTTTGCATCCATTGTTCCTGTCACTATTATTTTCCCAGTGCTAAACTCTGTCACTGCTGTTTGAACTCCTACAATAACCGATACAAGTTTTCATGTTAATCACCTATAATAACTATAAGAAACTCACACACACAATATTTTATATAATAATCGTGGTCGCATTGTGAACACGTAAAGACTTTTGCAATTTTATTTGGTACAGATATTACAATATTGATTGTAGTTGTCGTGATATATAATTGCCAAGTTCAATATTCCAACTCAACAATATTGATTATTTTTTTTGACCAATTGAGTTAGGAATTACGGATACGTATATTAATTTTTAAAACTATGTTTCATTTAAAAAATAAATAAATTATACAAAAGATTAAAGTTGTTAAACTTTTAATCACTATTTGTTGACAAAACTAGACATTATTGAAACATTTTATCAGAATCTTTTCACTCCCTCCTAACTATTTCTTTCCCCCTTTGAATCACAAACTCATGCATAGAACATGGATCATGGGGTCTACAATAAGAGGGTCCAACATCAATTAATGCTAACTTGGCAATTTCATAGATACAAAACATGAAAAGATGGATATGCACAAACTCAGGATTGATGATTCATCCTTTTATTGGATCCATTTGCAACATATTTTATTATCTAATTTTTTTCATGAAGTTAATTGTCACAATCATAAAAACTTCAATTGACATCAGAGAATTTAATCATTAATAAAGTAGCTGTCAATTCCTTCCCCTTTTATCTATATGTACTTTTTCAGTGAGAAATAAAACTATAGCTATCATATTGATATTGAATAAGAAACAAATTGTACCTCTCATTTGGAGTATCTTTCTCTTGAGTTGCTCAGCACAAGCCTCACAATGCATGTTCACATTAAGTTCCACTGTTTCCGGTCCACTAACCTAAAAAAAAAAACAGCAATTTTAAGTCTTAAAAAATTGTCTTATTTAAGCTAATAAAATTAATTAAACTCAAATAATTCACTTTCTCAAATATTTATCAGAATATGTCAGAAGTAACGCGTTTCTGTGTCAAAGTTTCATAGATAAACATTTATACTGTAAGTATTTCACTAACTAAATAGTTTATAAAAAAATAATTTTTATATTTTTTCATATTTTTTATAAGATCGTGTTTATCTAAAATTATGTTTATCTGTTTATCTGTCTGTCTGTCTAAGACTCTTAATAGAAAAGAGAGAAATATTATGATTACCTGAGAATTAACAACTTCTGGAATAGGTTCTCCTTCTGCTGGAGGCAATGGAGATATAACACTTGCTCTTCTCTTTGTTTTCTTTATAATTGTATTACATATAGCTTGAGGCTCAACTATACCCTTTATAGTAACTTCATTTTTAGCCATGTCAATTACCACTCCTTCAACTCCTATTAAAAAATAAACACAAAACAAAAATGAGTACACATGATTCATGCAAAACATTTGGTAACAAAAAAGACAAGTTTAACAAAATATGAACCTCTCATTTTCATAATAGATCTTTGAATCTTCTTGGCACATCCTACACAATGCAAGTCCACAAAAAGCACACATGGTGATGGTGGTTTTGGCTCTTCCTTTTTCTCTTCTTCTTGCTTTTCCTCTTTATTGCTTTCCTCCTTCTTTTCTTCTACTTGCTTTTCTTCAGACTTTTCTTCTTTCTTCTCCTCTTGCTTCACCTCAACCTTTGGTTGTTCCTCCTATACTCAATGATAAAAATATACTCAAATATAACTCAAGTACATAATGAGAAAAATATGACTAAGAATTTCAGAAAGTTATGTTACCTGTTTTGCTTCCTCACCCATTTTGGTGTATGATGTATAAACTCACAATTCTGGTTTTGGAAAAGAAATGTTTATAGACAAAAAAAGAAGAAGAATACTTATATAAGTATATAGCTATAAGTGATGGAGTTTAAGATATAAAGTTGGTAATGATTTAGATTATAAAGCTAAACCAAGTGATTCCTCACCACATGCAATACCACTAACTAACTGCAAAAAGGGAACACTAAGATTAATATTTCTTTTTTGAAAAAGGGTTTGAAGAATGAAGGGGTGAAGCATTGATGTAAGATAAGCAGCTTTATAGAGAAAGGAGATTAATAGTGAGACCAAGTGGAAAAAAGTTACTGTATTTGAAAAAGAAAATTAGAATAGTTCCATCAAACACCGAGTGATAGAAAATTGATAAAAACATTAGTAGGTGGTGAAGTGTCATTCTGTCAGACATGCATGGCATATGTGTCAGTGTAGCACCTTATTATGACAACCTGGACAGTTACTAGGTGTGAGTGAATCTATAGTTTTAGTACCTTAAATTAAGATTCTTATAACCCATTTTACTCTTGTTACTTTTTAAGTAATTTAAAAATACTCAGAAATCAGAATCTTTTACATGCTAACAAGATTACTGCAGTCATTTTAAATTATTGGATGATTAACTTTTTTGTTGAATATATTAATTAGTTTTGAAGTTTGTTCCTTTTTCTTGCTGATTCATCACTCTTTCCCCCATAAAGCAGAATTAAGTTATGCATAAAGCTTGCTTGCTGTAACATCAATTTCTTCTTTTTAACAAGGTTCAAAGTATGGTGCTTTAATTTTATGATGGGGGAGTTTTATTAAAATTAAGGGTTAATAACTATTTTATCTTTATTTTATTATATATATGAGTTTTGAAAATTTTATGTAAAAAGAACTTCAAAAATCTCTCAATTATATGAAGTTTCTCTGTTTTACTTCCTCTAGAAGTTTATCGATCAATAATCAATTAAATTTCATGTAATTTGTCTCTTATTTTTAAAGATTTCTACATATTTTGTCCCTTCTAAATTGACGATTTTTTAAAAATTCGTGTTAAATTGACGATTTTTGAAAAATCTCTCTGCCATGTTATTACTTTTTATGTTTAAATTTTTTGAGGGGACAAAACAAATGAATCTTCGTATGACAGAGGAATTTTTGAAAAAAAAATTTTACAGGGAAATTTTTCAAAACCTGTCTATATAACAGGGGGCCAAAATAACTACTAACTCTAAAATAATTAAAGATGAGATTTTTTGTTTTCGGTCTTCAAAAATTACAACAAAGAAAATTATCGGGACAAGTCGCGGATTAGATCACTCTCTTTAAGACGTTTCGCATCACTGTCCAAAATTATGCAAAACAGTCAAACTATCGCGCCGCCTCAAATATAAAATAGTTTCGTTCTATATTGTATGATTACTACTTGCACGGTAAATAATCGATTTAGAAATACACTCTATGATGGTACTAAGACCATTTGGATATGGTATAAATACCATTGTAGTATCTAATATAACTGGCAATCGTAATAATTTCTCAAACAAAGAAATTTCAATAATTCTCCAAAGAGAATTCAATAATGGTCATTCGACCATTCAAAAGAATATCTCAGACAAAGAGAAACTCAAATAATTCTCTAAATAGAATTCAAAAAATTTACTTGATAATTTCTCAACTCAAACAAGAAGAAATTAATATATTCTCTAAAGAGAATTCAAGAAAGTACTCGAAAAATCCAATGAGTAGAATGAAAGGAGGAGAAGTTGGCACTTCGATAATTCGAAAGACGCGGAGTTATGAGAGTGAGAAAGAAAAAACTAATAAATAGTTTTTGGTGTGTTTTGGAATGAAACATGTGCACTCCTTATATAATGAAGTAAGCTAGCCAAGAAGGTATTCTAAGCAATGTGGGACTTAAAGCTTTTTTCAATTAACACAACCACAAATAAATTATAACAATGTGGGACTTAAGGAATTTTTTTAATTCATTATATTGGAGCATGGGCATGTTTCAACAATCCTCCATTTGAATGTAAAAAAGTGATTTTAGAAGTAACGTCAAACGTTTCTAAGATTGTGCATAAACAAAGGTGTCTATGACTTGAACCTTTATGTAGCAAGTAGGATTTCGATTCAACAAAAGTGCCGCGAATATCTTGAACTCTATCTCAAACATAAAATATGCACACGGCCTTTTCTTAAGGTGTATTCTAATAGTCTGTGCTTTAATGGTCCTGTACGTGTATTCCGATTTAGTGAAGGCTCTAGGAATTCTGCCTCGAAATTCTATAGGAACCAACCTAAGTTCCACAATCACATATGTGAGTCTATAAAGAGTACTCATGTAGCCTAGGTACTCCCTCATATAGAGTATATATCTCATTAAGAGATTATATTATATCATCCTCTTATCGCTTCAGGATTCATGCTTCTCTTATTTACTCTAGCATGATCGCCTCATATTACTCACAATATGTTATTACTCATTGAACCTATTTCATGGAATCTCCAGTTATTTAGGTCGTGTTACCATCATGAGCAACTCATATTCTTATAGGCATTAGTCTCATCTTATATATTGTATTATATACTTTCTTTCTAGCTAATCCTTTCATCAAAGGACCTGCTAAATTTTTATCGGTGCATACATGATCCACTCTTATAGATCCTTTAGAGATACAATATCTAACAGTGTTGTGCTTTCTTTTAATTTGACGTCTTTTACCATTATAATAACAATTCTCAATTTTTGCAATAGTCGCAATACTATCATAGTGGATCAACATAGTTGACATAGATTTTTTCCCATTAAGAGATCTCAACTATCAAGCATCTTAACCAACTTATTTCTTCACTAGCAGTCGCTAATGTTATCATCTCAGACTCCATCATGGACTGACGCAGGATAGTTTGTTTCTTTGTTTTCCAAAATATAGCTCCTCCAACTATATTGAAAATGTAACCACTAGTTGCTTTGGAATCATCTGATAAGGTATTCACATCTGCATCACTGTATCCTTCAAGTACAAGTACAATTGCACAACAATCCCATGATATATACAATGTCGGGTCTAGTACAATCCGTGGCATACCTAAGACTGCCAATGATGCTCACATATTTTGTTTGTCTAACACTTTCACCAGTATTCTTAAACAGTTTCATATTTGGATCGTATAGTGTGCTCTCAGGTTTACAGTCAAAGTAATTATATTTATTTAAGATCTTTTCCATATAATGTGATTGATCCAAAGAAATTCCTTTCTCATATCTCGTTATCTTAATACCAAGAATCACACTCGCCTCTCTGAGGTCTTTCATATCAAATTTGTTGCACAACAATGATTTCATATCATAAACGACGTGAGTGTTTGAACCAAATATGAGTAGATCGTGTGTGTGTGTGTGTGTATATATATATATATATATATATATATATATATATATATATATATATATATATATATATATATATATATATATATATATATATATATATATATATATATATATATATATATATATATATATATATATATATATATATATATATATATATATATATATATATATATATATATATATATATATATATATATATAACAGTGCAAATGCGATTCTCAGATTTTTATAAACACATTTTTCATTTTCATTCACTTTGTACCCATTCGATATCATTAAGTTATCAAACTTTCCATGTCATTGCTTTGGAGCTTGTTTTAACCCATATAAAGACTTATCTAACTTACAAACCATATTTTCTTTCCCATAAATCACAAACCCTTTTAGTTGGTCTATATAGATTTCTTCTTCTAAGTCCCAATTTAAAAAAAGTTGTTTTAACATCCATTTGGTGTACTACTAAGTTATAAATAATTGACATTGAAATTAGTACTCTAATGGATATAATTCGAGTGACTGGTGAAAAAGTATCGAAGAAATCTACATTTTCTCTTTGCCTAAAATCTTTGGCTACATGGCGAGCCTTGAACTTCTCAATTGTTCCATCAAGTTTTAGTTTCTTTTTTCAAAACTCATTTATAATTGATTGGTTCACAACCAGGAGGCAAGTCTAATAAGTGATATGTCTTGTTAGATTCCACATAATTTATCTCATCATTAATAGGTTTTATCCATAAATCTGCATCTATAGATGACATGACTTCTTGAAGATTTATTTGATCTTCTTCTACATTACAAGCCATATAATCATACTCATATTCTTTATTAACTCTTACTCTTTTAATTCATAAAGTTTTGTTTCTACTTCGTTGTTGCTTTCAATGTTTCTTATCACATGAATGTGATTCGATCTCGTGTCCCCCACTATTTCTTGATCTGAAGGGAAATTTATCTTCATAGAATTAAACATCATTTTGTTCTATGATCACTTTAGAATTCAGGTCATAACACCTATATGCCTTACTGTTTGCTTCATACCCAATGAATAAACATTCGTAGGCTCTATTAGCGAGTTTAACTCGCTTCAGATCCAAAATTCTGACATAAGACAAACAACCATGAGTTCTTAAATAAGAAATTTAGTTGTCTTTTCTTTAACATCTCATAAGGTGAGATCTTACTTTTTTACTTGGGAACTCAATTCAGGACATATCAAACAATCAAAAAAATTTCCCTCCACCAGTGAGGTGCAACAATAGAATTCAACATGATTGCAACAACATGTTCAGTAAAATTTCTATTCTTTCTTTCTGCTTTACCATTCATTTCATGAGAGTATGGTGCAGTTGTTCATGTATAATTTCATGTTGTTTATAAAATTCATTAAATAAACTAGAATCACACAGTTTCCCTATCACTACAAATTCTTACTAAATCATTTTCAAATTCTTTACAACATTTTTAAACATATCAATTTCATTCACATAAATATCATTCTTTGTAACGGTGTACAAATCTACCCCAATAGGCTGACTAAATCCTACCTTATTTAAAATAAAACTAGAAATAAGATTCTTCTTAATCCCAGGAACATGCATGACGTCCTTTGAGATTAAAGTCTTTTTGGAGGTGAAATTCAACTACATCTCTCTAATTCTAGCAACAATAGTGGTGTGGACATCTCCCAATAGCACTTTCTTATCTTTAGTATTCGTGTATGTTTTAAACATAACACAATCATAACAGACACGAAGAGAGACATCAATGTCTATCCACCAACCATCAGATCTATCAACCATGTTTATTTCAATGATCTTAACAATAAATTTCCCATTATTCAGGTTAACACGTGCATTAGGGGCAACACCAGGTTCAAGCCCGCTTCCACATCTCTTAGTCATATGACTTGATTTTCCATAATTAAAACAAAGGAAAATAAACAACATTTCTTTGAGGTGGTGGTTGTTGACTAGTTTGAGTAATTTGGGACATAGAAGGGTTCCCATTCTTAATTCGATTCACAACATTGAAGTTCTGATTCTTTACTGGTTTTCCATATGGCTTCAGAACTACACTGAATTTCTTTTTGTTGTTAAAAAAACCAAAACTTTTTCTTTTTTATCTTGCCTCTCAGACTCTTCTTCAATTCGAAGGCGAATAATCAGAGTTTCAATTAAAAAAATTTTATAGCAAAGAAAAATTTTGAAAATTTTCTAACTATGGGGCAAATTGTCAATAATAAAAGCAATTTGAAATTGTTCATCTAAATGCATACCTTCCGTGTTCATCTCATAAAAAATCTTTTGAAGTTTGTAAGTTGAGACTCCAAAGACCTTTCATCTATACCATCTGATACTTCATGTAACGACTTACGATATACTTCTTTGTTCCAGCTTCTTCAGTATCATATTTCTTTTGCAAAGCTTCTCATACCTGTTAAGCAGTCTCTCAGTTATTATAATAATTTGTGAGTCCATTCAAAATATAATAATCATTCTTTATATATCGCAGTTTCTTTCCTTAGTTGTATATCTTTCATTTTAATCTATGCAGTAAATTCAGATTCATCAGAATTAACTATTCCATCTGAGTTCTCAAATTTCTTTCTATTAGTTTGTTCGATTGATCTAAAAGGAACAATAGAAATATCATCGGTCAGAACATTATAAACTATGGTTAAGAAAACTCTCATCATTTTTTATGTTTCCAATATTTAAAATGCATTCCCTCAAACTTGAACGGTTTGTCTGAGATAATCGTGGAAGCACCAATAATTTCTTTGGTAGCCATGGCAATTCAAAACATCTTAAAATTGTTGTTTTCAGTTTTCAAAATTTTCCACAAAGAAAATTATCGGGACGAGTTGCAGACTAGGCCGCTCTCCTTAAGATTAGGGGTGTGCATGGTTACCAAATTTTAAGAACCAATCCATTTTAATGGTTCTAGTTTTAAAATCAAATCATTTTTTATAATAACCAATTTAAAATTGCAAAATGGTTTCAATTCGGTTCAAAACCGGTTTAAACCGGTTTTCAATCAAAATTGATTTATAAGGAAATTGTATCTTTCTTAATTTGAAGAGACGAAAAAAATCCAGGTTAATGAAGGGAACAAGATGCAAAGACATGTGTCATTTTTATACAATTATATTCAAACACCAGCACAAATCGTTTATCACAATTTTTTTGAAAAGAAAAAAAGTAAAATTCAATTTAAGAGTAAAAACATTACACTTTAATCCATGATAAAGTTGCACCAGAACACTAAAACTAGAATCCAAAAAAACTAAAACAAAACATCCTAGAACCAAGACAAAATCTGCTTCAAAACAATTGCTACACCATAACATTTAAACAAAAAAACACAGATTAACAATCGTTCATCACAATTAACTTAATAAGTTCTTCTTCCCTTAACTAATCACCACTCTAATTAACTAATTAATAATAAATAAAATATATAAACTGGTTTTCCATTTTCAATTTGAATATTATATAAACGGATTTACACGAATTTGAATTTCCTGTGCTTTAATAATATCTTATTCATTAATAATAATATCATATATATTTGGTTTTATGTATGACAAATGGTTATGAAAAATGGAAACCAAATTTTTGTTTTGATATCAAAATGGATCTGGAGTGGTTCACATCCAACACAAATTGGATTATAAAAATTGGTGCACTGAATTTTTAAAATTGGTTCGTGTAAACCAGTTTTTTGGCACACCCCTACTTAAGATATTTCGCGACACTGCCCAAAATTATGTAAAGTAGTCGAACTAATGTGCCACCTCTAGGATAAAAGCAACTCAATTATATACTATACGATTATAACTTACACGGTAGATAATCGGTCTAGAAATACACATTCTGATGATACTAAGACCATTTAAATATGGTATAAATATCACCGTAGTATATGATATAACCATCATTCATAATAATTTTTCAAACCAAGAGAAATTTCAATAATTCTCCAAAGATAATTCAATAATGGTCTTTTGACCATTCAAAAGGATTTCTCAAACAAAGAGAAATTCGAATAATTCTCTAAAGAGAATCCAAAAATTTTACTTGATAATTTCTCAACTCAAACGAGGAGAAATTAATATTATTCTCTAAAGAGGATTCAAGAAAGTACTCAGAAAATTCATCGAGTAAAAAGAAAGGAGGAGAAGTTAGTGCTTCGACAACTCGAAAGACACGAAGTTATGAGAGTGAGGAAGGAAAAACTAATAAATAGTTTTTGGTGTGTTTTAGAATGAAACATGTGCACTCTATTGGAAATGTAATTTAGTTAATGACTACAATTCTCAATGCTTATTCTTTATTAGGGCCTTTTGGCATTTTTAATTTTAGTATAAATATGCTACCTAGGCTACCAATATTGTAACTTATTCATTCCTCTATTTGATATACAAAAGTAGTCCTCTTTGTTATCATTCATTGTTCATTCTTCTTCTCCCTTTCATTACCTTGTACCAACAAATTGGTATTTAGAGCACTTGGTTCTGTTTAAAATGAGTGGAGACGGTAGTTTGAACACCAAACTTCTAGTTTTTAATGGCAAAAACGGGAACAGATGGATGATACAAATGCGTGTGCTGTTTGGTGCACAAGATGTTCTGGATCTGGTTACAAATGGTTATGTACCAGCTATAGCAGATGCAACAGGAGAATAGAGAACTGTTGAGAGGTTGATGAGGAAGAGGGACCAGAAAACTCTATTTTATATCCATCAGCGTGTGAATGAAAGTGTGTTCGAGAAGATTGCTGACTCAACAACGTCTAAAGGGGCGTGGGATTTACTGGTGAAATGTTACGGTGGTGACGCATCAGTAAAGAAGGTGAAGCTTCAATCCCTACGAAAGCAATATGAGAACCTGAACATGAAGAGCAGTGAGAAAGTTTCTGAATATATCTCCAAAGTGATTCTAATCACTAACGAGATGAAGGCGTGTGGAGAAACTCTATCTGAACAGGTAATCATTGAGAAGATTCTGAGGTCGCTTACTCCTCAGTTTGATTACATTGTTGTTTTTATTGAACATTCTAAAACTCTGGAAACTATGAGAATAGAAGAATTGCAAAGCATCTTAGAAGCACAGGAGTTACGTCTGTCTGAGAGAACTTCTGAGAGGGAAGCTGAGCAAGCTATGAAGGCCTCTTTTGTCAAGAAAGACCAGAAGCAGAATAGACGTGGTGATAGATTCCAGAAGTCAGAAACCTTAACTTCTGATGATAAGAAATATCATAAAGGAAAGGAGAGGTATGACAAAAAGAATATTCAGTGTTACTGTTGTAAGAACTTTGGTCACTATGCCAGAGATTGCTGGTCCAACAAAGAAAGGAAGTCAAAAGAAGCAAATATAACAAGAGGAGACTCTGATGATGAACCTGTGCGATTGTTAGCTTCTGAACCTGATGATCTGAATTCATCAGAATGGTGGTATATGGACACAGGGTGTTCAAACCATCTTACTGGAAACAAGAAGTGGTTGGTTGACTTTGACTCTGGGAAGAGTACAAAGATCAGATGTGCTGATGACAAATACCTCAATGCAGAAGGTATAGGAAATGTCAGAATCATTCTAAACAATGGGAAAGCAGCTGTGATCCAGAGTGTTTGGTATGTACCTGACATGAAAAGCAATCTGATAAGTGTGGGACAACTAGTTAAAAAAGGTTTTTCAGTTACCATGAAAGACAATCTTTTGAAACTGTATGACTGTAATCAGAAGCTGATTATGGAGTCAGAACAGGGAAGGAACAGAACATCCAAGGTGAATGTTAGAACTGCAGACTCTGAATATTCTGATTTTGAAGGAGTGATTTTGTATGAGTCAGAATCAGAATATGATTCTGATTCAAAATTAGAAGATGACGCTGAAGATTTTGAAGACGAGTTAGAGTTAGAAGATGACTCTGAAGCTGAAGCCAAGTCAGAATCCGAAGGTGATTATGAGTCTGAAGAAGATGTTGCTTCTGAAGAAGAGTCTGAAGATGATGACTCTGGAAACTCTAAAGGTGAATCAGATGTAGAGTCAGAAGATGACTCTGAAGTTGAAGGCAAGTTAGAATCCGAAGGTGATTCTTAGTCTGAAGAAGATGCTACTTCTGAAGAAGAGTCAGAAGATGATGACTCTGGAAACTCTGAAGGTGAGTCAGATGGTGAATCTGATTCTGATTCAGATTTTGATGATGATCCAGAATTTGGTGGTGATCATGCTTATGGAAGGGAAAACTCTAAAGACGTAGGTTCTGGAGGACAAGCTTCTAAAGATGATCAAGTTTCTGGTAGAAATCATGACTCTAAGGATGTACCTTATGAAGGAGGAGCTTCTGAAGGAAATTCAGCCTTTGACGATGATCATGATTCTGAAAGTGGAACTTCTGAAGGCAGAGGTGATCCAACTTTTGAAGATGGTATTTCTGAAGGTAGTGGCTCTGACTCTGATGATGATCCAGACCCTGGGAATTTTCAAGACTCTGAAGACAGTTAAGATTCTGGGAAAGTCAAAACTCTGAAGCAAGATCTTCTGAAGGGGGAAGTTCCGGTGTTCAAAGTTCTGAAGATCTTGTTCAGAGGCAACAAAGAGTCAGAAGTATCCCAAGAATATTTGCAGAGTTTGACATGTTGCTAGAAATTGAAGTAAACTTGAAGGAGAAGTTATTCAGTGTGCAATGTTAGTAGACTCTGAACCCGTGAGTACGAAAGAGGCTCTTAAGCACCAAGTTTGGTTACAGGCCATGAAAGAAGAACTTGATGCTATAGAGAGAAACAAGAATTGGAAGCTGACAGAACTTCTTAAAGGCAAGAAAGCCATCAGCGTCAGATGGGTTTTCAAGCAGAAGCTAAAGCCAGATGGATCCATTGGCAAGCACAAAGCTAGACTAGTAGCTAGAGGTTTTCTTCAGAAACCTGGGCTATATTAGTTTGAGGTGTTTGCGCCTGTAGCTAGGCATGAAACAATCAGAATGGTGATTGCTTTAGCTGCAAACAGAAAATGACCTTTAATACATCTGGATGTGAAGTCTGCATTTCTGAACGGTCCATTACAGGAAGAAGTTTATGTGTCACAACCTCCTGGATTTGTGAAAAAGAATCAAGAAGGGATGGTATACAGGTTAAATAAAGCTCTGTATAGAAGAAGCAAACACATTGAGATGAAGTATCACTTTCTCAGAAGTCAAGTGCAGAAAGGAGTGTTAGAAGTTCTGCATTGTAGCACTCAGAAACAACTTGCAGATCTTCTGACAAAGGCAGTTAAAACAGATCAATTTCTTCATTTGAGAGATGAAATTGGTGTTGTTAGATTCTGATAGGAATATCTAAATTAAGGGATGATATTGGAAATGTAATTTAGTTAATGACTATAATTCTCAATGCTTATTCTTTATTAGGGCCTTTTGGTATTTTTAATTTTAGTATAAATATGCTACCTAGGCTACCAATATTATAACTCATTCATTCCTCTATTTAATATACAAAATTAGTCCTCTTTGTTATCATTCATTGTTCATTCTTCTTCTCCCTTTCATTATCTTGCACCAACGCACTCCTTATATAATGAAGTAAGTTAGCAAAAGAATATATTCTAAGTAATGTGGGATTTAGAGCTTTTTTTAATTAACACACAATCACACAAAAATTCTAACAATATGAACTTTGCCTTTTATACTTGAGCTAGTTGGATTTCAAAAGTGGTAATGGTTTTTTATTGACAAAGTTTCTTTTGGATAAATTTTCATCTAGAGTGAATATGGCTAAGTGTGAAGTACTAGTAGATTATGTATGAATGTCTTTCCGTATTTGTGGGGTACTTTAGATTAGACTGTCATTTATTTGTTACTTGTAGTATAATTTTGACTTTGTAATATATGAATTTTAGATGAATGAGTTGGTATTTTGTTATCGATGAGCACATTATGTCTTTAGTCGAGTATTTTGGTAATATAGGAGTTTCATATATGATAAGAGGAGATACTTTGATGGTTTGGCATGTTGTGGTATAACTATAAGTTATCTAGAAGTCTCAAAATAATTTTGTTTTTTTAAGAATGTTGTTACGTAGTGCACTTCAAGGTCATGAGGATCGTTTTGACGTTGAAATGATACCATGGAAAGTTTTCGAATTACTTATTTCCTCTCCCCACTTCGTTGGAGAACTTTACCGTTATTATGAGTCAATAGTGACTTAGAGAGTCTATATCCTTGTTGGGATGGAGCGTTTCTTCGTGTTCTTGTGGAGATTTTTGTTTCTAAGTGCTTTTAGATCCACTTGATTTTATGAATATGTGTTTTAGAAAGTTTAGTGTTCTTCGTATGGAGTTTGCTAACGTAGACCCACTTGTTTTTATGAAAGTGTAGTTAAACAAATTTTAATTAAAAAGTGGTTAAATGCATGCATGGTGCTAAAACACACATTCATAAAAATAAGTGGATCTAAGTTAGCAAATCATATGGGATTTCTAACATAGACTCACTTATTTTTTTATAAGATATTTTAGCAAAATTTATCTAAAAAATGGTTAAAGTTAAATGCACATTAACTTAATGTGCATGTTACTAAAACACTTCTTAGTGAATCTACACAACAAAACCTCTCTCTCTCTCTCTATATATATATATATATATATATATATATATATATATATATATATATATATATATATATATAATCAAAATTATTTTCTCAAATGATAATTAGTGTTATAGTAATCATGTTTGTAGCATGGTTCATAATCATAGAGTAAGATATCCAAATTGATGAAAAAGTAGGTTTCAATCAAATAAGACACATGTCATGAACATAATCACACATACATCACGATTTGACGATATCTTATAAATCAAATTAGCTGATACACACTGTCCTTTTAGTGTCTTACACGAATTAGAGTTTAAGCAACGTATTTCTCATTTTCATAACATATGATTGGGATTAACTAAACATGGGGATCATAGAAACCACTTTACACTTAGACTAAAAAAACAAACCAAGAAAGTTGAACTCCGCGTGGGATGTTATTAGCCTTTATATTTTCTATGACAAGGCTTTTTCCTTCATACATGTATCTATTTCATTAGATTATAAAACACCTAACTTTTCATTTCCTTTTAAAAACTACCGATTTTATGTTAAATGTTATGTCCTTACCAAGCTATATGTTAACTCTATGAATTTTGGATTGATAAGTTTCATTTTCAATCATATACCCTTTATAAGGAAACCTAAAATCCAATCTTTTTCTAGACTTGGTTGTTCTCAACATGGTAATGGAAAAAGAAGCTTTTGACTTGAATACTTCTTCCTTTTGACACATTGAAGAAAGAAGAAGTTTCAACTTACTAGGTATATAAGTGTAGTGTACCACGTGGAGATGACTCATTTTTATTGTTAGCATGGCCGGTTAAGGATAATCTAAATGGTTGCTTAGCTTAATCAATAAAATGATTATCCTCAACCACTAATTCTTCTACATAGTTCATATAACTAATTGCATTAAGATATGATTTTGTGACTCTTGATTTCTTGTCAGCTTCTCAACAGAATCATTGCTTTATAGCCGACCTTGTTCAGGTTGTGAGAATTCCATGTGTCCACTCTGTTATTTTCAGGTGAAAGGAGCAAATAGAATTATTAATAAAGATTTAAAGGTGGGTTTTAGGGATGGAATTTTAGCCAATTTTTTAATCAATTATATAGCTTACTAATTCTTATGCTCTATTATATATCTCTTAACTTTTGCATGATTATGACAGAAATCTTAACGACCAAAAAATTGAGGTAAGGTACAAATCTTTGAGCAATGTATAATTGAAAAATTATTGAAGAATCTAATGGAACATGAAATAATTATTGAGAGTTGGTTGATTTATTGTTAGTTCTTTCCATAAAATTATTAGTACATTCATTCATTATTGAACCAAGGCAAACAGACTTAGTCAAAGATACTAAATACATATTTTAGTAGTTGTAGAACCTAAATTAATAGTAATGGGTATGGTATAATATTTAATCTTTTAATTGATTATTAATGTTGGGATTTAAATCTGAAAATTAAGTGTGAGTAGTTAAGTTTTCCTTGATTAAAAATAAGAAATGAATTAGGAGGGAAGGGGGGAGAAGAGTTCGGAAAAGAAAATTTTAAGAAAAATAATTTTTTTTTATTATTTAAAAAAAAAAGATTTTATATGGAATGATAAATGAATGTTTATCCTTAATATATTTTTAATTTTTGAAATATTATAATAATATAAATTATATTTAAATAATTTATCAAAGCCTTTAAATCTCTTTTTTAATACAATTTTTTAGTTTTTCTAAATTACAGAGATTTTATATTATAATTAAAAACAAATCCCTCAAACCCCCTCTCTATCTAAATCTCTCCATTTATTTCACCAAATTCTTCTTTTATTTTTCTTCAAAATCTTCTCCTCCATTTCTTTCTAAACTCCCAAATAAAATTTTAATGTTTCAGTTGGGTACGTGGAGTCAAAGTTTTTTGGTTTCTGAATGTTTAGTCCATTGACATTTCAACACTCTCCAGACTCTCCAACCAATGACATCAGATATATGATTAACCTTAATGGAGAGCAGAAGTGTGAGACGTTAAGTCTTCTGTTTGTCTTTTTTATTGATTTATGATAACAAGTATTTGATGAGATGTCAATGATCTCTTCTAATTTATTCAAGATTAGTATTTAATATTTTGAAAAATAATTTTACGATCATTGTGATTTTTCCCAACTTCTTGGTGATGTTTTCCCGACTTC
The DNA here is from genome assembly GCA_948472305.1 of Vicia faba. Lineage (NCBI taxonomy): Eukaryota > Viridiplantae > Streptophyta > Magnoliopsida > Fabales > Fabaceae > Vicia > Vicia faba. Next base: position 178,544,221 of record OX451736.1, read on the forward strand.
TTGATGAAGTTTTAAGTTTTCATCTGTCATTACTTTCTGCATGGCTTATGTTTTAAGTTACATGTACTTCAAAACTCTAAAAGTGATTTCCTATAAGCAAATAAGCTAAACCAGATTTTTTGAACAAACCCACGCGTTTAACTTTATGTTTTATATATGCAAATAAGCCAAAATCCTATAAGCAATTAAGCTAGGGAAGTACTTATCCCATCCCATGGAGTGCTTCTTCATTATGTTGAAAAGTCACAACTACCCCTAGCGTTTAAAAAAGCATCTCTGGCCACACCTTTTTTTCACACTTATCAGCGTAAATTGATGATTCACACTTATTTTGTCAAAATTTAATCAGGAGATATATCATCGTATCAAAATTAAGGTGAGTCTGAAGATGCATCTCCGTAAAACTCTTAATTCAAAATTCATGGAGTTTTATGGAGATGCATCTCCGAATGCGTTTATTTCATATACCCGCGCCAGACCCTCCCCTATTCATTCTTCATTTGCTACAAACTCACTAAAACCCCCCATTTGAGCTCGCAAGCAAGTTTCTTCAAGTTCGTTTTACAAGGTTCAACACTACTTCATTTGATTCTTCAAGTTCATTATACTTCATCTCCTACAAAGTCACTCACTCATTCAAGCTTTTCATTCACAACTTTAATTTGTAAGTTTCTCATTTCATTTCTTTTTTTGAGATTTGATCAATGTATTGGGCAACATAGGTCGTTTAAGATGCACTATATAGTAGTACATTCGAAATAGGTAGCTGGTATATACATGCATTCTCATTTGGATGGAGTTTAGGGAATCAATGGGGTTTCTTCCATTTCTATAACTCACGAGTTTATCTTGACTGCATTTTTATGTCCTTTTTCTAGTTTTATTACAAGTAAAATGACTGAAAAGAACCAGGATAAATTAAAGATTGGCCGTGTGTCCCAACATGCGTCTGAAAGACGTGAAAGGGCCAGGTACAGAGCCACAAGGCCACGAGTTAATGCTTCCTCGTTTAATTATTCACATGGTCGAGGTTCACAACATCTTCTTCTACTTCTCGAAGTCACTTGTCTCAGGCATCTACTTCACGGGAAGGCCATGAAGCTTATGAAGCCAATCAAGAAGAATCTGGTGCTGATGCGGATTCCCATATAAATAGTTATTCATGAGGCCTATTTAGCACCTTCTTACTTCATCTCTATGGAGATCATGCTGCTAGGCATGTTTAAGAAGGACAAGTATATTAATTATTTAATTTTGTATTGCATCTGTTTTATATTAATTTAATCGTGATTGATGGTGATATATTATTTTTAAAGGAGTATCCATGTTTAAAATCCGTAAACCACGGAAGGAAGATTTTGGAATTGGAACAGCCTGAAGATGACTGGTTCAAGAATGAATATGTATAAAATTTATTTATAAATGAAAACACATTAATATATATTTACTCACGGTAAAACGGGGCCAAATAACAATCTTTGATGTTCCCTTTCAACTTGTCTTGTACGTAAACAAAAATATTGTGTCTTGGCAAATCGCAAGTAAGACCAATGTGTGCTGGATCTAAGATATAATACTTGTTTATAATATTCCTTTCAACACAGAACTCGTGGATTTACCTGCAAGAGAAAATCTTTATGTTGAGTTAAAAGAAGGTATGAACATAAATAGAAATCAACATAAAAATTATACTTACGAGCACTAAATTTATAATATAGAATTATCTAGGTACACATCTCCCATCAAAAATTCATGTAAAGGAATCTTAAAAAGTACGAATAATTATACTGGATCATGAATTAATTTAATACCCAAGAATGAGTTTTCAATACTATCAAGAATCATTTGTAGTCTCTTAATGCTATCTCGCTTTGGTGGTGTGGGTTCAGTACTTTCCTGGTTGGCCGGAAAACTTTCTTTCATGCTTGTACCACACGTAACTTTCTTAACTAAATTCTCGTGTATTTTAAACTGATTTGAATTTGTCGGGCTGAGTAGACCCAACAAATTTAATTTATGCATCATAAAAACAACATAAATGCAATACAAAATTAAAATACGCAAACAATAATAACAACAACATACATCTTATACCTCAATCACATCGTGTATACACTTATCAGATACCTTCTCAAGCTCCTCCTTATTCATCATCTCTCGTTCCTCTTGCTCCTTCTGGATGCTCTCCCACATCGTCTGCAACAACCTATCTCTCTCTATCTCTCTCTCTCTCTCTCTCCTCCAATATCTTCTCCATCTCATCCCTCCATCTCTCCCACTCCTCTTTCAACTTCCTATCATGCTCCTCCTTCTACTTCTCTCTTAAGATTTTTCTCTATAGATGATTTAGATGGTCCAAAATGTACCTTGAAGCCAACGCCTCTTCCAAGACCACGGATACCCCCAGGATGCTTCTCGGTTCCAATCACTTCTACCAAGATGTCATGACGATATTGTGAAGTGAAGAGGTCGGCTTTGATTTTTTCAACCATATCATCGTACAACACATAAAATTTCTTCTTTACCAAATTGATTTAACTAAAATAAATATTGTTGAAAAAAAATCTACTTATAATCTTTTGAGCCACTTCGAGCGTAGCATCTGATGTGAACTCGTTGTCTTTTCTTTGACGTACCCTCTTCCATTTCTCACGGAGGGATGGTGGAGATGGAGTGTGATAAAGAGTTATAGAACCTCCCAACTCTTCCTCCCATTGTTTTCTTTTTATTCAATCATCGTCTTTTCAAGTCTTTGATATCCTCCACGAGACAACTTATGTGGATGGATATTTCTAGCTCGATTTTTCTTTCCTTTTTGGACCTTTTCCAAGAAGTCGGGAGTGGTGCGAGACTCTACAAATTTCTCCCAAATATCTTGATCAATAAATGAATACACCTCATATGAAAGCAGTTCTTTATCTTCTGCATGTTTAATATAATCATGGGTGAGATGTGTCTTAAAGCCCCTCCAACGCTCACCACAATATGTAAGAAATTACTTTTTTACGTTCTTATCATTTGGACTAACAATGAACACATCATATGTTTACACAATAGAGATGTTATTAGTATTAAATAAAAATAAATGATCATATATACTCAATGCATAAAATTCAAAATAAATATCGTAATATCTTTCCATATGGCGTTAAGTCATCGTCAATGTCGTGCCAACTATCTAACAAAATACTCACTCTACTTCTACCCTCTAACACAATGTAACCCATTAAATTCTCAGCATGTTCACCATTAGTCATGCCAGGTTTTATATAAACTCTAACCGGGTAGCGAACACCAGTTTCGTGGTTTTTTTTTTCACATTGGTCTACATCGTGACACCTCTAGTTTTTCTTTTACGTTTTATATTAATAGAGGATGCAGCAGATGTTATATGAGAGGTGCTTGTCGAATCGGCCATGACTATCAAGAGACAAACACGTAGAAACAAAATGATCAAGAGACAAACTAATGTAGAAACCCTAGGAAAAATGATTAAGAGACTATTTCAGTGAAAAACAAATATGTTGCAAAAATGAATATTTGTTGACGAAATTATGTTTGATGAAATATCTATTGAAAGAGTTTTGATGAATATTAGCTAGAAAATCTTCTAGGGTTTTAAGCGAAATGAGAGTGGCGAAATGATGTTTGAGCGTTGATAGATAAATAAAAAGTTAGAAATTATAGTGCCATGAAGTATTTCACGCAAAATAAGTGTCACGTCTGTTTTATAAAAAAATAGACGTGACAATATTAATTAAAAATATAAAATATAAAAAACACAATAGCGCCATATTCTGCAAATTCATTTAAAAGATATATCACGTCGGTTTTTGATGGAAACCGAGAAGTTTGAATATATCAAATAAAAAATTAAAATAAGATTTTGAACATAGTATTTTAAAATTGTTAATGCAAAATATATTACCTCTCAGTTGGAATATGTAGTCGAGGTAAATACTAATAAAAAATAAAAAGTTTAATAAAGATAAAAATGGATTTTAGAAAGGCGTCAAGCGAGAAATACTAATTAAACAATTGAAAAAAAACATAAAATACAATAACTGAGTGTTGAAGCGAGCTCTGTTGAAGCGAGCTCTCTTATAGGTATACTTTCTTGGTTTTCTAAAAACCGAGAAAATGTTGTTTATTTTAAAAAATAAAAATAAAATATGACGCTCTCATGACCTATACCCTCATTTTTTATCGCTCGAGGCATATGTTTCGTCATAGCATTGTTTGTAGTATTATATATTTTTTTCTTTTTCTCTATTTAATGTCACACCAATTTCATCCTCTTATATAGCAAGTAAAAACTATCAAGCACTATGACCATTGTCAATTCTTATTTTTCAACACGATATTTCTTTCTTTTTTTTTTTTTGAAAAAAGTTGTTGATTTATAAATATCAACAATCTATTTATATTTTAAAAGAAAATGCAAATAAAGTCTATTGCCAAAACTTGAATCCTAGACCAACAATCCCTTAACTCAGTTAGTAATTACCAACTGAGCTACCCTATTAATGTACCATAATTTGAGATCTCGTCTCTCTAGCAATAGTATGCCATTGATAGTTCATTTTTAGTCGTAGTTGTGTTACAATTTGAAGATCACTCGAGCACCTGAAAATAATGTCTTTGTTGTTCCAACACAACATACCAACAATAACCAATATAATTTCCCACCTTTATATTATAGCGTCAAGGCTACCATTGTTATTTTCATGTGTGTTTTTGGTAGACATTACACCCTTTAAAATGAGCTTGGTTATATAGTTTGCATATGACATGTTGGTTACTTAAATTTTTTATAACAATTATTGATTTATTTTTAAAAGGTTTGTTGAACTTGTTTTATTTTCTTTGCAGATTATTACTCTAGGTGTTCGGAGATTTGTATCCAATAAATTGTTTAGGTTTCTTGTTGCTCTCATGTTGCATATGGTCTCTTATGTTGAGTGAAAGATTCAATTGAGGTAATGGGTGATTATTTTACTCATAGACATAGAGGTTGTAAGTTAAGTGGATAGTTTAACATGATTATTTAATTTAATTAATTTTGAGAAAATTATGAGGATATATGTATTGTTTGATTGTTATTGGGTGTTAACTATTCCACAAGTTATAGGATTTTATGATAGATATTAGGGCTGAGATCCTCTAACTTTAGGGAGGAAACTTCCCTCTAATTTTTCCTCTATCTCTCACCTATTACATACTCTCTCTCATCATATTTTCCTCCCTTTTCTTCTTTTTTCTTTAAAAAAATTTCCTAAAGTCATCAAAAGTAGAGAAGGCAAAGTTAGAGAATATTGATACTGGCGTGACATATTCTTTCATTTCTTTTAATTGTGTTAAGAGATTGAATCTTGAGTTATCTGATATGAATGGAAGTATGGTTATTGATACTCCTGCTATGGGTTCAGTGACTACTTTGTATGTGTGTTTGAATTGTCCGTTCAGTATTTTTGGTAAAGAATTTGGAGTTGATTTAGGGTGTCTACCTTTAGATCAACTTGATGTTATTCTTAGGATAAACTGGTTGGAATTCAATCATGTTTATATCAAGTGTTTTGACAAGACGATTATCTTTCTTGATTCTAGTTTTGAAAGAGATTTGTTTATGTCTGCCCAGAAAGTGAATGAGTCTGTGCAGAATGGTGTTGTGTTGTTGTCTTTGATGGCAACATTAAATGTTAATGGGAAATGAATGATTAGTGAATTAGCAAGAATTTGTTATTTTCCTGAGGTATTTCCTGAACATGTAAGTGATTTTTCGCCAAAGTGTAAGGTGGAGTTTACGATCGATTTAATTCCAAAAACTAGTCTGATATCAATGGCTCCATATCGAATGCCAGTATCTGAATTGAAAGGGTTGAAGAGTTAACTTGAGGATTTTCTTGAGAAGAAATTCATTCGTCCTAGTGTGTCACCGTGGGGTACACTTGTTTTGTCTGTTAAGAAGAAAGAAGGTACTATGAGGTTATTTGTAGATTATAGACAACTGGACAAGGTGACTATCAAGAATAAGTATCCACTTCTGAGGATTGATGATTTGATGGATCAGTTGGTTGACGCTTGTGCTTTTAGCAAGATAGATTTGAGGTGTGGGTATCATCAGATTCGTGTGAAGGATGAAGATATTCAGAAGACTTCTTTTAGAACAAGGTATGGTCATTATGAGTATTCTTTGATGTCGTTCGGTGTGACCAATGCACCTGGTGTTATTATAAAATACATGAAAAAAAATTTCCATCAGTATTTGGATAAGTTTGTGGTGTTTTCGTTGATGATATTTTGATCTATTCAAAGAGTGTAGAAGATCATACTGAGCATCTAAAGATTATGCTATATGTGTTGAAAGAGAAGAAGTTGTATGTTAAGCTTTCTAAGTATGGGTTTTGGTTGAAGGAAGAGATTTTCCTTGGTCATGTGATATCAAGTGGTGGTATTATTGTTGATCTGTTGAAGATTAAGGTTGTGTCTCAATGGGAAACTCCAAAATCTGTTTCTGAGATTATAAGTTTTCTTGGTTTAACAGGTTATTATCAGAATTTTATTGAAGGATTTTCCAAGTTAGCTTTGTTGTTGACGCAATTATCTAGGAAGGGTTAAGCCTTTATTTGGACTGCACAGTGTGAAGCTGGTTTTCAAGAGCTTAAGAGAAGGTTGACAAACTCTCTTATTTTGATTTTGCCTAATCCGGCAGAACCGTTTGTTATTTGTTGTGATGCTTCATTGATGTGTTTGGGAGGTGTGTTGATGCATAATCGATAAGTTGTAGCTTATGCTTCGAGGCAAGTTAAAGTGCATGAAATGAATTATGTGACTCATGATTTATAGTTAGTTGATGTTGTGTTTGTATTGAAACTTTGGAGGCATTATTTGTTTGGGTTAATATTTGATGTGTTTAGTGATCATAAAAGTTTGAAATATCTGTTTGATCAGAAATATTTGAATATGAGGCAAAGAAGATGGTTGGAATTCTTGAAGGATTATGAATTTGGTTTGAATTACCATCGGGGTAAAGCGAATGTTGTGGCTGATGCATTGAGTAAGAAGTCTTTGCATATGTCGATGTTTATGGTGCTAGAGTTAGAATTACTTGAACAATTTCGAGATATGAGTTTGGTTTGTGAAGATACTTCTTCTAGAGCTAAACTTGCTATGTGAAAGCTTACTAGTGGTATTCTTGATGATATTTAAGAAGGTCAGAAATCTGATTTGATTTTGGTGGATAGATTGATGTTGATCAATCAAGGTCAAGGTGGAGATTTTCGAATTGATGAGAATGGTATCATGAGATGTCGTGATAGAGTTTATGTTCTGGATATAGCCGATTTGAAGAAGAGGATTCTTGAGGAAGAGCATCGTAGTTGATTGAGTATTCATCCTGGAGCTACTAAGATGTATCAAGATTTGAGGAAATTATTTTGGTGGCCAGGTATGAAGAAAGAGATTGTGGAATTTGTGTATTCTTGTTTGATTTGTCTTAAGTCGAAGATTGAACATCAGAAATCGTCTAGTTTGATGCAACCATTATCTATTCCTGAATGGAAATGGGATAGTATTTTTATGGATTTTGTGTCTGATTTACCTAGAACACCGAGTAATTTTGAGGCTATTTGGGTTATTCTGGACAGGTTGACGAAATCTGCTCACTTTATTCCGATGAGAATGGATTATCCAATGGAGAAGCTTGCAAAGTTTTACATTGAGAGGATTGTCAGTTTGCCTGGTATTCATTCTAGTATTGTATCAGATCGAGATACAAGATTTACTTCGAGATTTTGGGAAGGTTTGCATAATGCTTTGGATACGAAGTTCCATTTGAGTTCTGCTTATCATCCGCAAACAGATGGTCATACTGAGAGGATGATTCAGTCACTTGAGGATCTTTTGAGAGCATTTGTATTGGAACAAGGAGGTACTTAAGATGATTACTTTCCTTTAATTGAGTTTACTTATAACAACAGTTTCCATTAGAGTATTAGAATGATACCATTTGGGCCTTATGTTACATTAGAGTGGGTGAATGAAGTTAAGCCCGTTTAGAGTTAGTAAGAGGAAAAGAGAAAGTGAGTAGAAAACAAGAGAAAGTATAGAATTAGAAAGACAAAGTGAAGAAAACAAGACAAGATAAGAAAGAGGAAAAGAGGAGAAAAGAGTAGAAAAGGAGAAGAGGATAAAACCCTAGAGTATCTACATCCAAGGTAAGTGTGGATATTCATTGATTTATGGGTTTATATAATGGTATGTGATGGGTAGTAACATGAAATTAGGAATTTGTTCTTCAATTTCTAGATTTTGACATGTTAGGGTTTGAATGCAGAATCATGAAATGGATGTTGGAAATCATGTTTTGATGTATGTATTTGACGTTATATGTTAGATATAGGTTATACTACATTAATTGGTGAAATATATGTATTTGAATGGGATTTGCATGGACAAATTCGTAGGAGGTAGAAGTTGTTTGTAGCAGAATTTTTCTGCATAATCGTGAGGCCACTTAGCGCCCTAGGTGCCGCTTAGCGCGGCCTGGAATGCAAAACTTTATATTCTATGAAACTAATATGGATCATGGATGTATATGATTTATCATGAATTGTCATGAATTTTGTGGAATTGAATTATGTGTCTTGGATTTGTTTTGATGCACCTTTCGATGGAAATATGATACTTGATTTTGTGTAAGTAATTGTTAGGAATTAATGTTGATTGAAGATAACATGATTTGAAATTTTTTGCTACATGTTATAATGATGTGTTGAGATGATAAATGTTATGAGTATGCATTGTGTGTGAATGATGACATGAAATATGTATGTTGTGCAATTTGGTGAAGATAATTCAAATCTGTTGAATTATGTGAAATATACTTGTATGATTAAGATATGGAGATGATCTTAATTGCATATGATTGTTGAGATTGAACATGCATCATTTGTGTCAAGAAACAATTTTTGGTAATTTCATGGGAATTATTGACTTGTCCCAAATCTGGAGATGAGGGTTTGAAAGATTAGAGAACGGGCTTTTTGGTGGTTATCTATCTTGGAGATGTGGACCCGGCAGGACCGGTAAAGATAATAGTCGGTACCACATGGATATTGCATTGAGTTGCATTGGAGTCACATGTGTCTATGTGAAATGTTGAATTAGTGTGCATTATGTGATATTGGTGTGAATGTTACATATGTGGTATTTGTGATTGCTTATCTTTGAATCAAGAATCATTGATCAATGTTGTATATATAATCACGTGAGTTGTGTTATAATATGTTGAATACATAATTATGTGAAGTGTGATGAATTCAGTTTATGTATGTTTGTTTTTCATTAATTATTATTATATATTTCCATTATGATATGAATTCTTACCCTTCAGTTAGAATGATGCTTTATACGACATCACTCAGGTACCGAGGATAGCAGTGGTGATTCAAGGTGTAGTTGGATGAGCTAGTAGTTTATTTATTTGTTTTAGTAGGTAGTTAGTCATGCTCTGGTCATGTAATATGGGGAACGTTTGGATTCATGTTATTTTTATGATATTCATGTTTATTTGAGAGATGTTGTTATACTCTCTGGATATTTATGTTGGATTGAGATGTATGTGATGATGGCCTTTAGTTCCTAATACTTTATGTTATGATTGTCAGTATGAGATTTTAATCATTAGTATTTTTATTTTGTGAGAATTATTCCGCTGCAAGATGCATATGTGTTATTGTATGGAACATGATTTTAAATGCTTTCTACGAATATGACCAATGTATTGTGTTGTTGTTATGAAGTAAATGTGACTCCCTCGTCTAATATGCATGCTAATTTACTCTGAGTATGCCATATTATTTGTATGGGGTTTAGGGGGTGTTGCACCATCATCTCCGACAATAGAACTCAATTCACTAGCTTTACAGTCATAAACTTTTTCCATGAATTAGGAGTTCCCTATCATCAACCCTTATGCTAATTTGTTGAGCTCCCTTTGATATGTCTGGATAGATACCAAAATGGTGAGCCACCGCCTAATTATCAAGCCTTCTTCCAAGCCAATGACGAAGAGGAAACTAAAAATTGGTGAGGAGAAGAGAGATGTCATTGATGAGGAGGTAGATGACGTGTTCCACAAGTGCATGGAAAATATCATAGTAATAATAGATTATCGGATCCCTAGAAACAAAATATCAACCTACCGTTATCTACTTTTGTTTTGTAAATCTAAGGTGATGAAACTTGATGGGAAGGAATTTAAAACAAGATTAAAATAAGTTGGTTTTGAAAGTTTAATAAAACCGAGACCAGAGTGTGGTTTGTATCGATAAAAAATGTTCACTTCTACATCAAATTAATTAATTAAATTGAGATAATATTTTCTCTCAATTAAAAGAAACTAATTTAAACGGATCATTCACTTTCGCGTAACCAGAACCGAGTTTGAGCCTAAAATCTATATTGCCGCCTTCGCAGTTCAGCGTGTTAAAGTGTAAAACTTGTCTTTTTGAAAATTAATTACTTTTGATTAATTAAAAAGTTGTTTTGAGTGAAAAATAATTCTAAAGATGTTATCAGCTTTCGCTCGCCTAACACCAGAATTTAAGTTCATAAACACATGTTTTCGCACGTACGTTTATGCTCTTAAACTCTATTTTTGAAAACAATTATTTTACAATTTAAATAAAGTTTTGCTTTCGCATTTAACTTGATTTAAAATATGAGTTTTTAACTATGTCAGATACAGGTTCCTGTAATTAGTATCTTTAAATTAACGCTTTTTTGGTAAATATTTTAATTAAAAATAGTGTAAAAATTAACCCCAAAAACAAATCACTATTTAATAATTTAATTCACGACTTAGACACGAGTACCATCAAAACAATAGTCCTCACATTTCGAACTCTAATGATTTATCCAAACAGATGAATCATGTTAAATTTACGGCAATTATCATGCATACATATAACATGCATCTTGAATATAATATACATAAAATAGTACTTATGCATATACTTGCATATACTAGTAACAAGTCAAAATAACCAATAAAGATTATAATATTATAATATTATAATAATAAATAAAAAACATGCAAGTAGTACTAATCATTTAAATGAACAGTAACGTGTGAATTCGAAAGAACAAAAAACATATGTACTGGAACAAAAGAGCTGCAAAAACTGGAACTGAAAAACTTTTGAATTAATTTTTGAAAAAAGTATGCCAACAAAATTACACAATGAACGATCCAAATCTTGTGAAACCTCTAAATCTAACTCTAAAGAACAACAACTCCTCAGTGTGAGAAATAGCTGATTTACAAAAGTAATTTTCTGCCTAAATAATTCTAAAAACTTAGATATTTGAAATTGGAAACTTAGGTCTATTTATAGAGTTAAAATCTGGTAAAAATGCCCTCAAATCGTGTAGGAGTGGTGGAGAAAATAATGAAAGTGGGAAGAAAATTCCTTCAACGTTACTGCAATTTTTCTAGCCTTAAAGTCCATGGAGGATGCCATGGCCTCATGGCGAATACCATGAGTGTTAAATGGAGAATGTGACCTTTCCAGGGGTCACGGCGGATGCCATGCCCCCATGGCAAACACTATGAATCTGAAAATCAGCTTCCTTACTTTTTCTTTGTGTATCTGGTGGCGCCCATGGATGCCACGTCATGGCAAATGCCATGGGGAGTGCCATGAGTGCAAAGTCATCATATTTTATCCATTTTTTGCCGTTTTCATCCCAATTTATGGCGTAGAGACTCGTACTTGTTAAATACTTGAAACCAACACAAAATACCCGTATAACACAATAAAAAGGTGACAAGATGACATAAAATGCTATGTGAATCAAGTCGGAAAATGTGATATGTCTTGTAGTTATCAAACTCCCTTACACTTGAAACTTTGCTTGTCCTTAAACAAGCAACCAACATATGAAAAAATGTTGTAAGCGCAAGAATGAAACATATACACAACATCATTTCTATTCTTATGTGGTCGCTTGTTTGTTTTGGCTAATTTTAGGTCGATAGGTACTAGTGTCGATATCAAGGATGGAGGTGTGAAAAACACAAGAAATTGGGGTTTGAATTGAGTTTTTAAAATAAAAATATTCCCCTTTAAGTAAAAATGCTTTTTCCTTCACTCTTGATAATAATAATAAGTAAGAATAGGAAGTAAAGAACAATGTATGTTTATACTAGTTCACTTGAAAATTATCAAGCTAGTCTAGTCCACCCGCCAAGGTGATTTATCCTCACTCAATCGAGGACTTAATTCACTATAACCAAATTGATTACAATTTGCACAAGCTACTCGCAGGTGACTAACAACCTCTAGAATCACAAGCCCTAGACTTCTTAAGGATTCAGACCTACCCGATCCCTTAAGGAATATCAACTAATAATTAACCCGATTATTACAATGCACAAGATATCCACAAGTGACTAACAACTTCTAAAACTTGCAAGCTCTAAACTTCTTAAGGTTCAGATCTATCTGATCCCTTAAGGAATATTAAACAATAGTTTGAATACAAGTTTTGTTTACAAGAGTGTTGCTTCTAAAAAGCCGAGTATGTAAACTATTTTATGAACAATGATTTAAGAATGTGAAATAAATGAACACGGTTTGTGCGTGAATATTCAGTAGTTAGCTACTTTCTTTCTTAGTCTTCAACCCTTTATATAGCCATTAACATAATGTATCCGTTGAGGGATACTCTTGGAATTTCCAAAAACATTGGCAGCTTGCACAATAACATGGAGGACAAGATCGTGCGACGTGTCCTTCCTTTCATGGTAGTGGAATGAAATATTGATTGTACCATGTACTATTTGTACTATGTTAACATTATCTTCTTTCCTTCTGCACTTCAGAGGCTTCTGCGAGAATGATTTTAGAAGCGAGAACATAACATCAGGTCATCAGAACTTTAAGAATTAACACTTAGGTCTTTAGAACTGCGTCTTTAGAGTCTTCAACACTTGGTTATGAGAACCTTTTATTAGAACCTTAGGTATTTAGAACTTCAAGTATTTAGAATCTTTAGAGCTTCTGTCTATTAGAGTCTTCATCACTTGGTCTTCAGAACCCTTATCTTTAGAACTTCATAAATAGAAACACAAACTTTCAACATCTGGACTTCAGTAGAAACTTTGTCTTCAGATCTTCTAACTTTGTTTCTTTGGAACGTGTTGTCTTAGAAACTGAGCTTTTAGCATCTGGACTTTAGTAGAAACTTTGTCTTCAGATCTTCTAACTTTGTTTCTTTGGAACACACTGTCTTTTAGAAATGTGAGTCTTCAACATCTGGACGTAAGTAATAACTTATGTCTTCAGATCTTCTGAATGGTTTCCTTAGAACACATTATCTTTAGAAGCTTGAGTATTCAGCATCTGGACATAAGTAACAACTTATTTCTTTAGATATTTTGATTGGTTTCTTTAGACAAATATCAGAGTTTACACTTCAGAGCCTTCTGGAGTGTCTTACTACTATTCAACAAAACTTGTGTAGCATAAAAGCGAAATTAATTCTCTTTTAATGTCTTGGTCACACCATCCATCAGACGCTGAACCTGTTTGTTAAGTACTCAACAATAACGAACATTAGTATAAAAAATTATTCATATAATCATACTCATTTGTTAGCATCAAAACTCAGAGATGATATTGTAGAACCAAATCTCGTTCTTACAATCTCCCCCTTTTTGATGATGACAAAACAATGTATTTTGATGACACAATTTTGTACATATAATCATAATCAGTGAAATTTAGAAGGGTAAGAAATACTTATCCTTTTTCTAATACTCCCCCTGAGTCAATGACTTGATGAAGATCTAATATCCTGACTCTGAATCATTTGAGTAAAAAATCCCCTGGTTCCAATAGATCAAATATCGAGATCTTGAGAGTCTTGACTTTGGATGCCAATAGAAAAATTGAGATCTTGATTTCACACGACTTCTTTATTGAATCTTTGAACTTTAATGTGACTAAAACATCTTCCAGATTCTCAATAGATTATCAATTTTGGAGTCTGATTTCAGGTTTCATTTCTTGAAGCCTGACTATGAATTGAAAAACATCTTCAGAGTCTAAATCCAATAGGTTAGGAATAAGCTTTGAATAGTGCTTTCAGATCTTTGTCTTTTAATCAGAGTTTTAATTTCCTGAAACAGAAAAACAATTCTAATAGAAATAGAAGTTTAACTGGGTTAGAATGTAAGAATCTCTTTTCAAAGAATATTTTCCAGAACTTGATTATTGAAATCAAAATTACATTCATTTAAATTACTCCCCCTTTTGTCATAATCAAAAAGGTAATTATGTGTGAAAAACATAAAAACTAGAAGAAACAATCAAGAAAAGATAAGAAGTTTCATTGATGTGTCAAAATAAAAATTCATCAAATTTAAATGGTCAGATGATAGGTAAGTCAAAAGAAGTGGAGCAAACCAAAATCCGAAAAGAAAAGTCTTGCAGACATCAAATAAGTATAGTCCTATGGTTTTAGAAACAAACAGGAAAAATCCTAGAGCCTAAGGTTCCGAAGTTGCAGGAGCAGATGATGAGAGTTCAAATATTTTTACCAAAATCATCTTGAGCATAGTTTGAATAAATTCATTGACTTTGTCCCGAGCTTTGAGGTTTTCTCTAAACATTTTATGCTCTTCCCTTATTTCATTAATGGTTGTCTTCAGATCATATTCAGACTCAGAGTTGGAAACCGTCAAAGCTTGCTGCTTACCCTTTTCTTCAGCAGCCTTTGTAGCTTTTGCAGCCAATCTGGTTTCCTTAGATTTTTTGGCTTCTTCAACCTCTTTTAGCGCTCTAGCTTCTTCTTCTCTTTGTTTTGCAGTAATTAGTTCAATATATCTAGATTTTTCTCTTGTTTCTTTTCTTTCCATAACCATTTCAACATCCCCAATTCTGGATGTTTCAACAAAAGAATTTATTCTTTCAACTTCAGAAGACATCCACTTCCAAAATTTCTTCCAAGAACCATCCATGTCTTGGGCTCAGTACTTGTAGTTTCCTCTGCTTTTAACTTAGCAATCATTTTCTTAGTGTTAATTCTAAAGATGTTAATGCATTCATCCAAGGTTTTTGGAACAAATTTATCATAGACAACTATGGATAGATATTTTTTGAAAGCAATGACTTCAGAAGTGATAGGTTCAGTTTGATTGAGTTGTTCAGTTAGATCGAAAAGATCAGACATAGAGAAGGATCCAGTTGTTGGGTTTGCAAAGTTTTCAAAATCATCAGAGATTGTTCTCAGATATTTCAGGAACACAGGGAGAAATTTGATCAAGATGGACAATGGGTGAGTCATGAAGAGTGTTTTCTTTTTTAAAGAAGGTGAAGTGAAGATTGGTGTCAAAAGTTGATAAATAAGAAGTATGTGTAAGTAATTGAGACGAGGTTAATGGAGATGTAGAGGTGTGTATTAGTTCTGATGGAATGGAGGTAGTGAGATATGGAATAGGATTTGAAGCAAAGGAACCTCTGTTGAAGGTTGAGATGAGACATTTTGAGGTAAAGATGAGACATGTGGGGAGGAGAAGGTAGAGATGGGTTGAGACAATATGGGTGTAGATATGAATTAAAGTAAGTTGGAAATATGTGTGGTTGATGAGGTTGCACGGTCGGAAGTGGTTGTGATGTTTTGAGTAGAAGCAATTGTTATTTCAGGTACAATTATAGATATATTTTTGGAAACAAAAATTTCGGTAGTTAAGGGAACAGGATCAAATACAAGAATAATTGTGATAGATGGTGAAAGAGGATTAATTTGTGTAGTGGAGGTTGTGGATGATCATTCATTAACAAAATTATATGTAGACAAAGAAATAGGTACAAATGTAGCAGTAACATACTTACTTGTTGTTTCTGAATAAGCAGTTAGGGTTTCAGTCTTAGAAGTTCTGGACTTCTTCTTCTTCTTTCTGGGTTCAGAAGCTTTTGAACTCTTCTTTATTTTACCTTTGGAAGAGTCAACATACTCTTGAGCAAGAGGTAAATTAGAATAGTTGAAACTGGATATATCATGTCCTTCTTCTTCCATCATTTTGACGTAGATAGCAATGCTAGACATGTTATCTCCCTTGGTAAACAAAGGGTAGTCATTCACATGAATTCTTGTGATTTTTATACTTTCAGAGGGAACAAGTAGAGGCTTAGCAACGGCTTCCTCTATCAGCCTCATATTTTTCAGAGTCTTCTACCAGATTTTTCACCAAGCCACTTTCTACCAGGATGTTAGTGATGAGTCGTCCAAAAGGAATATAATTGTAAACCTTCTTTGGGATCATCAGTGGTTCTAGTTTTTGAAATAGAGTCTCTCAAATAATGAAACAGAAGAGATGGAAGACACATATTCTGATGGATCATCAAATAGTATAACATGTACTTCTAATTGACGTTGAAGTAGTCAGAAGGACTGGACGAAGGTCTGGGGTTGATACAATTTAGAATGATTTTGTGCTAGATTCTGAGTTAGTCATTGAGATCTTTAATTTTATACTCATTTTTCGTAGGAGAGTAGTTCTTGAAGAGGGCTTTGTTAATCGTCTCCGTTACAAAAGTGGATTTTCTATTCATCTTATAAATTAGTTTTCCTTCAAGATGTAGCATGCTCAGTATAATATGGTGGGAGAACTGACTTTTGGATTTTGCATTTTATCGCAAATTGTTACGGATAGCAAGAGTCTCCACCGACTTTTCTTTTATCCAATAAAGGAAAGGGTGAAAAAAAACAGGAAAGACCTTTTGAGAATTTTCTGAGTAAGGGGGGTAGGTTATGAAAAGGTAAGGTTTTAGCACCCTTTTCATCGGTAGTTATCTACGGGCTCTTAATTGCTGAATCACTTTGAAAATGCTTTGTGTTTGTGTATGTTTGCAAATATTTTGAAAATGCCTAAGTTCGGCAATTTTGTTAATGATTCTCGTATCTTTGAGAATGTATACAAAATGTTTGTTTTGAAAATATTTATTTGGAAGAAAGTGTTTGTTTTATAAAAAGTGTTTTGAAGATGCCAATGTAAGGCAGTCTACTTTATAATAACTCTTGTATCAGTCCTCGAGAGTGTTTATAAAGCGTTTTGAAAGTAGTTGTTTTGAAAGTGTGAAGTGTGAAGATTGTTTTAGTTTATGAGCAAGCGATTACGAACGATCTACCTACTAAATGGTCTTTGTTCTTTTACTCCTCTTTTAGATAGTGTTATCCTACCATTAGTTAGTAGGGAGCCCTATCATTAGATGTGAGGGACAGGCGTCCGTCATCTTACAGTCATAGAAGGCAACTTGTAGGACGCTTTAGCAATTGTCGTAAGGGACTAAGATCGTTTACCGAAGGAAACATCAAAGGGTCATCGAGGGACTACAATCTTTTAACCGAGGGTCTTTGCTAAAGCATCCTATGTTCGAGGGATATCACTGCTTTTCATTCGAGGAAACAAGTGAGGGTCACCCTAGAGGTGCGTGTGTGCGAAGTGTTTTGATTTCAAGTATTTATCTTTGAGATTAGGTTTTCTGATGATTGATTTTAATTTTGGCATACAAACCCTAAATACTAACAGTAATGAGGAAAGCAGTCAATTGCGGAAATTAAATGTCCTATGCTATTACAATGCTTCACGAATTGGGGTACAAATTTATGAATGGGGATGAAAAGTAAAGAAAACCCTAATTTAAACTATTACATCCTTTAACAGTTACATAATTGTATTAATGCAAAAAATAAACAAACACGCGGAGATAGTGAAAAGGGAAACAAATTTAACACCCAATTATTTTTGAAGTGTTTTGAAAATAATTTTTTGATGTTTTTGTTTAGAAAAATATTGGAAGTAATTAATAAAAATAAAATCTAATTCTTAGTTAATTTACAAACTAATCAATTAAAATAAAACAAGGTGATTAAATTAAAATAATTTTAATTATAAAAAATTAAATTAATTAATTAAAAACCTAAATCTAATTTTTTTTATGTTTTTATGATTTTTGTTGATTAAATAACAAATGAAATTGGTTAAATAAAAGAAAATGTTAATTAAAATATAAAAAAATAAGAAATTAAAATGGGCATGTAGTATAAGAAATTTGGGGGATGAGAAGAAGCAAAAATGTTAGGCCCATAATAGATAAGCCCAGATGCCTGTTTGAGATCCAGCGTGTTGCTCCAAGTAGGTCCACCGTGGGTATGCAAGCTCTAGCGCGTTGATCTGGATGTTTGAGAGATCCAAGGGTTGAGGGCTGAAGATGCAAGGTATGTGCACTGGACCTATTCCCACTGAATCTGCAAGAAACAAATACGTGAAAAATAAAAGGGTACCACTGGGGCTCGAACCCAGGTCCCTATAATAATATGCGTGCTTGTTTTACCACTGGGGTGACTGTTTCATCCGGTTATGAAATGTCCCCCAGTAAATATATTATAAACTTATTTTCAAATATGGAACTTCATCTTCTTCTTCGTGCGCGTTTGACAGTAATAACAATAACATTTTCAAGTTTTCTAAAAGCTTCATTTCTCAACCTTTTTGAAAAATTCCAAAACCAAACTTGCTTTATTTTTTACCATGAATTAAACCATGTAACTTTTGAAAGCTATAAGTTAAAGGCTGAAACGAATTTTGCTTGGTACCAAAATGAAACCTAATATTTCAGAAACTTTAATTCCAAAATTCTCATCACACAGTCAACATGAATGAAAACTAAGGATATGGTTAGTTTCAGGGAAATCATATCTATATTTTATCTTTTGAAGTTGAAAGCAAATGATGTGTGTATAAGGATTTCAAAGTTGTATAAACTTACCTCTTGAAGTGAAAACTCATAACGTGTATGGAGGCTTCCAAGTGCAAGTAAATGATTGATTACGCTTCCTTAGACCTCCCCGAAGCTATTCCAATCCTTACTTTGTACTGAAAGTTGCTGAAATGCTCTAGCCAAGTCAATGTGCAAACTTCAGATATGGAGTTTAGAGGATGATGAAGATGGTGTTACAGAAGTGTAACAGGTGTTTGGATGTGTTATATGTGATTCATGTAAGGTGTATGGATGATAAAAAAGACACACGAGTGGATTGAGAGTTGGGTGTTGGAAGCTTTAAACATGCAACAATGGTGATTTCTTAGTGATTCTGAGTTTGAGAGAATTTGAGGGTGCTTGAGGGCTTTTCAAATCGTGCATTGGCTTGAAAATGGTATCTCTATTTATAGGTAAAAGGTTTGAGAGTTTGAAGTTATCAGAATCTTGAGATAACAAGTTATGGCTTGGTTGAGATGGAACTTTGAAATTTCTTGCAAAGTCATGGTTCCAAGACATGGTACAACTCCTCTAGGGTGGTTGATATCTTCTTTAGGAGTTGCTTATTATGTTAGGATTGAGTGTGTTCATAGGAAACAAGTTAGAGGCTCAAGGAGAGTGGACTTTGTGATTAAAGTCACTTTACAAGAATGTAATTGTGATCTTTTTTCCTCAAATTACCAAAAGGATTGGGTAATGCTTGAATCAATTGGATATTGGCTAAAAAGTGTGTGTAATCTTCTGATTATAGATAGATTTGGAGTTTTAGAGGCCTGCAAAGTGAGATTATGCAGCATGGTGTGAGATTTGGCCATATGTTTATCACAAAAATGACCTATAATTCAAAAATGAAATGCCAACTTAATGCCTTCGATTATCCTTGCTCGGGCATGATCTTTTTATGCTCTTTGACATTTTGGAAATCTTGAAACATGACCTTCAACGTTGACCATTTTGGCTAAATCAATTGGGATCTTAGTGAAAATGACCATGAAGTTAGGACAAAAAACTGATCAAAACTTGTTGAAATTTTTTCTAAGTGTTGGATAAAAAACATCACCATTTAATGGGATCATATCTCTGAAGGGGTAAGAAAACACTTAGAAGGGGGAGTTGAATAAGTGACTCTTTTCGTTCTTTCAATACAAAGCACAAAACAGTAATGGAATAACACAATTATTTTTATCCTGGTTCGTTTGAACTCAAACTACCCCAGTCCACCCGCCAAGGTGATTTCGCCTTTCTCAACAAGGACTTAATCCACTATAATCAACTGATTACAATCACACAACAACTGTTGTGACTAACAATGCACAAGTAAACTTACAAGTGACTAACACCACTAAGACTTAAATCTAGTCCTAGTCTGCTTGAGAAATCTGACCAAACTTGGTCTCTCAAGGAACAAATACAGAAGTATAATCTTTACAGATAATTGAAATAGAGTTTGCTTCTAATCAAGCTATATCACAACTGTGATTTTTCTTAGAATGTAATACACAATAATGTAAGAACTATGAGTTTGTAAGATTTTGAATATTTCACGTAGTTTCTTGTTTGAACAAATCTTGTTGGCTTGCAATAAATGTCCTTCTACTTATAGCAGGAAAAAATAAGACCATTGCTGCCTTCAGAGGAAATGGAGAGCATTAAATGCTTTGCGTGTATCCTTGCAAAATTCCATTCTCCAAGAAACTAGTTGTAGGCACTTGAGTGTTTTCATCCGTCTTTGCATTAATTAGCAAACGTCAGAATGTAAGAACGTGTTTCCTTTGCTTTGACAAGACACGTTGATGAAGACGTTATTTCAGTATTTGCTTTAACTCAGAACATGCTTTATTCAAATTCTGGTCAGAGCGTTGCTTGCTAAGATCTTTGAACAACGCTTGCTTTCAAGTTATCTTCAGAATCAAGAAGCCTGCTAGAAGTTAGAAGATAAATTTAATAAATGAGTGTTCTTACCAGAGTCAGCAGATGCGTTTGAATAAAAGGTTCTTATGTCAAAGAACTTCTTCATAATCTTTGCTTAGCACTTTGGAATGTTTCTTGTCAGAACAATAACTAAGACATTCAAAAACACATTCATTAGAGCATAAATTATCTTAAATATAATTTAGTTATCATCAAAACACTTGGGATAGGTCAGAACTTAATCTTGTTCTTTCAATCTCCCCCTTTTTGATGATGACAAAAAAATTATTTTAGATAAAGAAAAAAAACAGATTAAGAGATAAGAATCTCCCCCTGAAATGAATATATCTATGCATAAGACATCCTGAGATTATTTAGTCAGAGTGATACACAACCTTCTTTGAATTTCTTCAGAACTTCTTCAAGAAGATAAATCTTAGCTGGAATATTCTTTCAGAGTTAAATGATACCTGCAAAAAAAATCTTTTGCACAGAGGAAATTCTTGCAATTATGTTAGAATGTCTGAGACATAGTCCCATAACTGTTAAACAGTGATTAGTTAAAACATGCACATTTTCTCCCCCTTTTTGGAATAATCAAAAAGTGTAATAAATGAGAAATTTTGAAAGATTCCATAAAAAAAATATAACCAGAAGTACAAACAAAACATCAAATAAGAGACAAAAAGAAACTAGGATTTCTTAGAGACAAGAGCCATCAGAAGGTTCTTGATCTCAGAGGCATATTCACTTTGCAATGCCATCCAGTTCTTGAACTCTAAATTTGTTTGATCTTGCTTATCCATGCGTCTATTCAAGACTTCATTCTCCCTCTTTAGCTCTTTCAGAGTGTCCATAATGAGTGAGGTAGGGGCAGAAGATGATGACGCTTCAGTAGAAACAGGGTTAGAAGCAGCAACTGATGAATCAGACTTCACAAAGGTGGAGAGCAGAGTGCCCAGATCCATTGTAAGAGTTGGCATAGGTTCAGGTCCATCCTTAACTGAAGGTTGATTCAATAGAACAATAGCCAGAGGATTTGAATCTTTAGAGTATTCTTCAGATTCGTCTTCTGATATGTCCATCTTATCAGCTGGTGTATCAGCAATCAATAGCGAAGACTTCTTATTCCAAGTATCAACAACTTCTGTCTTGAAAACACGCAGAAGTTTGGAAAAGTTATCCAGCACCTGAGAGTGGCACAAATCCTGTAACTTCCGTGATTCAGCAACCAAGGTTCTTCTGAAAGTTTCCCATAGAAGATCTGTTGTTGCGGTGTTCACACTTCTGAGGCAATCTTCTTTCAGCGGTTGTAACCATGCTTGAACATTTGTTATAAAATTCTGAAACAAAATATTTACATCTGGCTGAATAGGTTTAGGGACAGCCGTTCTGTAAGATTTGTTTTTCAAGAATTGTAGAGATTGAGAGTCCACTACAGTTCTTAAAAAGCTATTGGTTTCAGGAGTATTTGTAGGTTTAGGTTCAGGTTGGTTAACACAAATATGAAGTTCTGATATATCATGAGGTACAGATGGTTCAACAATATCAGTTTGTTCAAAAATTTGTTATTCTGGAATTTGAGGAGTTGAGAGTGGGGTTGTATGTTGTGGTGAGGTTGGTGGAGTGATATCAGGAGAAATTATTATTGTATAAGCGGGAGTGGGAATGGGTTTTTGAGGTTGTGGTTGGTTCATAGCAAAAATGTTTTCAGTTGGTAGATTGAAAGGTGGTTTTATGGTTGCTAGAGGTTCATTAATCCCAGGAATTCTCCAAGATCCAGCATCATACCATCCAGTGGGTCTGGGTGATAAAGGTCTGGGAGGGGGTCTTGAGAAACGTTCAGCAGGAATAGGTTGAAAAACAGACGGTTCAGGGGGTTCTGAATGAGATTTGAGAGGATTCAGCAGATGCAGATATATTTTCAGAATTATAAACAGGTATAGTTTCAGCATGATTACCTGTCTTCTTTTTCTTCTGAGGAGAGTCAGAAGGTCCTTCTACAGCTTTTCTCTTCACAGATCCTTGGAGAACAACATCAACAACAACTTGATTGCTTCCTTGAAGCCAAGCTGGATCAATAGGTGATCCTGTTTCTCTGCAGGTCTCAAGATAGTGCAAAACCATACGAGAATGTTCCAACGAGTTGAACATAGGAAAATTAGCAATAGGAATTCTTCTTTTCTTCACAATAGTTGACAGACATGGAGAGGGTTCCACCAGCAGTTTGTCAATAATTTTCCTTTTTAGCAAGTTCTTTCCAGTCATTGTCTTACCACAGATAGGTTCAAGCTCCCCCAGAAGATTTGCTTCTCTTAGGTGAGCAATCAGACCATTCTCAGTCAGAATGTCTGATAATAACCTCCCCATGGGAATCCAATTCCTCTTTGATTTGGGATTCTTCATCCTTTCAGCTTCTCTGGTTTCTTTGACATGGTTCCAGAGGTGTTCAAAAAGCAAGTAGGGAAAATCAATTTTGACATTGGTTCCAAGGCAAAACAACAAATATTGTTGATCAGCGTTGATGTAATCAGGAGAACTGGTGTCTTTCCTGTGGTGAATACATCCATGAATAATCCTTGCCCAAATCTTATACTTGTCTTTCAAATCCCTAACTTTGGAGGAACCTTGACCATTTGTAAAAATCTCTGTGTATACCCTAGACATCTCCATTCTTCCAGTGGGCATTCCTGTAACTCCAAGTCCTTTAAATCCCAGCAACCTTCTGATTAGATTTTATGTAATGGATATTTCTTTGCCCATTACAAAGAAGAGAATAACCTTGGGAGTTGTGTTGTACCCCAAAATTTTCCCTCTCATGTTTTCCAAAGTCTTCCCCCTGCATGGTTGATCATAAACTCTTGCCTAAGGAAAAGGAAATTTTTTTGAGTGGTGCTTTAAGTATATTTCGATTGGCATTCTGAAAGAGCCTTCGATTGGCATTCTGAAGGAGCACTTCGATTGGCATTCTGAAGGAGCACTTCGATTGGCATTCTGAAGGAGCA
This sequence comes from Vicia faba, assembly GCA_948472305.1. NCBI lineage: Eukaryota > Viridiplantae > Streptophyta > Magnoliopsida > Fabales > Fabaceae > Vicia > Vicia faba. Next base: position 178,567,967 of record OX451736.1, read on the forward strand.
CTTCGATTGGCATTATGGACAAGCACTTCGATTGGCATTCTGAAGGAGAATTTCGATTGGCATTCTGAAGGAGCACTTCGATTGGCATTCTGAAAAACCCTTCGATTGGTATTCTGAAGGAGAATTTCGATTGGCATTCTGAAGGAGCATTTCGATTGGCATTCTGAAAGACCCTTCGATTGGCATTCTGAAGGAGCATTTCGATTGGAATTCTGAAAGACCCTTCGATTGGTGTTCTGAAGGAGCCTTTTGATTGGCATTATGGACAAGTACTTCGATTGGAATTCCAAAAAGGTCCATTCAAAGAAGCATTCAAAGGGTCCATTCGAAGAAGCTTTCGAAGAGCATTCGAAGGAGGCCATCATCCCATTCGAAAGGGAGCATTCGAAGGAGACCATCAGCCCATTCGAAAGGGAGCATTCGAAGGCCAGCTACATGTCATTCAAAATTCAAAAAGGGACAAGATCCCATGTGTTTAGCCAACGTTACGAACTCTCATTCATGGCTTTCAAACACATAATTAACGTTACAAATCCTCATTCATGGTTGTCAAACACATAATCAAGGTCATTTAAACCTTTGTCTTCCTGTCCCCTCCCACTCCTATAAATACAGAGGCCAACATACATTACAACACACGAAAATTATACACACAAAACTCTACAGGAGAGGACAAAAATATACAGAAAAAAATAGAGAAAAGAAGCAGGGAGAACTTGGAGATACGCTGCCAGCACGTCCAGGAAGCCATACCCAATCCTTGCACAAGCCAAAACTGCCACCCAGCGAACACCTCCACCCTCAGAACTACAGATCAAAGCACCTCTGTTTGGTAAAGAAATCCCATCTCAAACTCATTTCGATCTCTGATTGCATATTCATGTTATTACTGCTGTTTGTGAATGATTTAATGTGCTGCATATAAGCTACAGCGCAGAGATGAGATTGTGCCATTGCTTGGGCACAATCTGAGTTTCTCCTTCGAATCCCAAGACAAAACAAACCCAGACCCAGATTCAGCAAGTGCGAATAAGGGGGAGATTCGAATCAGGGGGGTAAAATCCCCCCTGGACCTTTAATATGTGTTTCGTTTCTTGCAGGAAATATATTCTCAAGATCCTGTTTAGAGTTTCGAAGCTCAGCAGCTTAGCTTCGAATTGGACCCAAGACTTCCAGATCGAAGGATGACATACCCGGATCGAACACCCTCAGAGTGCAGCCCCTCACGCACCTTCGATCCAGCGTATTCAATGGGTCGAAAGACAGCCTGCACCTCTTTCGACCCAGGCCTCCAGAATTATATTTTTTTCTTGATTCGCTGCCTGACCCATTTGTACTTTGTTTACTTTGTTTTTGTTTATTTCTTTTAGTTTGTTTTTTTAATCAACATAAAAAATCATAAAAATAAATAACTTAGAATTAGGATTTAATTTAGTTAATTATTTTAACTTATTTTCTCCAATTTTAAAATCAGTAGACTTAGGATTTATTAAAATTCAATCCTTTTCATAAACAAAAAAAATGCAAAAAATATTAAGTATGTTTTGGAGTTAATTTAATCAGTTTTTTTTAATTAATTAAATTTGACTTAATTGAACATTTAGCATTTTCCCAAAAAATAAAATAAAACAACAAAAAGATTTTATTCTTAGGATTTTTAGAGGTTATGTTCAGATTCACGCGTGTTTATTTTATTGTAACTGTTTATTGGTTTGTAATAGCTTAACTAAGACTTTTACTTTACTGCTTATTATTCCCCTAATTTTGGACATGTAAATAATCCCCCTCCCCGAAGCCTTGTAATAGCGTAGGATTTACAATTTCCGCACTTTAAATTCCTGTACATATATATTAACTGCTTAGATGTATGATAACTAGGATTGTATGACAAGATCTAAAAAACAAATGGTAGAACACCTAAAAATACAAAGATAATATAAACTGAAAATTGACACACATGCACATGCCACTCTTAGGGTACACCTCACTTGGTTGCCTCGAACGTGGTCATTAAGTATAGGATGTTTTAGAGGTCGCCCTCCTGTCCAAAGATCAAAGTTGCCTTGAAACGGTTGCCTCGATAAAAAATGATCTAAGACATTAGGGTTACCGCTAAAGCATCTTAACATTGCTTTAGTGACCACACGTCCCTTAAACGGAATTAACCCGAAAACTCCAACGACGGTGCTACCTACTCCTCAATAATGGGATAGCACTGTCTAAAGGAAATTTGCACAATTTAATTCCTTTTTGAGTAGGTAGAGGTTCTTAAGTACTTGCTCCTTTTAAAACAAAACAAAAACTTTTCGCACTTACACTTTCTTCAAAAACAAAACTTTTTTCAAAACCCACAATAACAAAGAAAAGCAAACCATTTGAAAACATAGTGAGCAAGTACCTAAGAGCCCGTGGATAACCACGGATAGAGAGGGTGCTAACACCTTCCCTTTCTATAATCTACCTCCCGAACCCGAGAAACATCTCGAAAAGGAATTTTTTTGTGCTTTTGTCCTTTCCTCGTTGGATAAAATAAAAGACGGTGGCGACTCTTGCTTACCGCGACACTTTGCAAAAACAAACGCAAACGCGAACCAACATTAAAAAACAGTCAGTTCTCATTCCCACCGATCACAGAACTAACGACTCTGCTGGGGATTTAATAAGTGAGGTATACCTTAGGATTAGATCACTTGTGTTTTCAATTGTATTGCTTTGTATGCTTTTAATTTTGTGGGCTTGTATCGAAGTTCTATAAATCCTCCACCCGGATTTGGGGAAACATTCATAGATAGCAATACGTTGTGGAAACTGTGCGAGGTATACCGACACGGTTGAAGCAATAGCTATATTAGTGCAACATATTTGTGAGTACCGGTAGACTTTGAGTCAATCAAAGAGAATACGGGGCCGCTAAGTGATGTCACTAAGCACTAATGACCTAGAACCTTACTTGACCATCTTGGCCTTTTTTAGGGGTAGTGAGATGACCGACTTTGGTGCAGTCTGAAGTTGGTAGATACTCGATACTACACTCATTGAGGATTGTTTTCTTGGAATATTTTGGTCGCTAGTTCAGTGGCTAAACCAAAACGATAAACATATAAAACAATCCAATGATATTGAGCTCCTTAGAACCCGATTACTATTTATAGGACAGGTTTTGAGCCAACTAAACTCAAGAGGATACTTACCTATGAAACTCCATGCCAGCCTAAACTTAAGGCTATTTGTGTGACTTGTGTGCCTTCAAATCTGAACTACTTGCACATTCTTGTTACCTGACAACATGGTTTCCTTGCAGGTTTTGTTTACAGTCCTTATCCAATAATTTGGACTTATTGCAGGGCTTACTTACATCACCTCACACTTTTGCTTAAACGCATAGCATACACATCATAACATCATGCCTTAACATTTCCTTAACCATTTCAAGGATCTCAAGGGCTTGTGATGTAGGTTATGGTAAATCAAAAGTCTAGCAAGGGGCAAAGAGGATTTATTTTCCTCTAGCCAAGGTTGCATAGAGATCAAAACATGATGACTTGAGTCAGGGGCTATGACCCACTCGATATGGTAAGCCTGACTCTTGAAGAAGGACTCTCAACAACATGAAGTTCCTTCAATCAAGCTACCAGATTCAGATTCTAACGGTTTCTTGTTTACCCCGCGAGATCCTTGAAAGCATTGCATACATATATCATACATATCATTGCATAACGGGTCTCCCAGTACAGGTCTCTTATCTTTTTCGCTGTTTATTTCAGCAATCATCATGTCTACTGAACCTTCCACTGAGCAAGCTATCAAGGCCCTCCAAGCCCAGAATGCCTAATTTCAAGAGTTGGTCATGAGCCTAGCTAAGGGTCAGCAGGACCTGAAGACCTTGATTCTGAAAGAGAAAAAGAAGAAGAAGAAGAGGACCATCCTGTTAAACATCGGACGCAGGTTTGGAAACGGGCTGCAGAATGAAATTGATCTAGCCACCCCGTCTGGAGAGAAAGATAGTCCACAAGAAAGGAGGGATCCTAGCCCTTTGGTCTCCGACAACGAGATAGACTATGATGAAGAACAGTATCCTCCTGCTGAGGATAAGTACAAACAGTTGGAAGACCGTTTGAACGCTATGGAAATACAGAAGGTGCCCGGTCTGGACTTCGGAGATCTAGGTCTATCCTCTGGGGTGGTGATTCCCCATAAATTCAAGGCACCTGCCTTTGCCAAGTACGACGGAGCTTCCTGTCCAAAGCTACACCTCCGCTCATATGTGAGGAAGATTCAACCCTATACTGCTGATAGAAATCTCTGGGTTCATTTCTTTCAAGATAGTCTGTCAGGGACTCAAATTGAATGGTTTTGTCAACTGGAAGGAGCTAACATCCGCAACTGGGAGGACCTTGCTGCTGCTTTTTACAAACAATACCAGTATAATGCCGACCTTGCTCCCACGCGTACTCAGCTTCAGGATATGTCTATGGGTACAGGCGAAGGTTTTAAGGACTATGCTCAGAAGTGGAGAGATCTTGCTGGAAGAGTCCAACCCCCTCTGTCTGATAGGGAGTTGGTGGACATGTTTCTTGGGACTTTGTCTGGTCCCTATTTCAAACACTTGATCGAAAGCTCTTCAGCCGGATTCACCGAGCTAATACTGACCGGCGAAAGGGTCGAAGCTGGCATCCAAAGTGGGAAGATTCAAGAAGAAACACCTTCTGATGCTCAGAAAAAGCCCTACAATGGGAAGAAAGAGTCCAATGCTGTGTATGGTCAAAAGAGTCGTCATGACCAACACGTAGGAGAAATCTTGATCTCTAATCCTACGCCTGCTCAACAAAGACAGGGGCATTAGCGTAAGGAGGTCGCGCATAAAAGACAATTCACTAAGATCAACATGTCACTGGGTCAAGTGCTACAACGCCTGTTGGAGGAAGAGCTGATTACGTTAAAGGCTCCTCTCCGGAACCCAAATACTTCTGCTCCTACCTACCATCCCAATGAAAGGTGTGCATACCACTCTGACAGTCCGGGACATGACACGAACAACTGTTGGGCTCTGAAGAACAAGGTCCAAGACATGATTGATGCCAAGGAGATCAAGTTTGGCCCTCCGGAGACTCCAAACATAATCACTGCTCCTATTCCAAATCATTGAAAGTGTCTTTGTTTCATTTGAATTTTCAAGTTGTAATCTCTTTGTTATTCAAACAATTATCTATTAATGCCAAACTTTGTTTCATTAATGGATTACATATGTTTGTCTTGATTTGATCCATTCATTTTAATTACATTTAAACTATGCTTTTTACTCACTTTATGACATTCAACCCTTGCTAAAAGTTACAAGCCTTTAGAGGGAGGATGACGAAACAATGCCATAATCTCATACAGTATACTTTTGGACAGACCTTGCTGACGATGTACAGGCATTTCTTTCAAATCCTAAACACTGGAGTTATAAGGAAGATAATCCCTAGTCAACCCCTTCGAGCCAAAGAAGTAGGAGTTTTCTGTTTTAAACAAATTGAAACCTTTGATTTAAACCTGGGGCAGGGTAGTCTCTCAGTTAATTCAAAAGATGCGCATTGAAGTCGCAAAACTCTCAGTTCATAATACAACGAACGAAATCAAAAGCATTCCTATGGAATCAAAAGACAATGGTGGTTCCTTATCTCATAGGCAGTCAATCTCTCAAAAGAGAAAATCCCACTGAGCCAAAACCTATAAAGGAAGCTTAAGAAAGCTGGGGCATCCCGCTGACTGTAATCTCGAAAACAGGAACAGTCAGGCAAAAGTTAGGGATAACAAATCAAAAGAACGAGGTCGCTACAAATCCTCAACAACATGAAAAATGTTGCAAAAAAATGACTGCCTTCCAACAAATTCAACTTGTGTGAACCATCACCAAAAACGTCGTTCCAGACTCATTTGGAGTTCAAATGCACAATTAACTGAGTTTAGGATTGAAGAACATCACGAAGAGCGGGTGGGTACAAATATACTATGAGCCTTTATCCTTTGTTTCTTAAACCGTGAACCAAGCCACGTTACAACCCTTCAAAAGTCCTAACTGAAGCATGGGTTAGTTTGAAAGCATACTGTTACAAAAGGTATCCTGACTCCTGTAAGGCTTTTCCCTAAATCTTGTGTTGAATTTGTCTTATAAAGAGTTTTCTGCTAAAAAACGCATTTTTCAAAACTTCGAGACAAGCATAAACTTTGCATTATTTGAATATCACTGTTTGCATTTGGCTATTTGTTTGACAGCGGAGAAATTCACACAACGAATTTTCGATGAACGAAAGCCCTCTCAGTGAACAAAATCACTTCAAAAAGGATGACACTTCCATTGACAAATCTCCTATCAACAAGGGGACTTGACATGTCACTATCCAGCGCACCTGGGGAAGTCCAGTCAAGATTTCAAGAAATCCCTGAAGAAGTGCAGAGTAACCAGGGGCAAGTCTCCATCTCCGTCACTTGGGGCATTGGACATGAATTCCAGCAACGAATCTTGCATGATCAAACGAAGATCTTCTGGTAGTATGGCAACACAACACTACCGACAGTGACACCTCTCTACATCCTGAGGGAATGGACATAGTAAAAAATACCGCGCATGAACAAAGACCCGCTAGGTTGATAGGCCTAGGCAAAAATAAGGGCTTTCCGGCGAACCAAAAGGGTTTGGGCAAAAATAAGGGATGAAAGTGAAAAAAATCTGTACACCCGGCAAGTCAAAAACCTGAAAAGGCGGCTTGGACAAAAAAGGGTATTCCGATGGACTGAAAACCCGAAAGGGCGGTCCAGGTAAAAATTAGGGATCAAAGCGTACGACTATGTCCCGTCATCTCGTCACTCACCTACCAGAAGAAGACTTGTCATTTCAATCAAAAGAGACCAAGCACCTCATAGGTTGGGATAATACTCGATCCACAGGGCCTCCGCAGGCACCTTGTCCCGCATAAACAGGGGCAATAAGAATTGTCCGAACTGTGCAGTTGCTCTGCCCACCAGGTACCACGGTAGGTACAGTTGAAGAATATGACCAAGATACCTTCACTCGCCGCAGAGTAAAGCAGTAATGATAACTCTCCCAGCTGAGGCTTGCAACTATGAACAAATCAACCATACTCTCTCCCAAGCAGAGTTAGTCTACCGTCAGCCCCGAAAAGGTTTGGTATCCCCAGAAGGTCTTAATATTCCCCAGCGGAGTATAAGGATATTCTACAGCAAGCGTAAGAGTATCCCTGGCAGTCTTAATATTCCTCAACAAAATATAAGAATGTTCCCTGACAGAATACAAGATACCCCCAGTGGAACCATTTCCCCAACGCAGTCTAAAAAAAAAAGTTTCCCCAATGGAGTTGAATCATCTTCCCTAGTAGATTCTGGAAGCTTATCCCCTACGAAGCACAAATAAGTCTCCCCAGCCAATTTCAGAAGGTTATCCTCAGCAAGTTGCAACTGAAAGATCATCCCTAGCGAAGTTCTTTCTTTCCCCAAGCAGGACTTCTATCCTCAACATATTCAATATCACCAGCAACGGTAATCCATCCCCAGCGGAGTTTATCATCAAAATCCCCAATAAAGCTTATCAACGGAATCCCCAGCGGAGTTTATCGTTAAAATCCTCAGCAGAACATCTCTCCCCCACAGAGTTTTCAATATCCCCCAGCGGAGTTCTCCTCAAACAACAAAGCAGGGATCCCCGGTGGAAACATTTTGAGCAAAGTCCAAGACAAAATTACACTTCAACAACATCATTACACAATGTATACATCATGACAATGCATACATCATGACATTGCATATAACTAACTCTTTACCTTTTCAGGAAAGATCAATCAACGGGCAAAGATCATCACCTTCTAGAGATAGTTCAGATGCGACCCAGATATGGTTGATATTCTGATACTTATTCCAGACTCCTTCTAGAGACAGTTCAGATGCGACCCAGATATGGCTGACATTCTGATACTTATTCCAGACTCCTTCTAGAGATAGTTCAGATGCGACCCAGATATGGCTGACATTTTGATACTTATTCCAGACTCTTTCTAGAGATAGTTCAGATGTGACCCAGATATGGCTGACATTCTGATACTTATTCCAGACTCCTTCTAGAGATAGTTCAGATGCGACCCAGATATGCCTGACATTCTGATACTTATTCCAGACTCCTTCTAGAGATAGTTCAGATGCGACCCAGATATGGCTGACATTCTGATACTTATTCCAAACTCCTTTTAGAGATAGGTCAGATGCGACCCAGTTATGGCTGACATTCTGATACTTATTCCAGATTCCTTCTAGAGACAGTTCAGATGCGACCCAGATATGGCTGACATTCTGATACTTATTCCAGACTCCTTCTAGAGATAGTTCAGATGCGACCCAGATATGGCTGACATTCTGATACTTATTCCAGATTCCTTCTAGAGACAGTTCAGATGCGATCCAGATATGGCTGACATTCTGATACTTATTCCAGATCCCCTCTAAATACAGTCCAGATACGATCCAGATTCGGATATCATTCTGTCACTCATTCAAAATAAAGTCCAGATATGATCCAGATTCGGATGTCATTCTGTCACTCATTCAAAATACAGTTTAGATATAATCCAGATTCGGATGTCATTCGGTCACTCATTCAAAATACAGTCCAGATACGATCCAGATTTGGATGTCATTCTGTCACTCATTCAAATTACAGTCCAGATACGATCCAGATTCGGATGTCATTCTGTCACTCATTCAAATACATTTCAGATACGCTCCAGATGCAGACGCAATTCTGACAATCATCCAGGCTCAACTCTATTTATTTTCCCCATCTAAAACATCACACATCCATACATCATAAATACATACATGTACACATCATATGGATACAATTTCATTTATTTTGAGAACATCATTGCTTGACCCATATCATGCGTTGCATATGACTGACCTTTACCTTTAAGGAAAAATGCAGTTAAGTTCTCAGCTTAGTCGAAGATCTGACCAGTTCTTAAATCTCAATTGAATTATCATCGGTTGAATTTCAGATAAGGTTCTCAATCTCGACAGTTTCCTTCGTCATAGTGTGGACAAGTTCTATAACCTCAGCGGTTTACTCCATTGAGCACGAGATAATTCCTGGATCTTGATGAAGATGTTTCCCTACGTCATAGTGTGGATGAGTACTATAACCTCAACGGTATACTCCATTGATCACGAGTTAGCTCCTAGATCTTGATGTTTTCCTCCGTCATAGTATAGAAAAGTTCTATAACCTCAACGGTATACTCCATTGAGCACGAGACAGTTCCTGGATCTTGATGAAGATGTTTCCCTACGTCATAGTGTGGACGAGTACTATAACCTCAACGGTATACTCCATTGAGCACGAGTCAGTTCCTAGATCTTGATGTTTTCCTCCGTCATAGTATGGACAAGTTCTATAACCTCAACGGTATACTCCATTGAGCACGAGACAGTTCCTGGATCTTGATGAAGATGTTTCCCTACGTCATAGTATGGACGAGTACTATAACCTCAACGGTATACTCCATTGAGCACGAGTCAGTTCCTAGATCTTGATGTTTTCCTCCGTCATAGTGTGGACAAGTTCTATAACCTCAGCGGTTTACTCCATTGAGCATGAGACAGTTCCGGGATCTTGATGAAGATGTTTCCCTACGTCATAGTGTGGACGAGTACTATAACCTCAACGGTATACTCCATTGAGCACGAGTCAGTTCCTAGATCTCGATGTTTTCCTCCGTCATAGTGTGGACAAGTTCTATAACCTCAACGGTATACTCCCGGTGGGCATGAGACAGTTCCTAGATCTTGATGAAGATGTTTCCCCCTAATTGAATTATGGACATATTCCTAAAACTCAGCTGAAGCATTCTCTCAGTTGAAGTACAAGCGGGTTCCTAAATCTCAACAAAGTTAGACTTCCCCAGTGGAATCTTCTACAACAACAGGTATGCAAGTTCTCGCTAAGGAATCTCTTATGCGATCGACACTCCCGCAGATGGCATCTATAAGCCCATCCTCCTACCAACAATCTCCAAATGGCATCTGTAAGCCCATTCCTGACATCACAATGCTGATACTACACCAAGCGAGTGCAAATTTCTGGGCACTCTAGTGTTCAATCATCTTCCACCTTCGGATCACGAAAGGCGCGCAAGCCAATCTACATTCTCAGGTTTAAGAAGATTGAACAGGGGCAACTGTTGTACCCCAAAATTTGCCCTCTCATGTTTTCCAAAGTCTTCCCCCTGCATGGTTGATCACAAACTCTTGCCTAAGGAAAAGGAAATTTTTTTGAGTGGTGCTTTAAGTACATTTCGATTGGCATTCTGAAAGACCCTTCGATTGGCATTCTGAAGGAGCACTTCGATTGGCATTCTGAAAGACACTTCGATTGGCATTCTGAAGGAGCACTTCGATTGGCATTATGGACAAGCACTTCGATTGGCATTCTGAAGGAGCATTTCGATTGGCATTCTGAAGGAGCACTTCGATTGGAATTATGAAAAACCCTTCGATTGGTATTTTGAAGGAGCATTTCGATTGGCATTCTGAAGGAGCATTTCGATTGGCATTCTGAAAGACCCTTCGATTGGAATTCTGAAGGAGCATTTCGATTGACATTCTGAAAGACCCTTCGATTGGTGTTCTGAAGGAGCCTTTCGATTGGCATTATGGACAAGTACTTCGTTTGGAATTCCAAAAAGGTCCATTTGAAGAAGCATTCAAAGGGTCCATTCGAAGAAGCTTTCGAAGAGCATTCGAAGGAGGCCATCAGCCCATTCGAAAGGGAGCATTCGAAGGAGACCATCAGCCCATTCGAAAGGGAGCATTCGAAGGCCAGCTACATGTCATTCAAAATTCAAAAAGGGACAAGATCCCATGTGTTTAGCCAACGTTACAAATTCTCATTCATGGCTTTCAAACACATAATTAACGTTACAAATCCTCATTCATGGTTGTCAAACACATAATCAAGGTCATTTAAACCTTTGTCTTCCTGTCCACTCCCACTTCTATAAATACAGAGGCCATCATACATTACAACACACGAAAATTATACACACAAAACTCTGCAGGAGAGGACAAAAATATACAGAAAAAAATAGAGAAAAGAAGCAGGGAGAACTTGGAGATACGCTGCCAGCACGTCCAGGAAGCCATACCCAATCCTTGCACAAGCCAAAACTGCCACCCAGCGGACACCTCCACCCTCAGAACTACAGATCAAAGCACCTCTGTTTGGTAAAGAAATCCCATCTCAAACTCATTTAGATCTCTGATTGCATATTCATGTTATTACTGCTGTTTGTGAATGATTTAATGTGCTGCATATAAGCTACAGCGCAAAGATGAGATTGTGCCATTGCTTGGGCACAATCTGAGTTTCTCCTTCGAATCCCAGGATAAAACAAACCCAGACCCAGATTCAGCAGGTGCGAATAAGGGGGAGATTCGAATCAGGGGGGTAAAATCCCCCCTGGACCTTTAATATATGTTTCATTTCTTGCAGGAAATATATTCTCAGGATCCTGTTTAGAGTTTCGAAGCTCAGCAGCTTAGCTTCGAACTGGACCCAGGACTTCCAGATCGAAGGATGACATACCCGGATCGAACACCCTCAGAGTGCAGCCCCTCATGCACCTTCGATCCATCCTATTCACTGGGTCGAAAGACAGCCTGCACCTCTTTCGACCCAGGCCTCCAGAATTATATTTTTTTCTTGATTCGCTGCCTGGCCCATTTGTACTTTGTTTTTGTTTATTTCTTTTAGTTTGTTTTTTTTAATCAACATAAAAAATCATAAAAATAAATAACTTAGAATTAGGATTTAATTTAGTTAATTATTTTAACTTATTTTCTCCAATTTTAAAATCAGTAGACTTAGGATTTATTTAAATTCAATCCTTTTCATAAACAAAAAAAAATGCAAAAAATATTAAGTATGTTTTGGAGTTAATTTTAATCAGTTTTTTTTAATTAATTAAATTTGACTTAATTGAACATTTAGCATTTCCCCAAAAAATAAAATAAAACAACAAAAATATTTTATTCTTAGGATTTTTAGAGGTTATGTTCAGATTCACGCGCGTTTATTTTATTGTAACTGTTTATTGGTTTGTAATAGCTTAACTAAGACTTTTACTTTACTGCTTATTATTCCCCCAATTTTGGAGATGTAAATAATCCCCCTCCCCGAAGCCTTGTAATAGCGTAGGATTTACAATTTCCGCACTTTAAATTCCTGTACATATATATTAACTACTTAGATGTATGATAACTAGGATTGTATGACAAGATCTAAAAAACAAATGGTAGAACACCTAAAAATACAAAGATAATATAAACTGAAAATTGACACATATGCACATGCTACTCTTAGGGTACACCTCACTTGGTTGCCTCGAACATGGTCATTAAGTATAGGATGTTTTAGAGCCCGCCCTCCTGTCCAAAGATCAAAGTTTCCTCGAAATGGTTGCCTCGATAAAAATGATCTAAGACATTAGGGTTACCGCTAAAGCATCCTAACATTGCTTTAGTGACCACACGTCCCTTAAACCGAATTGACCCGAAAACTCCAACGACGGTGCTACCTACTCCTCAATAGTGGGATAGCACTATCTAAAGGACATTTGCACAATTTAATTCCTTTTTGAGTAGGTAGAGGTTCTTAAGTACTTGCTCCTTTTAAAACAAAACAAAAACTTTTCGCACTTACACTTTCTTCAAAAACAAAACTTTTTTTAAAACCCACAATCACAAAGAAAAGCAAACCTTTTGAAAACACAGTGAGCAAGTACCTAAGAGCCCGTGGATAACCACGGATAGAGAGGGTGCTAACACCTTCCCTTTCTATAATCTACCTCCCAAACCCGAGAAACATCTCGAAAAGGAATTTTTCTATGCTTTTGTCCTTTCCTCGTTGGATAAAATAAAAGACGGTGGCGACTCTTGCTTACCGCGACACTTTGCAAAAACAAACACAAACGCGGACCAGCATTAAAAACAGTCAGTTCTCATTCCCACCGATCACAAGTTGCAATAGCGTGAATCTAGAATTCTTATACCAAATGAGGAAAGACTGGACCAGTAAGACGATCAAAGTAGCTTTCCCAACCTTGAAACTTCACAGCAGGGAACAAGTCAAATCCATTCTCTCTGAGATTCTCAAATTCTACCATTAGCTCACTCAAAACTTCCATACGTTCTACCGGAATGAGTGTTATCCTTTCAGGTATACAGTATTGCTCAGAATGGGTAGAGGAAGAAGAAGCCATTGAAGTTTTATGAAAAGAGAATTTTTCGAAAAGGGTTTTTAAGAGAAATGTTCAAATAAAAACTTGAGTTGAAAGAGATAGTAAAGAATTAAAGGGTTTTTCAAAGAGTATTTATAGGCATTAATTTCAGAGAATAGGTTAAGAATTAAATTAGAAGTATTTAAGACAAATTAAAATAAAGATTAAAACGGATTTAAGAAAAAACGATTCTAATCATTACTTGCATTTAATGAATTGCTAAAAATGAGGGAAAACATGAGATTATGGCTAATCATCAACAGTTACCTAGAACGTCATCAGTAGCTTTTGCACGCTTGACCTTTCAGAAACACACCACGTGTTCATCTCCTGAAGGATGCATGTAACAGCTGTTTGTTCTAATGAATTTCTGAACTACACTTGCACATGAAGCGTTAGAATGATTCATATAGCTTCTGTTACAACTTCTCTTCTAACTTCTGAAGAGTTGTTGATCAGAGCATTCATTTCAGAAAGTTCTGAAGCCAGTCACAGAAAATAAATATTATTTTATTCAGGACATACTTCCATACAAATATTTTTCAGAATGAAATTAAATCTATCTTTTAAAAGGGGTTTAGTAAAAATGTCATCCCATTGATGGTCTGTTTTTACAAAAATCAAGTTTAAAATCCCCTTCTGAGTATAGTCCCTTATGAAATGATATTTAATTTCTATATGTTTGGCTTTAGAATGTAAGATTGGATTTTTAGAAAGACAAATAGCAGAAGTATTGTCACAGAAGATAGGAATCTTACTTTCATAAAGGTTGAAATCTTCTAGTTGACTTTTCATCCAAATCATCTGAGAGCTACATCCAGCAGCAAATATATATTCAGCTTCTGTGGTTGATAGAGAAATTGTTGCTTGCTTCTTGTTGTACCATGAGATAATATTGTCACCCAAAAACTGGCAGCTTCCAGAGGTGCTTTTCTTTCAATTCCATCTCCAGCAAAGTCAGCATCACAATAACCTGCTAGTTTGTAATCTTGTGATCTTCTGTAACACAAACCAAGATTAGCAGTACCTTTCAGATACCTAAGAATTCTCTTAACAGTTGTTAAATGAGATTCTCTAGGATCTGATTGGAATCTAGCATACAAGCACACGCTAAATAATATATCAGGTCTAGATGCAGTCAAATAGAGAAGGGATCCAATCATACCTCTGTAGAGCTTCTGATATACTTTCATACTTACCTCATTTTACCTAGAATGCAGGTTGGATGCATAGGTGTCTTGGCATCTTTGCTTTCTGACATTTGAAATTTCTTCAGAAGTTCTTTAGCATACTTCGTATGATGTATGAAAATACCTTCTTGAGTCTGGTTGATTTGAATTCCAAGAAAGAATTTCAATTCATCCATCATGCTCATTTCAAAGTATGCCTGCATTATCTTAGCAAATTCTTTTCCAAGGGATATATTAGAGGTTCCAAAAATTATATCATCAACGTATATTTGACAGATTAAAATATCATTTTTAAATGTTTTTCTGAAGAGAGTTGTGTCCACTTTCCCTCTGGTAAAATCTTTTTCTAATAGAAAATTACTCAGACGATCATACCAAGCTCTTGGAGCCTGTTTTAAACCGTACAAAGACTTTTTCAATTTAAAAACATGTTCTGGTTGTTTTGAATCATTAAATCCAGGAGGTTGATGGGCATATACTTCTTCTTCAATATAACCATTTAGAAATGCACTTTTAACATCCATTTGATATAATGTAATGTTATTTTATACAGCAAAAGAAATTAATAATCTTATAGATTCTAACCTGGAGACTGGGGCAAAGGTTTCATTATAATCAATTCCTTCTTGTTGACTATAACCCTGTGCAACCAGTCGTGCCTTGTTTCTGATTACTTCTCCTTGTTCATTCAATTTGTTTCTGAAGACCCATTTGGTTCCTATAACATTGAATCCTTTGGGTCTTGGAACTAGACTCCATACATCATTCTTTGAGAATTGATTTAGTTCTTCTTGCATTGCTAAGATCCAATCATTATCTTCCAGAGCTTCATCAATGGTAGTTGGCTCAATCAGAGAGACTAAACCGAACAGAGATTCTTCGTTGATTCTGAGAGATGATCTTGTTCTGATGGGATCTTCTTTTCTTCCAATGATTACGTCTTCTTTGTGAGCTGAAGATAATCTAGGAAACCTTTTCTGAGTGAGTTGGTCAGAGATTCTGAGATTGTTGAGAGCATCGTCAAGAGGATGATCTGCTACGTCTTCTTTTGCTTCTGAACTTTCAGAGTTTGAGTGATGATCTTCTGTACCTACAGAAAAATCAATTTGCTTTGGCTGTGGTTGGCCAAGCTTATCATCAAACCTGACTTTGATTGATTCTTCAACAATCAGAGTTTTTGTGTTGTATACTCTATAGCCTTTTGAGCGTTCAGAGTATCCAAGTAGGAAACACTTTTGTGCTTTGGAATCAAACTTATTCAGAGTTTCTTTGGTGTTTAGAATAAAACAAGTACATCCAAAAGGATGGAAATAAGAAATGTTGGGCTTTCTGTTTTTCCACAATTCATAGGGAGTCTTTTCAAGAATAAGTCTTATAGAGATTCTATTATGAATATAACACGCTGTATTCACAACTTCTGCCCAAAAGTGCTTAGCCATATTTTTTTCATTGATCATGGTTCTGGCCATCTCTTGTAATGTTCTATTCTTTCTTTCTACAACTCCATTTTACTGGGGAATTCTAGGACAAGAAAAGTTATGAACAATACCTTTTTCTTTAAAATATTTTTCAAAATAATGATTTTCAAATTCACCACCATGATCACTTCTAACTTTTGTGATTTTAAAATCTTTTTCATTTTGCACTTGAGTACAGAAGTCAATGAATACAGAATGTGACTCATCCTTGTGTTTTAAAAACTTTACCCATGTCCATCTGCTGAAATCATCAACGATGACCAATCCATACTTCTTGCCTCTGATGGATGCAGTTTTCACTGGTCCAAATAGGTCAATATGAAGTAACTCTAATGGCTTAGAGGAAGAGACAACATTTTTAGATTTAAAGGAAGGTTTTGAAAATTTTCCTTTTTGACATGCTTCGCACATAACATCTGAGTTGTACTTCAGAATGGGAAGTCCTCTGACTAAATTTAATTTATTAAGTTGAGAGATTTTTCTAAGACTGACATGTCCCAATCTTCTGTGCCATACCCATTGCTCATTGCTAACAGACAAAAGGCATTTTACGTTTTGAGATTTAAGATCTGATAAATCAATTTTGTAAATGTTGTTTTTTCTCTTACCAGAAAAGAGGATTGATCGATCCTTTTGATTTACAACTTTACAGGAGTTTTGATTGAAGATAATGTCATAGCCGTTGTCACTTAATTGACTTATAGACAATAAATTATGAGCTAATCCTTCTACTAATAAAACATTAGAGATAGAAGGAAAGTTACCGTTTCCTATGGTTCTAGAACCAATAATCGTCCCTTTCTGATTTCCTCCAAACTTCACATCTCCTCCAGCTTTAAGTTCCAGGCTTTGGAACATAGAACTTGTTCCCGTCATGTGGCGCGAGCATCCAGAGTCCAGGTACCATGCTTGGTGTTTCAATTGAGCTGTTAAGGACATCTGTAACAAATATTATTTTATCCTTAGGTACCCATATCATTTTGGGTCCTTTTGGGTTAACATAAGAGTTTCCAGAATGTGATGTATATTTTATATCATGTGAATGTCCAAACTTGAATTGCTTATTCAGAGGTTTCTAAGTGAAGGTCATTTTAGCAACATGTTTTGGAATGTATGTTTCCTTCCCTTTGGGAGGTTCATATCCAATTCCTCTTCTGTTTTTCCCACTAACTCCATAAATCATTGAAGCCATTTTGCTTCTGTCTGTGCTTTTAGCAAGAAAAGTTTGAAAGCTATAGTCATATTCTTTCAGAATATCTTTTGAACTAGATACTGACTCTGAACTAAAATTCTTTTAAACAATTTGAATTTCTTTTTTAAGTTTAAGATTGTTTTCTAAAAGTTCAGATTTTTCTGTTTCAAGTTTCTTAAAATCAGATGCAAGACTCTTATTGAGTTTCTTGTATTTGATTTTGAGCTTACTGTAGTTTTCCAGAAGTTCTGATAAACTATCAGCAAGTTCTTCTCTAGAAAATTCAGAAAATACCTCTCTTTGTTCTGACTCACAGTCTGAGTCATCTTGTGTGTTAGCCATTAAAGCTAGGTTGGCATTTTCATCTTCAGAACTAGATTCATCTTCAGAAGAATCTGAGTCATCCCAGGTTGCCATCATTCCTTTCTTCTTTTCAAATCTCTTCTTTGGTCTTTCTTTTTGAAGCTTTGGACATTCACTTTTGAAGTGACCAGGTTCTTTGCATTCATAACAGATGATCTCTCTTCTGTTTGACTTTTTATGTCCAGAAGATTCTGGTTTATCTTCTGACTTCTTGAAGTTCCTGAACTTCTTTTGTCTGTGCTTCCACAGATGATTGATCCTTTTGGAGATCAAAGATAGTTCGTCTTCTTCTGAAGCTGATTCTTCAGAGTTTTCTTCTTCAGCCTGAAAAGCGTTAGTATCAAATTTCTTAATTGATTTAAGGGCTAGAGACTTACCTTTCTTCTGAGGCTCATGTTCATCCAGTTCAATCTCATGACTTCTGAGAGCGCTGATGAGTTCCTCTAAAGACACATTGTTCATATCTTTTGACACCTTGAATGCAGTGACCATTGGTGCCCATCTTCTGGGTAAGCTTCTGATGATCTTTTTCACGTGATCTGCTTTGGTATACCCTTTGTTCAAAACTCTCAGACCAGCGATCAGAGTCTGAAACCTAGAGAACATTGCTTCTATAGACTCACTTTCCTCAACTTTGAAGGCTTCATACTTTTGAACTAAAGCCAGAGCTTTAGACTCCTTAACTTGGGCGTTTCCTTCATGAGTCATTTTGAGAGACTCAAACATATCATGCGCTGTATCTCTATTAGTGATTTTTTCATATTCTACTTTAGAGATAGCATTTAAAAAAATATTTCTAGCTCTGTGATGATTTTTAAAATCAGCTTTTTGTTGTCTATCCATATTTTTTCTATCCACTTTGTTTCCTTCTGAATCTGTAGGATGTTTGTAACCATCCAAGACTATATCCCAAAGATCACTATCATGACCTAGAAAGAAACTTTCTAGCCTATCTTTCCAGTACTCAAAATCTTCTCCATCAAACACTGGAGGTTTGTTATAACTATTATTGTTTTGTTCAGCGGCCATTGTGTTTTCTTCTGGATCTTTTTCTGACACGGTTAAGTGTTGAGCTCAGATTCAAGCTCTGATACCAATTGAAGGGGTAAGAAAACACTTAGAAGGAGGGGTTGAATAAGTGACTCTTTTCGTTCTTTCAATACAAAGCACAAACAGTAATGGAATAACACAGTTATTTTTATCCTGGTTCGTTTGAACTCAAACTACTCCAGTCCACCCGCCAAGGTGATTTCGCCTTTCTCAACAAGGACTTAATCCACTATAATCAACTGATTACAATCGCACAACAACTGTTGTGACTAACAATGCACAAGTAAACTTACAAGTGACTAACACCACTAAGACTTAAATCTAGTCCTAGTCTGCTTGAGAAATATGACCAAACTTGGTCTCTCAAGGAACAAATACAGAAGTATAATCTTTACAGATAATTGAAATAGAGTTTGCTTCTAATCAAGCTATATCACAACTGTGATTTTTCTTAGAATGTAATACACAATAATGTAAGAACTATGAGTTTGTAAGCTTTTGAATATTTCACGTAGTTTCTTGTTTGAACAAATCTTGTTGGCTTGCAATAAATGTCCTTCTACTTATATTAGGAAAAAATAAGACCGTTGCTGCCTTCAGAGGAAATGGAGAGCATTAAATGCTTTGCGTGTATCCTTGCAAAATTCCATTCTCTAAGAAACTAGTTGTAGGCACTTGAGTGTTTTCAGCCGTCTTTGCATTAATTAGCAAACGTCAGAATGTAAGAACGTGTTTCCTTTGCTTTTACAAGACACGTTAATTAATACGTTGTTTCAGTATTTGCTTTAACTCAGAACATGCTTTATTCAACTTCTAGTCAGAGCGTTGCTTGCTAAGATCTTTGAACAACGCTTGCTTTCAAGTTATCTTCAGAATCAAGAAGCCTGCTAGAAGTTAGACGATACATTTAACAAATGAGTGTTCTTACCAGAGTCAAGAGATGCGTTTGAATAAAAGGTTCTTATGTCAAAGAACTTCTTCATAATCTTTTCTCAGCACTTTGGAATGTTTCTTGTCAGAACATTAACTAAGACATTAAAAAACACATTCATTAGAGCATAAATTATCTTAAATATAATTTAGTTATCATCAAAACACTTGGGATAGGTCAGAACTTAAGCTTGTTCTTCCAATCTCTTGAATTAAGAACTTTTTGAGGATCACCCCACATTAAAAAAGTTGTATAATTAATCAATCCCTACAACTTTCATGTTGAAAGTTTTTCTTGAATCAACTTGTATCTTGAGGAAACTTGCTTGTGAAGTTAGGGTTTTTTAGGTACAAAATACTTGAATTTTTTCTAAGTGTTTGAAAATTTTAAATTTTTACTTTTGTTGACTTTATTTCTTCTTGATGACAAAGTTTTATAGTTTTAAATTTTTTGATGATTCATGATTTTTGAATTCCAATATTGACCAAAAAGTCAAAGTTTGGATTTTATGTGACTGTTGACTTTTCATCAATTGATTTAATTTCTTAACTATCAATCACTTGCATCTTTGTAAATTTATTAAGCCATGTAATTAGGTCAAGATGTTGTATTTGAGCCCTTGAGATCATGGTTTAAGTCATTAGGTCATGCACTAGGTCAAAAGTCAATGATCAGTCATCTTTAGTCAAAACCTTAATTTTGGCAATTTTTGACCTTTGATGATTTGAGGGCTTTCCTTGAGGAATCATGATCAACCCTTTATCAAATTATGAATATCACCTCAAAATGTTTATGTTGACAAAAAATCTTGAAGTTTGACTGTATGTTGACCATAGTTGACTTTTTGTCCAATATAGTTGATTTTCAATCATATGAGCAATTGATTGAGCAAACTTGTGATGCAAGGGTTGAAACTTGACATAAGCATTATTGAGGACCTATAATGAACCATAAAAGTAATTTGAGACCTTTTCAAACCAATCTTCTTTGAGAAGCAAAAACCCTAGTTGAAGACCCTTGTTTAGCAAGTGGTTTTGACCAATCAACTCTTGAGTAGTTTTGAGCAAATGGCAACCTCATGAGAATGTCTTAAAGAAAATTTTCGGGAAAATTTTGGGGTACAACAGCTACCCCTGTTAAATCTTCTTAAATCTGAAGAGTTAGATTGACATGTCCGCCATTCGTGACTTGAAGGTAGAAGATGATTGAACACTTAAGTGCCCAGAAATTTGCACTCGCCCGCACACAAAGTAACACTGTTGGTTAATTATACCAGAAATGAGCTTAAAGATGCCATTTGGAGAGGTGATGGAGACTTGTCATAGATGGGCTTATAGATTCCATCAAAATTAAACCATTTATAGAATTTAGAATAATTCTACGCTCGACTTCAACTGGAAGAAGTATCAGAATAAATCTATATTTGATTTAATCTGAGCCAGAAGATGTCTATGCCTGTTTTTAACTGGGAGTAGTATCAGAATAAATATGTGGTCGATTTAATCTTATCCATAAAAGGTCTTTTTGTTTTTAACTAGAAGAAGCATCAAAAATAAATCTATGGTTGATTTAATCTGAGCTAGAAAAATGTCTACTGGGAGAAGTATCAGAATAAATTTACACTTGATTTAATCTGATCCAGAAGATGTCTGCATCCGCCTTTAATTGGGAGAAGTATCAGAATAAATCTATGGTCGATTTAATCTGAGCCAGAAAAAGTCTGCTGGAAGAAGTATCAGAATAAATTTATGGTCGATTTAATCTGAGCTAGAAGATGTTTGCGTCCGTCTTTAACTGGGAGAAGTATCAGAATAAATCTATGATCGATTTAATCAGAGCCAGAAAAGTTCTACTGGAAGAAGTATCAGAATAAATCTATGGTGGATTTAATTTGAGCCAGAAGATATTTGCGTTCGTCTTTAATTGGGAGAAGTATCAGAATAAATCTATGGTCGATTTAATCTGAGCCAGAAAATGTCTATTGGAAGAAGTATCAGAATAAATGTATGCTTGATTTAATCTGAGCCAGAAGAGGTCTTTTTGTCTTTAACAGAAGAAGTATCAGAATAAATCTATGGTCGATTTATTTTGAGCCAGAAAATGTCTACTAGAATAAGTATAATAATAAATCTATGGTCGATTTAATCTGAGCTAGAAGATGTCCGCGTCCGTCTTTAACCATGAGAAGTATCAGAATAAATCTATGACCAATTTAGTCTGAGCCAAAAAATGTCTACTGGAAGAAGTATCAGAATAAATCTACGCTTGATTTAGTGTGAGCCAGAAGAGGTATTTTTTTAACTGGAAGAAGTATCAGAATAAATATATGGTTGATTTAATTTGAGCTAAAAAATGTCTACTAGAAGAAGTATCAGAATAAATCTATGCTTGATTTAATCTGAGCCAGAAGATGTCTGCGTCTGTATTTAACTTGGAGAAGTATCAGAATAAATCTATGCTTGATTTAATCTGAGCCAGAAAATGTCTACCGGAAGAAGTATCAGAATAAATCTATGCTTGATTTAATATGAGCCAGAAGATGTTTGCATCCGTCTTTAACTGGGAGAAGTGTCAGAATAAATTTGTGGTCGATTTAATCTGAGCCAGAAAAAGTCTACTGGAAGAAGTATTAGAATAAATCTATGGTCGATTTAATCTGAGCCAGAAGATTTATTTTTTGTGAGAATGACCCTCTAAGGAAATTGATGAAATAGCCCTTTGTCAGATGTCGCCTTGAAGAATACTGTCTGGTCATATAAGTAGTTAATGATGTTTTTCTGTTGATTGATCTTTCCTGAAAAGGTAAAGAATTAGTTGTATGTAATGCATATGTATGAAATGCATTGTGTAATGATGTTCTCAAAATAAATGAGACTGTGCTATATGTGTTTCGTATGCATATGCTATGCTGTTTGTAAATGATGTATGAATGTGAAATGTTGTTGGAAGTGTATCAACAGTTCCGTATGATATCTTGCTGGGGAAAATGAATCCCTGACTGGTGTTGGGGATGAAGAACATATGTAATATTCAACCTTGTCTAGAATGCTTCCACTGGGGATTCCTTCTTACTGTTTGAGGAAATTTTGCTAGGGAATGTTGACTTCTGTTTAGGGAGAAAATTTTAGAAACATTATTCTTTCATCGCTCTACTGGGAGCTTTAATTCTTATATAACCTGACTGGGGATAAAAGAGATGGATAACCTTCTGACTTGTCTGGGGAGTTTAAATCCTTACATGCTCTGACTGGGGATAAAAGAAATGGATGACCTTCCGACTTGTCTGGGGGGTTTAATTCATATATACCTTGACTGGGGATAAATGAGATGGATAAACTTTTCAACTCGTCTAGGGAGGATAAAGTTGACTGACATCTAGCCCGATTCCAAGTTTCGTAGCAACTCTCTGGGGATAGTGGCGACTTCACTGGTGAGAGGAATTTTGCCAGTGATTTATAGCCATTTGAGGAATAGACTCAAGCTGGGGAGACTGAATTTTGTTGGGGAAATAAACTCTGTTGGGGAAATAAACCCTGTTGACGGAGAATTACTCTGCTGAGGAGACAAGCTCTGTTGGAGAGAATAAATTCGCAGGGTGTTTTACAGTTTTGGAGGAATAAACTCAACTGGGGAAGAAAACTTCCATGAACTGTACTGATTGGAACTCCGTAAGTTGGTGATATTGTCGGGGAGATTGTGGGGAATGTATCTTCATTGAAGATGAATTTGTGAAGATTACTCTGTGGGGACAATCTCATGGAAGTGGCTTTGTGGGGATTTGTAGACGGCTTGAACGTCATCCCAACTCCTAGAGTATTGAGTAAATGCTTATTCCTACTCTTATGCATATATTTGTTAACAATTAATCGTTTTCATATGCATATGTTCATTCAATTTTAGTCATTCGACGTTTTTGCAAACAAAACAGAAAAAACAAAAAGTTTGAATTTTAGGATGTATTTGTACTGATAGTTTTCCCATAAACAGGAGATTTTATACAAAGAGACATAAATCCTAGTAGGAGGAAATTGTCGTGAAGTCAAAAGAGTATAAAGTGAAAACAAAACACATAGCTATGTGGAAATGATCTCGTTGGGTTCCAACTCAGCTATTGCCACTAGGTTTTTGAACATTTCATCCCTTTCTATCGGAAGAAGTTGATTGAACTGATATGTGACATTTAAACCTTTGACTTTGGTAATAAAGCTTGCAGTAAGTGATCCAATAGACATAGTCGTACGCTTTAATCCTTAACTTTTTCCTGGACCGCCCTTTCGGGTTTTCAGTCCACCAGGATACCCTTTATTGCCCAAACTGCCCTTTCAGGTTTTCGATTTGCCGGGTGTACAATCCTTTTTTATATATATCCCTAATTTTTGCCCGAACCCTTTTGGTTCGCTGGGATGCCTTTATTTTTGCCTAGGCCAGTCAACCTAGCGGGTCATTTTCATACGTAGTATTTTTTGACTATGTTCGCATTCACAGGGTGCGAGAAATCTTCACCGTCCATGGTGGTCAATATCATAGCACCGCCCGAAAATACTTTCTTGACAACAAATGGCCCTTCGTAGGCGGGAGTCTATTTTCCCCTCGGATCACCTTTTGGTAGAATGATGTGCTTTATTACCAAGTCATCAGCCTGATATACCCGATGCTTGATTTTCTTATTGAATGCTTTGATCATACATTTTTGATACATCTGACCGTGACAGACAACCATAATTCTTTTTTCGTCAATCAGATTTAACAGGTCTAGCCTGGTCTTAATCCCCTCGTCTTCATCTAAGTCTGCATCTTTCATAATCTTCAGAGAAGGAATCTGAACTTCGACAGGAAGGATAACTTCCATGCCATAGAACAGAGAGAATGGGGTTGCCCCAGTTGATGTTCATGCTGAAGTGTGATAGCCATGAAGAGCAAATGGTAACATCTCATTCCAGTATTTGTAAGTAAAAACCATCTTCTGCATGATCTTCTTAATATTCTTGTTGGCGGATTCCACTGCACCATTCATCTTTGGTCGACACGGAGAACAGTTATGGTGCTTGATCTTGAACTGTATGCAGAGTTCAGTGATCATAGTGTTGTTGAGGTTGGTACCATTGTTTGTGATGATTCTCTCTGGGATGCCATACCGGCATATGAGATCATGTTTTATAAACCAGGCGACCATATTCTTGGTAACAGAGGCGAATGATTCAACCCATCTTGTGAAGTAGTCAATGGCGACGAGAATGAAGCGATGTCCGTTAGAAGTAGTATGCTTGATTTCTCTGTTCATATTAATGCCCCACAATGCAAATGACCATGGAGCATTCAAAAAATTCACCAGAACCAGAGGCACATGAACTTTATCAGCATAGATCTGACACTTATGACAAGTTCTCGAGTGGTGGTGACAGTCGGTTTCCTTAGTCAACCAATAGTAACCTGCTCTCAAGATCTTCTTAGCCATAGTATGCCCGCTGGAGTGAGTACCAAATATTCCTTCGTGCATATCCTCCATAATTTTCTCTGCTTCCTTCTTATCCATACAACAAAGTAGGGTTGAATCATGATTACGCTTATACAAAATTCCATTTCTCAAGAAGAACTTAGCCGAGAACCTCCGTAGGAATTTCTTGTCATTGATCGATGCCTCTTCAGGATATTCTTGAGATTCAAGATACCTTTTCACTTCATGAGACCAATGATTTTATTCTAATCCATCAGTGTCAATTTCATAGCTATGTGCTGGTTCATCGAATCTTTCAATGGTAATCCTAGGAGCCTCACTATCCCATCTGACCTTGAACATGGATGACATAGTAGCTAATGCATCTGCCAACTGATTCTCTTCTCTTGGGATATGCTCAAAAGTAATCTCTTCGAAGTACGATATCAAAGTTAGCATATGCTCTCGATAAGGGATAAGATTCTGATGCTTTGTATCCCATTCTCCCTTGACTTGACTGATTACTAAGGCTGAATCCCCATATACGCTCAGGAATTTGATTCTCAGGTCAATAGAAGCTTTAATACCCATGATACATGCTTTATATTCAGTCATACTATTGGTGCAGTCAAAGCAAAGTCTGGCAGTGAACGGCATATGACAACCTTGAGGAGAAATAATTACAGCACCAATCTCGTTTCTAAGTGCGTTAGAAGCTCCACCAAAAACCATAGTCTATCGGGATCCTAGCTCAGGTCCTTCATACGGTCAAGGTTCTTCATAATCTGTAATTAACATGATGTTCTCATTCAGGAATTCAAAATTCACAGATTGGTAGTCGTCTATTTCTTAATGTGCCAAATGATCTGCCAGTACACTTCCTTTGATTGCTTTTTGAGTGGTGTACTGAATGTCGTATTCCGCCAGGATCATTTGCCATCGGGCTATTCTTCCGGAGAGAGTTGGCTTCTCAAATATGTACTTGATGGGATCCATTTTAGAGATTAATAGTGTAGTATGAGTCAACATATACTGTCTTAGTCGGCGAGCAGCCCATGCCAAAGCGCAATAAGTTTTCTCGAGCAGTGAATATCTAGTTTCACAGTCGGTAAACGTTTTGCTAAGGTAGTATGTTGCATGCTCTTTTCGACAAGACTCGTCATGTTGCCCCAGTACACACCCTATTGAATTCTCTAGCACTGTTAGGTACATGATTAAAGGTCTTCCTTAAACTGGTGGCATCAGAATCAGAGGTTCTTGTAAGTACTCCTTGATTTTTTCAAAGGCTATTTGACAGTCCTCATTCCACTTTACTACTTAATGTTTCTTCAGCAGCTTGAAGATTGGCTCACAGGTAGCAGTCAAATGAGAAATGAATCGCGCAATATAGTTAGTCGTCCTAAGAAACCCCTGACCTCCTTCTCTGTATGGGAATCCGACATTTCTTGAATGGATTTAACTTTTGCGGTATCAACTTCAATACCTTTACCATTGATGGTGAAACCCAGGAGCTTACCGGATCTCACCCCAAAGGTGCACTTGTTCGGGTTTAACCTTAGTTTATACTTCTTCAACCTTTCAAATAACTTGTGTAGATGATCAAGATGTTCTTTTTCAGTCTGTGACCTTGCTATCATGTTGTCGACCTAAACTTCTATTTCATGATGAATCATGTCGTGAAACAAGGCTACCATGGCATACTGATAAGTTACACCTACGTTCTTCAACACAAAAGGCATGACTTTATAGTAGAAAGTCCCCCACTATGTGATGAAGGTTGTTTTCTCCATGTCTTCAGGTGCCATCTTGATCTGTTTATAACCTGATAAACCATCCATGAAAGAGAATACCTTATTGTAATACGGTGGGAGAACTGACTTGGTTGTTTTTGCGTTTTATCACAATTATTACGGATAGCAAGAGTCGCCACTGACTTTTCTTTTATCTAATAAAGGAAAGGGTGAAAAGAACAGGAAAGACCTTTGAGATTATTTTCTTGAGTTCAGGGGGTAGATTATGAAAAGGGAAGGTGTTAGAACCCTTTTCATCCATAGTTATCTATGGGCTCTTAGTTGCTTTCTAGATCATTGCTTTTGTTCGAAAGTGTGCTTTAGGATGGGTTGTGAAAGGATTTTGAAAAAGTGACTTTGTTTAGGCAAACCTTGTAATGATTCTCGTCTCTATAAGAATGTATACAAAGTGTTGGACTTTTGAAAATATTTCATGGAAAGTGTTGGTGCATTTGAAAAGGTGTTTGTGTTTGAAGATGAGCAAACAACTAAGAACGTTTCTACCTACTCAAAAGTCTTTGTTCTTTAACTCCATCTTTAGATGTTGCTATCTTACCATTGATTGGTAAGAAGCCTTATCTTTGGATGTAAAGGTACGGACGTGGGTCATCGTATAGTCATGATAGCAATGTTGTGATATATCTTAGAATTTCTCTTGAGGGACTAAGATCATTTATAAGGCAACATTCGAAGCGTCATTGAGGGACTATGATCTTGTATTTTTTATAGTTTTTGCTAAGACGCCTCATATACATGTCATGACCATTTTCTCAAGGCAACAAATGGAGTTAACCCTAGAGGTGTAAAGTGTGAAAGTGTTTGTATTTCATGCTTGGTTTATCTTCAATTAGGGCTTTCTAAGTATTTATGTTATCTTTCCATACAAACCCTAGTGTGATGCGGTGGGAGAACTGACTTGAGGTTTTGCGTTTGTGTTCTCAAATGTTGCGGTTTATCAAGAGTCACCGCCGACTTTTATTTTATCCAAAAGGAAAGGTAAAAAAGCACAGGAAAGACCTTTAAGATTTTTTTTGGGTTCGGGGGGTAGATTATGAAAAGGGAAGGTGCTAGCACCCTTTTCATCCATGGTTTTCCATGGGCTCTTAGTTACTTATTTTAGATCGCTTGCTTTGCTTTTTTCAATTGTTTGAAATGGTGCTTTGTATGGTTTTGAAAGTATTTTGAAAATAGGCCTTTGTTTAGGCAATCTTTGTAATGATTCTTGTTTGTAAGAATGTATACAAAGATGTTTGTCTTTTGAAAAATGTTTCAATGTTTTGAAAGTTGTTTTGGAAATGTTTTGAAATGTGTGTGTGTATTTGAAAATAGCAAGGATAGTTTTGCAAATTGATCAAGTAACTAGAAGCTTATCTACCTACTCAAAAAGTCTTTCTTGTACATTTTTATTCCTTTGACATTGTTGACCTACTATTGTTTTAGTAGACAACCCTATCTTTGGATGTTAAACGGAACGGGCGTGGGTCATCGTATGACCATGATAGCAATGGTGCCAAGTATCTTTAGCATTTTGAGGGACTAAGATCATTTGTTTTTAGGCAACCTTTTGATAGCGTCATCGAGGGACTATGATCTTTTGCTTTTGTTTTGTTTTGCCAAGATACCTAGCATGCATACCATGGCCATTTTGTTTAGGCAACCAAGTGGGTGAAACCCTAGAGGTGCTTGTGTGCAAAGTGTTGTCATTTTTATGCATTTTGTTTGTCTTGAATTAGGTCATTCTATTTGTTTGATTTTTGTCTTATCATACAAACCCTAATTTACTAAACTTGTATATTATGCGATAAATTACGTAAAGTAAATCTAAACTATTACAACAATATTATGGGAGGGGGGATACAAGTTTTTAATGGGGGGATATTTGCACAAAATAAAACCCTAATTTACTATTACAACCCAATTGAATTTATTGTACAATAAATAAATAAACAATTATTTAAATATGCAATAAAAATGTAAATATGCAAAAATGTTTTGTAATTGTTTTATGTATGTAAAAAATAAATTATTTAAGTTCTAAAAATAAGAAATTTTTTTTATTATTTTTGAAAGGGGAAACCCTAATTTTGTTTTAAAAGAAAATATGTTTTATATTATTCATTTTATCCATTTTTGTTCAAGAAAAATAATAATAATATTATGTACAATTATTTTAAAAAAATTAAATATGTATGAAAAATAAATATTTAATGTATGAAATAATCAAAATAAAAATGTATTGTATTTTTATTATTTACAAATTATTTTAAGAAAATGATTTCTACTTATTAAAATAAAATTATTTTATATGCAAAAAATAAGATAAAAAATAAAACAAAAATGCAAAAAATTAGGAAAATATTTTTGGGGACTTTTTAATGTTCAGAAAAAAAATAAAGTCAGAAATATAAAATATGCAAGAAAATACAAAAAATATAAAAATATGAAAAGGGGGGTGCTGAAGTAAAATGTGAGGTTTGGAAAGTGAAAGGCCCAAAGCGCCAGGCCCAAAACACCAACTTCATCCCTGTCATTGCTTCGCGCGCGCACCCTGTGTTCAAACCTGCAACTCTCTATTCTTTGCACAAAAACAAAATCTTGCAACATGAAACTTGTAGCATTTTTGATCACGATTCCAATGATATAAAAAACATTACCTAACTCTAAAAAACCAAGGAGAATTTTAATGGCCCTAATTTCTGACCTAGTTTTTTCAGCATGTTCAACAACCAAATACTCTTAGCTCATTTAATATAAATGGAAACTATGCATATGTACAACTTAAGCAAGTTAAAGACTACATTTTTGCTTCACAAATCTAAGCTTA
The DNA here is from genome assembly GCA_948472305.1 of Vicia faba. Taxonomy (NCBI): domain Eukaryota; kingdom Viridiplantae; phylum Streptophyta; class Magnoliopsida; order Fabales; family Fabaceae; genus Vicia; species Vicia faba. The sequence goes on from OX451736.1 coordinate 178,597,544, forward strand.
AGGATGCCTAAATAAGGAGATAGAACTTTGAAAAATACCTTGTTCAGTTGAGTTTGGATATGGCAATGTGGGAACTTCGAGTGAGGCCTGAAGATCTTGTGAGCTTCCTTGAAGTTCCCTCAACCTTTTCCAATGCTTGGCTGGTCTTGTAGATGGTTAAAACTTCTTGCACGAGTCAACCTGCAACCTTGCAAAATGAAAATGGTGAAGTGTAAAACTGAGCTCACAGTTGCAAGACAAGGGCCTGGACAATTTAGGTGTGATGTAGGGAAGATGTTTCAAGGGTTGAAAGGCAAAACGCACGAGCCAATTTTGAAATTGCTTGAGTTCTGTAGATGATGCCCTGTTTGGGCAGGAACTTGGGTCTTTTGTGTTTGAGAGTGTTTTCAATATTGTGAATTCGTGTCTTAGGCTTGTTACAAAGTTTTGAGGTTGTTTGAAATGATACAAAGTCTTGCCTTTAACAGATACATAAGTTCCCTTGACTTTTCCAAGTTTGCTTGCTTTTGAAGAAAGTTAGAAGTGACAATGCAAAAGCTTGTACTTGCTAGATTATGGAATGCATAGAGTTGGTAAAAGTTTCCTAATGTTTGTGGATCTTGTTTGCAACAAAAGATCAGGTCCATGGCTCAAGAAATGTAAAGTTGGAAAAAGCAAGCTTTATCAAAGTAGTATTGTGAACTTTATGCCATTTTTGGATTAATTCATTGTGCAATGCTTCAAAAGTTCAAAATAAAGCCATTGTCCACTGAATTAGCATTCAATTATGGAGTGTAGAAAGGATTAGGACCTGTAATTCCAAGTACAAGCATGCTAGGGCAGATTTGCAACTTGAACCATTGTGAAAATGCCTTGAACAAAAGTGATAAATTGCCATTTTCCTTTCTTCGATTCTCCCTAACCATAAATGATCTTGTAGAATTCTTGGAAATTTTGTAAAGCTTGTAACATTCTCTACAATCCATCTTTGAAATGAATTTTGAGATACCTCTTGGAACTTGGTGAAAAGTTTCCATGAAGTTAGGTCAAAATCCTGCCTAAATTAGGGCAAAATTTCACTAAGTTAAAAAGTTTATGGACCCTTATTCACAAAATCATAACTTGAGATCCATGCATCTTTTGGGAAAACTTTATGAATCAAAATTGTATATTTCATGGAGGACTACAACTTTCATGTTGGAAGTTTTCTTTGAATCCAATTGCATCATGGTGAAACAATTGTGGAAAGTTGGGAAAAAATAAGAAAATTTCCATACTTAGAAATTTTCTAAGTTATGAAAATTTTTCAAATTAAACCCTAATTTGAAATTTTATGTTTCTTGGCCAACAAGTCTCACATTTTGACATATCTTGATGAATTATGACCCTTGGAAATTGATTTTAACCAAAAAGTCAAAGTTTGACTTTTCAGTGTACAGTTGATTTTGATCAGTTGACTGCAAAATTCATCTGTCAATCCTATGCATTTGAGATCTTTTGAACTATGTGATTAGGTCAAGATGTTTTTATTGAGTCCTTGAAATCATGATTGAACCCAATTGGTCATTGGCTAGGTTAAAAATCAGAAATTTCCCTTTCTCAGTCAAAACCCTAATTTTGACCATTTTGCCCTTTTGATGATCCGATCAAATTTCTTGAGGAGTTGTGATCCAAACTTGATCAAATGGTACATAGGAGCCTATAATGTTTATTTGGATAAAAAATTATGAAGTTTGACTGTAAATTGGCCATGGCTGACTTTTTCCCCAATACTGTTGATTTTTAGGTCAACTGTCCAATTGACTGGGCAAAAATGTGATTCAAGGCTTGAAACTTGGTATGAGGAATCTTAGAGGTCCAAGATGGTGTATGAAAGTCACTTGAAGCATTGATGGTCCAAAAATACTTGTGCAAACTCAAACCCTAATTTCAGGCTAGCAGTGCAAGATGAGGTCTTGAGCTGAGCAAACCCTAATCCTGTCTGGAGTCCAAGCAGTCTTGTGAGGAAAATATTGATAATATGAGAGGTAAAATTTTGGGGTACAACTTCTAGTTACTAGCATTTATATGAAAGTGATAAATTGCGGAAAGTAAATATCCTACGCTATTACAATCATTTGGGGAATGGGATATACAAATTTACGAATGGGGGTTACAAGAAATTAAAGTCCTAGTTATATATTACAACTATATTGAAATAATATACAAGTATTGAAATGTATAATAGATTTGTTTTGTTTTTGTTAAGAGAAGAAATAAATTTTCTTAAGGAAATGTTTTTAGTCTTTTTGTTTTAAAAGAAATAAAGCAAAGTATATGAATATAAAGCATTTTTGGTGTTTTTGATTAATGAAAATAAAAGTGATGATAAAAATAATAAGAGAATAAGAGTTAGAGTCAGCGTGTTACCAAAAGAATAAAAATAAGAGAGAGCAAAAGTTCTGACTCAGGCGCGCTGCAAATCAGAAAGAAAATGTTAGCAGAAAAGGGGAAAGCCAGAAGTTCCGGGGTTGCTGGGAACAAAAGAAAGCCTATAAATTATGATTGTTGAGAGAGCATAGAAGTTCGGATGAAGCTGGAAACCTAGAAGTTCTAGTGTTACTGGAAGGCTATAAGTTCTGATAATGGGTAAGTGAGGTGTCAATGCTGTTGGATGAGAATATCTAGAAGTTCTGGTCCAGGAGTATTATTTTGACAAACAAATGGAGAGGTTTATCTAGAAGTTCTGCTCCAGGAATATTGTTTGACAAATAATGGGGTAAAAATTTCAAGAAATAAACATAAAAAGATGCTTCTGGGGCTAGAACCCAGGATCCTTAACACTAATGCCTTATGCGCGTGCTCTCTACCACTGGGGTGGCTATACATCCAGTATTAGAAAAAAAAACATAAACATATATTACAAAGTAAGTTCTGATGATGAACTTCATCTTCTTCTTCGTTCCAGCCAGGGTATCTGCAACATAGTCATTTCTCAACAAAAATGGAAAATGCAAACATAGAAGTTATGGAAAATTTCATCATGGTTTCAGAAATATAAATTATCGAAACTGTAAACCAGAAGCAAGCATGAATTTTTCTAATCCTAATTCTGAACCCTAATTTCCTCAAGAAGTTCTGATATGAATTCCTCTCTACTTAGGCCATATAAATGAAATCTATAAATATGTACAGATTCAGAGCCATGATATCTACATCGTGTCTTTGAAATTGCAAGCCTAACAGTGCCCAAGTAATGAGATGAAAATCAGAAGAAACTTACCTTGCAGCTGGAAATTGTTCTTTGAGTTAGAGCCTGGTTCAGACTGCTGTGATGTTCTCGTTAGCTTCCTCAAGTTCCCATAAAGCTAAAGCAACCCTTAAGTTGAGTTATGGTTGGTTGGAATGCTCTAGAGCAGTCAAGATGCAAAGTTCTGATTTTTGAAATGGATAATGGTGAAGAATGTATTACAGTTTGAAAACAGAAGTTGGGAAGGCTTCTACGTGTATACTAGAAACTGTATGGATGATTTGGCCAAGAAACGCACAAGGAAAATTAGATTTTGGAGGCAAAAATTAGAAACTAACAAGTTTTATGTTTGCGTTGTAGTTTCAGGTTCTTGGGAATTTTCAGCAAGGTTTCAGGGCTTTTTTTCAATCCTCCTTCAGTTTGCAAATGAAGTTTAATTTATAGGCAAAGGATTTAGAAGCTTGGATAAGTCATGCGTACAACCATCATGTGTTATGGATCGTTGACTTGTTTATGAAGCAAATTTAGACAAGCATGGTTTCCAGGCAAGGTAGGGTGGTTAGCAGCTTTAAACACACCTAATCTGAGTTTGTAGGCGTGATTTGTGGGGAAGTACAATCATAAACAAAGTAAAGTATGGGCTCAAAATAAACTTTGTACAAAAGTTTATTTTTCACGGACAACAATGGTACTTTTATGCCACACGTGGGAAGATCTTTTGGATAAAGGCTTAAACACTGGGATAAAGACTCAAAAGTTGGTGTGAGCATTAAATTATGATGAGATTTAACAAGCAAGAAGGCCTGCAACATGAGATTATGTAGCATAGCTTGAAACTGGATCAGAAGTTCAGCATAAACGTAACTTAGATTAAGAACAAATGTCCAACTTCTGATCTTTGATTCTCTCTGCTCCAGTATGATCTGAAGGAGTTCTCAGACTTTTCAGAAAGCTTGTAACATGCTTTATAAGCCCTCTTTGAATCATTTTTGCAAAATCTGATTTTACTTACGTGAAAACTGGCCCAGAAGTTCTAATCAAATTCTGATTTGGAAATGCTCAGATTTTACTAAGTGTTTTAGTTTCATGGACGTGTCTTCAAGGATTTATAACTTGAAATCCCAGAATTTCTAGGAGGAGTTCTATCCTATAATGTTTTAGATCTCATTGAGATCTACAACTTCTATGCCAAAAGTTCTTCCTGAATCATCTTGCATCATGATGAATGTCTGTCCACAAGTTATGAACTTATCATATTTTCTTAACACTTAGAAAAATTTCTAAGTGTTTAGAACTTTGACTTTTCCAAAGTAATTTTTACTTTTGATTTTCTTGATGAACCAACTTCATATTCTACCATGTCTTGATGAAATGTGATTCTTGAAACTTGATTTTTGATTAAAAAGTCAAAGTTTGACTTTTCAATGTGCATTTTGACCATTTTACCCTTGTGCCAATTCCAAACCTAAATTGATGTATCAGTGCTGCAAACATGAGTCATGGAAGATCTTGTGAGAACATTCTTGAGAAATGAGAGGGAAAATTTTAGGGTACAACAGCTGCCCCTGTTCAATCTTCTTAAATCTGAAGAGTTAGATTAGCGAGCCCGCCATTCGTGACTTGAAGGTGGAAGATGATTGAACACTAAAGTGCCCAAAAATTTTCACTCGATGATTTGTTAGTGGACTGTGTAGGGAATGGGCTTAATTATTCCATTTGGGGAGATGATGGAGAGTTGTCGGAGATGGGCTTATAGATGCCACCCAGAGTGACTAGGGAAGGTATCGGGATAAATCTTTTGGTTGATTTATACTGAAATGGTAGATGTCTTTTGCTTGTTTTTAACTGGAAGAGATAAATCTAACCAAAAGAGGTATTCATTTGAGGATTGAATTTTCCTGCAAGGAAAAAAGGATTAGTTGCATGCAGATGTATGCACGACGTAATGATGTTCTCAAAATAAATGAGATTATGTTGTATGCATTTGTCATGTATGTGTTATGGTTTATGAATGTGATGCATCAATTGCAGCGTGTCTTTGTCTAGGAAAATAAATCCTTGATAACATGCTGGGGAGCCTTGGGAGGCTGAATCCCCGACTATTGTTGGAGAGTAGGTGTATCTTCAACTTTGTTTAGAATGTTTCTGCTGGGAATTCCTATTTTATTATTTGAGGAGAAATCATCTGGGGAATATTGACTTTGGCTCTTTGCATGAGGAAACTCTATGGGGAGTGTTGATTTCTGCTTGGAGGAATAAAGTTCAAGAATTTTGGTTGTCCATTGCTCAACTGGGGAATTATTCTTGACTGGAGAGCATCGAAAGTTAGTTGTTATCTGGTCGAAATCCAGGCTTGGCAGCAATTTGTTGGGGATAATGAAGTTGACCATTATTTGGTCGTATTCCAGGCTTCGCAGCGACTTACCAGGGAAGATTAAATTAACGATTATCTGGTCGAATTCCAGGCTTCACAGGAAATTACTAGGGAGAGTGAAGTTAAGTTGTCATCTGGTCAGTTTCCAGAATTCACAGCAACTTACTTGAAAGGAAGAAGTTGAATTGATATCTGGTCGGATTCTAGGCTTTACAGTAACTTGCTTGATATCTGGTCGGGTCCAGGCTTTATAGTAACTTTCTTGAAAGAATGAAGTTGAATTGATATCTGGTCGGATCCAGGCTTTATAGTAACTTGCTTAAAAGAGTGAAGTTGAACTGATATCTGGTTGGATTCCAGGATTTACAGTAACTTGCTTTAACGAATGAAGTTGAACTGATATCTAGTCGGGTCTAGGCTTCACAGTAACTTGCTTGAAAGGATGAAGTTGAACTGATATCTGGTCGGGTCCAGGCTTCACAATAACTTTCTTGAAAGGATGAAGTTGAATTGATATTTGGTCGGGTCCAGGCTTCACAGTAACTCGCTTGAAAGGATGAAGTTGAACTGATATCTGGTCGGGTCCAGGCTTCACAGTAACTTGCTGGGGGTGGAGGAAAACTCTACCGGGGAAAAGAAGTTAAACCAATGTCTGATCGGGTCCAGGCTTTACAATATCTCGAGAAGTTAAACTATTATCTGGTCGGGTCCAGGCTTCATAGTAACTGAAAATTGTTTGAATAGGAATGATTCCGTTAGGTAATGTATTGTTTGGTTAGGGAATAAACCCTGTTGAAGAGAATATTTGATGACCTGCTGGCAAGGTGAATTCTTTAGGAAGAAATCCACAAGGCTTCTTCTTTTAAGACCAACTCAGCAGGGGAGAGGATTGTCGAGAGATTGAAACTCTGACAGAGGGTTGTATAAATCCAAATTTGTGGGCAACTCTATTGGGACAAAGGTTTATTGTAGCAGGCTCTGTGGAGAAAATGCTAATGATATAACTCTGTGGGGATATGTCAACTGTATTAAAGAGATGCTCGTTGCTGCTTGGCAGCACATATTTGCAAAATAGTTTAATCATATTTATATGCATATGTTCATTCTATTTTAGTCATTGGACGTCTTTGCACTACAAACAAAAACAAAAAGCTTACACTTCAAAGTATATTGGTATTGATGTTTTGCCCATGAATAGGTATTTTTGGTACAAAGAGACGAAGATCCTAGTAAGAGGAAATCGTCGAAAGGAAAACAAAATTGAAATAAAAAATAATGACCATGTGGAAATGATCTCATTGTGTTCCAACTCTACTATTGCTCCAATGTCTTCGAACGTCCCTTGCCGTTGACAGAAGTTGATTGGATTGATCTTGGACCGTTTGAACTCGGACCTTGGTAATAAAGTCAAATATGGTGATTCCATGGGATATAGTCATACGCTTTCAATCCTTAACTTTTGCCTGGACCTCCCTTTCGGGTTTTCAGCCCACCAGGATACCCATTTTTTCCCAAGTCACCCTTTCAGGTTTTCGACTTGCCGAGTGTACAATCTTTTGCATATATCCCTAATTTTTGCCCAAACCTTTGGTTCGTCGGGATGCCCTTATCTTGCCTAGGTGTGTCAACCTAGCGGGTCTCTTATGCATAGTATTTTTTAACTATGTTCGCGTTCACAAGATGTGAGAAATGGCCCTTCGTAGGTGGGAGTCCATTTCCCCCTGGGGTCGCCTTGTGGAAGAATGATGCTCTTTATTACCAATTCACCAGCTTGATATACTCGAGGCCTGATGTTTTTGTTGAAATCCTTGATCATACATTGCTGGTACACATGACCATGACAAACAACAGCCAGTCACTTTTCATCGATCAAGTTCAACTGATCCAATCTTGTTTGAATCCATTCATCTTTTCCTAGGCCTGCTTCATTGATAATCCTTAGGGAGGGAATCTGAACTTCTACTGGTAGGACAACTTCCATGCCATAGACCAAAGAAAAGGAAGTTTCCCCAGTCGATGTCCAAGCTGAGGTACAGTAGCCATGAAGAGCAAACAGTAACATCTCATGCTAGTATTTGTAGGTTACTGCCATCTTTTGCACAATCTTCTTAATGTTTTTATTGGCTGCTTCCACTGCACCATTCATTTTAGGTCTATAAGAAGAAGAATTATGATGCTTGATTTTGAACTGAGTGCAAAGTTCTGTAATCATAGCATTGTTGATATTGGTTCTATTGTCAGTGATGATACTTTCGGGGATACCATAGCGGCAGATGAGGTTATGCTTGATGAACCTGGCTACAACGTTCTTTGTGACTGAGGCAAATTAGAAAGCTTTGACCCATTTGGTGAAATAATCGATAGAAAAAAGAATGAAGCGATGTCCATTGAAAGCGGTAGGTTTAATCTCTCCAATCATGTCAATGCCCCACTGTAACGCGGTGGGAGAACTGACTCAGGTGTTTTGCGTTTGATTGCAATTGTTGCGGATAGCAAGAATCGCCACCAAATTTTCTTTTATCCAATAAGGAAAGGTTAAAAAGAACAGGAAACACCTTTCGAGATTTTTTCCTGAGTTCGGGGGGTAGGTTATGAAAAGGGAAGGTATTAGCACCCTTTTCATCCGTAGTTATCTACAAGATCTTAGTTGCTTGATAGATCACTTGTTTTTGTTTGAAAGTGTGCTTGTGGTGTGGGTTTTGAAATTATTTTGAAAACGTATTTGTAATGGTTCTCGTTTCTATAAGAACGCGTACAAAGTGTTGTTTGGAAAATAGTTCAAAGAAGTGTTTATGGAATGTGTTTTTGAAAGCGATTTTGAAAAGGTGTCTTTGTAATGGTTCTCGTTTCTATAAGAACGCGTACAAAGTGTTTATCTTTTGAAAGTGTTTCAAAATGAAAGTGTTCGTGTATAAAATGTTTTTGTTGTGAGCAAGCGAGCAACTAGGAGCAACCTACCTACTCAAAAGGTCTTAAATTTTCTTTTCCTCCTCCTTTAGATGTTGTTATCTTATCATTTATTTGGTAAGAAGCCCCATCATTGGATGTGAAGGGACAAGCACAGGACGTTTTGTATAGTCATCGAAGGCAACCTATGAGACGTTTTAGAAATTTTCGTTTAGGGACTAGATCGTTTACCGAAGACAACATCGAGGGACATCGAGGGACTATGATCTTTTATCAAGGGTCTTTGCTAAAACGCCCATATTTGAGGGACATGACTATTTTTCGAAAGGCAACAAAGCGGGATTACCCTAAGGGTCCTAGTGTGCAAGTGTGTTTGATTTACATGCATTTAGTCTTGATTAGGGTTAGCTATTTATTGATTTTATGTATTTCCATACAAACCCTAGTTACTAGCATTTATATTTGAAAGCAATAAATTGCAGAAATGTAAAGTCCTACGCTATTACATCATTTAGGGATGGGGATAAAAATTTACAAACGGGGGTTTGAAATTTTAAATCCTATTTGTCTATTACAACCATATTGAATTGTATAATATAAGAAAAGGAAAGGATTTGTTTTGAAAATGATTTTTTTTTGTCTTAATAAATTAAAAGGAAAATAAATATTTAATAAAAAAAATATTTTTGATGTCTTTTTTATGTTTAATAAAATTAATACTGAAAATAATAAGAACAAAAGAGAAAAAGGAAAAAACTTAATGAAAACAAGATCAACACATTGCTAAACACAAAAGTGAAGGGGACCAGAAGTTCTGACGTTCCGTGTTGTAGCTCAGAAAGAAACGTCAGACGTGATCAGAAGTTCTGGGTTGATGCCATTGGAATCTTGAAAGAAATGTTAGAGGGTCAAAACAGAAGTTCTGGGTTGTGTTTAGACAGTGAGCAAAAATTCAGAAGTTCAGTGTTGTGTTAAACAGTGAGTAAAAATCAGAAGTTCTGTGTTGTGTTAAATAGTGAGTGAAAATCAGAAGTTCAGTGTTGTGCTAAAATAGTGGGAAAAAAAGACCTAGAAGTTTTGTGTTATGCTAAAACAGTGGGAAAGAAAGACCCAGAAGTTCTGTGTTACACTTCAACTCCTTCATTACATTAATCAGCTCATTAGCAACTTATTCAGTTCTTAACAATAACAAATTAGAAAGATAAAAGCACACCAGTTCATAGAAGTTCTAATCCTAATTCTGAGCCTAGCTTTAATCAAGAAGTTCTGATCCACAATTTTTTTCTACTTATGCAATGATATGGGCAACATCAATACTATGATATTTACATATTTAATGATGTTATGAATAAAAAAATTCAAAGTCAGAAAGACTTACCTTGAATCTGGAGTGTGTGTTTGGGACTTGAGCTGCTGCCTTCAGATGTTCCGGAGTTAGCAAGAAGAACGGAACATAAAATGTTATGTTCTTTGATTCAAAGGGAAGAACAAAGGTTTTGGTTTTGTTTAGGAATTCAGGGTTCACGAATGTTTTACTGTTTTCATTTCTTTCTTTGATAATTCTATCTTTCCAAAATCCATCCCCTTGAACGTGTGATAGGGCAACTTATTTATAGATGGGTTTGTTGTGGTTTTGGTGGGGGAAAACAAATGAGATTTAAACATTTTTGGCATATTGTTCCATTGCTTTTAAATCACAGCTTTTGTATGCTAATTTGGTGCAAATATGGGGTTTGGGAAAGTGCATGCGTGGATTGGATCAACAGCTGATTACAGGACTGTGCTGTAGCAGTGCAGTTGGCTGCTTAAATGAGGTTTTGGGATTTGGTGATATTCTGATTGCAGAAGACTAGAATGAGACTCGAAGGGTAATGTTTTGACCGAAGGGTTGAACATAGCCTTCATATGCTGAAGTATCATGTTCTGGTTGAAGAATAAAGTTTCCATATGTTTTGATTGACGAGTCATGTTCTGAACCATGTTTTCAAATTCTGACTGCACACGCGTGGAGGCTGGCCTAGAAGTTCTGAAGTATCATATTCTCTTAACACTTAGAAAATTTTCTAAGTGTTTAGAAAATTTGATTTTTTTAAAGAAATTTCTTACTTCTGATTTTTTATGAACCAATTTCATGTCCTGATGAAATATAATTAATGAAATTAGATTTTTGATCAAAAAGTCAAAGTTTAACTTTTCAGTGCGCTTTTGACCATTTTCCCTTGTGAATGACTTTCTTGGAAAATTATAATCTGAGACTTGAAACTTGCCAGAAGCAGACCTGAGGGTCCAGGATAATCTTTTGAGAAATGAGAGGGAAAATTTCGGGGTACAACAGCTGCCCCCATTCAATCTTCTTAAACTTGAGTAGTTAGATTGGAGAATCTGCCATTCGTGACTTGAAGGTGGAAGATGATTGAACACTAGAGTGCCCATAAATTTGCACTCTGATGATTCTGAAGTTAAAGTGTAAGGAATGGGCTTAAAAGATGCCATTTGGAGAAATGCTTCAGAGTTGGCGGGGATGAGCTTATAGATGCCATCCAAAGGTGATTGTTGACAGAAATTAGGCTGAGTTTAAGTTTGACTTCAACTGGGACAAGAATCTGAGTAAACCTTTGGAGCGATTTATCTGAACCAGAGAAGATGTCTGCGGGAGAAAATCAGGATAAACCGTTGAGAGATTTAAGTTGAACCAACAAGGGTCTGGAAAAGAATCAGAATAAATCTTGGGGAGATTTATCTGAACTAGAGAAGATGTCTGTGGGAAAGAATCAGGATAAACCGTTGAGAGATTTAAACTAAACCAACAGGGGTCTGGAAAATAATCAGATCAAATCTTGGGGCGATTTATCTGAACCATAGAAGATGTCTATGGTAAAGAATCAGGAGAAACCGTTAAGAGATTTAAACTGAACCAGCAGGGGTCTGGGGAAGAATCAGAACAAGCCTTGGAGCGAATTATTTGAACTAGAGAAGATGTTTGCAGGAAAGAATCAAGACAAACCGTTGAGAGACTTAAACTGAACCAACAGGGGTCTGGAGAAGAATTAGAACAAGCCTTGGAGTGACTTATCTGAACTAGAGAAGATGTCTACTGGGAAAGAATCAAGATAAACCGTTGAGAGGTTTAAACTGAACCAACAGGGGCCTGGGAAAGAATCAGAATAAATCTTGGAGCGATTTATCTGAACCAGAAAAGATATCTACTGGGAAAGAATCAGGATAAACTATTGAGATATTTAAACTAAACCAGCAGGGGTCTGGGGAAGAACCAGAATAAATCTTGGAGCGATTTATCTGAACCCGGGAAGATGTCTGCGGGAAAGAATCAGGATAAACCATTGTGAGGTTTAAACCGAACCGGCAGAGGTCTGAAAGAAGTAATTGTCTTGTAGATAGTCACCCTGCCCTGTTTTGGGAATTGATCTATAATTGATTTGTTCGTAGATATTTGCCTTGTCTTGTTGAAAATACGATGATAATGTTCTGTTGATTGTTCTTTCCTGAAAAGCTAAAGAGTTAGTTGTATGCAATGACATGATATATGAAATGCATGGCGTAATGATGTTTCTCAAAACAAATGAGATCGTGATATATGCATTTGTGTTGTCGATGTTTATGATGTATGAATGCAACATATGCACATGTAAGTTGTTCTGCTGCAGTGTTGTTGGATTAGGGAAAATAAATCCATGACTGCTGCTAGGGATGTGGGGTGCAAATCTTCATGCTTTGTTGAAGTTGAAGTATTGATGTATGGGTTTCCATTATTAGAGAAATAAACTCTGTTGGCTAAGAGAAACACCGTGCATTGCCTGTGGGATCTGAAATCCTGAGAAGCTGGGCGACTTTTACTGGGGAATCTTTGAGGTGGTAACTGTCATACCCCAAATTTGGCCGCCTTAGTTCTACCGTCAAAGTTATTTTCGAACTTGGGTTTTACAGGGTTAAATTCCTTTGGTTTAATTGCATTAATATTTTGGGGTTTTTAATAATTATTCGCTTTTAAGTTTGTGTAAAAATATAATAATTATTTGTATTTTTAAAATAGCAAATAATTACTCGTCTTCATATACTTTCAATTGGCTTCTTATTTCAAACAAATAACATAGCACAATTGGTAAGGAAACATAGCTTGAAAGCATAAGGTCATGAGTTCAAATCTCACTTGGTATATTTTTTTTTATATTTCTTTGTTTATAGTTACTAATTTTATTTCCATTTATAAAAATCAATAAAAAATCATTTTTAAATATTTAAATATTAAATTTCGTATTTTCAATTAATGAATTTAAAAAAAATAGTTTTTTTTCACCTTTTATTCTAAAAATAACCAAAAAAAATCAAAAATACAAAAAGATTTAAAAATATTTTGTTATCTTTTGTATTTTATGTAGTAATATTTGTTTTAGGAGAGAATCAATGTAATTGGTTACAATAATTATAAATCCAAAAATTTGATTTCTTTTTGGGCTTTAATTATTTGGATTGATGATTTATTTTATTGTTGTTAGTTTTATTTTCAAGTTACATTCAAATCTTCCCAAAAATCATGTTTTTTATTATTTAAATATTATTTTCGTTTTTCTATTTTAGGAAATTTTTAACAATAATATTTAATTTATTTTATGCATTTTTCATCAAAAAGTGTCTAAAAATTCACTAAAAAAACCAAATCTTTTTCGACGACAATAATACGAATCAATTACCAAATTAAATCCAAATACTATAGAAAACTAAATCTCAATCTTCACTAAAACAAAATCAAATATATTACAGAAAGCAATTAACAGAACAAATCTAATACAACAAATATATCAATAAGAATCAATTACAATAATTGAAATCCCTAATTCATTCTCTAATCCCTAAAACTAAGGCTAGTTCGTAAAAACCCTAAGATACTAAGTCTATAAATACAAGAACCAAATACAGAGAAAAACAGGGGGAGTTTGAAGAACAGAACCGCGAATTTGAACAAAATTGAGAAAGAGGCGAAAGCTTGAATACAGAGGGGGGAGATCTAGTGCCGTTGTTGAAGAAGACAAGGACGATTTTGGTTTCATTATCTGAAACCACAATCACCATTGCTAGCTGCTTTCGCCGTACACCAGCATCTTCAACCTCTCATCACCGGGAACCACCGCTCGCAAGAACTACAAAATCAAAAAGGAAAAGAGATTAGTATCGATCCAAGATAATATCGGAATCGCTACAGAGGGTAACTTAGCATGTTTTGTCTTTTTTATTGTTGATTGGGGATTTAGGAAAGGGGTTTGGTGAACCACCGTCGTGGGTGGATATTTAGGGTTTGGGAGTGAAAGGGAAGGGGGTTGTTATGAGAGAGAGAGAGAGAGAGAGAGAGAGAGAGAGAGAGAGAGAGAGAGAGAGAGAGAGAGAGAGAGAGGTTGTGAACTAAAGCAACAAATGAATAAAATATAAAAGATAAAAACAAACTCATGGTCCGTTCAAATCCAGTACATGCGCATATATCCTAATTATCATAACTTCGATGCTCCCTCACCCACGTAACCCAACCGGCCCTCTCAATTTACTGAATAGGCCAGGCCCAACTAATTTTTACACACCCCTAGATCATAATTAAATTATTTTATTTTATACTTTTAATTATATCTTCCCTCATATTATTTATTTTCTATTTATAATTATTATTATTAGTAATATTAATTATCATATTTTTTTAATATTATTATTATTATAATTATTATCTATTAATTTCTTTTTTCTATTTACTACTATTTTATTTACTATGTAAATATTATTTATTTCTTATCCATGTGTAAATATTAATATTATTTATTATATCATTTAAATTGTTTTATTCCGAAATGCATATTATTTTCTTATATTATTTGCATTAAATATTTTTTAATCATGCATTAACAAGATTTTTTATAGTTAATACGATTAAAAAACACTCAATAAACAACAAACTATTTTTCGCAATCAACTAAGCTAATTAATTGTTTTTGCAAAAGGGTTTCAAACAGATTTTGACTAACCGCACATTCAGCCAAAATCTCCACAATCACTACTCCTAGTCAAAATGCGAGGTGATTCAAAGTACGTTTGTGACCCCTAAAAAACACCAACCTCATACGAACTACGAATTGAGACTCTAATTCCTCTTAAGAGGATACGTAGGCATATGATCAAAAATCGTAGCGAGTTCCCCTATAAAAAGTTTAAACCTTTCCCCTATTAAAAATTAAAACTCTTTCCCGTATTAAATAATTTAAACCCTTCCCCTAATAAAATTTAAGCCCTATTTTACCCGAACTTAAACCTAAAACCTAGTATCCTTGTGAACAAGGTAGATGAAAGGTTCCTAACACCTTCATTTCGTCTAAAGTAGTCCGATACCTAGAATCTCTATCTGCGAATTAGGGTTTTCTGTTAGATTCCCTTCCCTAGGATAAAAACTAATAGTGGCGGCTCTGATTAAAAAACCAGTTGCTACAGCTGACGACTCTGCTGGGGACTTCCCTTAACCCTAGGTTTTAGGCCTCTTTTGGGTTTATATTTTTATTTATTTATTTTCATTAATTAATTTATTGCATTTTTTTATTTTCTTGTCTATTTTTCTTTATTATTATATATTTACTATGTGGCGGGTTTTTATTTCAAAAAAATATTTTCGATAACCCTTAGAAAGAAGGTTCGTCTATTAGCTTAGGGGGTACATCATCCCTGCAAGTTTATGTGACGACTTCACCTAGAGTCGGTGAACTTCCGAAAAAGGAATACTTATCGAGAGATATCCTCTTGACGAGTAGGACTTTGGAAGGTCACCCATGACTCTTTGTAACAGCCTTAACCTAAAATCTCATGACGAGACCTTTCACGACTTTGAGACGAATGTTTCGGTCCGTAAAGAGGCTCCACCTAAGGGAGGCCCTTGTGCCTTTTCCCTCTGGCGTTATTCATGATACCTTTAAGGAAACCACCTTTCGAGAGGGTAGAATAAGCGTAGGTCAAAATTAAGGAGCCTACCTTCTAAGGGTACTTATCACAAAAACCCCGTCACTGAACCATACATCCCTACCTTATAGGGGTACTTATTACAAAAATCATGTCACTCAACCCTACACCTACGCATTCATACATTTCATATATTCGTCACCCGTTTCTTTCTATTTGTCTTATTTACAGGGGGTATAAAAGATAATAATAAACTCAAGATCTCGATGACTGTCTTTAAAAATGGATACCGAATGAAATGACTTGTTTGCGTCAGTGCGCCAAACATGTCTGAAATCAAAGCCAAAAGAGAGAAATAATGTACTGAAGACTTTCTCAAGATTTGTCAAGCAAAGATGGATGGTTTCAAGAGTAGATATCTGCAGGCGCACCTAGAAGACTTATTTCCCTTTGCTTGATTTCACGCAAATAATGTTTTGGTTTAAGATTGTAATATTTTTGAATATCTGAATTATGTTACCTTCAATAACGACATTTTGTTCCCCATCTCATTGGCGTTTCTATTTTTAAGCTGGTCACCAAATAAAAAATAAGCGAAAGACAAATACATACCCAAGTGAATAAGACATTCAAAACAAGTAACCATTTCATATTCATTCGCATGCATGCACTCATTAACACCTGCATATCATATCAAAACTCATTTTTTTAAAAAAATCTCTTCAGTTAAGCCATGGATATAAGAAGATCACCACCTCCTTGGCCTCCATATCAAGTAAGGGCCTATCAACAAAGAACCCTGGAACAGATCGAGGAAAACCAGGCTGCATTCAAGGAAGATCTAGACCAAGTCAAAGGTGATTTGAGTTCAATGAAAGGAGATCTGAGTCAATTTTTCCTAGCCTTAAAGAACTTCATTGACAAACAAGACCAGATCCCCACGGTAGCTTTCAAAGAAGTAGCTCAAACGATTGGTGCATCAAGGAGTCACCAACTAAGAAAAGAGCCAGAAGCAGGACCCCTCAATCCAAAAATGCCTATTTCAGACCCCCCAAAGAGACAAGAGGGAGAAATTAATGTCGTAGCCTCACAAGCAAGGATACCACGACCATTAGTGATCCCACAAGGACAACAGCAAGGCAGAAGGCCACCCAGAAAATTTGATCCGCTTCCTATGCCACCTAGCCAGTTATTGCAACGGCTGGTTATGGAATCCTTTGTGGAAATCAATCCTCTAGCTCCTCCAGTCAGGCCACTCCCACGAAGATACAATGCCGATGCCAAATGCGAATACCATGCTATCTCTCTAGGGCACACCATAGAACAATGTTGGGCATTGTGATCGGTGGATCTGGAACTGACTGTTTAACGCTGGTTCGCAAAATGTCGCGGAAGCAAGAGTCGCCACCGTCTTTTATTTTCTCCAAATGGAAAGGACAAAAGCACAGAAAAATTCCTTAAAGAGATTGCTCTCGGTTCGGGAGGTAGGTTATAGAAAGGGAAGGTGTTAGCACCCTTTCTATCCATGGTTATCCATGGGCTCTTAGATACTTGCTCATTTGTATTTTCAAAAATGGTTTGTTTGCTTTTCAATTGTGGGTTTTAAAAAGTTTCTTTGAAAATTCCAGTTCGACTCTTGTATCAGTCCTCAAGAGTGTTTGAAAAATTGCTTTCGAAAGCTTTTTGAAAATGTGTCGGTGTGAAAAGTATTTTTGATTTGTTTTGTTTTGAATTAGAGCAAGTATCCACGAGTCGTCTACCTACCCTAAGGAATTCGTCTGTGTAAATGTCCTCTAAAGTAGTGTCATCCCACCATTGAGAGGTAGGTAGCACCACCGTTGGAGGTGTTCGGGTCAATTCGAAGGTTCGGGACATGGTGATCACCAGAGCAATAGGAAGACACCTTAGAAGCTACCCTCATGCCAGGTTCCCGGATCATGAGGACTTACTAAGACATCCTCTACTCGACGATCACCTTTCGAGGCAAGGCAACAGTGAGGCGTACCCTAGGGGTGGTGTGTGATTTGTGTGTCAGATTCATTTATTTTTGTCTTGTCATGTCATTGGTGTTCTACGCTTGATTTTATTTAGGGCCATTCATTCTTGCATGCTTTGTTTAACAGTTAATATTTGCGGGAAAAAGTAAATTTAAGGCTATTACAAATGGCGCGGGTCCACATCGCCAAAATTAAACCGGACCCGATTTGACAGAAAAGTAAATAAAAAGGAATTAAAAGTGCGAGAAGTAATTTTTACAAAGCTTCGGGAGAGATACATAATTATTTAAACGAAATAAAGTAAATATGCAAACGAATAAAAATTTAGAACATGGGCATTGGACCCTTTTGCAAAATTAAAGTTAATAAGGAATTAAAATTAAAATTAAAAGAAAATGTTTTGGTATTTTTGGTGTTTTTAGAAATTTAATGCGAAAAAGAATTAATTAAAATTAAAATAATAGGCAAGCCCTAATTCTAGTTGTTTTTTATTATTTATTAAGAAATATTGAAATTTGACCTAATTTAACCTAAGTTATTTATGTACAATTTAATTATAAAAATAAATAAATAAATAATATTATGGTAAAAAGGAAAATTAAAAAGGAATAAAAAATTAACTAAACCTAATTCTACATTTTTTAGATTTTATTATGAAAAGAATTAACATTAAACTCTAATTTAAATTAGTTTATTTACATGCAATTATTTACAAGAAAATATTAAAATAAAATATTTATTATATTTTTTTGCCTTTTCTGTTTTTTATGATATTTTATATATTTTTTGTAAAAATAATGAATTAAATTAAAACAGCAAAACAAATAAACAAATAATTGAAAATAAAATAAAACATAAAGAAAATTGAAAAAAAACATTGCAAACCAGGGGGGGTGGAAGTCCCCAATATGGAGGTATGAGCCCAGCAATCTAGCCCATTTAGCTTTGGCCTCGTTGGACTTTTCAAGATCACGTGTGGTGCGTTGACTTGCGTTTATGGTGTTCAGCAACCTTGAGACTTTGATCTGGAGCAGCCGGACGCGTGGAGGGCTTGATGATGATGGAATATGGTGTGCCTTAACGCTAGCGCTGCATGGAAAGATTTATAGAAAAATAATATGGACATATGTAAGACCTGGGGCTCGAACCCAGGTCATGTACCTTCATCACCAATCCTGCTTGCCAGCTGAGCTAAGTGCGCATTCAATTAATATATAAACAAACAAATAATATAAAAAGAAGCAACGCGTTAATGGATTGAAACGCGCGAAATTCAAAACAGCGTATCACTTGCTGCCACCACATCATCGTCTTCACCATCCCTGTATCATAAAATATGAGGCAACGGTTTTTTGGACGTTCTCTTAGGCATGCTACCAAAAAATAGCGATTAGGCCTATGTAACTCATAAATTAATCGCGACTATGGATTCTTCTTCGTCCAAGCTTGGTAAATTGAATGGTGGTGGTCTGGAGTCTTAATTTTTCCTTATCTCAAAAACCCCAATTTAAAACTCTGAAAAACCTAAAAGTCAAGCATGGTGAAATCTCATATACAGCGAAATAATTCAATTAAACATAATGGTTAGCTTTAGAATCTCATGAGGAATAAGAATCCATGAACAAAATGTTATAAAAATGCTTAAAACATGAAACACGATAATCAATTTTTCTCTGTACAGTTTTGATTCAATATACCAATTCCTGGCGTTTGAATGGATGTTAATGACTGGAATACGTTCAGGAGCCTTCAAGGAAGCTAATGGGATGGTTTTTGTGCTTTGAATCGACCTGTAAAGGGGTTTACAGTTTTGAATTTTTTGGCCAAAATTTCAAGTTTTTTCTTAGCTTTTCTGCGCAGCTTTTTGTGTATGGACATTAGGGTTGTGTTCAAGCATTTGTAGTGAATCAATTAGGTTAAGAAAATTGATAAAAATCTCTTGCAATCATGGTTTTCAATATTTGATTTTAAGGATCTTTTTCATATCTTTTTTTCAAGTGTTCTTGGTTCAAAATCATGCCAATCAATCCAATTCTTTCCTAATTTGTATATGCACGAAATCTTGATGGCAAAACATGCATGAAAAGATTTTTTAGGTCAAGTTATATATTTTCCACATATTTAAATGATTTAAATGAATTAATATAAATAATAATTCAAATAAATAAATAAAAGATGAGAAAATACTTCCCTTTGGGCCAAGTGGTCGTGCATATGCTTAGAATGATGAACCATGGAAGAAAAATGGGCCCATTAGCAATTTTAGGTCATTTGAAGTAGTGTTGACTTTTCAAAATATCCAAATATTTCCCAACTTCCACAAGGCATAAATTGCTCAATTTTTAATCTTTTCTCATGTTCTTTGACATTTTGGAAAGGTCTTTGAGTCCTCTAACCAATTCCTTTGGTCCCATGTCATTTTGATTTACCAATCTCAAGTTATGGCCTTTGACTTAAAGTCCCTTTTTGTTGACTTTTGAAAATGACCTATAATGTTGAAATTGATAACTTTTTGTGAGAGCATTTATTGGACTTGAAGTATGAAGATGGGTTGTAGGAAATATCTTTCTCTTCAAAATGAGCTTTGGATGGAATTTTTCTGATAATCCATGTGAAAGTTATGCCCTGGTCAATTTCAGTTGACTTTTTCAGCTGTCCAAATAAGGAAACTTTTGCATCTTGATGATTTCTGAGCCAAATTTTGAGAATCATGATCAAGCATTGATCAAATGATGTTTGTGGCTTCAAAGTGATATGTTGACCAAAAATTTGAACTTTTGACTGTCAAATGACCATTTTGCCCCTACAGTTGACTGTAGTGCAATTAGGGTTTTGACTGTGCAATTTTGAGCTGAATGCCTTGAAACTTGATATGAGGATACTTGACCATATTTGTAAGCATGTGAGACTTGATTGGACCTTTGACAAATCCATTTTCTTGGTCAGTACACAAACCCTAGTTTTGACTGTATAGGAGATCTTTGCATTGGGCAACCCTTGGGGAATTTTGCAGCTTGACTTGGCAATTTCTTGGAGAATATGGGAGGGAAAATTTTGGGGTGCAACAGTTGCCCCTGTTCAATCTTCTTAGACCTGAGGATGCAGATTGGCTGACGTGCCTTTCGTAATCCGAGGGTAGAAGACGATTGGACACTAGAGTGCCCAGAAATTTGCGCTCACATGTTAGCAGTGTGATGGGGGAATGGGCTTATAGATGCCATTTGGAGATTGCTGGATAGGATGATGGGCTTATAGATGCCATCCGGATGTTGATCGCGTAGGAGATTCCTTAGCGAGAACCTGCATACCTGCAAAAGAACAAATGCGCACCTGACACGTTGCAGGAGCTGGTTTTCAGATGCTTGGTATAGATGTGTCCTGACTGGTTACAGGAGCTGAGTCTGGAGCTTCAAACGGCAATGAATGAACCAGGGATGGTTACCGCCTTAGCATGAACAGCAAGAGAATTTTGGGCGACTTTAACTTCAACAACGCTCGTTGAGAAAAATCTTGGGTGTCTTCTACTGGGATAAGAATCAGGGAGATCTTAGGGTCGATCTGACTGAACCAGAGGAGGCCTTTGACTGGATAAGCATCAGGAAAATCTTAGGGTTGATTTAACTGAACCGGACAAGGTCTTGAACTATCTTCAACTGGATAAGCATCAGGGAGATCTTAGGGTTGATCTGACTGAACCAGAGAAGGCCTTTGACTGGATAAGCATCAGGAAAATCTTAGGGTTGATTTAACTGAACCGGACAAGGTCTTGAACTATCTTCAACTGGATAAGCATCAGGGAGATCTTAGGGTTAATCTGACTGAACCGGAGAAGGCCTTTGACTGGATAAGCATCAGGAAAATCTTAGGGTCGATTTGACTGAACCGGTCTAGGTCTTGAAATATATTCAACTGGAATAAGTGTCAGAACGTCGCCATATCTGGTTCATATCTGGACTATATCTGGAAGGGAATCTGGAAGCAGTATCAGAACGTCACCATATCTGGTTTACATCTGAAACTATATCTGGAAGGAAATCTGGAAGCAGCATCAGAATGTCACCATATCTGGGTCATATCTGAAACTATATCTAGAAGGGAATCTGGAAGCAGCATCAGAACGTCACCATCTCTGGGTCATATCTGAAACTATATCTAGAAGGATATCTAGAAGCAGCATCAGAACATTACCATATCTGGGTCATATCTGAAACTATATCTAGAAGGAAATCTGGAAGCAGTATCAGAACGTCACCATCTCTGGGTCATATCTGAAACTATATCTAGAAGGAAATCTGGAAGCAGTATCAGAACGTCACCATCTCTGGGTCATATCTGAAACTATATCTCGAAGGGAATCTGGAAGCAGCATCAGAACGTCACCATATCTGGGTCATATCTGAAACTATATCTGGAAGGAAATCTGGAAGCAGTATCAGAACGTCGCCATATCTGGGTCATATCTGAAACTATATCTAGAAGGAACTTTGGAAGCAGTATCAGAACGTCACCATCTCTGGTTTACATCTGAAACTATATCTAGAAGGATATCTGGAAGCAGTATCAGAACGTCACCATATCTGGGTCATATCTGAAACTATATCTAGAAGGAAATCTGGAAGCAGTATCAGAACGTCACCATATCTGGTTTACATCTGAAACTATATCTAGAAGGATATCTGGAAGCAGCATCAGAACGTCACCATCTCTGGGTCATATCTGAAACTATATCTAGAAGGATATCTGGAAGCAGCATCAGAACGTCACCATCTCTGGGTCATATCTGAAACTATATCTAGAAGGAAATCTGGAAGCAGTATCAGAACGTCACCATATCTGGTTTACATCTGAAACTATATCTAGAAAGAATTGCAATAGTTGATAGTAATCATTTTTGTATTGATCTTTTTCCTGAAAAGGCAAAACATAATTGTATGCAAAATCATGATGCATGAACTGTATGTCTTCAAAATCAATGAGATTCGTGTAGTATGATGCATATGCATGCTATAATGTATGAAGATGTGATGTTTATGAACATATGTTTTCGTCTTAGGAAAATAAATCCTTGACGGGTGCCGGGAGGTCACTCCTGGGCTGATGTTGGAGAATTAGATCTTGCTCCGCTGGGGATGATAACTGCAAGAATACCGGTAGGAGAAGATGACTCCGTTGCGGAATAAAACTTGGCAAATGGAAGATTCTGCGGAGAGAAAAAACTCTAGCGACCATGCTGGGGAGTGATACTCTGTGGGAAGAGAGATACTTTTGCTGAATTGTTGATAATAACTTACTGGGGATACCCTTATTGTTGGAAATGCTGATGGACTTCGCTGGGGTAGGAAGACTTCGTCGAGGACGCTCTTTCCGTGGCTTTTGGCTGAGGATAACCCAGTTATATCCTGTTAAGGAAATAACTCTTTGAATAAAGCCGGGCGACGCGTTCGTGCCTTGAGAGGGGTAAGCTTCCGTAACTTACTGGGGATAAGCTTACTGCTTGGGGAGATGATTCCAACTTTCCTGGGGAAGCTGGATTGGACTCTCCTGGGGAAGTATTGAACTGTATTGGTTATGTTCTTTCAACGGAACTTACCTTGATACCTTGGAGGACAGAACAATCCGATTGCTAGACCACCCATTATTGCCCCTGTTTCCATGGGGGAGGCATATGTGGGATGCTGATAGTTATTGATGGACAAACCTTCTTCTGGTAGGCAGGTGGCAAGATGACAGGACATAGTCGTACGCTTTGATCCCTAACTTTTGCCTGGACCGCCCTTTCAGGTTTTCAGTCCACCGGGATACCCATTTTTGCCCAAGCCTCCTTTTCAGGTTTTCGACTTGCCGGGTGTACAGATTTTTTCATTTCATCCCTTCATTTTGCCCGAACCCTTTTGGTTCGACGGGAAGCCCTAATTTTTGCCTAGGTATGTCAACCTAGCGGGTCTTTGATTATGCATAGTATTTTTTTCGACTATGTCCGTGCATTCGGAATGTAGGGAGTTGCCCCTGTTTAGAAGTGTTTTGTCATATTACCAGAAGGTGTCTGATCGGGCAAGCTTCGTCGTTGGAATTCCCCAAGTGACTCAGGCGGAGATTTGCCCCAGGCTTTTTGGCCTTTGAGAGATTCTCCGAATCTTGATTGGACTGCCCCAGATAATAGACAATAGTCATGCCATGCCCCTTGATTGGAAGTACTTTTGTTCACTAGGTATTCCTCGTGCGAATTTCCCTGCTGTTCAAACAAATAGTCATATGCAAACAATGTTATATCAAAAATGCAAAGCTTATGTCTGTCTTGAAGATTTTGAAAATGCATTTCTTTTTCATAAAACAAGTGAATGTTTGTAAAACGTGATGTCAACTCCGTATTTACCGTAGGCCTTAAGGAGTCAGGATACCTTTCGTAACAGTATGCTTTCGAACTAACCCATGCTTCAGCTAGGACTTTTAAGGGTTATAACGTGGCCTGGTTCACGGTTTAAGAAACAAAGGATAAAGGCTCAAATTATTTGTACCCACCCGCTCTTCGTGATGTTCTCCAAACCTAAACTCAGTTGATCGTGCGTTAGACCTTGCTTGAGTCTTTGCTTTGATGTTCCAATAAGGGTTCAGATGTTGACGATTTCTTTTGAATAGGCAGTCATTTTTTGCTTTGGTTGAGGGTTTGTGAGACCTCTTTCTTGATTTTTGTTATCCCTTTCTTTTTTTTTTTGCCTGAACTGTTTCCTTTTTTGGAATTACAGTCAGCGGGATGCCCCAGTTTCGTAAGTCCCCTTTATAGGTTTTGACTCTTTGGGCTTTTCATTTATGATTTTTTTTTTGATAATGACTGCCTGTCCTTATGATTGTTCTGAACCATCACTGTCTTTCTTTGTTTTGTAAGGATCCCTTTGGTGCCATTCGTTATGCACTTGGATCAACTGAGAGACTACCCTGCCCCAGGTTATGATTAAGGGTTTTAAATTTCGAAAAGAAAAACTCCTACTTATTTGGCTCAGATGGGTTGACGAGGGATTATCTTCCTTATTACTCCAGTGTTTAGGAATTGAAACAATGCCTGTACCTCATCAGCGGGGTCTGTTCAAAAGCATACTGTAGACTATGGTATCGTTTTCGTCATCCTCCCTCAAGAGGCTTAGAACTTTAGATCCAGAGTTGACATCAGAAAAAATATGAAAAGAAATTTGAACATAATGAAAACAATTGTATTAATTCCCAAAACAGACGTATGCGATGCATTGATAGAATAAAAGAGTTTGCTATGACATTAATTGTTTGTAAAAATACAACTCAAAAATTCAAATAAACAAAAGGCTTCAATGATTGGGCAACGGAGCAGCGATTATGTTCGGAGTCTCAGGCACTTCAAACTGAATCTCCCCGGCGTCGATCATGTCTTGAATCTTGTTCTTGAGAGGCCAGCAGTTGTCCGTAGTATGTCCAGGGCTATCAGAATGATATGCGCACTTATCATTGGGGTGATAGTTGGGAGCAGAAGTGTTCGGATTCCGGAGAGGAGCCCTCAAGGTGATCAGCCCTGCCTTCAACATTTGTTGCAGTGCTTGATCCAGCGACATGTTGAGTTTGGTATACTGTCGTTTCTCCTTGCGCTGCTGCCCCTGTCCTTGTTGAGCAGGTCCAGGATTGGAGATCTGGATTGCCCCTACCTCATGACGGCTCTTTTTACCGTGCACAACATTGGATTCTTTCTTTCCATGATGAGGTTTTTTATCAGAAGGTGCAGCCTCTTGAATTTTCCCAGACCGGATACCAGCTTCTATTCGCTCTCCAGTCAAGATAAGATCTGTGAATCCAGCAGACGAATTCCCAATTAGGTGGTTGTAGAACGGACCAGACAGGGTCCCTAAGAACATATCGACAAGTTCCCGATCAATCAGAGGTGGTTGTACCCTTCCAGCAAGATCCCTCCATTTCTGCGCATATTCTTTAAAACCTTCACTTGATCCTAACGACATACCCTGGAGTTGGGTACGCGTAGGAGCAAGGTCGGCATTATATTGATACTGCTTGTAGAAAGCAGTAGCCAACTCCTCCCAGTTACGAACCTTGGTCCCATCTAGCTGATAGAACCATTCGAGATGAGTCCCTGAAAGACTCTTCTGAAAGAAGTGGATCCACAAATTCTTGTCCACCGTATATGGTTGAATCTTCCGAACATAGGACCTGAGATGTAACTTGGGACAAGACGCCCCGTCATACTTGGTAAAGGATGGTGCTTTGAACTTCCGAGGAATAATCACACCAGTTGACAAACCCAGATCTCCAAAATCCAGCCCAGGTACCTGTTGGATCTCCATAGCATTCAGCCTATCCTCCAACTGTTTGTACTTGTCTTCGGCAGGAGGGTATTGTTCGTCGTTGAAATCTGTCTCGTTGTCAGAGACCACTGAACTGGGAACCCTTTCCCCCTGATGACTACCTCCCCTCATAGATGGAGTTGTCCTCTCAGTTTCAATCTGCGGTGCATTCCCAAATCTACGTCTAGGGCTGAACAAAACAGTCCTCCTCTTCTTCTTTTCTTTCTTCAAGAGCAGAGCCTTCAGATCTTGTTGCCCCTGGGTTAAGTTCATGATCAACCCTTGGAACTGGGCGTTCTGAGCCTGGAGGGCCTTGATGGACTGCTCAGCTGATGATTCAGGATTCATGACGATCGGCTGAAATAAACAGCGAAGAAGGGTAAGCAACCTGCAGAGAAAGGGTACCTGTTATGCAATGAGATGTATGATATGCATGCAATGATTTCATGGACCTCGCGGGATAGACAAAAAATTTGTTAGCATTTGGATCCGGTAGCTTGATTGAAAGAACTTCATATTGTTGAGAGTCCTTCTTCAAGGGTCAAAGGCTCACCATATCAAGTGGGTCATAGCCCCTGACAACCTTGGCTAGAGGAAAAATAAATCCTCTTTGCCCCTTGCTGGGATAATTGATTCACCATGACCTGCATCACAAGCCCTTGAGATCCTTGAAATGGGTTAGGATGTATGCAATGGTATGATGTCATGCTATGCATGGGGTGATGTAGGTAAACCCTGTTATGAGTCCCGATTAAGGACTATAAACAGACCCTGCAAGAAATTCAGTATACTTTGTTATGAGTCCCAATTAAGGGCTATAAACAAAACCTGCAAGAGATCTAGTAAACCCTGTTATGAGTCCCAGTTAAGGACTATAAACAAAACCTGCAAGAAATTTGGTAAACCTTGTCATGAGTCCTAGTTAAGGACTATAAACAAAACCTGCAAGTAGTTCATGTGTCAGCTAACAAGCATGCAAGTAGGCAAGTACAAAGGCACACAAGTCACACAAGAGAAACCCTTAGGGTTTAAGCCAGCATGGGGTCTGGGTAGTACCCTCTTGAAGTTGGTGGGTTCAACCTGTCCTAATCAAAGTAACCGGGTTCTAAGGTTCCCAATATCACGGGATTGCTTTCATTGTTCATCGTTTCGATTTAGCCACTGAACTGGCGACCGAAATATTCCAGGAAAGCAACCCTCAATTGAGTGTAGTATCGAGTATCAACCAACCTCGGACTGCACCAAAGTCAGTTATCTCACTACCCTAAAGAGGCCAAGATAGTTCAATTAAGGTTCCTAAGGTCTGTTGATGCTTCACGACACCACGCGGAGGCCCCGTACTCTCCTTGACTGAACTCAAGGGTTACCGGTACACACCAAAGTGCCACATCAACGTAGCAGACTGTTTCAACCATGTCGGTATACCCCGCACAGTTCCCTCACAGCCTTGTTGCTACTTTCTAAGAAGGTATCCCCCAGATCCGGGTTAGGATCTATAGAACTCCCAAGACAGTCCCACAATTTAAAGCAAACAAGGAAAGCAATTGAAAACACAGTTATGAACTATCCCTAAGGTACACCTCACTTTAAGTTAAGTCCCCAACAGAGTCGCCAGTTCTGTGATCGGTGGATCTGGAACTGACTGTTTAACGCTGGTTCGCGAAATGTCGCGGAAGCAAGAGTCGCCACCGTCTTTTATTTTCTCCAAATGGAAAGGACAAAAGCACATAAAAATTCCTTAAAGAGATTGCTCTCGGTTCGGGAGGTAGGTTATAGAAAGGGAAGGTGTTAGCACCCTTTCTATCCATGGTTATCCATGGGCTCTTAGATACTTGCTCATTTGTATTTTCAAAAATGGTTTGTTTGCTTTTCAATTGTGGGTTTTAAAAAGTTTCTTTGAAAATTCCAGTTCGACTCTTGTATCAGTCCTCAAGAGTGTTTGAAAAATTGCTTTCGAAAGCTTTTTGAAAATGTGTCGGTGTGAAAAGTATTTTTGATTTGTTTTGTTTTGAATTAGAGCAAGTATCCACGAGTCGTCTACCTACCCTAAGGAATTCGTCTGTGTAAATGTCCTCTAAAGTAGTGCCATCCCACCATTGAGAGGTAGGTAGCACCACCGTTGGAGGTGTTCGGGTCAATTCGAAGGTTCGGGACATGGTGATCACCAGAGCAATAGGAAGACACCTTAGAAGCTACCCTCATGCCAGGTTCCCGGATCATGAGGACTTACTAAGACATCCTCTACTCGACGATCACCTTTCGAGGCAAGGCAACAGTGAGGCGTACCCTAGGGGTGGTGTGTGATTTGTGTGTCAGATTCATTTATTTTTGTCTTGTCATGTCATTGGTGTTCTACGCTTGATTTTATTTAGGGCCATTCATTCTTGCATGCTTTGTTTAACAGTTAATATTTGCGGGAAAAAGTAAATTTAAGGCTATTACAAATGGCGCGGGTCCACATCGCCAAAATTAAACCGGACCCGATTTAACAGAAAAGTAAATAAAAAGGAATTAAAAGTGCGAGAAGTAATTTTTACAAAGCTTCGGGAGAGATACATAATTATTTAAACGAAATAAAGTAAATATGCGAACGAATAAAAATTTAGAACATGGGCGTTGGACCCTTTTGCAAAATTAAAGTTAATAAGGAATTAAAATTAAAATTAAAAGAAAATGTTTTGGTATTTTTGGTGTTTTTAGAAATTTAATGCGAAAAAGAATTAATTAAAATTAAAATAATAGGCAAGCCCTAATTCTAGTTGTTTTTTATTATTTATTAAGAAATATTGAAATTTGACCTAATTTAACCTAAGTTATTTATGTACAATTTAATTATAAAAATAAATAAATAAATAATATTATGGTAAAAAGGAAAATTAAAAAGGAATAAAAAATTAACTAAACCTAATTCTACATTTTTTAGATTTTATTATGAAAAGAATTAACATTAAACTCTAATTTAAATTAGTTTATTTACATGCAATTATTTACAAGAAAATATTAAAATAAAATATTTATTATATTTTTTTGCCTTTTCTGTTTTTTATGATATTTTTTATATTTTTTGTAAAAATAATGAATTAAATTAAAACAGCAAAACAAATAAACAAATAATTGAAAATAAAATAAAACATAAAGAAAATTGAAAAAAAACATTGCAAACCAGGGGGGGTGGAAGTCCCCAATATGGAGGTATGAGCCCAGCAATCTAGCCCATTTAGCTTTGGCCTCGTTGGACTTTTCAAGATCACGTGTGGTGCGTTGACTTGCGTTTATGGTGTTCAGCAACCTTGAGCCTTTGATCTGGAGCAGCCGGACGCGTGGAGGGCTTGATGATGATGGAATATGGTGTGCCTTAACGCTAGCGCTGCATGGAAAGATTTATAGAAAAATAATATGGACATATGTAAGACCTGGGGCTCGAACTCAAGTCATGTACCTTCATCACCAATCCTGCTTGCCAGCTGAGCTAAGTGCGCATTCAATTAATATATAAACAAACAAATAATATAAAAAGAAGCAACACGTTAATGGATTGAAACGCGCGAAATTCAAAACAGCGTATCACTTGCTGCCACCACATCATCGTCTTCACCATCCCTGTATCATAAAATATGAGGCAACGGTTTTTTGGACGTTCTCTTAGGCATGCTACCAAAAAATAGCGATTAGGCCTATGTAACTCATAAATTAATCGCGACTATGGATTCTTCTTCGTCCAAGCTTGGTAAATTGAATGGTGGTGGTCTGGAGTCTTAATTTTTCCTTATCTCAAAAACCCCAATTTAAAACTCTGAAAAACCTAAAAGTCAAGCATGGTGAAATCTCATATACAGCGAAATAATTCAATTAAACATAATGGTTAGCTTTAGAATCTCATGAGGAATAAGAATCCATGAACAAAATGTTATAAAAATGCTTAAAACATGAAACACGATAATCAATTTTTCTCTGTACAGTTTTGATTCAATATACCAATTCCTGGCGTTTGAATGGATGTTAATGACTGGAATACGTTCAGGAGCCTTCAAGGAAGCTAATGGGATGGTTTTTGTGCTTTGAATCGACCTGTAAAGGGGTTTACAGTTTTGAATTTTTTGGCCAAATTTTCAAGTTTTTTCTTAGCTTTTCTGCGCAGCTTTTTGTGTATGGACATTAGGGTTGTGTTCAAGCATTTGTAGTGAATCAATTAGGTTAAGAAAATTGATAAAAATCTCTTGCAATCATGGTTTTCAATATTTGATTTTAAGGATCTTTTTCATATCTTTTTTCAAGTGTTCTTGGTTCAAAATCATGCCAATCAATCCAATTCTTTCCTAATTTGTATATGCACGAAATCTTGATGGCAAAACATGCATGAAAAGATTTTTTAGGTCAAGTTATATATTTTCCACATATTTAAATGATTTAAATGAATTAATATAAATAATAATTCAAATAATTAAATAAAAGATGAGAAAATACTTCCCTTTGGGCCAAGTGGTCGTGCATATGCTTAGAATGATGAACCATGGAAGAAAAATGGGCCCATTAGCAATTTTAGGTCATTTGAAGTAGTGTTGACTTTTCAAAATATCCAAAAATTTCCCAACTTCCACAAGGCATAACTTGCTCAATTGTTAATCTTTTCTCATGTTCTTGGACATTTTGGGAAGGTCTTTGAGTCCTCTAACCAATGCCTTTGGTCCCATGTCATTTTGATTTACCAATCTCAAGTTATGGCCTTTGACTTAAAGTCCCTTTTTGTTGACTTTTGAAAATGACCTATAATGTTGAAATTGATAACTTTTTGTGAGAGCATTTCTTGGACTTTAAGTATGAAGATGGGTTGTAGGAAATGTCTTTATCTTCAAAATGAGCTTTGGATAGAATTTTTCTGATAATCCATGTGAAAGTTATGCCCTGGTCAATTTCAGTTGACTTTTTCAGCTGTCCAAATAAGGAAACTTTTGCATCTTGATGATTTATGAGCCAAATTTTGAGAATCATGATCAAGCATTGATCAAATGATGTTTGTGGCTTCAAAGTGATATGTTGACCAAAAATTTGAACTTTTGACTGTCAAATGACCATTTTGCCCCTACAGTTGACTGTAGTGCAATTAGGGTTTTGACTGTGCAATTTTGAGCTGAATGCCTTGAAACTTGATATGAGGATACTTGACCATATTTGTAAGCATGTGAGACTTGATTGGACCTTTGACAAATCCATTTTCTTGGTCAGTACACAAACCCTAGTTTTGACTGTATAGGAGATCTTTGCATTGGGCAACCCTTGGGGAATTTTGCAGCTTGACTTGGCAATTTCTTGGAGAATATGGGAGGGCAAATTTTGGGGTGCAACAGGCATTTATACATAAGGTACAAGACTTGTTAGAATCTCAAGACATCACTTTTGAGGGACCTAACATCAAATTAAACCCTACGCTTCCACATAATGGACCAACAATAAAGGCAATTGAAGTAGTCGCTGACTGCGGAGCAACCAGACGAGCAAAAGCCCCGATAATCTTGTTTAAGGAATATCTATGGGAGTGTGGGTTCCTACTAGGGCATAATGAAGCCTTCGAGAAAACTCCACTAAAGCTAGTATACCAAGGGATAGTCATGTTCAGACAATACCCTGGAGAGAAATACGTAGCTACTCTAAGGGATAAAGCATGGGTCTATCCAATCCAGGAAACCTTTGTTAACAAGGGAATAGAGCAGGGCGGACATGTGGCAAAGATATCCAACAAAGTCAATACCAAAAGAGGCCAATGACTTCATTCAAGAATGCACCCTAGGAGAAGAACTCAAAAGATGGACGACCGTGGAGATTCCTGAGATCTTTTTTCTTTCCTAAGTAATTTTTCTTGTTTTTTGAAAGAACCTATGTCAAGCCCGGGGCATAGGGGTTGCTTGTAAGGGTTCCCCGTTTTGTTTCAGACAATATTTGCAATTAATAAAAGTTATATTTTGTTTTCAATTAAGATCCTTGTTTTTCTCTTGCATTTATTTCGTAAATTTAAAAATGGCAATACTTTCTCTGCATATGCATTTTCAAATTTCATATGCTAAATCTGCACCAAAACATGATAAGTGTGCAAATTCATGCCCAGAACCACCGATAATGTTACTGTTGCGAACCGATATAACTTTGATGCTCCAATCAACCAAGCCTAAGAGGAAAGTGATGAAGATCTTGAACTCTCTGAGAAAATGGCGAGGGAAATAGAGCAAAAGGCCGACAATGTACAACCGTATCAAGAGGATATTAACGCTGTTAATCTAGGTACAAAGGAAGAAATCAAGCTAAGGGGAAATGTTTAAGCGGAGCCACAAAGAAGCTAATTAAATTATTGCACATATTTTCTTGTTCCTACAGAAACAGGCCAAGGTTAGATACATACATGATGGTGGACAGATCACCTCTTCAAAGAAGGTTGTTCGCCAGTTAGGCAAAAATAAGCGACTACGAAATACTAGGACTTGACGAAAAACCCGATCCAAGGGCACGTTGGACATTCATGTTTGACGAGGCTTCAAATACAATGGGGCACGATATAGGGGCAGTTTTGGCTTCTCCAAAGAGGGCTCACGAGCCATATACCAAGTCAACGGAGAATGGGATACTAAACATCCAAAATTGATTCCACATCGGGATCATGTTTTGAAAACTGACTGCGGAATTCGCAAAGATCACTTTCAGTCACATCCCACGAAAAGGAAATCAAATGACAGACGCCCTGAAAAATATATCGTCTATGCTCAAAGTAACTTGGTCAAACCACGAACCGCGTATCACAAGCCGACACAATCAAGAGCCCACACTTAGTCTTGCTATCAAAGAAGGACCAGATGACAAGCCTTGGTTTTAAGACATCCAGAAAATGCCTCCAGTATTGACAAACGAACTCTATGGAAATTAGCCTCAGAATTCTTTCAGAGTAATGATGTACTGCACAAGATGAACCACGACATGGTCTAGTACTCAAGAAAATTCTGCTACCTCGCCTCGATTCACATGGTAAATGGACACCCAACTACGAAGGTCCATAGTAGTCAAAACAACATTCTCTGGTGGTGGTCTTATCCCAACAATAATGGATGGGGAAGAACTACCGTATTCGGCAAATTCAGACGCAGTAAAAAATACTATGTATAAGAAGCTCGCTAAGCTCGAACCTCAAACGGGAGACTTAGGGAAAAAGGAGCGTCCCAGTGGATCGAAAACCCTAAAGGGCAATCCAGGAAAAACAATTAGGGGCATATAAATAAAAAATTATCCTGGTGGATTGAAAACCCGAAAGGGCAGTCCAGGCAAAAGTTAGAGATTTCATACAAAGAAATAAAGAACAAAAAGACTGCGATCTAAGAACTGCGACTACGAATCACGAAGGGAGAGATAGATCTGAATCATACAACTCAAAATCAAATAAGATAAGATCATTAAAAGGATATTGGGGAACAACAGTAGTAGTTATCATTTTTATTGCCATTTACAGTTTTAAAACCTTATGTAATTACCTCTTTCTAAGAATTGCATCTTGTATTCTCGCCTATTCAGAGGCATACCAATAAAACATTTGCTTTCTTTGCATCTTTCAAATTGCGTTTTTTCTTTTCTCAGACTTGTTTACAAAATACTATGATCATTACTTGTGAATATTGTCTTGAAATCATTTCGGAGGATTAACAAAATAAAAGCATTTGACAAAACATCGAAAAAGCATTTTGGGTTAGAAAAACATCAAAAGAAAATCCACGTCTACGTCCATGCACATGTTTACTCATGCGTCTACAATACAAATTCTATACACATGTCCATGTTTACACCTGCGCTCACAACACAAAAATCTATGCATATCTACTCCTACGCCTACGCGTCCGTACACAAAGTCTACATCCATATACATGTCAATGCCTATGCCTAAACTTGTAACATAAAGTCTACGTCCGCACATGCGTCCACGCACATGTGTACTCCTGCAAATTCTATACACATGTTCACATCTACGCCTGCGCTTGCAACATAAAAGTCTACACACATGCTAATACATACATCTACGCTTACGCCTGCGCTTACAACATATGAATCTACGCATATGCCAATACATATGTCTACGCTTACGCATGCGATTATAACATAAAAGGCTACACATATGCCAATACATCCGTCTACGTCTGCGCTTGTAGCATACAAATCTATGCATATGCCATTACCTACGTCTACGTCTACGTCTACGTCTAGACCTGCGCTCACAATACAAAATCAATGTTCAAAATTTTGCTAACGCTTTTTCACCGTATTCAAATCGAATTTAACAAAGATACGGCGACACAACATACAACACCAGGGGATTGGTAACTCTAAGTCAATGGTTTAAAGGAGAGAATGCCAAAAATAGTCTTCATAACATTTCAAGGCATACACACATCTTACACATATTTCATACATACATTTTGCATAACATACATACACTATACATTTTTGCATACAATACACATATATTCAGGGTTCCATATCAATGTCAAACATCATACATTTTGCATACATCCAAACATCTCAATATCAGAGATCATACGCATGTATCATGCAGCAAACAAACAATCTCTCCCTCGATTTAGCTATCTAAGGGTCAACAACCAAAACACTTCTCCTACGATTCAACCCGTCACCTAAGTCTTCATGCCGTGACACGTTCAGACCATCACCTAAGACTTCATGCAACAATGCTCGAAAACCAAACTTAGCTTATCTCCTCAGACTTCACGCAGTGATTTGCGAACCTAACCCATTGTCTCAGACTTCATGCAGCAACGCGCTTCCTTATTCCTTGACATAGACCATCGCCTAAGACTTCATGCAGCAATGTTCGAAAACCAAACTTAGCTTATCACCTCATACTTCACACAACAATTTGCGAACCTAATCCATTGCCTCAGACTTCATGCAGCAATGCGTTTCCTTATTCCATGACACAAACCATCGCCTAAGACTTCATGCAGCGATGCTCGAAAACAAAATTAGCTTATCGCCTCAGACTTCACGCAGCGATTTGTGAACCAAACCCATTGCCTCAAACTTCATGCAGCAATATGTTTCTTCATTCCGCAACACAGACCATCGCCTCAGACTTCATGCAGCGATGCTCAAAAATACAAAATTTATCTCATCGCCTCAGACTTCACACAGCGATTCGCAAGCCTAACCCATTGCCTCAGACTTCATGCAACAATGTGTTTCTTTATTCCAAGCTCCAGACCATTGCCTCGGACTTCATGCAGTGATGCTCGAAAACCAAAATCTAGCTTATCGCCTCAGACTTCACGCAATGATTTGCGAACCCAAGCCCATTGTCTAAAAACTTCATACAACAATGTATTTCTTTATTTCACGACACTGATCATCGCCTTAGACTTCACGCAACGATGCTCTAAAAACAAAAAAATCTAGCCAATCGCCTCAGACATCATGCAGTGTTTTGCGAACATAACCCATGGCCTCAGTCTTCAAGAAACCATGCATCGTCAATTATCGTTGTATTCATCCTTCAAATGGATGGATAAGCTAAAGAAAAACCAAGACATACAAGATTGCTCTCTCAAGCTCAAAATCATCGTCCTCATCTTTATTTAAATCCTGGTAAGTGATACATCATCAGCTTTGCCTATTCTCTTCAAAACTCTTAGGGGTATGCTATATCAGCGTAACCCTATCTAGCCAACTCTTGGGGTATGCTATATCAGCGTAACCATATCTAGCCAACCATTGGTCAAATTTTGGGGTCTTCTATTATTTAATAAATCTCCGATTTGAATGAACAAAGACCTACGCGTTCTCGCGCCATTCAATCGAAGAGTTATTAAATAGGGGCAACTGTCATATCCCAAATTTACCCGCCTTAGTGCTACCGTCAAAGTTATTTTCGAATTTGGGTTTTACATGATAAAATTCCTTTGGTTTAATTGCATTAATATGTTGGGGTTTTTAATAAATATTAGCTTTCAAGTCTGTGTAAAAATATAATAATTATTTGTATTTTTAAAATAGCAAATAATTGCTCGTCTTCATATACTTTCAATTGACTTCTTATTTCAAATAAATAACATAGTACAATTGGTAAGGAAACATAGCTTGAAAGCATAAGATCACGAGTTCAAATCCCACTAGGTAGATTTTTTATATTTCTTTGTTATTGTTACTAATTTTATTTCCATTTATAAAAATCATTAAAAAAAATCATTTTTTAAATATTTAAATATTAAATTTCGTATTTTCAATTAATGAATTTTTTAAAAAATAGTTTTTTATTTTTATTTTTTTCACCTTTTATTCTAAAAATAACCAAAAAAATTCTAAAATACAAAAAGACTTAAAAATATTTTGTTATCTTTTGTATTTTATGTAGTAATATTTGTTTTAGAAGAGAATCAATGTAATTGGTTACAATAATTATAAAACCAAAATTTTGATTTCTTTTTGGGTTTTAATTATTTGGATTGATGATTTATTTTATTTTTATTAATTTTATTTTCATGTTACATTCAAATCTTCCCAAAAATCATGTTTTTTATTATTTAAATATTATTTTCGTTTTTCTATTTTAGGCAATTTTTAATAATAATATTTAATTTATTTTATGCATTTTTCATCAAAAAGTGTCTAAAAATTCACTAAAAAAACCAAATCTTTTTCGGCGATAATATTACGAATCAATTACCAAATCAAATCTAAATACTATAGAAAACTAAATTTCAATCTTCACTAAAACAAAATCAAATATATTACAGAAAACAATTAACAGAACAAATCCAATACAACAAATATATCAATTAAAATCAATTACAATAATTGAAATCCCTAATTCATTCTCTAACCCCTAAAACTAAGGCTAGTTCGTAACAGCCCTAAGATACTAAGCCTATAAATACAAGAACCAAATACAGATAAAAAGGGGGGGGGGGGGGGGGGAGTTTGAAGAACAGAACCACAAATTTGAACAAAATTGAGAAAGAGGCGAAAGCTTGAAGACTGAGGGGGAAGATCCAGTGTCGTTGTTGAAGAAGAGAAGGACGATTGAGGTTTCATTATCTGAAACCACAATCTCCACTGCTAGCTGCTTTCTCCGTACACCATCATCTTCAACCTCTCATCACCGGGAACCACCACTCGCAAGACCTACAAAATCAAAGAAGGAAAATAGATTAGTACCGAATCTAAGACAATATCAAAATCGCTACAGAGGGTAACTTAGCTTGTTTTTTCTTTTTTTATTATTGATTGGGGATTTAGGAAAGGGGTTTGGTGAGCCGCCGTCGTGGGTGGATATTTAGGGTTTGGGAGTTTAAGGGAAGAAGGTTGTTATTCACGAGAGAGAGAGAGAGAGAGAGAGAGAGAAGGTTGTGAACTGAAGCAACAAATGAATAAAATATAAAAGATAAAAACAAACTCATGTTCCATTCAAATATAGTACATGCGCATATATCCTAATTATCATACTCCCTCGTTATCATCCGCTAGGTCATGATCGGAAGACCGTAGGCCAAGTCCCATCGTAACTTCGATGCTCCCTCACCCACGTAACCTAACCGGCCCTCTCAATTTACTGAATAGGCCAGGCCCAACTAATTTTTACACACCCCTAGATCATAATTAAATTATTTTATTTTATACTTTTAATTATATCTTTCCTCATATTATTTATTTTCTATTTATAATTATTATTATTAGTAATATTAATTATCATATTTTTTTAATATTATTATTATAATTATTATCTATTAATTTTTTTCTATTACTATTATTTTATTTACTTTGTAAATATTATTTATTTCTTATCCAAGTGTAAATATTAATATTATTTATTATATTATTTAAATTGTTTTATTCCAAAAATGTATATTATTTTCTTATATTATTTGCATCAAATATTTTTTAATCACGCATTAATAAGATTTTTTGCAGTTAATACGATTAAAAAACGCTCCACAAACAACAAACTATTTTTCGCAATCAACTAAGCTAATCAATTGTTTTTGCAAAAGAGTTTCAAACAGATTTTGACTAACCGTGCATTTAGCTAAAATCTCCGCAATCACTACTCCCGGTCAAAATTCGAGGTGATTCAAAGTATGTTTGTGACCCCTATAAAATACCAACCTCATACGAACTACGAATTGAGACTCTGATTCCTCTTAAGAGGATACGTAGGCATACGATCAAAAATCGTAGCGAGTTCCCCTATAAAAAATTTAAACCCTTCCCCTATTAAAAATTAAAACTCTTTCCCCTATTAAAAAATTTAAACCATTCCCCTAATAAAATTTAAACCCTATTTTACCCGAACTTAAACCTAAAACCTAGTGTCCTTGTGAACAAGGTAGATGAAAGGTGTATAACACCTTCCTTTCGCCTAAAGAAGTCAGAAACCTAGAATCTCTATATGCGAATTAGAGTTTTTTGTTAGATTCCCTTCCCTAGGATAAAAACTAATAGTGGCGGCTCTGATTAAAAAACCAGTTGCTACAGTAAATGGAAGTTTTTCTCCATCGGAGATATGAAGGCAAAAGATACCATTAGGCTGCATGCTGGAAATATGACAAAGATCCTGTAGCAAGATGTTCTTGCTTCTGCCCCTGCTGGGGTAAGTACCTGCGGGGGTATTGTGGAATGGCCCATAGATATTGTCCTGTTTCTTAAAGCCATTAGTAATTGTCTTTCTGTTTAGTTTTCTTTTTTATGCGTTCATTTGTAAACAATAATTATGTTCAAATATATATGTTCAAAAATAAATACTAGACGTTTTTGCACACAAAACAGGAAAGTAAAAGAAAAACAAATAGTTTTGCACTTTTAAAGGAATTTTTTTTTGTATTAACTTGAATAAGTATTTTGTACAAAGAGATGAACATGCTAGTAAGAGAAATGTCATCCTAAAAATGAAAAATGATACAAAGAAAAGATAGTTATGTAAAATAATCCCATGGGGTTCCCACTCTGCTATAACGTTCATATCTTTGAATATCTCATCTACTTGCTGCTTTGTCGAAGCTGATTGGATTGATTAGAACCGTTTTGAGTTTGACGATTGATGCCGAAGATTGGTTGTAAGGTGATCCAACGTGACATAGTTATACGCTTTAAATTCCTAACTTTTGTTTGGACCTCCGTTTCAGGTTTTCGGTCCACCGGGATACCCTTTTTTGTCCAAGCTGCCTTTTCAGGTTTTCTGCTTGCCGGGTGTACAATTTTTTTTTTTGTATTTTATCCCTAATTTTATCCCGAACTCTTTTGGTTCGCCGGGATGCCCTAATTTTTTCCTAGGCCAGTCGACCTAGCGGGTTTTTGTTCACGCGTAGTATCTTTTAACTATGTCCACGTTTATAGGGTGCGAAAGTTCGTCGCCGTCCATAATGGTTAAGATCATTTCCCCACCGAAAAATATGCTTTTAATCACAAATGGTCCTTCAAATGTAGGAGTCCATTTTCCCCTGGGATCACCTTGTGGCAGTATAATACGCTTGATCACCAAATCACCAACCCGATATACCCGCCGTCTGACTTTCTTGTTAAAAGCTTTGATCATGCATTTTTGGTACGTCTGGCCATGGCAGACAACCGTAAGCCTCTTCTCATCAATCAAGTTCATCTGGTCAAATCAAGTTTGGATCCATTCGTCTTCATTCAAACTTGCATCCTTTATGATTCTCAGAGAAGGTATTTAGACTTCTACTAGTAGGACAACTTCCATGCCGTATACCAAGGAGAAAGGAGTTGCCCCGATTGATGTGCGCGTTGTGGTACGATAACCATGAAGAGAAAATGGTAACATCTAATGCCAGTCCTTGTAGGTCACTGTCATTTTTGTATGATCTTCTTAATGTTTTTATTAGCGGCTTCTACAATGCCATTCATCTTCGGCTGGTAAGGAGAAAAGTTATGATGCTGGATCTTGAATTGCATGCATAGTGAAGTGATCATAGTATTGTTGAGATTGGTACCATTGTTTGTGATGATTCTCTCTGGAATACCATACCGACAGATAAGGTTCTGTTTGATAAATCGGGCCACAACGTTCTTGGTAACAGAAGCGAATGAAGCTGCCTTGACCGACTTCGTGAAGTAATCAATGGCAACCAAGATGAAGCGGTGTCCATTAGAAGCTGTGTGTTTGATCTCTCCAATCATGTCAATGCCCCACATTGAGAAGGTCTAAGGAGCAGTCAGGACGTTAAGAGGAACCGGAGGCACATGT
The DNA here is from genome assembly GCA_948472305.1 of Vicia faba. NCBI lineage: Eukaryota > Viridiplantae > Streptophyta > Magnoliopsida > Fabales > Fabaceae > Vicia > Vicia faba. The sequence goes on from OX451736.1 coordinate 178,637,529, forward strand.
ACTTTGCTAACATAAATCTGGTACTTGTGACAGGTTCGTGAATGCTGATGACAATCTGCTTCCATGGTGGACCAGTAGTATCCTGCCCGTAGGATCTTTTTATCCATCGTGTGCCCACTAGAATGGATGCCAAATGTGTCTTCGTGCAAATCAGCCATGATCTTTTCTGCCTCACTCTTGTCTATGCATAAAAGAGAAGTAGATTCGTGATTGTGCTTATAGAGAACTCCATTACTGAGGAGGAACTTAGCAGAAAACCTTCTCAGGAATTTCATGTCGTTGACTTAGAATCCTTCCAAATACTCTTGGGCTTCGAGATATCTATTAATTTCATGGAATAAGGTTTGGCCACTACTTATTCAGTATCAATCTCGTGACACTGATCTGTTTCATCTATCCTCTCTATGGTGATCCGAGGAGCCTCATTATCCCATCTGACTTTAAACATGGATGACATAGTTGCTAATGCGTCCGCTAGTTAATTTTCCTATGGTGGAAAATGCTCAAAGGTGATTTCTTCGAAATGTGGGATCAATGTAAACACATGTTCTTTGTAAGGGATGAGATTAGGATGCTTCGTGTCCTATTCTCCTTTGATCTGACTGATGACCAAGGTTGAATCTCCAAATACACTTAAGGACTTGATTCCAAAATCTATGGAAACTTTGAGACCCATAATACACGCTTCATATTCCGCCATATTATTGGTACAATTGAAACACAACCTAGCAGTGAAAGGGGTATGATAGCCTTCAAGGGATATGATTACCACGCTGATGCTATTGTCGAGTGCGTTGGAAGCTTCGTCAAAAACCATATTCCATCGGGATCCTTGTTCAGGTCCGTCATACGGTCTAAGTTCTTCATAATTGTTTACCAACATGATGTCTTAGTCCAGAAATTCGAAATTCATGGATTGATAGTCATCCATAGCCTGATGAGCAAGGTGATCAGCTAACATACTTCCTTTTATTGCTTTCTGGGTAGTGTATTGAATATCGTATTCAGTCAGAACTAGCTACCGTCTTGCTATTCTTCCAGATAGGACGGGCTTCTTGACTATGTACTTAATTGGATCCATCTTTTATATCAATAAGGTAGTGTGAGTCAACATATAATGTCTTAGCCGGAGAGAAGCCCATGCCAGAGCGCATCAAGTTTTCTCGAGTAGTGAATATCTGGTTTCACAGTCGGTAAACATTTTGCTCAGGTAGTATATTGCATGCTCTTTTCAGCCAAACTCGTCATACTGCCCCAACACATACCCCATTGAATTTTCCAAGATAATTAGATACATGATCAAAGGTCTTCCCTCGACTGGAAGCATCAAAACGGGAGGCTCTTGAAAGTATTCTTTGATCCTGTCGAAAGCAACATGGCAGTCGTTGTTCCATTCCACCACTTGATCTTTCTTCAGTAATTTGAAGATTGGTTCACAAGTAGCGGTTAGATGGGAAATGAACCGGGCGATGTAGTTTAGCTGTCCTAAGAATACCCTAACTTCCTTCTCAGTGCGAGGAGTAGGCATTTCTTGTATTGCTTTCACCTTTGCAGGGTCCACTTTGATACCTTTTCCATTGACAACGAAGCCCAGGAGTTTATCGGACCTCACTCTGAAAGTGCATTTATTCGGATTCAGCCTTAGGTTGTATCTCCCCAGTTTTTCAAACAATTTCTGCAGATGGTCTAGATGTTCCTCTTCAGTCTGAGATCTGGATATCATGTCATCCACGTAGAATTCTATCTCATGATGGATCATGTCGTGAAACAAAACTACCACAACATGCTGATAGGTTTCCCCAACATTCTTCAACCCGAATGGCATAACTTTGTAACAGAACATACCCCACTGTGTGACGAAGGTTGTTTTTTTCATGTCCTCAGGTGCCTTTGATCTAGTTGTATCCGGAGAAATCGGCCATGAAAGAAAATACTTTATGTTGTGCGGTGTTGTCATCCAGAATATCGATGTGGAGAAGCAGGAAGTCATCCTTGGGGCTTGCCCTATTCAAGTCTCTGTAGTCCACACACATACGTACCTTACCGTCTTTTTTAGGCACTGGAACAACATTGGTGACCCATTGTGGATAGGAGGTGACGGCTAAGAATCCGGCATTGAACTGCTTCATGACTCCAGTCTTGATTTTCTCTGACATTTCTGGCCACATACGACCGACTTTCTATTTTACCAGAGGGAAGTCTTCTTTTGTCGGTAGACGATGGACCACGATGTCAATGTCGAGTCCTGGCATGTCTTCGTATGACCAGGAAAAGACCTCAACATATTCATGTAGTAACTGAGTTAAACGCTTTTTGACATTAGGCTCCAAGTTGGCACCTACCTTGACTTCTTTCTTGTCCTCTTCAGTACCCAAGTTAATTGTTTCCACTAGCTCTTCGTGGGGTTGTGTGGTCCTTTCTTCCTGTTACAATAACCTGGCTAGTTCTCCTGGTACCTCATAATCTTCCTCACCTTCGTCTTCGGCTTGGTAGATCGGATTTTCAAAGTTATGATAGGCCATAGCAGAATCGTTACCCATGGGATTCTGAACGGATGTGGATCTGCATTTCGATATGTGAGTGTGTGTAAGAGCATAGCTTTCTTTGAAAAAATAAAAAGGTAGAAAAAGAATAACAAAGAGCGTAAAATTTGCATGCAAAAACGTCCATGATTCATTGATGACATATGAAGATGAAGCAAGAACCCTAAAAAATGGACCGTTGTGCCTCGGGTAAGACATAAGGTTTTAAAGTCTAGATTGTTTAATTATTACAAAAATTGACAAAAGTTGACAAAAATTGAAAGACAATTACTCTTGAAGAAAAGTAATAGGGACAAATTCTCTGGCTTCCAAATTGTTGAGTCCTTCGCTGATGGTTGGAAAGATCCACTCGTCTATATCACTGCTGCTATCATTGTCTTCCACTGTGTTGACTCCCTGATTGTTTATACGTAAAGGTGCCCCACCCGGTGCGAGCTCATCGAACAGCTCTCTGGGCCTCCGAAGTAAAACCCGAACCAAATTTGTTGGATTTGTAGGGAATATCTGGAAGCTGACCTCAGATGGTGCATCCACCCTCCTCAACTACTACTCTAGCATCCTTTAGAGAGGCCATTTTCACTGGAGGTCTGGTAAATTTTGGAGTCTTGGTAGTAGTCTTGGTTGTCGAAACTATTTGTGGGACCTCCTCGAAATGCTGACACAAAGTTTTGATGAACTCACCATCCATTTCCACGTACCTGAAAGAGTTTAGGTGGCTGACCATATATTCCTCTTCCCCATGGGCAGTGATGATTTTCCTTTGATTGGGTACTTCAACATCTGATGTAATGTAGACGTGACGGCACCAACTCCATGAATCCAGGGTCGGCCCTAAAGACAAGAATAGGAAGGGCGGATATCCATCACATAGAAAGTTGAATCAAAAGTCTGAGTTCCAACTTTTATAGGGATGTCAACTTCTCCATGTAATGTCCTCTTAGAACCATCAAAGGCTCTCACTATAATGTTGCTAGGCTTTAAAGTAAGTCCCTAACAGTCTAGCCGGTCAAGAGCGTTTTTGGGAAAGACATTCAGCGATGAGCCCGTATCCACCAGAACATGGGCTAGCGTAGTGCCCCTGCACTTAATGGAGACGTGCAAGGAATTATTGTGCTTCCTTCCTTTGGGAGTCAAGTCGGTGTCAGAAAAGCCCAATCTATTACCAGCAGTTAGAATGGCCACACATTTCTCAAATTGGTCAAATGGAAGTTTATTGGGGCACGTGGGCGGTCTTTATAAACTTTAACAGCTTTGGCATGGGCCTCAGAACACAATAGAAAAGCCAACATTGATATTTTCGAGGGGGTTTTCCCCAACTGTTCCACGACGTTGTAGTCACTTTTCTTGATTATCTTTAGTATCTCTTCTATCTCCTTTCTAGACTCTTCAGGAATATCCTCTAGATGCGCCTTCGTCTGGACAGGCTCAGATAACACCTCATTGCCCCTTGTCCTAGTCGTAGAGAAAACAGTAGGATTGTCAACAGGAGTATCACTAGGAATGCTGGTAGGAGCGGTAGCGGGAATAATTATAGGAGTAGCAATGGTCTTTGGAGAGATCTCAGGTTAGAAGATTCTTCCACTTATTGTTATCTTACTAATCCCAACGATATTGATGACGTTAGGATCAGTGTATTTCTTAATCTTGTCTTGGATAGCCAATAGATCTTGCTTGACGCCATAGTAATAGACGTCAACCCCATAGTTCCAGGGAACAACTTTATCCTAAGAGTATGGTATTGGCCTTGGGTTGGTGATGATCAGGGGAGCAGACGTCAGAATAGATGTAATTCTGATGGGTCTTTTGGTGGAGACCCTAGGAGTATTGTCGGAGATGGTGATTATTGAAACATCTTCACAGGAATTTCTGATAAGAGGAACTTTTTCAAACATGATTTCTTTGTTAGTCATCAAGTGCTAAACGCATATCTTCAGTAACAAACATCCATTTGGTAGATACATACATAATTGACAACTTTCATCACAGCCCGGAAATAGACCGACTCGCAATAGATTTTGTTTAATAGTCAAAAGAGGATTAGTTAAATAATTCACAGAGGAAACAAAACAATTATCATTAACGACATTGACACCTTGACCGTGTTTGGGAATTGGCTCCGTAATGACATTAGGTGTTTCTGGGGGATCAAACTCAATCTCTTTCGCCTCAATAAGGTCTTGTATCTTATTCTTCAAGGCCCAACAATCGTTTGTATCATGCCCCGGGCTTTCATAATGATAGGCACATCGGGCATTCAGGTTGTAATGAGGAGAAGCTGTATTGGGATTCTTGGGAGCTTCCTCTAGGGTCACCAGATTGGATTTCAAAAGATGTGACAGAACTTGGGATAAGGTCATGTTCATTCGGGTGAATCGTCTCATGGGCGCCTCTGGCTTGTGCTGATAATTTCGCTGCTGATTTGGTACAGGATTGGAAATCATAACAGCCCCTACTGTTGGGCGACGCTCAGTTTGGTTTTGATTTCTGTGATCATATGCAACACTGACCTCCTTCTTTTCGGTAAAGGGTTTCATCATCATGCTCAGGGATACATCTCTTTGAATTTTTCCACTTTTTATACCGGCTTCTACCCGTTCGCCAGTCATGATTAGTTCAGTAAACCCAACCGAGGAGCTTCCAATCAGGTGGTTGAAGTATGGACCAGATAGCGTGCCTAAGAACATATCCACCAATTCTCTGTCAGATAGTGGGGGTTAGACTCTTCCCGCGAGATCTCTCCATTTTTGAGCATAGGTTTTGAAACCTTCACCTACACTCATAGACATGCCTTGCAATCGTGTTCGAGTTGGAGCTAAGTCAGCATTATACTGGTATTGTTTGTAAAAAGCGGCATCCAAATCTTCCCAATTACGAATATTGGTCCCTTCCAACTGATAGAACCAATCCAGATGCGTCCCTGACAAGCTTTCTTAGAAGAAATGTATCCATAGGTTCCTATCGGAAGTATGGGGTTAAATTTTCCTGACGTATGACCTTAAATGCAGCTTTGGACAAGAAACACCGTCATATTTAGTGAAAGTAGGGACCTTGAAATTCTGTGGGATGGCAACCCCTGACACAAGTCCTAGCTCTTAAAAATCCAACCCGGGTACCCTCTGGATCTCCATAGCATTGAGGCGATCCTCCAACTTCTTGTATTTATCATCAGCTGGAGGATACTGCTCTTCAGAGTAATCAACCTCTTCTTCTTCTTCAGACTCTGGATGGTCATTCACTTCCTTGTTTTCCCCCTCTTGATTATCTCCTTCACCCGATAAGGTTGCAAAATCTAGAGTTCGTCTGGCTGGTCCTTTGAACCTTCTTCCCAGATTCAAAACATCGGCTGGCTTCTTCGCTTTCTTCTTCTTCTTCTCTTTGATCAGCAAAGTTTTCAAATCCTCTTGTCCTTTTTCCAGAGTCAAGAACATCTGTTGGAATTAAGTGTTCTGCGCTTGGAGATCTTTTACTGTCTGTTCAATATCTATCTCACTGAAATAAATAGAAGAAAGATAAGGAGACCTGTTGTAAAAAACCTGTTTGTGTTATGATGAATGAAAATGCGCATGCAAATGATTTCAAGGAGATTAGAGATTTAAATTAGCTTTAGACAAAAAAGAACACACATTGCATTAATAAATACATGTTTGAGTACATCACGCCTCTTTTGGTCTTACAATGAAATAAATAAAATATAAAGACTCCTAAGACAAAAATGTTGAACGCATCCTCTTTGGCGCGATGTAGGCGTTCAGACTCTGTTCTTCATGAAGCTGCTTGGTGAGTTCCAGAACTTTCTTCTCACTGGCATAGAACTTGGCTTCGAAGGTGTCTCGTTCTTCCTTTAGCTGAATCCAATCCTTTTCCAAGTCTTCAAGGGAAGTAGGCATGTTGGGATGAAGGACAGTGTACTGGATATCTCCTTCAACAACAGGCTCCACAATAACAGGGAGGGTATAAGGGTAAGGCATTGCGAGACTCTGAGCACGAGCTCGTGCCCACCTAAGGTAATACTCAAGGGGATGGAATTTTTGTGGCCTAATCTCCTACGGTCCACCTTGTTTACCATCCTCCAAGCTCGTATAAACCTATGACGGTAGCCTTGATCGTCACTTTCGTAGTCGAACACCAAACCTTGGATGGGCATATCATGTGCACCATCTCTTCGTACGTACCCAAACTGTCGCAGAGATAAGCAAGGGTTTTAAGTGATACCTCCTCTAATGCCAAGGAGAGGGACATTAGGGAATTCCCCACAACGGTCGATGATAGTAATATCCTACAATGATCGAGAACACCTGGACCATCTCAAACCTTACTCGTTCTTCAAAACCGATCAGGGGAGATGCGAAACAAACCATCTAGATAATAGAAGAGTACAACACATGAGGGTTCCTCTTCTCTTCATGGTGTGAGAGTGGAGAGAATGCAAGATATCTCCCAACAAAGTAGGAACTAGATTGTGAGATGAAAAGATTTTGACGACATTCACATTTATAAGTTGGTCAGGATTTGGAAATAGTACCAACCCATAGACGAGAAGAGCCAAAATTTCTTCGAATGCTCGTAAATCCATATTGTTTCAACAGTCATGAGCTTTTTCCAATAAGAACTTGGCAAAGAACCCTTTGCCACCATTTCTTGTTTCCCAATTAGCCGTGACATCGGATTGTTGTAATTAAAAAGCTCGGGAAACCTCTTCAAGGCTTGGGTCTCTTTCAGTACCGTTGAAAGGTAGTTAATCGAGAATAGGAATTCTCAAGAGTTTAGAGAACTCTTCTATAGTTGGTACAAGCTGGTAATCAGGGAAGGTAAAGAAATGGTGCAAAGGGTCAAGGAACTGGAAAAATACCTTCATCATATATTCATCAAAGCTTGAGGTGACTAAGTTGAGAAGTCGTCCATGTCTTTTGGTGAACGGAGAATTCGCAGGGACCCTTGATGCTAACTCTTTGAGCTGAAAAGATACTCGTACAAGTTTGACTTGGATTGTGTTCCTGCGAGTGAGAGTTATATCCTACAAAACAGAACAAAGATAAATCTCAAAATCCTTGAAATGGTTAGTCTAAAATGCTATGGTATGATGTCATGATGTTATGTACAAGCATATGCACAAGTTAAATCAAACAAATCCTTATGTTTAGGCTTGCATGGAGTTTTATAGGTAAGTACCCTCTTGAAGTTTAGTTGGCTCAACCTGTCCTAGTAATAGTAACCGGGTTCTAGGGGATCTCAATATCACTGATCTTCCTTCATTGGGCATTGTTTCAGTGCAATCCTCTTTATTGGAGATGGAAATATCCCCAAAGTCTGATCTCAATGAGCGTAGTATCGAGTATCAACTAACTTCAAACTACACCAAACACGGCTACCTCACTACTTCCTAATTGCCAAGTTGGTCTAGTAGGGTTCTAAAGTCAGTTAGTGCTTCATGACACCACACAACAGCCCCGTATTCTCCTTGACTACTACGGGCTACCGGTACCAACAAATGTGTCACACTAACATTGATTTTGCTTAGACCATGTTGGTATAACCCGCACAGTTTCCAAAACTTATTGCTACTTACCTAAAAAGGTGCCCCAAATCCGGGTAGAGGATCAAAACAAACCCAAATAAGGAACCATAATATAAAGCAAACAAATCAAACAATGAAAAGAAATTAACGGTGATCTAGCCCTAAGGTAACCCCACTTTTAAGATTAAGTCCCCAACAGAGTCGCCAATTCTATAACACGGTGGGAGAACTGACTTTGGTGTTTTGTGTTTGATCGCAATTGTTGCGAATAGCAAGAGTTGCCACCGACTTTTATTTTATCCAATAAGGAAAGGTTGAAAAGAACAAGAAATATCTTTCGAGATTGTTTCCTGAGTTAGGGGGGTAGGTTATGAAAAGGGAAGGTATTAGCACCCTTTTCATCCGTAGTTATCTACGGGATCTTAGTTTCTTGCTAGATCACTTTCTTTTGTTTGAAAATGTGCTTGTGGTGTGGGTTTAGAAACATTTTGAAAACGTCTTTGTAATGGTTCTCGTTTCTATAAGAACGCGTACAAAGCGTTGTTTGGAAAATAGTTCAAATAAGTGTTTGTGGAATGTGTTTTTGAAAGCGATTTTGAAAAGGTGTCTTTGTACCAGTTCTCGTTTCTATAAGAACACGTACAACGTGTTTATCTTTTGAAAATGTTTCAAAATGAAAGTGTTGGGGTATAAATTTTTGTTGTTGTGAGCAAGCGAGCAACTAGGAGTAACCTACCTACTCAAAAGGTCTTAAATGTTCTTTTCCTCCTCCTTTAGATGTTGCTATCTTACCATTGATTTGGTAAGAAGCCCCATCATTGGATGTGAAGGGATATGCATGAGATGTATTGTATAGTCATCTAAGGCAACCTATGAGACATTTTATCAATTTTCATTTAGGGACTAGATCGTTTACCGAAGGCAACATCAAGGGACATCGAGGGACTACGATCTTTTATCGAGGGTCTTTGCTAAAACGCCTATATTCGAGGGACATGATTATTTTCTGAAAGGCAACAAAGAGGGATTACCCTAAGGGTGCTAGTGTGAAAGTGTGTTTGATTTACACGCATTTAGTCTTGATTAGGGTTAGCTATTTGTTGATTTTATGTCTTGCCATACAAACCCTAGTTACTAGCATTTATATTTGAAAGCAATAAATTGCAGAAATGTAAAGTCCTACGCTATTACATCATTTAGGAATATGGGTACAAATTTACAAATGGGGGTTTACAAGAATTTTAAATCCTAATTGTCTATTACAACCATATTGAATTGTATAATATAAGAAAAGGAAAGGATTTGTTTTGAAAATGATTTTTTTTTGTCTTAATAAATTAAAAGGAAAATAAATATTTAACAAAAACAAATATTTTTGATGTCTTTTTTATGTTTAATAAAATTAATACTGAAAATAATAAGAACAAAAGAGAAAAAGGAAAAACTTAATGAAAACAGGATCAGCATATTGCTAAACACGAAAATGAAGGGGACCAAAAGTTCTGACGCCGCGTGTTGTAGCTTAGAAAGAAACGTCAGACGTGATCAGAAGGTCTGGGTTGATGCCATTGGAATCTTGAAAGAAACATTAGAGGGCCAAAACAGAAGTTCTGGGTTGTGTTTAGACAGTGAGCAAAAAGTCAGAAGTTTTGTGTTGTGTTAAACAGTGAGTAAAAATCAGAAGTTCTGTGTTGTGTTAAACAGTGTGTGAAAATCAGAAATTCGGTGTTGTGCTAAAACTGTGCGAAAAAGACCCAGAAGTTCTGTATTGTGCTAAAATAGTGGGAAAGAAAGACCCAGAAGTTATGTGTTACTGTTCAACTCCTTCCTTACATTAATCAGCTCATCAACAACTTATTCAGTTCTTAACAATAGCAAATCAGAAAGATAAAAGCACATAAGTTCATAGAAGTTCTAATCCTAATTCTGAGCCTAGATTTAATCAAGAAGTTCTGATCCACAGTTTTTTTCTACTTATGCAATGATATGGACAACATCAATACTATGATATTTACATATTTAATGATGTTCTGAATGAAAAAATTCAAAGTCAAAAAGACTTAACTTGAATCTGGAGAGTGTGTTTGGGACTTGAGCTGCTGCCTTCAGATGTTCCGGAGTCAGCAAGAAGAACGAAACATAAAATGTTATGTTCTTTGATTCAAAGGGAAGAACAAAGGTTTTGGTTTTGTTTAGGAATTCAGGGTTCACGAATGTTTTACTGTTTTCTTTTCTCTCTTTGATAATTCTCTCTTTCCAAAAGCCAGCCCCTTGAACGTGTGATGGGGCAACTTATTTATAGATCGGTTTGTTGTGGTTTTGGGGGGAAAACAAATGAGATTTAAACCTTTTTGGCATACTATTCCATTGCTTTTTAATCACAACTTTTGTAGGCTAATTTGGTGCAAATATGGGGTTTGAGAAAGTGCAGGCATGGACTGGATCAACAGTTGATTGCAGGACTGTGATGTAGCAGTGCAGCAGGCCGCTTAAACGATGTTTTGGGATTTGGTGATATTCTGATTGCAGAAGACCATAATGAGACTCGAATGGTGATGTTCTGACGGAAGCGTTGAACACAACCTTCATATGCTGAAGAATCATGTTCTGGTTGAAGAACACATTTTCCATATGTTCTGATTGACGAATCATGTACTGAACCATGTTTGCAAATTCTGAATGCACATGCGTGGAGGCTGGCTCAGAAGTTCTGAAGTATCATATTCTCTTAACACTTAGAAAATTTTCTAAGTGTTTAGAAAATTTGATTTTTTCAAAGCAATTTCTGACTTTTGATTTTTGATGAACCAATTTCATGTCCTGATGAAATATAATTGTTGAAATTTGATTTTTGATCAAAAAGTCAAAGTTTAACTTTTCAGTGAGCTTTTGACCATTTTGCCCTTGTGAATGAATTTCTTGGAAAATTATAATCTGAGACTTGAAACTTTCCAGAAGCAGACCTGAGGGTCCAGGATAATCTTTTGAGAAATGAGAGGGAAAATTTTGGGGTACAACACCCACATTGCAAATGGCCACGGAGCATTCATGATATTTAGAGGAATAAGGGGCACATGGACCTTGTCAACATAGATTTGGCACTTGTGGCAAGTCTTTGAGTGATGATGGCAATCATTTTCCATCATTGACCAATAGTAACCCGCTATCAGGATTTTCTTGGCCATGGTATGTCAACTAGAGTGAGTCCCAAAGAGACCATCATGCATGTATTCCCTAATTTTATTTGCCTCCTTCTTGTCCACACATCGGAGTAGAGTAGAATCATGGTTGCATTTGTACAGGGTTCCATTGCTTAGGAAGAATTTGGCTGAAAATCTTCTTAAGAATTTTTTATCATTGATGGAAGCTCCTTCGGGATACTCTTGCGCTTCAAGTTATCTCTTCGCCTCACGGTATCATGGCTTCTATGTGTCAGTGTCAAGCTCATAACAGTGTGCAGTTTCGTCAAATATCTCAATTGTAATCATAGGAGCTTCTTTGTCCCATTTGACCTTGAACATAGAAGACATTATGGCCAAAGCATCGGCTAACTGATTTTCTTCTCTAATGAAGTGTTCAAAGGTGATTTCTTCGAAGTATGGAATCCGAGATAACACAAGCTCCTTGTAAGGAATACGATTAATATGTTTAGTGTCTCAATCTCCCTTTACTTGGCTAATCACTAGAGCGGAATCTCCGAATACATTCAAATGCTTGATCCTTAAATCAATGTCAGCCTTCAAACCCAAAATGCATGCCTCATATTCAGCCATGTTATTTGTACAATCGAAGCACAATCTAGCAGTGAAAGGGGTGTGGCAAACCTCAGGAGAAACTATCAAAACACCAATTCCGTTACCAAAAGCGTTGGAAGCCCCCATCGAAAACCATAGCACATCGGGATCCTTGTTAAGGTCCGTTATACGGTCCAAGTTTTGCACAGTCGGTCGCTAGCATGATACTCTCATCCGGGAAGTCAAAGTTCATAGATTGATAATCATCAACAGCTTGATGGGCCAAATGATATGCCAATACACTTCCTTTGATGGCCTTTTGTGTTGTGTATTAAATATCGTACTCAGTCAAAATCATTTTCCATCTAGCTATTCGTCCGGAAAGAGCGGGTTTCTCGATGATGTACTTGATATGGTCCATCTTAGAAATCAAAAGAGTGGTATGAGTCAACATATACTGTCTTAGCCAGCGAGCAACTCATGCCAGAGTGCAGCAAGTTTTCTCGAGCAGTGAATATCTGGTTTCACAGTCGTTAAACGTTTTGCTCAGGTAGTATAATGCATGCTCTTTTCGGCCAGACTCGTCATGTTGGCCCAACACACATCCCATAGAATTCTCTAGCACAGTTAAGTATATGATCAAGGGTCTTCCTTCTACTGGAGGCATGAGGATATTAATTTACTTTAGATATTCCTTGATTTTGTCGAAGGCATCTTGGCATTCATCATTCCAACTGACTACTAGATCTTTCTTCAAGAGTTTGAAGATTGGCTCACAAGTAGCAGTTAAGTGAGATATGAAGCGAGCGATATAGTTAAGACGACCCAAGAATACTCTAACCTCCTTTTCAGAATGGGGAACTGGAATTTCTTGAATGGCTTTTACCTTTGCAGGATAGACTTTGATGCCTTTACCACTGACAACAAAACCTAGAGTTTTCCAGATCTTACTCTGAATATGCACTTATTAGGGTTCAACCTCAACTTGCACTTTTTCAGCCTCTCGAATAGCTTGTATAGGTGATTGAGATGCTCTTCTTCAGTTTGTGACCTTGCAATCATATCATCCACATATACCTCTATTTCATGATGGATCATATCATGAAACAAAGCTACCATATCCCTTTGATATGTTGCCCATGCATTCTTCAATTCGAATGGCATGACCTTGTAACAAAAGGGCCCCATTGCGTAACAAAGGTGGTCTTCTCCATGTCTTCGGAAGCCATCTTAATTTGATTATAGCCGGAGAAACCATCCATGAAAGAGAAGACTTTATGTTAAGAGGTGTTATCGATCAAGACATCAATATGAGATAGAGGGAAGTCATCCTTGGGGCTTGCCCTACTCAGATCCCTATAATCTACGCACATGCGAACTTTTCCGTCTTTCTTTGGCACCGGAACTAAGTTCGTAACCCTTTGAGGATAAGATGTCACAGCTAGGTATTGTGCATCAAATTGTTTCATCACTTAAGATTTTACCTTTTCAGACATGTCAGGCCGCATGCGATGAACTTTTTGCTTGACAGGAGGACAATCTTCCTTTGTTGGCAGACGATGAACTACAATGTCGGTATCCAACCCTGGCATATCTTCATACGACCAATCAAACACTTCCACTTAGTCATGTAACAACTGAACCAATCTACTTTTGACACTGCTTCCTAGGTTAGCGCCGATCTTGACCTCTTTCTTGTTTGTCTCGGTACCTAGATTGATGACTTCAACTGACTCTTCATGCGTCTAAATAGCTTTCTCCTCTTGCATTAGAAGTCTGGCTAGTTCTCCCGGTATTTCACACTTTTCCTTGCCTTCGTCTTCGGCTTGGTTAATTGGATGTTCAAAATCATAACTGACAATAGTAGAATCATTAGAAAGTAGATATGGAGTGGATGAGGACCTGCAGAAGTGTGTGTGTGTGCATATAAGATACATGGCTATTTGAAAAGTGTATTAAAGAAATAGAAAGACAATGAGTACAAAAAATTTGAATGCAAAAAGTACAATAGTTTATATTTAATGGTCATATGATAAAATGGACATAAATAAAACCCTTAACAAATGGACCATAGTGCCCCGGGCCAGGCATATGGCCTAAAAGTCATTGTTTAATATTACAGATAAAAGGCTCTTTAATTGATAGAAAGCAATAAACAAGTAATTACTCCTCAATGAAGGAGATGGGAACAAAGTCCTTTGCGTGCCAATTGTTGAGCTCTGTCGTAGTAGGGTATATCTATTCTTTGAACGTACATTCATCATCAGAATCCTCCACAGTGTTTACTTCGTGATTTCCAATACAGAGAGAGGGCTTTCCTGTACGAGCGCGCCTAACTTCTTTCTGAGCCTTGATAGTGAAACCCAACCCACATTTATCTGCTTTGAACGAGATCTCATGGAGTTGTCCCCAGCTAGCACAACTTTCATCTTTGACTGTGGCACGAGAATCCTTAAATGAAACCATCTTTGGCAGGACCTTATTAGCTTTGGGCATGTCAGAGGAAATTTTGGCAGTAGCAACCATGGGCGGAACAACTTCAAAAGCCTGGCACAAGGTTTCTATAAATACGCCATACATCTCCACATATTTGAAATAATTGAGATGGCTTACCATGAATTCCTCCTCACCACAAACAGTGACGATCCTCCCCTTGACTCGGTGTTTTAGCTTTTGGTGAAGGGTAGATGTTACTGCCACTGCTCCATGAATCCAAGGGAGACCCAAAAAACAAGAGTAAGTGAGAAGGATGTCCATTATGTAGAAAGTAGAGTTGAAAATATTTGAGCCAACTTTAATTGGGAGATCCACCTCTCCATGGACCATCCTTTTGGACCCATCGAAAGCCCTCATGATAATATCACTTGGCATCAACACTAGTCCTTCACATTCTAAACGATCTAAAGCGCCCTTGGGTAGCACGTTTAAAGAAGAGCCAGTGTCAACCAAAACATGTGCTAGGGTAGTCCCTTTACATTCAACATAAACATGCAAAGCTTTGTTATGGTTCCTTCCCAGTGGTGTCAGATCAGCATCAGAGAACCCTAATCCGTTGTCGGCCATCAAGCTCGCCACATAATTTTCAAATTGGTCAGTTGTGGTCTCATGAGGGACATGATCCCTTTTTAAGAATTTGATCAATGCTCGGGCATGAGCATCGAAACAAAGTATCAAAGATAACATGGAGATCTTGGAAGGGGTTTTCCCCAGTTGTTCCACTATCTTGAAATCACTCCTCTTTATAATTTTCAAGATTTCATCCATTTCTTGAGTGGAAGGCTCCTCAGTAGCAACGTCCTTTGCGGGCACCTCTATCTCAACAGGCTTAACCACTTTCTCTTTACCCCTAGTGTTAGCACTAGGCTTATTGGTGGTAATGCGGACATGTGTCGTTGTAGAAGTTGGGGGGTGAAATGTTGGGCGAAAAGATTCTCCCAGTTCTGGTCACCTTACTAGAGCCAATAATATTACCGATGTCATCAACCTTGCTTTCTTCAATCCAAGCATCTTGCTTTATTCCATGGTAATACACTTAAGTACCATAATTCCACGACACAACTTTGTTGGAAGAGTACAGAATTGGCCCAGGGGGAGTAATTATCAGAGGAGCAACAGTCAGTTCATTCGAAATCCTGATAGGACCCTTAGAGGAGATCCTAAGAGGCTTGTTTGAAATTGTTATGATGGAGAGGTCTTCAATCTTGTTGATCAAACTTTTGATGAATTGAGTTCTTTCAAATAGGATCTCATGACTATTCATCAGGCGTTGAACACCTTCTTTCATCCATTTTCATCCATTAACTTGTTTAGCGCATCAATCATAGTCTTTCAAATAGCTATGCAAAATACCAGCTCTCAACAAATTCTTTTTGACAATAGTTAACAGAGTAGTTAAATCTTCGACGAAGGAAACAAAAATAGTGTCTTCAATTGAATTGACACCTTTGCCATGGTTTGGCATTGGTGCTGTTATCACATTGGGAATTGTAGGTGGATTAAATTCGATTGTCTTGTTGTCTATCAGATCTTGAATTTTGCTCTTCATCGCCCAACATTGATCGGTTTCATGCTCAAAACAATTTGAATGATATGCACACTTGGTACTCGAATTATATTTAGGTGAGGAAGTGTTCGAATTGGACGGAGGATCAAGGAGTGTCACCAAGTTTGCCTTTAACATGTGTTGTAAGGCTTGGGATAGCGACATGCCTATCCTTGTGAACTGTCTTCGTGGATCCTCAAATCGTTGATGATTGGAAGATTGTCTTTGAACAGGAGTAGGGTTGGCAATCAGAACAACATTAATGGACGGGCGATTATCCTTCTTGGTACGGGCCCTTGCCCCATACACATCATTCGTTTCTTTCTTCCCAGTGAAAGGTTTCTTTACGAGGTTGGAGGTGGAAGAAAACGCCATGGGGATTTCCCTCTCTTGATACCACTTTCGGCCCTTTCACCGGTTAGGATCATCTCGATGAAACCGGACGAAGAACACCCAACCAATAAGTTGAAAAATGGACCAGATAACATACCCATAAACATATCAATATGTTCCCTGTCAGTTAACGGTGGTTAGACCCTACTGGCAAGATCCCTCCACTTTTGGGCGTACTCTTTGAACCCCTCGTTTTTACCCATAGTCATGTCTTGCAGTTGAAATCTAGTCGGCGCCATGTCGGCATTATATTGGTATTGGTGATAGAAAGCAGTGGCCAAGTCTTCCCAGGTGTGGATACGGGAAGCCTCCAATTTGTAAAACCACTCTAGTTGAGTCCCAACCAAGTTTTCTTGAAAGAAATGGATCCAGAGTTTCTTGTCGGTGGTGTGCCGTTGTATTTTAGGCACGTAAGACTTCAGATGAAGCTTTAGGCAGGAAACCCCATCATATTTAACGGACTGGTATCTTGAATTTATGGGGAATGACAACCCCATATATTAAACCCAAATCATCAAAATCCAAACCAGGAACCGCTTGAATCTCAACGGCCTTCAGTCTATCCTCTAGATGCTTGTACTTATCATCGACAGGAGGATACTTCTAGTCAAAATAGTCTTCATAATCGGACACTCGATCATTGACACACCCAACCCGAGTGCTCCTTGCTTCTTCAGCTTGATTTTCGTCTTGTTCAGACGAATCTTCAACTATTGGCATATGGTGGATCGGCTCTCTGAATATTTTACCCATGTTGACTAGGGCTTTCCATTTTGGTTTCTTTTTTGATGCCAACGATGTCATCGACTCTTGTTTCCCCTTGGCCAGGGTCAACAAATCTCTTGAAATTGGGAATTTTGTGCTTGTAGGTCCTTCACTGTTTTCTCGATATCCATCTTACTAAAATGAACAACAGAAAGATAAGGAAACCTGTCGTGGAAAACCTGTTTATGTTATGACGCATGAAAAATGTGAATGCAAATGATTTCAAGGATTTATAAAATTTAGATTTGTCTAGACAAAGAATGAACAAATGTCAAATTGTATTAATAAGTTCAAAATGGTTACAACGTGCCTCTTGGGCTTACAAAATAAATTCCTTATACAAAACGTTCGAACGCACCCTCTTTGGTGCAATGTAGGCGTTCAAGCTCTATTCTTCATGAAGTTGCTTTGTAAGCGCCAAAACCCTTTTCTCGCTTGCATAGAACTGAGCTTCAAAGGTGTGTCGCTATTCCTTTAGATGAATCCAACCCTTTTGCAAGTCTTCAAGAGAAGTAGGCATGTTCGGATATAGGACAGTATACAGGATATCTCCTTTAGCAACAGGCTCCACGATAACAGGTAGGATGGAGGGGTAAGGCATTACGAGCTTCTGAGCGCGAGCTCGTATTCACCTAAGGTAAGGCTCAAGGGGAATATAATTCTTGTGTCCTAGTGTCTTACTATCCACTTTGTTTACCATCATCCAAGCTCGTACAAACCTCTGACGGTAGCTTTGATCGTCGCTCTCGTAGTCGAACACCACTCCTTGGATGAGCATATCATGAGGACCATCGCTTCGGGCATACCCAAACTGTCGTAAAGCTAAGCAAGGGTTGTAGGTGATACCCCCCCTAATTCTAAGCAGAGGGACATTAGGGAATTCCTCACAACGGTCAATGATAGAAGTATCTTCCAAGGATCGAGAACACCAATGGATGTCAAAGTGGTTGAGGGACATCATCCTTTGAGACCATGTCAATCCTTGCTCGCTCTTCAATATTGATCAAGGTAGGTTCAAAGTAAACCACTTGGCGAGTAGGGGAATGCAACACAAGAGAGTACCTTTTTTCTTAATGGTGCGAGTATGGAAACAATGTAAGATGTCTCCAAGCAAAGTAGGTATAGGATTACGAGAGAGAAAGACTTTGATGGCATTCACATCTATGAGTTGGTCCTAATTGGGAAATAGAACAAAACCATAGATGATAAGGGACAAAATATCTTCAATGGCTTGAAAATCCAAATCTTCCCAGAATGAACGAGCCTTCTCCAATAAGAACTTGGCTGGGAACTCTTTAACTCTGCTTCTTATCTCCCAATTTGCTATAATATCGGCTCTCTTCAGATGCAGGACTTCGGCAATGACTTCAAATTTTGGAATCCCTTCTAAACCGGTGAACGGTATTTGATCAAGCACGAGTACTTCTAATAGTAGAGAGAATTATTCTAGTGTAGGAACCAACTGATAGTCAGGAAAGGTGAAGCAATGATGTATGTGATCAAAGAATTGGAAGAACACACACATCATTTCTTCTTGGAAATTGGAGGTAGCCAAACTGAGGAGTCAACCACATTTCTTGGTGAAAGGAGAATCTTCAGGCACCCTTGATGCTAATTCTTAGAGTTAAGGGTGCGCTTTCACGAAGCTAATTCGGATGGTATTCCTTCGGACGGGATTCATGGCCTACAAAATAAAGAAAAGATAAATTCCTAAATCCTTGAAATGGTTAGTGATAATGCTTATGATGTTATGATGTTTAAGATGTTATGTACAAGTATGCAAAGCAAGCAAGTTATTATGTACACAAAAAGCAGACAAGTCCTTAGGTTTAGGGTTCCATGGAGTTGGTAGGTAAGTACCCTCTTGAAGTTTAGTTGGCTCAACCTGTCCTAGAAAGTAATTAGGTTCTAGGGGATCTCAATATCATTGACCTTTCTTTTAGGCATTATCTCAGCACAATCAATCTTTTCTTGCGGTCGAGATATCCCAAAATTCCGATCTCAATGAGTGTAGTATCGAGTATCAACCAATTTTCAGCTTTCCATCGAAACCGGCTATCTCACTACTTCCTAATGGCCATGTTGTTCAATTAAGGTTCTAAGGTCAGTTAGTGCTTCATGACATCGCTCAACGGCCCCGTATTCTCCTCGATTCAACACAAGGGATATCGATACCAATAAATGCGTCACACTAACATAGCCATTGCTTAAACCATATCGGTCTATTCCGTACAATTTCCACAATCTATTTCTACTTACCTAAAAAGGTGTCCCAGATCCGGGTATAGGATCAAAACAAACCCAAACAAGGAACCATAATGTAAAGCAAACAAGTCAAACAAAGAAAAACAAGTAAAGGTGATCTATCCCTAAGGTAACCCCACTTTTAAGTTAGTCCCCAGCAGAGTCGCCAGTTCTGTAATACGGTGGGAGAACTGACTTGGGTGTTTTTGCATTTCATTGCAATTGTTGCGGATAGCAAGAGTCGCCACCGACTTTTCTTTTATCTAATAAAGGAAAGGGTGAAAAGAACAGGAAAGACCTTTGAGATTATTTTCTTGAGTTCGGGGGTACATTATGAAAAGGGAATGTGTTAGCACCCTTTTCATCCATAGTTATCTATGGGATCTTAGTTGCTTGCTAGATCATTGCTTTTGTTTGAAAGTGTCCTTTGGGATGGGTTGTGAAAGTATTTTGAAAAAGTGCCTTTGTTTAGGAAAAATTTGTAATGATTATCGTCTCTATAAGAATGTATACAAATTGTTGGACTTTTGAAAATATTTCATGGAAAGTGTTGGTGCATTTGAAAAGGTGTTTGTGTTTGAAGATGAGCAAACAACTAAGAACATTTCTACCTACTCAAAAGTATTTGTTCTTTTCCTCCTCCTTTAGATGATGATATCTTACCATTGATTGGTAAGAATCCTTATCTTTGGATGTAAAGGGACGAGTGTGGGTCATTGTAAAGTCATGATAGTAGTGTTGTGAGGTATCTTAGCATTTCTCTTGAGGGACTAAGATCATTTGTAAGGCAACATTCATAACATCATCGGGGGACTATGATGTTGTATTTTTGATTGTTTTTTCTAAGACGCCTCACATGAATTTCATGACAATTTTCTCAAGGCAGCAAGTGGAGTTAACCCTAGAGGTGTAAAGTGTGCAAGTGTTTGTATTTCATACTTGGTTTATATTGAATTAGGACTTTCTAAGTATTGATTTTATCTTTCCATACAAACCCTAGTTACTAGAATTTATATGAAAGTGATAAATTGCGGAAAGTATATATCCTACGTGTTGTACCCCAAAATTTGCTCTCTCATTTATCAAGTAATCTCTCACAAGGTCTCATTTGGTTCAAGATTGCACTAGGGTTGATCAGCTCAAGACACCTCCTCAAGCACTGATAACTGGAAATTAGGGTTTGAGATTGCACAAGTACAAATGGACTTTGAATTCCCCATATGACTTTCATGGATCATTTTGGACTCTCGAGATTTCTCATGTCAAGTTTCAAGTCTTGGACCACATTTTTGCTAAGTCAATTGATCAGTTGACCTAAAAATCAATTATATTGGGAAAAAGTCAAATGTGGTCAATTTACAGTCAAAATTCATAATTTTTGGTCCATATCAACAATATGAACTCATATATGTCATTTGATCAAGTTTGGATCACAATTCCTCAAGCAATTTGATCAGATCATCAAAAGGGCAAAATGGTCAAAATTAGGGTTTTGACTAAGGTGCAATTTCTGATTTTTGACTTAGAAAATGTTTGATTGGTTTAAGTTATGATCTCAAGGATTCAATTTCATCATTTTTACCTAATGGCATGGCTCAAAACATTGCTCAAGATCAGTTGATTGATAGTTGAATTTCAGTCAACTGATCAAAAGTCAATTGTACACTGAAAAGTCAAACTTTGACTTTTTGGTCAAAATCAAGTGTCAAAGATCACAATTCATCAAAACATGTCAAAATATGAAACTTGTTCATCAAGAAATCATAAAGTCAAGATTTCATTTTGAAAATTCAAAATTTCTAAACTTAGAAATTTTTCGAAGTGTTGAAAATTTCATATTTTTTCACAACCTTGAGCCAGATTTCCACCATGATGCAAGATGACTCCAAGGAAACTTCCAACATGAAAGTTGTATATCTCAATGAGATCTAAAACATTGTATAGCACAACTTCTTCTAGAAATTCATGGATTTAAAGTTATGATTTTGTGAATACATGTTCATGAAACTTGTAAACTTAGTGAAATTTTTCCCTAGTTCAGGCAGGATTTTGACCTAATTTCATGGAAAATTTTCACATAGTTCCAAGATGAATCTTCGAAAATGTCCAACATATATGTTGTAGATAATGTTACAAGCTTTCCAAAATGTCCAATAATTCATTGAGATCATGTTTGAGCAAGGAGAATTGAAGGCAAGAAGTTAGGGTTTCAAACTTGTTTTTCAAGTCATTTTCATGATGAACATTTGATCCAATCCACACACATGCTGCATGAATCTTAATTTACAGGCTTCTAACCTATAAATCTATCCATAATTAGAAGATTACACAACTATTTGAGCTATGATCCAAGTGTTTGAGTCATTGTCCAAGTGATTATTCCATTAATGGAACAAAGTTCACACTTCCATTTTGGAAAAGTGAATTTAATCACAAAGTCAATGCATAGAGCTCCTAACTTGTTTCATCTGAAAACAAGCAATGTCAAAGGAAAAAGCAACATGTCTAGAGCCTCCCATAAACATAGGACATGCTTGTACTATGCCTTGAAACCATGTTTTCCACTTTTCTTCAAAATCAAGTAACATAGCCATAACTCTATATCTCACAGATTTGTTAACTTCAAACCCTCTAACCTTTTTCATATAACTATACAAGTTATTTTCAAGCCAACATGCGATTGAAAACACTCCAAAACTCCCTGAAAACTCAGATTGCATAAAAACTCCATTGTTGTGCAGAACCTGACCAGAAACTCCCATCTCTCAAACCACTCGTGAGTTTCCTCTCCAAATCATCTCAAAATCTTCCTTACTTCAAACACAACTCATTCCAATCCCTGTTACAAAACTGTAACACCATTTTCACCATTGTCCAAGTTCAAAAATAGAGCATTGCAGTTGGACTTCTCCAGACCATTCCAACCACTCTCAACTCAAGCGAAGCATTGAATTAGCTTCCTAAAGGTTCAAGGAAGCTAACCTGATCATCACCATCACTTGAAATAAGCTCAAACTCATTTCACGAGTTCCAAGTTTGAAGTATTTTTCTTGAACTTCTATCTTCATATTTATGCATTGTTAGGCTTGTATTTGTGAAGATAAAATGTAGACATCATTGCCCTGAAACTATACATGTCCATAGATTTCATTTATGTTGTTTGAGTAGGGAGAATTTTGAGTTTGAACCTCTGAAAATATTTAGGTCAGAATTTGGTACTGGTACAAATTCATGGTCATCTTTGAGAATTAGCTTAAGTTATTTACATATTCAGAATCGTGAGGAAATTTCTAACAAGTTTGATGTTGGAAGTTTTGTGAATGGATGAGAAATGAATAAGTTACAGGTCCTTTGGTTGGAGGTTGAAGATGAAGTTCATTCAAGACTTGATTTGTATTATATATTAGTTGTTTTGTTTAAGTTCACGGATGTATCACCACCCCAATGGTTAAAGCGCGTGCCTTTCACCTTAGGGACCTGGGTTCGAGCCCTAATAGTACCCTTTTGTGCATTTTTCACATTTTCACTTCTTTTTTTTTGTTTGCAGCCAGCGCCTGGGCCCTTTTTGTTGGGCTTTTCATTTTTTTGATTCTTCTAATCCCCTGCCTATTTTTGCACCACCTGATCCAAATCCATTTCTATTTTATTTTCCATTTTATTTATTTTCCTTTATATTTAACATTTATTTTCTTGATTATTATTATTATTATTATTATTATTATTATTATTATTATTATTATTATTATTATTATTTTTATTAATAAAAAATCCCAAAATATTTTATTTATTATTTACACTTATTTATTTTATTTTCTTCACAAAACAAAAAGACCAAAAAAGTTTTTTCTTAATAAATTTAATTTCTTTTTTTTAATAATCAATATTTAGATAATTAATATTCTCTTGTAAATTAAAATTAATTTAGAACTTAGGTTTATTTTAATTATTAATTTTCACATTATTATTATTAATTTAATACCATTTCATAAAAATCCTAAAAGACATTTTTAACTTAATTTCTTTTCTTAATTAGTTTAAGTTTAATTTTGTTAATTTTAATTAATTATTTTCTTAATTAGGTTTAGATTAAAACCCCTTTCATAAAAATCCAAACAAAATTATTTCTTTTCCCATTTACATTCTTGCATTATTATTTATTCAAGTTTTGTACATTTATTCAATTTGGTTGTAATAGTTAATTAGATTTAATTTTCTTGCAAAATCCCCATTTGTAAATTTGTATACCCCCTCTCCTAATGATGTAATAGCTTAGTATTTTTATTTTCCACAATTTGTCGCTTTATATAAATGCTAGTAAATTAGGGTTTGTATGGAAAGATTAAAATTAACAAGTTAGCAAACCCTAATTCGAGACAAAGCAATACATGTAAATCAACACATTTGCACACTTGCACCCTTAAGGTAATTCCACTTTATTTCCTTACCAAAATGGCCATGTTATGCATGTGGGATGTCTTAGCAAAAAAAGCAATCAAAAATACAAGATCATAGTCCCTCGATGACGCTATCAAATGTTGCCTTTCAAAATGATCTTAGTCCCTTAAAGAGAATTGCTAAGATATTTCACAACATTGCTATCATGGCTATACGATGACCCACGCCCGTCCCTTTACATCCAAAGTTAATGCTTCTTACCAAATCAATGGTAAGATAGCAATATCAAAGGAAAGGAAGAAATGAACTAAGACTTTTGAGTAGGTATATTGTTCCTAGTTGCTTGCTCAATTTCAAATCAAACACTCTTGCTTATTTTCAAAACAAACACCAATACTTTCAAAAACACTTTCAAAACATTTTCCAAACATGAAATATTTTCAAAATATCAACACTTTGTATACGTTCTTACGAACGAGAACTATTACAAAGTTTGCCTAAACGATGACGCCTTTTCAAAATACTTTCAAAAACCACACAAAGCACATTTTCAAACAAAAGCAAGTGATCTAGCAAGCAACTAAGATCCCATAAATAACTATGGATGAAAAGGATTCTAACACCTTCCTTTTTCATAATCTACCCCCGAACTCAAGAAATAATCTCAAAGGTCTTTCCTGTTCTTTTCAGCCTTTCCTTTTGGATAAAAGAAAAGTCGGTGGCGACTCTTGCTAACCGCAACATTTGCGATAAAAAGCAAAACACCCAAGTCAGTTCTCTCACCGTACCACAGAACTAGCGACTCTGCTGGGGATAGACTTAAAAATGGGGTTACCTTAGGCCTATATCACCTTTATTTGCTTTCATTGTTTGATTTGTTTGCTTTACATTTTGGTTCCTTGTTTGGGCTTGTTCTAATCCTCTACTCGGATTTGGGGATACCTTATAGGTAGGTAGAAATAAGTTGTGGAAACTGTGCGGGGTATATCGACATGTTCTAAGAAATAGCTACGTTAGTGTGACATATTTGTGGGTACCGGTAGCCCTTGACTAGTCAAGAAGAATACGGGGCCGCTGAGTGATGTCATGAAACACTAACTGACTTTAGAACCTTTACTTGACCAACTTGGCCATTAGGAGGTAGTGAGATGATCGGCTTTGGTGCAGTCCGAAGTTGGTAGATACTCGATACTACACTCATTGAGGTTTGGATTTTTGGGATATTTTGGTCGCCGTGAAAGAGGCTTTTGCTGAAACAATGCCCGAGAAGACATACCAGTGATATTGGGAACCTTTAGAACCCGGTTACTATTTCTAGGACAAGTTTGAGCCAATTAAACTTCAAGAGGGTACTTACCTATGAGACTCCATGCAAGCCTAAACCTAAGGACTTGTTTGCCTTGTTTGTATATATTTACTTGTACATGACATCATAAACATCATAACATCATACTCTTTCTCACTAACCATTTCAAGGATTATTGGGATTTATCTTTGTTCTTTTTTGTAGGACATGGCTTCTATCCGCAGGAATACTATCCAAGTTAATCTCGTAAAGATTCCTCCTCAACTCAAAGAGTTAACATCAAGGGTCCCTGAAAATTCTTCATTCACCGAAAGACATGGTCGCCTCCTAAACTTGGTTACCTCTAACACTGATGAAGATATGATGAAGGTGCTCTTCCAATTCTTTGATCCTCTAGACCATTGCTTCACTTTTCCCGATTATCAACTTGTGCCAACTTTGGAAGAATTATCTTAACTTTTAAGGATTCCCATTCTCAATTAACTACCCTTCAATGGTACAGAAAGAGATCCAAAACCTGAAGAGATTGCCCAAGCATTACACTTGCAACAATCTGATATCACAACTAATTGGGAAATAAGGAGTGGTGTCAAAGGTTTCTTAGCCAAGTTCTTGTTTGAGAAAGCTCAAGATTGTTGGAACTCCTTGGACCTACAAGCTTTTGAAGAAACTGTGGCCCTTCTTATCTACGGGATGGTTTTGTTTCCAAATCCTGACCAACTCATAGATGTAAACGATGTCAAAATCTTCATATCTCGCAACCCAGTGCCTACTTTGTTGGGAGACATTCTACATTATTTTCACTCTCACACTATAAGGAAGAGAGGTATCCTCATGTGTTGCACTCCTCTCTTGGTAAGATGGTTTATTTCACATCTTCCCGGTCTGTGTTGAAGAACGAGAAAGGTTTGAGGTGGTCCCATAGGTTGATGACGCTCAGACATTCAGATGTTCATTGGTGTTCCCGATCCTTAGAGAATGTTACTATCATCGACTGTTGTGGTGAATTCCCTAATATCCCTTTACTTGGCATTATAGGAGGTATCACTTATAACCCCTGCTTAGATTTGCGACAGTTTGGTTACGCCCGAAGGGATGGTCTACATGAAATGCTTATCCAAGGAGCGGTATTCGACTATGAGAGCGACGATCAAAGCTATTGTCAGAGGTTTATCCGAGCTTGGAGGATGGTAAGCAAGGTGGATAGCAAGACGCTGGGACACAAGAATTCCATTCCCCTCGAGCCTTACCTTAAGTGGGTACGAGCTCGTGCTCTAAAACTTGTGAAGCCTTATCCTTCCATCTTACCAGTCATCATGGAACCTTTGGTTGAAGGAGATGTCCCCTACACTGTCCTCCACCCCGACATGCCAACTTCGCTCGAAGACTTGCAAAAAGGATGGGTTCAGCTAAAGGAAGAATGGGATACTTTCGAAGCTCAATTCTATACTAGCGAGAAAAGGGTATTGGAGCTTACGAAGCAGCTACAAGAAGACCATCAAGGGTGAGAAAATACTTAGAAGGGGGGGGGGGGGGGGGGGGTTGAATAAGTTTTTCCTTTTTCTCACGCAATAATAATGAAAGGACACATGTATTTTTATCCTGGTTAGTTTGAAACTCAAACTACTCCAGTCCACCCGCCAAGGTGATTTCGCCTCTCTTAAAGAGGACTTAATCCTCTATAATCAAAACTGATTACAAGTGCACAACCAACTATTGTAACTAACAATACAATGCACAAGCCAACTGCAAGTGACTAACACCTCTAAGACTCAACTAGTCCTAGCCCTCTTGAGAAATCTGACCCAACTGGTCTCTCAAGGAATAATTACAATGCACAACCAAAGCGTTGTGACTAACACCTCTAAGAATCAACTAGTCCTAGCCCTCTTGAGAAATCTGACCCAACTGGTCTCTCAAGGAACAGTTACAAAGATTATCTCTTAGCAATAGTGAATCAGAATGCTTCTAATAAGCTATATCACAAACTGTGATTTATCACTAAGATTTTAGCCCAGTACTTAAGAATTTATCCACTATATACAAAAAGTTTACAAGAATGAAAATATTGAGCTTCAATATATTTTATGTGGATCAATAACCTTGCTTTGAAACAAATGGTCTTCTATATATAGCTTTAAACTTTTGACCGTTACTGCCTTGAAGAGAGTATATGCATTAATGATGCGTGTTAGCTTGATCTTTATGTTTCCAATGCTCTTGTGCATAGTACCACTTGAGTGCGTTAGTCGTCTTAGCATTAAATGATCAATGGTACTGTCAGAGCTTGTCTCTGGAAGTTTAAAAGTTTGCTTGCAGCGTTGCAACATCAAAGTTTGCTTTAACTTTTCTTCTATCAGAGTTTGCTATATCACTTCTTTTGTCAGAGTTTTCTTCATCAGAGTTTGCTCCAGCTTGCATTATCAGATATTGCTTTCAGCGTGCTTCTTTCAAATCTTTGCTTCAGCTAGCTTTATCAGAGGTTGCTTAAGATTACTTTTTATCAGAGTTTTCCTTGGAGTGCTTCCTTCAGAGTTTGCTTTAGACTTGCGTTTACATAAACTTTCTTAGGAACTTCTTTATCCTTTTTCTGCTCAGCGTAGAATGATGTTTCACTTTTGAGAATGCTTGAGTCAGAACATCATCTGAATTAGAAAACATGCACATCAGAGTATAAAATATATTATCCAAAATTTATTTCGTTGTTATCATCAAAACTCTAAGATATGATTAGAACCAAACTTTGTTTTAACAATCTCCCCCTTTTTGATGATGACAAAACAATTCAGATTTTGATTTAAATTTTTGTTTGTACAAGAGTAAGAATCTCTCTCTGAGATTGATAATCTCCCCCTGAGATAAATGTTTCTTCTTCTGAAATAAATAATACAAGAACTTAAATGTATAAGAGAAACTTCCTGAGATTATTCTTCAGAGCTTTGGGATATTTTTCTTTCAGAGTTTCTTTAAGAGCTCCTGATCTTTTCTTCAGAGTTTCTTTAGCAAATCTTTACCAGATGATGTTTAGAGCTTCGTCTTTCAGAGTCTTGAGGTACCTGTATATCTCTTAAACAGGAACAAACTTTGTATTTTTTTAGGAATGTTTGAGATTTTAGTCCCATAACTGCTATCATGGATCAGATCAAAATCAGATTTTCTCCCCCTTTTTGTCATAATCAAAAAGAAAAAAAATTTAAGAGATTCAAAAGATTTTCTTATATAGAAGATGTCAAAGGACAGAAGTACAAAAAATTGGAAAAAATAAAACTAAGATTGATGAGAGACAAGAGAAAAAAGAAGATTCTTGATTTCTGTTGAGGATTCCTCTTGAGAGAGAGAGAGAGTAAAAAGTAAAAAAGGAGTTTTGCAAAGAATTTATAGCTTATGAAAAATAATTTTAAAGTAAAAGAAAATTTAAAGAATTTGGAACAATTTAATTAAAAAAAATTAACCATTACAAGCAATTAATGAGATTTGACATTTAAGGGATGCGTGAGATTTGATCAAATCTGAACAATTACCTAGGAACAACCTCTCAATAGCAGTGCACGAATGTATGACCTTTCAGAGTTGAAACACACGTTCAACTTCTGAGGATAGCATGTGGCAGCTGTTTTAATGTAATTAAATTCTGAACCATTTTTGTAATGAAATGTTAGACACATTTCAGAACATTATAGATGGTTTCTGAAGTAAATCCTCTTCTAGCTTCTGAAGAGTTGTTAATCAGAACATTTATTTCAGAACATTCTGAAAACATATATAGAGAAAAAAAATTTCATTCAGGACAAAGTTCCATACTGATGTGTTTCTGAATGAATTTAAATTTATCTTCAGAAAGGGGTTTAGTAAAAATATTAGCCCATTGATGGTCTGTGTCTATGAAGTTTAAACTTAAAATTCCTTTCTGAATATAGTCCCTTATGAAATGATGTTTTATTTCTATATGTTTTGCCTTAGAATGTAAGATAGGATTTTTTGAAAGACAAATAACAGAGGTATTATCACAAAAAATAGGAATCTTACTTTCATAGAGATGATAATCTTCCAGCTGGCTCTTCATCCAGATCATCTGAGTGCTACATCCAACAACCGATATATATTCTGCTTCAGTTGTTGATAGTGCAATAGTGGCTTGCTTCTTGTTGTATCATGAGATAAGGTTATCACTCTGAAACTGACAACTTCCATAGGTGCTTTTTCATTCTATTCTATCTCCAGCAAAGTCAACATCATAATAACCTACTTGTTTAAACTCTTTGGATCTTCTGTAACACAGTCCAAGGTCAGTAGTACCTTTCAGATACCTCAGAATTAGCTTAACAGTAGTTAAGTGAGATTCTGTAGGATCTGATTGGAATCTTGCACGTAAACATACATTGAATAATATATTTAGTATAGATGCAGTCAGATAGAGAAGAGATCCAATCATACCTCTGTAGAGTTTCTAATCTACTTTCTTACTTACCTCATATTTTCCCAAAATGCATGTAGGATGCATTGGTGTCTTTGCTTCTTTATTTTCTGATAGGTGGAATTTCTTTAGGAGTTCTTTAACATACTTTGTTTGATGTATGTAAGTACCTTTTGGAGTATGATTTATTTGAATTCCCAGAAAGAATTTTAGTTCTCCCATCATGCTCATCTTAAATTCAGCCTGCATAGACTCAACAAATTCTCTACCAAGAGAGACATTAGAAGTTCCAAAAATAATATCATCTACATATATTTGACAAATTAAAATTTCATTTTTAAGTATTTTTCTGAATAAGGTAGTGTCCACTTTCCCTCTGGTAAAATTCTTTTCTAAAATAAAGTTACTTAGACGTTCATACCAAGCTCTGGGAGCTTGTTTCAGACCATACAGAGACTTTTCAGTTTAAAAACATGTTTTGGATATTTTGAGTCATGAAAACCAGGAGGTTGATAGACATACACTTCTTCTTCTATGTAACCATTTAAAAATGCACTTTTAACGTCCATTTGATATAACGAGATGTTATGTTGAACAACAAAAGAAATTAATAATCTAATTGATTCTAACCTGGCGAATGGGGCAAAAGTTTTGTTATAATCAATTCCTTCTTGTTGACTATAACCTTGTGCAACCAGTCGTGCCTTGTTTCTGACAACCTATCCTTGCTCATTTAACTTGTTTCTGAATACCCATTTTGTTCCTATGATATTGAATCCTTTAGGTTTTGGAACTAGATCCCACACATCATTTCTGGAAAATTGATTTAGTTCTTCTTGCATAGCTAGGATCCAATCATTGTCTTGCAAAGTTTTCTCTATTGAGGTTGGCTCAATCAGAGAAACCAATCCAAACAATGATTCTTCATTTTTTCTGAGGGAGGATCTTGTTTTGACGGTATCTTCTTTCTTTCTAATAATCACATTTTATAGATGTGCTGATGTAATTCTGCGGAATATTTTCTGTGAGGTTTGTTCATAAACTCTTAGATTGTCCAGAGCATTTTCTATAGAAGGATCTTCTGAGTTGTCCTTTTCTTCTGAATCTTTATAGTTTGTAAGATGATCTTCTGTACCTGCAGGATTTTCATTCCGCTTTGGCTTTTGCTGGCCAAGCTTATCATCAAATCTGACTTTGATTGATTCTTCAACAATCAGAGTTTCTGTGTTGTATACCCTATAACCTTTTGAGTGTTTAGAATATCCAAGCAGAAAACACTTTTGTGCCTTAGAATCAAACATGTTCAGATTATCTTTAATATTCAGAATATAGCAAGTACATCCAAAAGGATGAAAATATGAAATGTTAGGTTTTCTGTTTTCCACAATTCATAAGGAGTCTTTTAAAGAATAGGTCTTATAGAGACTCTATTTTGAATATAACATGTTGTGTTCACTACTTCTTCCCAGAAGTGTTTAGCCATATTGGTTTCATTAATCATGGTTCTGACCATTTCTTGCAAAGTTCTATTCTTTCATTCTACAACTCCATTTTGTTAGGGAGTTCTAGGACAAGAGAAATCATGAGAAATGCCATTTTCTTTAAAAAAGCTTTTCAAAATAATGGTTTTCAAATTCTCCTCCATGATCACTTCTAACTTTTATGATTCTAAACTCTTTTTCATTTTGCACTTGGATGCAGAAGTCGAAGAACACAAAATGTGACTCATCCTTGTGTTTTAAAAACTAAACCCATGTCCATCTGTTGTAGTCATCAAGAATGACCAATAAATACTTCTTGCCTCTTATGAATGCAGGTTTAACTGGTCCAAACAGATCAATGTAAAGAAGTTCCAATGGCCTAGAGGAGGAAACAACATTTTTTGACTTAAAAGAAGGTTTTGAAAATTTTCCTTTCTGACATGCTTCACACTGAGCTTCTGAGTTGAACTTCAGATTTGGAAGTCCCCTTACCATATTGAGTTTGTTAATTTGAGATATTCTTCTCATGCTAACATGTCCCAATCTTCTGTGGCAGACCCATTTCTCATCGCTAACAGATATAAGGCATTTTACATTCTGAGTTATAAGGTTAGAAAAGTCAATTTTAATAATGTTGTTCTTTCTATTTCCAATAAAAAGGATTGTTCCATCTTTTTGACTAACAACTCTACATGATTTTTGATTAAAGATTATGTCATAACCGTTGTCACTTAATTGACTTATGGACAACAAGTTGTGCACTAATCCTTCTACCAACAGAACATTAGTTATAGAAGGAAGGTTACCGTTTCCAATGGTTCCAAAACCAATAATATTTCCTTTCTGATTTCCTCCAAATTTGACATCTCCTCCAGATTTAAGTTCCAGACTTTGGAACATAGACTTCCTTCCCGTCATATGTCGTGAGCATCCAGAGTCCAGGTACCATGACTGGTGTTTCAAATGTGCTGTTAAGGACATCTGCAACATATATTATTTTCTCCTTAGGTACCCATATCTTTTTGGGTCCTTTTTGGTTAGAGTTTCTAAAGTTCTGTTTGAACTTTGATTTAGCATAAAAAATTTCAGAGTGAGATGTGTATTTGATATCATGTGTGTGCCCAAAACTAAATTGTTTGTGTAGTGGTTTATATGTGATAACCATTTCCTCAACATGTTTAGGTTTATATGTTTCTTTCCCTTTGGGAGTTTCATATCCAATTCCTCTTCTGTTATTTCCACTAACACCATAGATCATTGAAGCCATTTTGCTTCTATATATTCTTTTGGCAAGAAATGTTTGAAAACTAGAGTCCTATTCTTTAAGAATATCTCTTGAACTTGAAGCAGAATCTGAAATAGAAATCTTTTGAACTTTTTGAACTTCCTCATTGAGTTTAGAATTGTTTTCGTTAAGTTCAGAGTTTTCTGTTTCAAGTTTCTCAAAGTCAGATGCAAGATTATTTTTGAGTTTCTTTTATTTGATTTTGAGTTGACTGTAGTTTTCAAGAAGTTATGATAAGCTTTCTACTAGTTCGAATCTAGAGAATTCAGAGAATACCTCTTTTGATTCTGAATCAGAGTCTGAGTCATCGTCATCTACTGTGGTAGCCATAAACGCTAGGTTGGCGCGCTCATTTTCTGAGTCAGATTCAGCTTCAGAAGATTCTGAATCATCCCAAGTGGCCATCATGCCTTTCTTTCTTCCAAACCTTTTCTCTGGTCTTTCTCTTTGTAGCTTAGGACAATCACTTCTGTAGTGTCCTGGTTC
The DNA here is from genome assembly GCA_948472305.1 of Vicia faba. Lineage (NCBI taxonomy): Eukaryota > Viridiplantae > Streptophyta > Magnoliopsida > Fabales > Fabaceae > Vicia > Vicia faba. The sequence goes on from OX451736.1 coordinate 178,670,132, forward strand.
TTTACATTTATAGCAGACTAAATCTCTTATGCTTGACTTCTTATGTCTAGAAGATTCTGGTTTATCTTCTGACCTCTTGTAGTTTCTGAACTTCTTTTGTCTGTGCTTTCACATCTGGTTGGTCCTTCTGGAGAGTAGAGATAGCTCATGTTCTTCTAATGCAGAGTCTTCAGAGTTTCCTTCTTCTGCCTGAAAAGCGTTAGTTTCATATTTTTAATAGATTTAAGGGCGACAGACTTACCTTTCTTTTGAGGCTCATGTTCATCAAGTTCTATCTCGTGACTTCTTAATGCACTGATAAGTTCTTCAAGAGATACATCATTAAAGTCTTTTGACACTTTGAATGCAGAAACCATAGGTTCCCATCATCTGGGTAAACTTCTGATAATTTTCTTAACATGGTCTACCTTGGTGTATCCTTTGTTCAGAACTCTCAGGCCAGCGATCAAAGTTTGGAATCTTGAGAACATATCTTCAATCGACTCATTTTCTTCCATTTTGAAGGCTTCATACTTCTGGATGAGAGCCAGAGCTTTTGTCTCTTTTACTTGAGCATTGCCTTCATGAGTCATTTTGAGAGACTCAAACATGTCATGTGTTGTATCTCTGTTGGTGATTTTCTCATATTCCATTTTAGAGATAGCGTTCAGAAAGATATTTCTGGCTCTGTGGTGATTTTTGAAATCTAATTTCTGTTGTTTATCCATGTTCTTTCTATCAATCTTGTTTCCGTCTTTGTCTTCTGGATGTGTGTAACCATCTAGGACCATATCCTATAAACAACATCATGACCTAGAAAGAAACTTTCTAGTCTATCCTTCCAGTATTCAAAGTCTTCTCCATCAAACACAGAAGGTTTAGTGCAGTTGTTGTTGTTTTGTTCAGTTGCCATAATGTTTTCCTTTTGGATCTTTTTCTGACACTGTTAGGTGTTTGCACCCAGAAATAGAGCTCTGATACCAATTGAAGGGTGAGAAAACACTTTGAAGGGGGGGGGGGGGGGGTTGAATAAGTTTTTCCTTTTTCTCGCGCAATAATAATGGAAGGACAAAAGTATTTTTATCCTGGTTCATTTGAAACTCAAACTACTCCAGTTCACCCGCCAAGGTAATTTCACCTCTCTCAACGAGGACTTAATCCACTATAATCAAAAATGATTACAAGTGCACAACCAACTATTGTGACTAACAATATAATGCACAAGCCAACTGCAAGTGACTAACACCTCTAAGACTCAACTAGTCCTAGCCCTCTTGAGAAATCTGACCCAACTGGTCTCTCAAGGAACAATTACAATGCACAACCAAACTGTTGTGACTAACACCTCTAAGACTCAACTAGTCCTATCCCACTTGAGAAATATGACCCAACTGGTCTCTCAAAGAACAATTACAAATATTATCTCTTAACAATAGTGAATCAGAATGCTTCTAATAAGCTATATCACAAACTGTGATTTATCACTAAGATTTTAGCCCAGTACTTAAGAATTTACCCACTATATACAAAGAGTTTACAAGAATGAAAATAGTGAGCTTCAGTATATTTTGCGTGGACCAGTAACCTTGCTTTGAAACAAATGGTATTCTATATATAGCTTCAAACTTTTGACCGTTTCTGCCTTGAAGAGAGTATATGCATTAATGATGCGTGTTAGCTTGATCTTTATGTTTCTAATGCTCTCGTGCATAGTACCACTTGAGTGTGTTAGCCGTCTTAGCATTAAATGATCAACAGTACTGTCAGAGCTTGTCTATGCAAGTTTAAGAGTTTGCATGCAGCGTTGCAACATCAGAGTTTGCTTTAACTTTTCTTCTATCAAAGTTTGCTATATCACTTCTTCTGTCAGAGCAAAGTGTGAACGCCTACATCATTAGAACCAAACTTTGTTCTAACAGAGCAAAGTGTGAACGCCTACATCGCACCAAATAGGATGTGCTCAGTCTTTCTATCTTAGAGAGTTATTTTGTAAGTCCAAGAGGCATGCTGTAATCTTTTCAAACTAATTAATGAAAATTGACGTTTGTTCACTCTTTTGTCTATACAAATTTGAATTTCAATAAATCCTTGAAATCATTTGCATATACATTCCATGCATCATAACATGACAAGTTTTCGCATAACAGGTTTCCTTATCTTTTTGTTGTTTATTTCAGCAATATGGATCTAGAGAAAACTGTAAAGGATCTCCAGGCACAAAACTCTCAATTCCAAGAGACTCTACTAGCCCTAGCCAAGGGGAAGCAAGACATGATGGCATTGCTGGCAGTTAAGAAGAAGCCCAAGAAGAAAGCTCTACTAAACATGGGAAGAAGGTTCAAGGAGATAGTCCGTCAGATCCCGGTAGGGGAAGACTCATATAAAGAAGACGAGAATCATATTGGTGAGATTAAGAGTACCCAAGCTGACTGTGTTAATGATCAAGCGTCTGATGATGATTATTTTGACGAGCAGTATCCACCCGCCGATATCAAGTATAAGCAATTTGAAGACAGATCGAAAGCTGTTGAAATCCAAGTCGTCCCCGGTTTAGATTTTGATGATTTGGGTTTGATCTCTGGGGTTGTCATTCCCCACAAATTCAAAATACCAGTCTTTGAAAAGTACGATGGAGTTTCTTGTCCAAAACTTCACCTGAAATCTTATGTGCGTAAGATACAGCCGCACACTGCTGATAAGAAACTTTGGGTTCACTTTTTCCAAGAGAGCTTGGCCAGAACAAAACTTGAATGGTTTTATCAGTTAGATGGGTCCCGTATCAATACCTGGGAAGATTTAGCTACCGCATTCTACCATCAGTATCAGTATAACACCGACTTGGCGCTAACGAGGGTTTAGTTGCGAGATATGACCATGGGAAAGAATGAAGGATTTAAAGAATATGCACAAAAGTGGAGAGACCTCACTAGTAGGGTTCAACCACCCTTGACTGATAGGGAGCACATTGACAGTTAATGGGCACTTTATCTAGTCCTTTCCTTAATCTGTTGGTTGGTTGTTCCTCTTCCGGATTCACTGAGTTAATTTTAACCAGTGAACAAGTTGAAAGCGGCATCAAAAGTGGGAAGATCTCCGTGACATCTGCCTCCACTTCCAATCCTGTCAAGAAACCTTTTGCTGCAAAGAAGGAAATCAATGCTATGTACGGGGCAAGGGCCCGTACCAAGAAGAATGATCATCCGTCTGTTAATGTTGTCTGAATCTCCAATCCAACTCCTACTCCAAGACCATCTGAAAATCATCAACATTTTGAAACTCCGTGAAGACAATTTACGAGGTTAGGCATGTCACTATCTCAAGCCTTAAAACATTTGCACAAGGCTAATTTGGTGACATTACGCGATCCTCCTGCCAACCCTGATACCTCTTTACCAAAGTATAATCTGTACGCTAAATGTGCTTACCACTCAAGCAGCCCCGGGCACGAGACTGACCAGTGTTGGGCCTTGAAGAATAAAATTCAGGATTTGATTGATAACAAGACTATTGAGTTCGATCCTCCTCCAACTCCGAATGTAATCATCGCACCTATTCTGAAGCATGACAAGGGTGTTAATGCTGTTGAAGATACAATTTTTGTTGCCTTTGTTGAAGAATTGACTACTCCGCTAAATATCATAAAAAAGAATTTGTTGAAAGCTGGGATCTTCCATGGCTGTATAAAAGACTGTGTGTGTGTACATGATAACTCAATGGATGCGAAGGGTTGAAGAAATGAATTCAACACCTAATGGATAGCCACAAAATTCTATTTGAGAAGACCCCGCTTGCCAAAAGTTTGACTGACAAATGTGAAGATCTCTCCATTATCACCATCTCAAACAAGCCTCTTAGGATCACCTCCAAAGGTCCTATTAGGATTTCAAATGAACCCAATGTTGCTCCCTTAATAATTACCAATCCCGGACCAATTCCCTACTCTTCAAACAAGGCAGTGCCTTGGAACTATGGCACTGCGGTATTTTACCATGGCATAAAACAAGACGCTTGGATTGATGAATACAAAGCTGACGTTGTTGGTAATATAGCTGGCTCAAGCAAAGTAACCAGAACTGGGAGAATATTTTCACCCAATATCTCACCACCAGTTGTTACAAAGGCGCCCATCCGGATTACTGCTGCTAAGCGAAGTACTGATACAAGAGGGAAGGAGAAGGTTGTTGAGCTTGTCATGACAGAAATACCCACAAAGGACATTGCTGATAGATAACCCTCTGCTCGTGAGATGGATGAGATCTTAAATATAATAAAAATGAGCGACTTCAAGATTGTGCAACAGTTGGGGAAAACCCCTTCTAAGATTTCAATGTTGTCATTGCTACTCTTTTCCGACGCCCATGCTCGGACATTAATCAAATTCCTGAAAAAGGCTCATGTTCCCCATGAGACAACAATGAACCAATTTGAGAATTATGTGGCTAGCCTGACGGCTGATAATGGTTTGGGATTTTCAGATGCTAACCTAACACCATTAGGGAAGAACCATAGTAAAGTTCTACATGTTTCTGTCGAGTACAAAGGGACTACCTTAGCACATGTACTAGTCGACACTGGTTCTTCTCTTAATGTACTACCCAAGGGGGCGTTAGACCATCTTGACTGTGAAGGTTTAGTCTTAAAACCCAGTGATATCATCGTAAGGGCCTTCAATGGATAAAAAAGAACTGTTCATGGAGAAGTAGATCTTCCAATCAAGGTGGGTTCCCAAATCTTCAACTCCACCTTCTACATCATGGATATCCATCCTGCCTATTCTTGTCTGTTGGGTCTCCCGTGGATCCATAAAGCTGGGGCAGTAACCTCAACTCTTCATCAGAAACTTAAATATCCCGTCAAAGGAAGAATTGTCACCGTCTGTGGTGAGGAAGAGTTTATGGTGAGCCACCTTAACTCATTCAAATACGTAGAGATGGATGGAGAATTCATTGAAACCCCGTGAAAGCCTTTGAAGTCGTGCCGCCGATGGTTGCTGCTACCAAATGTTCCTCAGATGACTCCAAAGCTGTTAAAGTCGTGCCAAAGGTGGTTTCAGTAAAAGATACTCGTGCTGCAATTGAAGAAGGAAGCTGTGATACTTGGGGGAAACTCCTTGATATCCCATTAAAAGCGGACAAGTTTGGTTTAGGTTTCACCGTCAAGGCCCAGAAGGAAGTGAGGCGTGCCCGTGCAGGAAAGCCATGTCTCTGCATTGGAAGCCATGAAGTTATTGTTGTGGGTGATTCAGATGAAGAAGATGCATTTGAAGATTGGGTGTATCCAACTACAACGGAGGTTAAGAATTGGCATGCAAAAGACTTCGTGCCCATCTCCTTCCTTGAGGAGTAATCTACTTGTTATTGCTTTTCTTTCAATTCAAGAAAATTTTGTCTGTAATATTTAACAATGACTTTTAAGCCATGTGCCTGGCCCGGGGAACTTTGGTCCATTTGTCAAGGGTTTTATTTATGTCCATCTAATCATATGATCATTCAGTATATTGGACTCTTTTGCATTCAAATATTTGTGTTCATTGGCTTTTTTTTCTTTTAAATACATTTTTCAAAATAGCCATGTATCTTACATGCACACACATACACACATTCTTGCAGGTTCTCATCCACTCTGGATCTTATTGCTAATGACTCTACTATTGCTGAATATGATTTCCAATGTCCAATCAACCAAGCCGAAGACGAAGGCGAGGAAGATTAGGAAATACTGGGAGAACTAGCCAGAGTTCTTTTACAAGAGGAAAAAGCTATTCAGCCGCACGAAGAGTCAGTTGAAGTCATCAATTCGGGTACTGAGGCAGATAAGAAGGAAATCAAGATCGGCGCTAATTTGGAAAGTAGTTTTAAGAGAAGGTTGTTTGAGATGTTGCATGATTATGTGGAAGTATTTTCTTGGTCTTATGAAGATATTCCAAGGTTGGATACCGACATCGTAGTTCATCTTCTGCCAACAAAAGAAGATTGTCCTCCTGTCCAACAAAAGGTTTATCGCATGAGGCCTGATATGTCTGAAAAGATAAAAGTTGAAGTGATGAAACAATTTTATGCAGGGTTCCTAGGTATGACATCCTATCCCCAATGGGTTGCCAATGTGGGGCCCCTGCCAAATAAAGATGGAAGAGTTCGCATGTGCATAGACTATAGGGATCTGAATAGGGCAACCCCAAGGATGACTTCCCTCTACTACACATTGACGTCTTGGTCGATAATACTGCTCAGCATAAAGTCTTCTCTTTCATGGATGGCTTCTCAGGCTATAATCAGATAAGGATGGCACCCGAAGACATGGAGAAGACCACTTTCGTCACACAATGGGGCACCTTTTGTTACGAGGTCATGCCGTTCGGACTAAAAAATGCAAGGGCAACATATCAAATGGCTATGGTGGATGATATGATTTCCAGATCACAAAGTGAAGAGGACCATCTCAATCACCTGTATAAACTATTTGAGAAGCTGGAAAAGTACAAGTTGAGGTTTAACCCTAACAAGTGCACATTTGGTGTACGATCTGGAAAGCTTCTAGGTTTTGTTGTCAGCAATAAAGGCATTAAAGTTGATCCTGCCAAGGTAAAGGCCATCCAAGAAATGCAAGTCCCCCACTCTGAAAAGGAAGTTAGAGTATTCTTGGGTCGTCTCAATTACATCGCCCACTTCATATCTCACTTGACCGCTACTTGTGAACCAATCTTCAAACTCTTGAAGAAAGACCAGGTAGTCAGATGGAATGATGAATGCCAAGCTGCCTTCAACAAAATCAAAGAATATCTACAAGAACCTCCTATTCTCATGCCTCCAGTTGAAGAAAGACCCTTGATCATGTACTTGACAGTACTAGAGAACTCTATGGGGTGTGTTTTAGGCCAACATGACGAGTCTGGCTGAAAAGAGAATGCTATTTATTACCTGAGAAAAAAGTTTACCGACTGTGAAACTAGATATTCACTGCTCGAGAAAACTTTCTGCGCTCTGGCATGGGCTGCTCGCCAACTAAGACGGTATATGTTGACTCATAGCACTCTGTTGATTTATAAAATGGACCCAATCAAGTACATCTTCGAGAAACCTGCCCTCTCTGGACGAATAGCCTAATGGAAAATGATCTTGACTGAGTACGACATTCAATATGCAACATAAAAAGCCATCAAAGGAAGCGTACTAGCAGATCATTTGGCCCATCAAGCTATGGATGACTATTAGTCTATGAACTTAGACTTACCTGATGAGAACATCATGCTAGTGACCGACTGCGCGAAACCTGGACCGTATGGCGAACCAGAACAAGGATCCTGATGGACTATGGTCTTCGATGGGGCTTCTAACACATTGGGTAACAGAATTGGTGTTGTGATCATATCCCCTGAAGGTTATCACACTCCTTTCACTGCCAGCCTATGCTTCGATTGCACGAATAACATGGCCGAGTAAGAAGCGTGCATCTTTGGTCTGAAGGTTGCCATTGATTTGAGGATCAAGCATTTGAATGTATTTGGGGATTCCACTCTAGTGACCAGCCAAGTAAAAGGAGATTGGGACACTAAGCACCCTAATCTCATCCCTTACAAGGAACTTGTGCTATCCCTGATTCTCTATTTCGAAGAGATCACTTTTGAGCACTTCCCTAGGGAAGAAAATCAGCTAGCCGATGCCTTGGAAACAATGTCTTCGATGTTCAAGGTCAGATGGGACAACTAAGCCCCTATGATTACAATTGAAAGATTCGACAAACCCACACATTGCTGTGAGCTTGACAATGATGCAAAAAAGCCTTGGTACCATGAGGTGATGAGATATCTCGAAGCACAAGAGTATCCCGAGGGAGAATCCTTCAATGACAGAAAGTTCTTATGAAGATTCGTAGTCAAATTCTTCCTAAATCACGGACTATTATACAAGCGCAACCATGAATCTACTCTACTCCGATGTGTGGACAAAAAGGAGGCAGAGGAAATTATGGAAGACATGCACAATGGTCTCTTTGGGACTCATTAAAGCGGACATACGATGGCCAAAAAGATCCTGAGAGCTGGCTACTATTGGTCAACAATGGAGACTGATTTCCATCAACATTCAAGAACTTGTCACAAATGCCAAATCTATTCTGACAAGGTCCATGTGCCTCCTATCCCTTTGAACTTCATGACCGCTCTGTGGCCATTTTCAATGTGGGGCATTGACATGATTGGAGAGATCCAGCCAACCGCTTCCAACAGACATTGCTTCGTTCTTGTCGCTATTGACTACTTCACCAAATGGGTCGAAGCCGCCTTGTTTGCCTCAGTCACCAAGAATGTGGTAGCCAGATTCATCAAATACAACCTCATTTTCCGCTATGGTATCCCCTAAAGGATAATCACTGACAATGGGAATAACCCCAACAATGCTATGATTACTGAACTTTACACTCAGTTCAAGATCAACCATCACAATTCTTCTCCATATAGACCTAAAATGAATGGCGTAGTCGAAGCGGCCAACAGAAACATTAAGAAGATTGTGCAGAAGATGGTAGTAACCTATAAAGACTGGCATGAGATGTTACCGTTTTCACTACATGGCTACCGTACTTCAGCTAGGACATCAATTGGGGAAACTCCCTTTTCTATGGTCTATGGCATGGAAGCTGTATTGCCAGTAGAAGTTCAAATTCCCTCACTGAGGATTATGAATGAAGCAGGCTTAGGCGAAGACGAGTGGATTCAAACGAGATTGGATCAGTTGAACTTGATCGACGAAAAGTGTTTGGCTGTTGTTTGTCATGGTCAGACGTACCAAAAATGGATGATCAAGGCTTTCAACAAAAAAATCAAGCCTCGAGTATATCAAGCTGGTAACTTGGTGATAAAGCGCATCATTTTGCCACAAGGCGACCCCAGAGGCAAATGGACTCCCACCTACTAAGGGCCATTTGTTGTCAAGAGAGTTTTCTCTGGTGGTGCCATGATGCTGACTACCATAGATGGCGAAGACTTCCCACATCCTATAAATGCAGACATAGTTACAAAATACTACGCATAAATGACCCGTTAGGTTGACACACCTAGGAAAAATAAGGGATCCCAACAAATCAAAAAGGTTTGGGTAAAAATTAGGGATATATGCAAAAGATTGTACACCCAGAAAGTGGAAAACCTAAAAGGGCGACTTGGGCAAAAATGGGTATCCTGGTGGGCTGAAAACCCGAAAGGGCGGTCCAGGCAAAAGTTAAGGATTGAAAGCGTATGACTATGTCTCGTGGAATCACCACAGTCAACTTTATCCCCAAGGTCTTGAGTTTAAATGGTCCAAGATTAATCCAATCAACTTCTGTCAACGGTAAGGGGCATTCGAAGACATTGGGGCAATATTAGAGTTGGAATGCAATGAGATCATTTTACATGGCTATTTGTTTTGTTTTCAGTCTTTGTTTTCCTTTCGACGATTTCCTCTTACTAGGATCTCCGTCTCTTTGTACAAAAACGCCTATTCATGGGAAAAATATCAACACAAATATAGTTTGAAGTGCAAACTTTTTGTCTTTGTTTTGAAAGCAAATTTGTACAATGACTAAAATTGAACGAACACATGCATATGAGAATAATTAAAATTGTTTGGCACATATGACCTAAGAAGTAACAAACACTTCTTTAATGTACATGGAATATACCCAATGAGTTATTTCATTAACATCATCCTCAACAAAGTTACCCACAAAGTCGCTTTGCACATGTTAATCTCCAACCAAAGTCTCAATCTCTTGGAAACTCTCTCCCCAGCTAAGTTGATCCTACAAGTAGAAGCCTTGTGAACATGTTCCTCAAAGAACTCGCCTCGTCAACAGTTCGTCAAGTATTCATCAACAGGATTTATTTCCCCAACAAACAAAGAGTAGCATAACTCCCAGCCGAGTACAAAATTCCCAAGCTTAGTATATCTTCCCCAACTGAGTATATCCTCCCCAAGCTGAGTCTGTCCTCCCCGACTGAGTCTACACTCTCCAGCTTAAGTTTGGCTTTCAGACTATTACAAATCATAGGGCCAAAACCCCTAATCCATAGTAAGGTCGTCAACAAAACCTTTACTATCTCCAAAAGATACTGTGAAGCCTGGATTCGACTAGATAATACTCAACTTCTCAAGTCATTGTGGAGCCCGGATCCGACCAGATAATAGTGTAATCTTTCAAATACTATGAAACCTAGACCCGACCAGATAACAGTTTAACTCTTCAAAGATATAGAAGCACCTGGACTCAACCAGACCAAGGTTTAACTTGTTTTCCCCAGTAGAGTTTGCCTCTATCCCTACAAATTACTGTGAAACCTGGATTCGACCAGATATCAGTTTTTCAACTTTGTCTTTTCAAGACAGTTATTGTGAAGCCTAAATCCGACCAGATAGCAATTCCCTTCAGAAATTCGTTGTGAAACCTGGAATCTAACCAGATAACAACTAAATCCCTAAGCAGTTTATTATGAAACCTGGACCCGGGAAGATAACAACAAACTACGATCCATAGAGAGAAACTATGAAGCCTGGACTCGACCAGATAATAGTATAACTTTTCCAAAACAATGAAGCCTGGACCCGACCAGATATTAGTTACCATTACAAGTTACTGTAAAGCCTGGACCCGACCAGATATCAGTTCAACTTCATCCTTTCTAGCCAAGCCTGGATCCTACCAGATAACAATTAACTTCCCTATCCCCAACAAGTTTGTTATGAAGCCTGGATCCGACCAGATAACAATTCAATTTCAAGAAATTTTCTACGAAGCTTGGAATCCGACCAGATAACAGTTAATTTATTTCTTCCCCAGTAAGTTAGCGTGAAGCCTGGATCCTCCCAGATAGCAGTTGACTTCCTCATCCTCAGAAATTTATGAAGCCTGGATCCGACCAGATAACAACTGACATTCAAGAGATATTCCCCAGCAGAAGCATCCTTTTAACAAAGTTTGAAGATATGTATAATCTTTATCCCCAATGGAAATCCGGGAGTCAACTTCCCAAAACTCCTCAGCAGCAGTTAGGGTTTTATTTTCCCGGACAAAAACATGCATCTCACATTCATTCATCATAACATATACATGCAAAATGCATTTAGCATAATACCACATCATGTGAACATCATGCATACATATGCATTTAACTAACCATTTTTTCCCATGGGTAAAACATCAAGTTTTAGTCTAAATCAACCAAAGATTTGTGCTGATACTTCCTCTAGCATTTACCATAATTCCTCCAAATGGCATCTATAAGCCCATTCACAATCCATCTTCGAGTGCAATTTTTTGGGCACTCTAGTGTTCAATCATCTTCCACCTTCAAGTCACAAATGGCGGATCCACCAATCTAACTCTTCAGGTTCAAGAAGATTGAACATGGGCAGCTGTTGTACCCAAAAATTTTCCCTCTCACTTATCAAGTAATCTCTCACAAGATCTCCTTTGTTTCAAGACTGCACTAGGGTTGATCAGCTCAAGACACCTCCTTAAGCACTGGCGACTGAAAATTAGGGTTTGAGATTGCACAAGGACAAATGGACTTTGAATGCCCCATATGACTTTCATGGATCATTTTGGACTCTCAAGATTTCTCATGTCAAGTTTCAAGTCTTGGATCTCATTTTTGCTCAATCAATTGATTAGTTGACCTAAAAATCAATTGTATTGGGGAAAAAGTCAACTGTGATCAATTTACAGTCAAACTTCATAATTTTTGGTCCATATCAACAATATGAACTCATATATGTCATTTTATCAAGTTTGGATCACAATTCCTCAAGAAATTTGATCAGATCATCAAAAGGGCAAAATGGTCAAAATTAGGGTTTTGACTGAGAAGGTGCAATTTCTGATTTTTGACTTAGAAAATGTTTGATTGGTTTAAGTTATGATCTCAAGGATTCAATTGCATAATTTTGACCTAATGTCATGGCTCAAAACATTGCTCAAGATCAATTGATTGACAGTTGAATTTCAGTCAACTGATCAAAAGTCAAATGTATACTGAATAGTCAAACTTTGACTTTTTGGTCAAAATAAAGTGTCAAAGATCACAATTCATCAAAACATGTCAAAATATGAAACTTGTTCATCAAGAAATCAAAAAGTCACGATTTCATTTTGAAAAGTCAAAATTTCTAAACTTAGAAAATTTTCTAAGTGTTGAAAATTTCATATTTTTCACAACTTTGAGCCAGATTTCCACCATGATGCAAGATGATTCAAAGGAAACTTCCAACATTAAATTTGTAGATCTTAATGAGATCTAAAACATTTGAAAACACAACTTCTTCTAGAAATTCATGAATTTCAAGTTATGATTTTGTGAATACATGTTCATGAAACTTGGAAACTTAGTGAAATTTAGCCCTAGTTCAGGCAGGATTTTGACTTAACTTCATGGAAATGTTTCACATAGTTTCAAGATGAATCATTAAAAATATCCAACATAGAGGTTATAGAGGATGCTACAAGCTTTCCAAAATGTCCAAGAACTCATTGAGATCATGTTTGAGCAAGGAGAATCGAAGGCAAGAAGTTAGGGTTTCAAACTTGTTTTTCAAGTCATTTTCATGATGAACATTTGATCCAATCCACACCCGTGATGCATGAATCTTACTTTACAGGCTTCTAACCTCTAAATATATCCATAATCATAAGATTACATATTTATTTGAGCTATGATCCAAGTGTTTGAGTCATTGTCCAAGTGATTATTCCATTAATGGAACAAAGTTCACACTTCCATTTTGGAAAAATGACTTTAATCACAAAGTCAATGCATAGAGCTCCTAACTTGTTTCATATGAACATAAGCAATGTCAAAGGCAAAAGCAACATGTCTAGAGCCTCCCATAAACTCAGGCCATGCTTGTACTATGCCTTGAAACCATGTTTTCCACTTTTCTTCAAAATCAAGTAACATAGACATAACTTTATATCTCATAGATTTGTCAACTTCAAACCCTCTAACCTTTTTCATATAACTATACAAGTTATTTTCAAGCTAACACACGATTGAAAACACTGCCAAAGTCCCTAAAAACTCAGATTGCACAAAAAACTCCATTGTTGTGCAGAACCTGACCATAAACTCCCATCTCTCAAACCACTCGTACGTTTCCTCTCCAAATCATCTCAAAAGCTTCCTTACTTCAAACACAACTCATCCCAATACCTGTTACAAAATTGTAACACCATTTTCACCATTGTCCAAGCTCAAAAATAGAGCATTGCAATTGGACTTCTCCAGACTATTCCAGCCACTCTCAACTCAAGCTAAGCATTGCATTAGCTTCCTAGAGGTTCAAGGAAGCCAACCTGGTCATCACCATCACTTGAAACAAGCTCAAACTCATTTCACAATTTCCAGTTTTGAGGTATTTTTTTTGAACTCTATTTTCATATTTAGGCATTGTTAGGCTTGCGTTTGTGAAGATAAAATGTAGTCATCATTGCCCTGAAACTATACATATCCATAGATTTCATTTATGTTGTTTGAGTAGGGAGAATTTTGAGTTTGAACCTCTGAAAATATTTAGGTCAGAATTTGGTACTGTTAGAAATTCATGCTCATCTTTGAGAATTAGCTTAAGTTATTTACAAATTCAGAATCGTGAGGAAATTTCTCACAAGTTTGATGTTGGAGGTTTTGTGAATGGATGAGAAATGAATAAGTTACAGGTCCTTTGGCTAAAGGTTGAAGATGAAGTTCATTCAAGACTTGATTTGTATTATATATTTGTTGTTTTGTTTAAGTTAACGTATGTATCACCTCCCTAGTGGTTAAAGTGCGCGCCTGTCACCTTAGGGACCTGGGTTCGAGCCCCAGTGGTACCCTTTTGTGCATTTTTCACTTATTTTTTTTGTTTGCAGCCAGCGTCTGGGCCCTTTTTGTCGGGCTTTTCATTTTTTTGATTCTTCTAACCCCTGCCCAATTTTGCACCACCTGATCCAAATCCATTTTTATTTTATTTTCCATTTTATTTATTTTCCTTTATATTTTACATTTATTTTCTTCATTATTATTATTATTATTATTATTATTATTATTATTATTATTATTATTATTATTTTTAATAATAAAAAATCCCAAAATATTTTATTTATTATTTACACTTATTTATTTTATTTTCTTCACAAAACAAAAATACTAAAAAATATTTTTCTTAATGAATCTAATTTTTTTTTTAATAATCAATATTTAGATAATTAGGTTTAATTATTATAATATTCTCTTGTAAATTAAAATTAATTTAGAACTTATGTTTATTTTAATTATTAATTTTTACATTATTATTAATTTAAAACCATTTCATAAAAACCCTAAATGACATTTTTAACTTAATTTTTTTCTTAATTAGTTTAAGTTTAATTTTGTTAATTTTTAATTAATTATTTTTTTAATTAGGTTTAGATTAAAACCCCTTTCATAAAAATCCAAAGAAAATCATTTCTTTTTCCATTTACATTCTTGCATTATTATTTATTCTAGTTTTGTACATTTATTCAATTTGGTTGTAATAGTTAATTAGATTTAATTTTCTTGCAAAATCCCCATTTTTAAATTTGTATACCACCTACCCTAATGTTGTAATAGCTTAGTATTTTTATTTTCTGTGATTTATCGCTTTATATAAATGCTATTAAATTAGGGCTTGTATGGAAAGATTAAAATCAACAAGTTAGCAAACCCTAATTCGAGACAAAACAATGCATGTAAATCAACACATTTGCATACTTGCACCCTTAGGGTAATTTAACTTTATTGCCTTACCAAAATTTCCATGTTATGCATGTGGGATGTCTTAGCAAAAAAAGCAATAAAAAAATACAAGATCATAGTCCCTCGAGGATGCTATCAAATGTTGCCTTTCAAAATGATCTTAGTCCCTCAAAGAGAATTGCTAAGATATTTCACAACATTGCTATCATGGATATACAATGACCCACGCCCGTCCCTTTATATCCAAAGGTAAGGCTTCTTACCAAATCAATGGTAAGATAGCAATATCAAAGGAAAGGAAGAAAAGAACTAAGACTTTTGAGCAGGTAGATTATTCCTAGTTGCTTGCTCAATTTCAAATCAAACACTCTTGCTTATTCTCAAAACAAACACCAACACTTTCAAAAACACTTTCAAAACATTTTCCAAACATGAAATATTTTCAAAAGATCAACACTTTGTATACGTTCTTACGAACGAGAACTATTACAAAGTTTTCCTAAATGATGGCGCCTTTTCAAAATACTTTCAAAAACCACACAAAGCACATTTTCAAAGAAAAGTAAGTGATCTAGCAAGCAACTAAGAGCCCATAGATAACTATGGATGAAAAGGGTGTTAACACATTCCCTTTTCATAATCTACCCCCCGAACTCAAGAAATAATCTCAAAGGTCTTTCCTGTTCTTTTCATCCTTTCCTTTTGAATAAAAGAAAACTCGGTGTTGACTCTTGCAAACCGCAACATTTGCGATAAAACGCAAAACACCCAAGTCAGTTCTCCTACCGTACCATACTATGCTATTATAATCATTTGGGGAATGGGATATACAAATTTACAAATGGGGGTTGCAATAAATTAAAGTCCTAATTATCTATTACAACCATATTGAAATAATATACAAGAATTGAAATGTAAAATAGCTTTGTTTTGTTTTTGTTAAGAGAAAAAATAAATTTTCTTAAGGAAATGTTATTAGTCTTTTTGTTTTAAAAGAAATAAAGAAAAGTATATGAATATAAAGCATTTTTGGTGTTTTTGATTAATGAAAATAAAGTGATGATAAAAATAATAAGAGAATAAGAGTTATAGTCAACATGTTGCCAAAAGAATAAAAATAAGAGAGAGCAGAAGTTCCGAGTCAGGCGCACTGCAAAGCAGAAAGAAAATGTTAGCAGAAAAGGAGAAAGCCAGAAGTTCTGGACCCATACGCACTAAAGTTCTGGGGTTTCTGGGAACAAAGGAAAGCCTAAAAGTTCTGATTGTTGAGAGAGCCTAGAAGTTCTGATGCAGTTGGAAACCTAGAAGTTCTAATGTTACTGTAAGGCTATAAGTTCTGATAATGGGTAAGTGAGGTGTCAATGTTGTTGGATGAGAATATCTAGAAGTTCTAGTCCAGGAGTACTATTTTGACAAATAAATGGAGGGGTTTATCTAGAAGTTCTGGTCCAGGAATATTGTTTGACAGATATTGGGGTAAAAATGTCAAGAAATAAACATAAAAAGATGCTTCTGGGGCTAGAACCCAGGACCCTTAACACTAATGTCTTATGCGCGCGCTCTCTATCACTGGGGCGGCTATACATACGGTATTAGAAACAAAAACATAAATATATATTACAAAGTAAGTTCTGATGATGAACTTCACCTTCTTCTTCGTGCCAGCTAGAGTATCTGTAACTTAGTCATTTCCCAACAAAAATGGAAAATGAAAACATAGAAGTTATGGAAAATTTCATCATGGTTTCAGAAGTACAAAGTATCGAAACAGTAAACCAGAAGCAAGCATGAATTCTTCTAATCCTAATTCTGAACCCTAATTTTCTCAAGAAGTTCTTATATGAAATTCTCTCTACTTAGGCCATATAAATGAAATCTATAAATATGTACAGATTCAGAGCCATGATATCTACATTGTGTCTTTGAAATTGTAAGCTTAACAATGCATAAGTAATGAGATGAAAATCAAAAGAAACTTACCTTGCAACTGGAAATTGTTCTATGAGTTAGATCCTAGTTCAGACTGCTGTGATGTTCTGGTCAGCTTCCTCAAGTTCCCAGAAAGCTAAAGCAACCCTTAAGTTGAGTTATGGCTGGTTGGAATGCTCTGGAGCAGTCAAGATGCAAAGTTCTGATTTTTGAAATGGAGAGTGGTGAAGAATTTATTACAGTTTGAAAACAGAAGTTGGAAAGGCTTCTACGTGTATACTAGAAACTGTTTGGAATATTTGTCCAAGAAACGCACAAGGAAAAATTAGAGTTTGCAGGAAAAAATCAGAAACTAACAGGTTTTGTGTTTGTGTTGCAGTTTCAGGTTCTTGGGAATTTTCAGCAAGGTTTCAGGGCTTTTTTTCAATCTTCCTTCAGTTTGCAAATGAAGTTTAATTTATAGGCAAAGGATTTAGAAGCTTGGAGAAGTCAGGAGTACATCCATTCTGTGTTATGGATTGTTGACTTGTTTTTGAAGCAAGTTTAGACAAGCACGGTTTCCAGGAAAGGTAGGGTGGTTAGTAGCTTTAAACACACCTAATCTGAGTTTGTAGGTATGATTTGTGGGGAAGTACACTCAGAAACAAAGTAAAGTATGGGCTCAAAATAAACTTTGTACAAAAGTTTATTTTTCACGGACAATAGTTGTACTTTTATACCACACGTGGGAAGATCTTTTGGATAAATGCTTAAACACTGGGATAAAGACTCAAAAGTTGGTGTGAGTATTAAATTATGATTAGATTTAACAAGCAATAAGGCCTACAACATGAGATTATGTAGCATAGCTTGAAACTAGATCAGAAGTTCAGCATAAATGTAACTTAGATTAAGAACAAATGTCCAACTTCATATCTTTGATTCTCCCTGCTCCAGCATGATCTGAAGGATTTCTTAGACTTTTCAGAAAGCTAGTAACATGCTTTGTAACCCCTCTTTGAATCGTTTTTGCAAACTCTGATTGTACTTACGTGAAAATTGTCCCAGAAGTTCTAATCAAATTCTGATTTGGAAATGCTCAAAATTTACTAAGTGTTTTAGTTTCATGGACGTGTCTTCAAGGATTTATAACTTGAAATCCCAGCATTTCTAGGAGGAGTTCTATTCTGCAATGTTTTAGATCTCATTGAGATATACAACTTCTGGGCCAGAAGTTCTTCCCAAATCATCTTGCATCATGAGGAAAATATGGCTAAAAGTTCTGAACTTATCATATTTTCTTAACGCTTAGAAAAATTTCTAAGTGTTTAGAAATTTGACTTTTCCAAAGTAATTTTGACTTTTGATTTTCTTGATGAACCAACTTTATATTCTACCATGTCTTGATGAAATTTGATTCTTGAAACTTGATTTTTGATTAAAAAGTTAAAGTTTGACTTTTCAGTGTGCATTTTGACCATTTTACCCTTGTGCCAATTCCAAACCTAAATTGATGTATCAGTGCTGCAAACTTGAGTGATGGAAGATCTTGTGAGAAAATTCTCGAGAAATGAAAGGGAAAATTTTGGGGTACAAAAGCTGCCCCTGTTCAATCTTCTTAAACCTAAAGAGTTAGATTGGCGAGCCCGCCATTCGTGACTTTAAGGTGGAAGATGATTGAACACTAAAGTGCCCAAAAATTTGCACTCGATGATGTGTTAGTTGACTATGTAGGAAATGGGCTTAAAGATGCCATTTGAGGAGATGATGGAGAGTCGCATAGATGAGCTTATAGATTCCATCCAGAGTAACTGGGGAAGGTATCAAGATAAATCTTTTGGTTGATTTATACTTAAATGGTAGATGTCTTTTGCATGTTTTTAACTGGAAGAGATAAACCTAACCAGAAGAGGTCTTCATTTGATGATTGATTTTTCCTGCAAGGAAAAAAGGATTAGTTGCATGCAGATGTATGCACGACGTAATGATGTTCTCAAAATAAATGAGATTATGATGTATGCATTTGTCATTTATGTGTTATGGTTTATGAATGTGATGCATTTATTGCAGCGTGTCTTTGTCTAGGAAAATAAATCCTTGATAACATGCTGGTGAGCCTTGGGAGGATGAATCCCAAACAGTTGTTGGAGAGTAGGTGTATCTTCAACTTTGTTTAGAATGTTTCTACTGGGAATTCCTGTTTTATTGAGTTTGGATCTTTTCATGAGGAAACTATGTGGGGAGTGTTGATTTCTTCTTGGAGGAATAAAGTTCAGGAATTTTGGTTGTCCGTTGCTCTACTGGGGAATTATTCCTGACTGGAGAGCATCGAATGATAGCTGTTATCTAGTCGAAATCCAGGCTTGGCAGCAATTTGTTGGGGATAATGAAGTTGGCCGTTATCTAGTCGTATTCCAGGCTTCGCAGCGACTTACCGGGGAAGATTAAATTAATTTTTATCTGGTCAAATTCCAAGCTTCGCAGGAAATTACTTGGGAGAGTGAAGTTAAGCTATCATCTGGTCGGTTTCCAGGCTTCACAGCAACTTACTTGAAAGGATGAAGTTGAATTGATATCTGGTCGGATTCCAATCTTTACAATAACTTGCTTGATATTTGGCCTGGTTCAGGCTTTACAATAACTTGCTTGAAAGAATGAAGTTGAACTGATATCTGGTCGGATCCAGGCTTTATAGTAACTTGTTTGAAAGCGTGAAGTTGAACTGATATCTGGTCGGGTTCTAGGCTTTACAGTAAGTTGCTTGAGTGAATGAAGTTGAATTGATATCTGGTCGGGTCCAGGCTTCACAGTAACTTGCTTGAAAGGATGAAGTTGAACTATCTGGTCGGGTTCAGGCTTCACAGTAACTTGCTTGAAAGGATGAAGTTGAACTGATATTTGGTTGGGTCCAGGCTTCACAGTAACTCACTTGAAAGGATGAAGTTGAACTGATATCTGGTCGGCTCCAGGCTTCACAGTAACTTGCTGGGGGTGGAGGCAAACTCTAATGGGGAAAAGAAGTTAAACCAATGTCTGGTCGGGTCCAGGCTTTACAATATCTTGAGAAGTTAAACTATTATCTGGTCGGGTCCAGGCTTCATAGTAATTGAAAATTGTTTTAATAGGAATGATTCCGTTGGGGAATGTATTGTTTGGTTAAGGAATAAACCCAGTTGAAGAGAATATTTGATGACCTGCTGGCAAGGTGAATTCTTTAGGAAGAAATCCACAAGGCTTATTCTTTTAAGACCAACTCAGCTAGGGAGAGGATTGTCGAGAGATTCAAAATCTGACAGAGGGTTGTATAAATCCAACTTTGTGGGCAACTCTGTTGGGACAAAGGTTTATTGTAGTAGGCTCTATGGAGAAAATGCTAATGAGATAACTTTGTGGGGATATCTCAACTATATTAAAGAGATGCTCGTTTCTGCTTGGCAGCACATATTTTCTAAATAGTTTAATCATGTTCATATGCATATGTTCATTATATTTTAGTCATTGGACGTCTTTGCACTCAAAACGAAAACAAAAAGCTTTCACTTCAAAGTATATTTGTATTGATGTTTTGCCCATGAATAGGTATTTTTGGTACAAAGAGACGAAGATCCTAGTAAGAGGAAATCGTCGAAAGGAAAACAAAATTGAAATAAAAAATAACGACCATGTGGAAATGATCTCATTATGTTCCAACTCTACTATTGCCCCAATGTCTTCGAACGTCCCTTTCCATTGACAGAAGTTGATTGGATTGATCTTGGACCGTTTGAACCCGGACCTTGGTAATAAAGTCGATTGTGGTGATTCCAACATATTCATACGATTTCAATCCTTAACTTTTTTTGGACCTCCCTTTCGGGTTTTCAGCCCACCACGATACCCATTTTTGTCCAAGTCGCCCTTTCGGGTTTTCGACTTACCGGGTGTACAATCTTTTGCATATATCCCTAATTTTTGCCCAAACCTTTGGTTCGCCGGGATGCCCTTATCTTTCCTAGGTATGTCAACCTAGCGGGTCTCTTATGCGTAGTATTTTTTAACTATGTCCGCGTTCACAAGATGTGGGAAATCTTCACGGTCCATAGTAGTCAGCATCATGGCACCACCAGAGAAGACTTTCTTGAAAACAAATGGCCCTTCGTAGGTGGGAGTCCATTTGCCCCTGGGGTCGCTTTGTGGAAGAATGATGCGCTTTATTACCAAGTCACCAACTTGATATACTCGAGGCTTGATCTTTTTTTGAAAGCCTTGATCATACGTTTCTGGTACATCTGACCATGACAAAAAGCATCCAGTTGCTTTTCATCGATCAAGTTCAATTGATCCAATATTGTCTGAATCCATTCGTCTTCGCCTAGGTCTACTTCATTCATAATCCTTAGGGAGGGAATTTGAACTTCTACTGGCAAGACAACTTTCATGCCATAGACCAAAGAAAAGGGAGTTTCCCCAGTCGATGTCCGAGCTGAAGTACGGTAGCCATGAAGAGCAAACAATAACATATCATACTAGTCTTTGTAGGTTACTACCATCTTTTGCATAATCTTCTTAATGTTTTTGTTGGCTGCTTCCACTGCGGCATTCATTTTAGGTATATAAGGAGAAGAATTGTGATGCTTAATTTTGAACTGAGTGCAAAGTTCTGTAATCATAGCATTGTTGAGATTGGTTCCATTGTCAGTGATGATCCTTTCGGGGATACCATAACGGCAGATGAGGTTATGCTTGATGAACCTGGCTACAACGTTCTTTGTGACTGAGGCAAATGAGGCAGCTTCGACCAATTTGGTGAAATAATGGATAGCGACAAGAATGAAGCGATGTCCATTAGAAGCAGTAGGTTTAATCTATCCAATCATATCAATGCCCCACATTGCAAATGGCCACAGAGCAGTCATGACATTTAGAGGAATATGGGCACATGGACCTTGTCAGCATAGATTTGGAACTTATGGCAAGTCTTTGAGTGATTATGGCAATCAGTTTCCATCGTTGACCAATAGTAACTAGCTCTCAGGATTTTGTTGGCCATGGTATGTCCACTAGAGTGAGTCCCAAAGAAACCATCATTTATGTCTTCCATAATTTTCTCGGCCTCCTTCTTGTCCACACATAAGAGTAGAGTATAATCATGGTTGCGTTTGTACAGGGTTCCATTGCTTAGGAAGAATTTGGCTGAAAATCTTCATAATAATTTTTTATCATTGATGGAAGCTCCTTTGGGTTACTCTTGCGCTTCAAGCTATCTCTTCACCTCATGGTACCTTGGCTTCTCTGCGTCAGTGTCAAGCTCATAGTAGTGTGCAGGTTCGTAAAATCTCTCAATTGTAATAATAGGAGCTTCGTTGTCCCAATGCATCGGCTAACTGATTTTCTTCTCTAGGGAAGTGTTCAAAGGTGATTTATTCAAAGTATGGAATCAGAGATAACACAAGATCCTTGTAAGGAATAAGATTAGGATGTTTAGTGTCCCAATCTCCCTTTATTTGGATAATCACTAGAGCGGAATCTCTGAATACATTCAAATGCTTGATCCTTAAATCAATGGCAGCCTTCAAACCCAAAATGCATGCCTGATATTCAACCATGTTATTTGTATAATCGAAGCATAGTCTAGCAGTGAAAGGGGTGTGGCAACCCTCAGTAGAAACTATCACAACACTAATACTGTTACCCAAAGCGTTGGAAGCCCCATCGAAATCCATAATCCACCGGGATCCTTGTTCATGTCCATCATACGGTCCAGGTTTTGCACAGTCAGTCACTAGCATGATATTCTCACCCAGGAAGTCAAAGTTCATAGATTGATAATCATCAACAACTTGATGGGACAAATGATCTGCCAATGCACTTCCTTTGATGGCCTTTTATGTTGTGTATTGAATATCTTACTCAGTCAAAATCATTTTCCATCTAGCTATCTGTCCAGAAAGAGCGGGTTTCTCGAAGATGTACTTGATAGGGTCCATCTTAGAAATCAAAAGAGTGGATTGAGTCAACATATACTGTCTTAGCTGGAGAGCAGCCCAAGCCAGAGCGCAACAAGTTTTCTCGAGCAGTGAATATCTGGTTTCACAATCAGTAAATTTTTTGCTCAGGTAGTATATTGCATGCGCTTTTCGTCCAGACTCACTATGTTGGCCCAACACACATCCCATATAATTCTCTAGCACAATCAAGTACATGATCAAGAGTCTTCCTTCAACTGAAGGCATGAGGATAGGAGGTTTTGTAGATATTCCTTGATTTTGTCGAAGGCAGCTTGACATTCATCATTCCAATTGACTACTTAATATTTCTTCAAGAGTTTGAAGATTGGCTCACAAGTAGCAGTTAAGTGAGATATGGAGCGGGCGATATAGTTAAGACGACTCAAGAATCCTCTAACCTCCTTTTCAGAATGGGGAACTGGCATTTCTTGAATGGCTTTTGCCTTTGAAAAATCAAATTCAATGCCTTTACCACTGACAACAAAACCTAGAAGTTTTCCAGATCTTACTCCGAATGTGCACTTATTAGGGTTCAACCTCAACTTGTACTTTTTCAGCCTCTCGAATAGCTTGTATAGGTGATTGAGATGCTCTTCTTCAGCTTGTGACCTTTCAATCATATCATCCACATATATCTCTATTTCATGATGGATCATATCATGAAACAAAGCTACCATAGCCCTTTGATATGTTTCCCCTGCATTCTTCAATTCGAATGGCATGACCTTGTAACAAAAGGTGCCCCATTGTGTAACAAAGGTGGTCTTCTCCATGTCTTCGGGAGCCATCTTAATTTGATTATAGCCGGAGAAACCATCCATGAAAGAGAAGAATTTATGTTGAGTGGTTTTATCAACAAAGACATCAATATGAGGTAGAGGGAAGTCATCCTTGGGGCTTTCCCTATTCATATCCCTATAATCTACCCACATACGAACTTTTCTGTCTTTCTTTGGCACCAGAACCACGTTCGCAACCCATTGAGGATAAGATGTCACAGCTAGGAATCCGACATCAAATTATTTCATCACTTCATCTTTTTTCTTTTCAGACATGTCAGGCCGCATGCGATGAACTTTTTACTTGACAGGAGGACCATCTTCCTTTGTTGGGAGACGATGAACTACAATGTCGGTATCCAATCCTGGCATATCTTCATACGACCAAGCAAACACTTCCACGTAGTCATGTAACATCTGAACCAATCTTCTTTTGACACTGCTTCCTAGGTTAGCGCCGATCTTGACCTCTTTCTTGTTTGTCTCGGTACCTAGATTGATGACTTCAACTGACTTTTCATGCGACTGAATAGCTTTCTCCTCTTGCATTAGAAGTCTGGCTAGTTCTCCCGATATTTCGCAATCTTCCTCGCCTTCGTCTTCGACTTGGTTAATTGGATGTTCAAAATCATAAATGGAAATAGTAGAGTCATTGGCAATGAGATCCGAAGTGGATGAGGACCTACAAGAGTGTGTGTGTGTGTGTGCATGTAAGATACATGGCTATTTGAAAACTGTATTAAAGAAAAAGAAAGACAATGAGCACAAAAAATTTGAATGCAAAAAGTCCAATGGTTTATATGGAATGGTCAAATGATAAAATGAACATAAATAAAACCTTTAACAAATGGACCATAGTGCCCCGGGCCGGGCATATGGCTTAAAAGTCATTGTTTAATATTACAGATAAAAGGATCTTTAATTGATAGAAAGCAATAAACAAGTAATTAATCCTCAATGAAGGAGATGGGAACGAAGTCCTTTGTGCGCCAATTTTTGAGCTCTGTCGTAGTAGGGTATATCCATTCTTCGAACGCACATTCATCATCAGAATCCTCCATAGCGTTTACTTCGTGATTTTCAATACGGAGAGAGGGCTTTCCCGCACGAGCGCACCTCACTTATTTTTGAGCCTTGATAGTGAAACCCAACTCACATTTATCTGCTTTGAACAGGATCTCGGGGAGTTGTTCCCAGGTAGCACATCTTCCATCTTCGACTGTGGCATGACCTTATCAGATTTGGGCATGTCAGAGGAAATTTTGGCAGTAGCAACCATGGGTGAAACAACTTCAAAAGCCTGGCACGGGGTTTCTATAAATTCGCCATCCATCTCCACATATTTGAAATAATTGAGATGGCTTACTGTTGTATCCCGAAATTTGCCCACTCATTTCTCAAAAGATCATTCTAGACCCTCAGGTTTGCTTCTGGCAAGTTTCAAGTCTCAAATTACAAATTTCTAAAGAAAGTCATTCACAAGGGCAAAATGGTCAAATGCACATTGAAAAGTCAAACTTTGACTTTTGGATCAAAAATCAAGTTTCAACAATTATATTTCATCAGGACATGAAATTAGTTCATCAAAATCATAAGACAGAAATTACTTTGAAAAAATCAAATTTTCTAAGCATTTAGAAAATTTTCTAAGTGTTAAGAGGATATGATACTTCGGAACTTCTGGGTCAGCCTCCACGCAAGTGCAGTTAGAATTTGCAAACACGGTTCAGAACATGATGCTTCAATTAGAACATGTGGAAGCGATACTCTTCAGTCAGAACATGATTCTTCAGCATATGAAGGCTATGTTCAACGCTTCAGTCAGAATATCACCCTTCGAGTCTCATTCTAGTCTTCTGCGATCAGAACATCACCAAATCCCAAAACCTCGTTTAAACAACCTGCTGTCTTGTTGTGGCACAGTCCTGCAACTAGCTGCTGATCCATTCCATGCCTGAACTTTCTCAAACCCCATATTTACTCCGAATTAGCATACAAAAGCTGTGATTAAAAAGCAATGGAACAATATGCCAAAAATGATCAAATCCCATTTGTTTTCCCCCCAAAAACCATAGCAAACTCACTTATAAATAAGTTGCTCCACCACACTTTCAAGGGGGACTTTTGGAAAGAGAGAATTAGCAAGGAGAGAAAAGAAAACAGTAAAACCTTCATGAACCCTGAATTCCTAAATAAAACTAAAACCTTTGTTCTTCCCTTTGAATCAAAGAACTTAGCATTTTCTTTTCCGTTGTTCTTGCTGACTCCAGAACATCTGAAGGCACCAGCTCAAGTCCCAAACACACGTTCTAGGTTTAAGGTAAGTCTTTCTGAATTTGAATCTTTTCATTCAGAACATCATTAAATATGTAAATATCATAGTATTGATGATGTCTATATCATTGCATAAGTAGAATAAACTGTGGATCAGAACTTCTTGAATAAAGCTAGATTCAGAATTAGGATTGGAACTTCTATAAACTGTTGTGCTTTTTATCTTTCTGATTTGCTTTTTGTTAAGAACTTAATAAGTTGTTGATGTGCTGATTAATGTAAGGAAGGAGTTGAAATGCCACACAGAACTTCTGATTTCTCCTCACTGTTTTAACACACAAAACTTCTGAGTTCTCCTCACTGTTTTAACACACAAAACTTATATGATTTTCTCAATAATTAAACACACTGAACTTATGACTTTCACTTGCTGTTAACACACACTGAACATCTGATGTTCACTCACTGTCTTAGTACATACTGAACTTCTGAGTTCTCCTCACTATTTTAATACACAGAGCTTCTAAGACTTTCTCACTGCTCTAACACTCAGAAGTTCAACACGTAGCAACCCAGAACTTCTATTCTTTCCCTCTAATGTTTCTTGCAGGACCTCATTGTATATCAATCTAGAACTTCTGATTTCCTCTGACGTTTCTTTCTGAACCACAGCGCGCCCGGCATCAGAACTTCTTATCCCCTTTATTTTGCTTTCAGCAGCATGCTAATTCTATCTCTCATTATTTCCATTTTTTATCATTTTTAATATTAATACCCTTTTCATTAATATAAAAAAGACATAAAAATATTTTCTTTTTATTAATTAATTAATTAATTTTAATTCATTAAGACAAAAACATTTTTCTAAATAAGTCATTTTTCTTCCTTGCATTGTACATTTCAATATGGTTGTAATAGTTAATTAGGATTTAAATTCTTGCAACCCACCATTTGTAGATTTGTACCCCCACCCCTAAATGATGTAATAGCGTAGGACCTTTACATTTCCGCAATTTATTGCTTTCAAATATAAATGCTAGTAATTAGGGTGTGTATGGCAAGACATAAAATCAATAAAATAGATAACCTTAATCAAGACTAAATGCATGTAAATCAAACACACTTGCACACTAGCACCCTTAGGGTAATTCCCCTTTGTTTCCGTTCGGAAAATAGTCATGTCCCTCGAATATGGGCGTTTTAGCAAAGACCCTCAATTAAAGATCGTAGTCCCTCGATGACCCTCAATGTTGCCTTCGGTAAAAGATCTCATCCCTAAAATACATTGCTAAAACGTCTCATAAGTTTCCTTCTATGACTGTACGATTGACCCGCGCATGTCCCCTCACATCCAATGATGGGGCTTCTTACTAAATAAATGGTAAGATAGTAACATCTAAAGGAGGAGGAAAATAACATTAAAGACCCTTTGAGTATGTAGATTCTCTCCTAGTTGCTCACTTGCTCACAACCAAACATTTTACACTAACACTTTCATATTAAAACATTTTCAAAAGACAAAAGCTTTTTGTATACGTTCTTATAGAGACGAGAACCATTAAAAAACATCTTTCAAAATCACCTTCAAAAAACACATTCCACAAACACATCTTTAGACTATTTTCGAAACAACACTTTGTACGCGTTGTTATAGAAACGAGAACCATTACAAAGACATTTTTAAAAATACTTTAAAAATCCACACCACAAGCACACTTTCAAACAAAAAGTAAGTGATCTAGTAAGAAACTAAGAGCCCATAGATAACTACAGATGAAAAGGGTGCTAATACCTTCCCTTTTCATAATCTACCCCCCCCCCCCCCCCCCCCCCCGAACTCAGAAAACTTCTCTAAAGGTCTTTCCTGTTCTTTTCAGCCTTTCCTTATTGGATAAAAGAAAAGTCGGTGGCGACTCTTGCTAACCGCAACAATTGCAATCAAACACAAAATAATCAAGTCGGTTCTCCCACCGTGTTACGCTTACCATGAATTCCTCCTCACCGCAAACAATGACTATCCTCCCCTTGACTGGGTATTTTAGCTTTTGGTGAAGGGTAGATGTTACTGCCCCTGCTCCATGGATCCAAGGGCGACCCAACAAATAGGAGTAAGCGGGACAGATGTCCATGATGTAGAAAGTAGAGTTGAAAATCTTTGAGCCAACTTTAATTAGGAGATCCACCTCTCCATGGACCATCCTTTTGGACCCATCGAAAGCCCTCAGGATAATATCACTTGGCTTTAACACCAGTCCATCATAATCTAAATGATCTAAATCTCCCTTGGGTATCACATTTAAAGAAGAGCCAGTGTCAACGAAAACATGTGCTAGGGTAGTCCCTTTGCATTCAACAGAAACATGCAAAGCTTTGTTATGGTTCCTTCAAAGTGGTGTCAGATCAGCATCAGAGAACCCCAATCCATTGTTGATCGTCAAGCTTGCCACATAATTTTCGAATTGGTCAGTTGTGGTCTCATGAGGGATATGCGCCCTTTTTAATAATTTGATCAATGCTCAAGCATGAGCATCGAAACAAAGTAGCAAAGATAACATGGAGATCTTGGAAGGGGTTTTCCCCAGTTGTTCCACTATCTTGAAATCACTCCTCTTTATAATTTTCAAGATTTCATCCATTTCTTGATTGGAAGGATCCTCAGTTGCAACGTCCTTTGTGGGCACCTCTATCTCAGCAGGCTCAACCACTTTCTCTTTACCCCTAGTGTCAGAAATATTACTGATGCTGACAGGTATCGTTGTAGCAGTTGGGGGTGAAATGTTGGGCGAAAAGATTCTGCCAGTTCTGGTCACCTTACTAGAGCCAATAATATTACCGATGTCATCAGCCTTGCTTTCTTCAATCCAAGCATCTTGCTTTATTCCATGGTAATACATTTCAGCACTGTAATTCCACGACACTGCTTTGTTGGAAGAGTACGGAATTGGCCTAGGGGGAGTAATTATCAGAGGAGCAACAGTCAGTTCATTCAAAATCCTGATAGGACCCTTTGAGGAGATCCTAAGAGGCTTGTTTGAAATTGTTATGATGGAGAGGTCTTCAATATTATTGATCAAAATTTGGATGGACAGAGTTTTTTCAAATAGGATCTCATGACTATTCATCAGGCGTTGAACACCTTCTTTCAGCCATTTGCATCCATTAACTTGTTTAGGGTAGAAATCACAGTCTTTAAAACATACAGGGAAAATCCCAGCTCTCATCAAATTCTTTTTGACAATAGTTAACGGAGTAGTTAAATCTTCGACGGAGGAAACAAAAATAGTGTCTTCAATTGCATTGACACCTTTGCCATGGTTTGGCATTGGTGCCGTTATCACATTGGGAATTGTAGGTGGAGAAAATTCGATTGTCTTGTTGTCTTCCAGATCTTGAATTTTGCTCTTCAGCGCCCAGCATTGATCATTTTCATGCCCAAGACTATTTGAATGATATGGACACTTGGTATTCGGATTGTATTTAGGTGAGGAAGTGTTCGGATGGGACGGAGGATCATGCAGTGCCACCAAGTTTGCCTTTAACTGGTGTTGTAAGGCTTGGGATGGCGACATGCCTATCCTTGTGAACTGTCTTCGTGGAACCTTAAATTGTTGATGATTGGAAGATTGTCTTTGAACATGAGTAGGGTTGGAAATCAGAACAACATTAACGGACGAACGGTTATCCTTCTTGGTACATGCCTTTTCCCCATACACAACATTCATTTCTTTCTTCTAGTGAAGGGTTTCTTTACGGGGTTGGAGGTGGAAGCATACGCCATGAGGATTTTCCCGCTCTTGATACCACTTTCGACCCTTTCACCGGTTAGGATCAGCTCGGTGAAACCGGACGAAGAACACCTAACCAATCAGTTGAAAAATGGACCAGATAACATACCCATAAACATATCAATATGTTCCCTATCATTTAACGGTGGTTGGACCCTACTGGAAAGATCCCTCAACTTTTGGGCATACTCTTTGAATCCCTCGTTTTTACCCATGGTCATGTCTTGTAGTTGAACTCTAGTTGGCGCCAGGTCGGAATTGTATTGGTATTAGTGATAGAAAGCAGTGGCCAAGTCTTCCCATATGTGGATGCGGGAACCCTCTAATTAGTAAAACCACTCTAGTTGAGTCCCAACCAAGCTTTCTTGAAAGAAATGGACCCAGAGTTTCTTGTCGGTGGTGTGTGGTTGTATTTTGCGCACGTAAGACTTCAGATGAAGCTTTGGGTAGGAAACTCCGTCATATTTAATGAAGACTGGTATCTTGAATTTCTGGGGAATGACAACCCCATATATTAAACCCAAATCATCAAAATCCAAACTAGGAACGACTTGAGTCTCAACGGCCTTCAATCTATCCTCTAGCTTCTTGTACTTATCGTCGGTTGGAGGATACTGCTCGTCAAAATAGTATTCATCATCGGACACTTGATCATTGACACACCCATCTCAGGTGCTCCTTGCTTCTTCAGCTTGATTTTTGTCTTATTTAGAAGAATCTTCAACTATCGGGATCTGGCAGATCGGATCTCTGAATCTTTTACCCATATTGACGTGGGATTTCCTTTTTGGTTTCTTTTTGGATGCCAGCAAGGTCATCAACTCTTATTTCCCCTTGGCCAGGGTCAGCAGAGTCTCTTGAAACTAGGAACTTTGTGCTTGTAGGTCCTTCACTATTTTCTCGATATCCATCTTACTGAAATAAACAGCAGAAAGATAAGGAAACATGTCGTGGAAAACCTGTTTATGTTATGATGCATGAAAAATGTGCATGAAAATGATTTCAAGGATTTATAAAATTTAAATTTGTCTAGACAAAGAATGAACAAACGTCAAATTGCATTAATAAGTTCAAAATGGTTACAACGTGCCTTTTGAGCTTACAAAATAAATTCCTAAGACAAAAAGGTCGAACGCATCCTCTTTGGTGCAATGTAGGCGTTCAAGCTTTGTTCTTCATGAAGTTGCTTTGTAAGCTCCAAAACCCTTTTCTCGCCTGCGTAGAACTGAGCTTTAAAGGTGTCTCACTCTTCCTTTAGCTGAATCCAACCCTTTTGCAACCCTTTTAGCAACCCATTAAGGATATGATATCACTACTAAGAACCCTGCATTGAATTATTTCATAACCTTGGCTTTGATCTTTTCTGACATTTCAGGATGCATGCGATGAACCTTCTTCTTAATCGAAGAACAACCCTCTTTCATTGGCAGACTATAACCCACAATGTTTGTACCGAGCCCTGTCATGTCTTCGTATGACCAATAAATTACTTCAACATAGTCGTGCAACATCTGGATCAACCTGTTCTTGACACTACCCTCTAAGTTGGCGCCTATCTTGACCTCTTTTCTGTCTGTCTCAGAACCCAAGTTTACCACTTTGATCAGCTCTTCATGCAGTTGGATAGCCTTTCCTTCTTGTATTAAGAGTCTGGAAAGTTCTTTAGGTATTTCACAATCTTCCTCATCTTCGTCCTCAGCTTGGTAGATCGGATTTTCAAAGACATAAGCGGCAATAGCATAATCGTTATCAATGAGATTCGAAGTGCATGTGGATCTGCAATGTATTATGTGTGTATGTGTAAGAACACATAGCTATTTGAAAATGCAATAAAGTAAAATAAATACAGAGAGCGCAAAATTTGAATGCAAAACGTCCAATGTTTTCATTAAATGAAAATATGACATATGAAATGACAACCCTTAACAAATGGACCATTATGCCTCGAACAAGACACAAGGTTTAAAGTCATTGTTTTCAAAAGAAATTACATAACCAAACTTCTTAAAGCAATAAAATAGAAATAGCTATTACTCCTGACTAAAGGAGATAGAGATAGTGTCTTCCGCTTTCCAATTGTTTAGTCTGTTGCCAATGGTAGGAAAGATCCAGTTGTCGAAGTTACAATCACTGTCAGCATCCTCTATAACATTGACTCCATTGCTGTTGACATGGAACAGAGGTCTTCCAGATCGAGCGCAACGAACAACCCGTTGACCTTCTGCAGTAAAGCCAAAATCAAACATGTTAGATTTGTAGGGGATATCAGGAAGCTGACCCCAAATTGTACAAACACCTTCTTATATAGTAGCCTTGGCATATTTCAAGGAAACCATCTTGTGCGGAACCCTGGTAGTCTTTGGAATGGCATAAACATCTTCAATAGCAGCAAGGGAAATCACTTCAAAAGCTTGACATGGAGTCTCGATGAATTCTCCATCCATCTCTATGTATCGGAATGAATTCAGATGGATGACCATGTACTCCTCTTCTCCATAGACAATGGCAATCTTCCCTTTTACATGATACTTTAATTTATGGTGCAAAGTGGAGGTAACAACACCTTCCCCATGGATCCTGGGACGTCCCCATAGACAAGAATAAGGTGGACGGATGTCCATTACATTGAAGGTGGATTCAAAGATTTGTGAACCTACTTTGATCGGGAGATCCACTTCTCCATGTACCATTCTTTTTGATCCGTCAAAGGTTCGAACTATAATGTCACTGGGTTTCAGCACAACCCCTTCACAATCTAGTATGTCAAGAGCGCCCTTTGGCAGAACATTCAGAGAAGAGCAAGTATCAACAAACACATGAGCCAATGTAGTGCCCCTGCATTCAATAGAGACATACATGGTCCTATTATGATTTCTCCCCTCCGGAGTCAGGTCAACATCGGAGAAACCTAATCCATTATCAGTCGTTAAACTAGCAACATAACTTCCAAATTGATCGGCAAAAATCTCTTGTGATACATGAGCAGTCTTAAAAATTTTCATTAAAGCTTGCACATGGGCTTCATAACACAATAGTAAAGATAGCATGGAGATTTTGGGCGGGTTTTGCCCCAACTGTTCAATAATTTTGTAATCGCTTATACGAATGATCTTCAAAACCTCTTCCATTTCTTGTCCAGAGGTATCCTTGACTGTAGCTTCTTTTGGTGCCTTCGTCCGGGCAGACTCTATCATTGGCTCTTTATCCCGAGCCTTGGTAGTTGTCTTGGTAACCGTGACTTGAAAAGGTGGACATATTTCTGGAGAGAAAATCATTCCACTTATAGTAATCTTGCTGGTCCCTGCAATATTGTTAATATTGGGATCAACCTCTTCATCATCTTCGTTAGACAACTCTTATTTAACGCCATCGTATAGTCGTCAGACCCATAATTCCATGGAATAGCATTCTCCAACGAATATGGGATGGGCCCAAGTTTTTTAATGATTAAGAGAGCAACTTTTGGATTGGCAGTAATCCTTACAGGAACCTTAGAAGTGATCTTGAAATGAGTACCATATATGAAAGACAAATCACGACACAAATTTTCAGCATACAAAACTTTTTCAATCAAAATTACATGTTCTTCCATAAGGCGCTGAATGCCTTCCTTCAGTAACCAGCGGCCATTAGGTTAAACTGCACAACAATAACATTCTTTAACACAACCCGAAAATAAACCGTCTTGTAGAAAATTCTTCTTGACGGTTGAGAGAGGAGTAACCACATCACTTACAGAGGTAACATACAAAACATCTTCAATATAACTTATGCCTTTGTCATGCTTCGACATAGGAGCAGTAATCACGTTTAGAGTCTCAGGAGGGTCGAACTCAATTTCCTTATTATCAATCTTGTCTTGAATTTTTTTTCCAGGGCCCCTCAATTGTTGGTGTCGTGCCCAGGACTATTAGAATGATAGGCACACCTATCATTTGTATTTTACTTCGAAGAGGATGTGTTGGGATTAGGAGGAGGATCCCAGAGTGTTATGAGGCTATCCTTTAACAAATGCTGCAATTCTTGAGCCAATGACATATTAATCCTGGTGAATTTCCTCCTTGGGGAGTCTGACCTACACTGATTACCCTGTTGTTGTTGTTGAACAAGTTCCAGATTAGAGATCAACACTGCTCCCACAAACTAATGATGGTCATTTTCATTACGGCTCCTCTGGCCATAAACAACATTGATTTCTTTCTGACCAGTGAACAACTTTTTCATAACATTAGAAGTTGCAGCCATTGGAATCTTCCCACTCTTAATATGACATTCAAATTGTTCGCCAGTCAGAATCAGCTCAGTAAACTCTGATGAAGAACTCCCAATCAGCAAATTAAAGAATGGGCTCGTCAGAGTGCCCATGAACATATCCACCAATTCCTGGTGAGTCAAAGGAGGTTGCACCCTTCCATCTAGAGATCTCCATTTCTTGGCATACTCTTTGAGCCCTTCATTCAAGCCCATGTTCATGTTTTGAAATTGCACACGAGTCGGTGTCAGGTCAGCATTATATTTATACTTCTTGTAGAAAGTAGTATCCAAGTCTTCCCATGTGTGAATGTTGGTTCCCTCCAGCTAATAGAACCATTCAAATTGAGTACCGAACAAACTTTCTTGAAAGAAATGGACCCATAATTTCTGGCCAGCAGTATGAGGTTGGGTTTTTCGAACATACGATCTCACATGAAGTTTGGGATAAGAGACCCATCATATTTAGAAAATATAGGGACCTTGAACTTGTGAGGGACGACCACCCCCAGGATCAGACCTAGCTCTCCAAAATCCAATTCGGGTACTTTCTGGATTTCCACAGCTTTGAGTCGGTCCTCCAATTGCTTGTATTTGTCATCTGCAGGAGGATACTATTCGTCAGAGTAGTCTTCACCATTATAAACCTGATTATTTCTATATTCACCTTGACACTTCTTCCATCCTCCTCTTAGTTGTCGTCTTCCTCAGAGGAAACATTATTCACTCGAACTGGTTGAGCATGACCTTTGGATCTTCTTCCCATGTTGAGGATAACAACCCGCTTCTTCGTCTTCTTTTTCATGACGAGGAGCATCATCATCTCTTGTTTCCCTTTGGCTAGATTCAGAAGAGTCTCTTCAAATTGTGCATGCTGAGTTTGGAGATTTTTGACAGTTTGTTCGAGGGCCATCTTATACTGAAATAAATAGTAAATAGATGAGGAAACCTGTATTGGAAAACCTGCTTATGAAATGATGCATGATATGTAGATGCATTGTTTTCAAGGACTTTAAGAGATTTAAATTTGCTAGCCAAAAGGAAACAAAAACAAAGATTTCATTAATAAGTTCAAAATTACAACTCCCTTCTAGGCTTATAATGAAAATAAAAAGGGTCTCAAAGAGACAACAATATAAACTCATAAAACCTAAGACTCAATTCTCCCACAGACGCTTCCTCTTCGCGTCGATGTATGCATTAATGCTTTGCTCCCCGTGAAGTTGCTTTGTGAGCTCCAACACTTTCTTTTCACTTGCATATGATTGAGCTTCAAAGGTGTCTCGTTATTACTTGAGTTGAATCCAGGACTTCTGCAATTCTTTGAGATCAGTGGGCATGTCTGGATGGAGGATAGTCCGAGAAATGTCTCCTTTGACAACAGGCTCTAAGATAATTGGTAGAACAGCTGGATATGGAATCATAAGGTTTTCAGTGCAATCTTGTACCCATTTGAGATAGGGCTCCAAAGGGATATAATTCTTTTGTCCTAAAGTTTTTCTATCAACCTTGTTTACCATGCCCCAAGCACGTATAAACCTTTGATGATAACCTTGAGGACCATTTTCATAGTCGAACACAATACCCTTGGTAAGTGCGTCATGAGGACCATCTCTTTGAGCATAACCAAATTGTCGTAGATCCAGATAAGGGTTGTAAGTAACACCTCCCCAAATTCCAAGGAGAGGAACGTTAAGGAATTCCTCGCAGCAGTTAATGATAGGAACATCTTCGAGAGATCGGGAACACCAATAGATATCTGAATGATAAAGCGATATCATCCTTTGAGACCACCTCAAACCTTGTTTATTCTTTATTACTGACCGAGGAAGGTGAGAAATAAACCACCTTGATAGAAGAGGTATGCAACACATAAGATTCCCTCGCTTCCTCATGGTACGAGTGTGAAGAGAATGCAAAATGTCTCCGAGCAAGGTAGGCACAAGGTTACGAGAAAGAAATATCTTGATGGTGTTCACATCTATGAGTTGGTCCGAATTAAGGAATAACACCAAACCATAGATCAACAAATCCAAGATTTCTTTGAAAGCTTAAAAACTCATAACATTCAGAAACAGCTGAGCCTTCTCTAATATAAATTTAGCTAGAAAACCCTTGACTCCACTTCTTGTTTCCCAATCAGATACAAAATCGGACCACTTTAGATGTAAGGCTGCTGCAATTTCTCACGGTTGTGGATTTTTCTCTAAACCGGTGAAAGGTATTTGATTGAGAACAGGTAGTCCCAATTATTGAGAAAACTCCTCCATTGTGGGTACCAACTGATAATCGGGAAAGGTGAAGCAGTGATGTGCAGGGTCAAATAACTGGAATAGAACACTCATCATATCTTCTTCAAAACCCGAAGTAACCAAACTGAGTAGTCAACCATGCCTTTTGATGAATGGAGAACTTTCAGGAACTTTTGAGACTAACTCCTTAAGTTGAGAAGGTATCTTCACAAAACTGATTCCGATAGTATTTCTCTGAGTGGAAGCCATAACCTACAAAACAGAATAAAGATAAATCCCTAAGTCCTTGAAATGGTTAGTGAAAATGATATGTATAATGACGTCATGATGTTATGACGTCATGTTCGAACAATTAATCATACACAAACAAAACACACAAGGCCTTAGGTTTAGGCTTGCATGGAGTTTATAGGTAAGTACCCTCTTGAAGTTTTAGTTGGATCAACCTATCCTAAAAGAAGTAACCGGGTTCTAGGAGCCTCAATATCACTGATCATTCTCTCAGGCATTGTTTTAACACAAGCATCTAATTTGCAATCAAAATATCCTGAAAGTCTGATCTCAATGAGTGTAGTATCGAGTATCAACCAACTTTATTCTGCACCAAATCCAGCCATCTCACTACTTTCTAATGATTAATCTGTGTCAACTAAAGTTCTAAGGTCAGTTAGTGCTTTATGATACCACCCAACAACCCATCATTCTCCTTGACTGACTTAAGGGACACCAGCACCAACCAATGTATCGCACTAACGTAGCCATCGCTTCAACCATATCGGTCTATGCCATACAGTTTCCATAATCTAATTCTACTAACCTAAAATGCCCCTAAATCCGGGTATAGGATATATACAAGACAAACAAGCAAAGAAATAAAGGTGATCTAGATCTTAAGGTAACCCCACTTTTAGTTATAACTCCCCAGCAGATTCGCCAGTTCCGTATTACAGTGGGAGAATTGACTTTTGGGTTTTGCATTTTATCTCAAATGTTGCTGATAGCAAGAGTCGCCACTGAATTTTCTTTTATCCAATAAATGAAAGGGTGAAAAGAACTAGAAAGAACTTTTGAGAATTTTCTGAGTAAGGGGGTAGGTTATTAAAAGGGTAGGTGTTAGAACCCTTTTCATCCGTAGTTATCTACAGGCTCTTAATTGCTAGCTCAATTTGAAAATGCTTTGTGTTTGTATATGTTTGCAAATATTTTGAAAATGCCTAAGTTCGACAATTTTGTTAATGATTCTCGTATTGTTGAGAATGTATACAAAATGTTTGTTTTGAAAATATTTATTTGGAAGAAAGTGTTTGTTTTATGAAAAGTGTTTTGAAGATGCTAATGTAAGGCAGTCTACTTTATAATAACTCTTGTACCAGTCCTCAAGAGTGTTTATAAAGCGTTTTGAAAGAATTTGTTTTGAAAGTGTATAGTGTGAAGATTGTTTCAGTTTGTGAGCAAGCGATTACGAACGATCTACCTACTCAATGGTATTTTTTCTTTTCCTCCTCTTTTAAATAGTGTTATCCTACCATTAGTTAGTAGGGAGCCCTATCATTGGATGTAAGGGACATGCGTGGGTCATCGTACAGTCATAGAAGGCAACTTGTAGGATGCTTTAGCAATTGTCGTAAGGGACTAAGATCGTTTACCAAAGGCAACATTGAAGGGTCATCTAGGGACTACGATCTTTTAACTGAGGGTCTTTGCTAAAGCATCCCATGTTCGAGGGACATGACTGCTTTATATCCGAGGCAACAAGTAAGGGTCACTCTAGAGGTGCGTGTGTGCGAGGTGTTTTTACTTCAAGTATTTATCTTTGAGATTAGGTTTTCTAATGATTGATTTTAATCTTGCCATACAAACCCTAATTACTAACAGAAATAGGGAAGTAGTAAATTGCGGAAATTAAATGACCTACGCTATTACAACGCTTCGGGAATGTGGATACAAATATATGAATGGGGATGAAAAGTTAAGAAAACCCCAATTTAAACTATTACATCCTTTAACAGTTACATAATTGTATTAATGCGAAAAATAAACAAACGCGCGGAGATAGTGAAAAGGGAAATAAATTTAACACACTAAAAAATTTCTAAGTGTTTAGAAAATAATTTTGTAATGTTTTTGTTTAGAAAAATATTGGAAGTGATTAATAAAAATAAAATCTAATTCTTAGTTAATTTACAAACTAATCAATTAAAATAAAACAAGGTGATTAAATTAAATTAAATTCATTTTAATTATCAAAAATTAAATTAATTAATTAAAAACCTAAATCGAAATTTTTTATGATTTTATGATTTTTGTTGATTAAATAAAAAATGAAATTGGTTAAAGAAAAGAAAATGTTAATTAAAATTAAAAAATAAGAAATTAAAATGGGCCTGTAGTATAATAAATTTGGGGGGTGAGAAGAAGCAAAAATGTTAGGCCCAAAATAGATAAGCCCAGACGCCTGTTTGAGATCCAGCGTGTTGCTCCAAGTAGGTCCACCGTGGGTATGCAAGCTCTAGCACGTTGATCTGGATGTTTGAGAGATCTAAGGGTTGAGAACTGAAGATGCAAGGTATGCGCGCTGGACCTATTCCCACTGAATCTGAAAGAAACAAATACGTGAAAATAAAAGGGTACCGGTGGGGCTCGAACCCAGGTCCCTATAGTAACCCGCGCGCTTGTTTTACCGCTGGGGTGGCTGTTTCATCTGGTTATGAAATGCCCCCTAGTAAATATATTATAAATTTGTTTTCAAATATGGAACTTCATCTTCTTCTTCGCGCGCGTTTGATAGTAACAACAACAACATTTTCAAGTTTCCTAAAAGCTTCATTTATCAACCTTTTTGAAAACTTCCAAAACTAAACTTGCTTGATTTTTTACCATGAATTATACCATGTAACTTTTGAAATCTATAAGTTAAAGGCTGAAACGAATTTTGCTTGGTACCAAACTGAAACCAAATATTTCAGAAACATCAATTCCAAAATTCTCATCACACAATCAACATGAATGAAAACTAAGGACATGGTTAGTTTCAGGGCAATCATATCTATATTTTATCTTTTAAAATTGAAAGCAAATGATGTGTGTATAAGGATTTCAAAGTTGGAGAAACTTACCTCTTGAAGTGAAAACTCATAACGCGAATGGAGGCTTTCAGGTGTAAGTAAATGATTGATTATGCTTCCTTAGACCTCCCCGAAGCTATTCCAATCTTTACTTTGTACTGAAAGTTGCTGAAATGCTCTAGCCAAGTAAATGTGCAAGCTTAATATATGGAGTTTAAAGAATGATGAAGATGGTGTTACAGAAGTGTAACAGGTGTTTGGATGTGTTATATGTGATGTATGTAAGGTGTATGGATGATAAAAAAGGAAAACGCACGAGTGGATTGAGAGTTGGGTGTTGGAAGCTTTAAATGTGCAACAATGGTGGTTTTTTAGTGATTCTGAGTTTGGGAGAATTTGAGGGTGCTTGAGGGATTCTGAAGTTGTGCATTGGCTTGAACATGGTCTCTCTATTTATAGGAAAAAGTTTTTAGAGTTTGAAGTAATCAGAATCTTGAGATAACAAGTTATGGCTTGGTTGAGATGGAACTTTGAAATTTCTTGCAAAGTCATGGTTCCAAGGCATGGTACAACTCCTCTAGGGTGGTTGATATCTTCTATAGGAGTTTCTTCTGCTGTTAGGATTGAGTGTGTTCGGAGGAAACAAGTTAGAAGCTCAAGGAGAGTGGACTTTGTGATTAAAGTCACTTTACAAGAATGGAAGTGTGATCTTTTTTCCTTAAATGGCCAAATGGATTGAATAATGCTTGAATAACTTGGATAATGGCTCAAAATTGTGTGTAATCTTCTGATTATGGATAAATTTAGAGGTTTAGAGGCCTTCAAAGTAAGATTATGCGGCATGGTGTGATATTTGGCCACATGTTCATCACAAAAATGACCTATAATTAAAGAATGAAATGCCAACTTCACGCCTTTGATTCTCCTTGCTCAGGCATGATATTTTTATGCTCTTGGATATTTTGGAAAGCTTGAGACATGATCTTCAACTTTCCTGTTAACCATTTTGGCTAAATCAATTGGGATCTTGGTGAAAAATGGCCATGAAGTTAGGACAAAAAACTGATCAAAATTTGTTGAAATTTTTTCTAAGTGTTGGATAAATAAACATCACAACTTCATGGGCTCATATATCTTGAATTAAGCACTTTTTGAGGATCACCCCACATTAAAATAGTTGTAGAATTCATCAATCTCTACAACTTTCATGTTGAAAAGTTTTCCTTGAATCAACTTGTATATGGAGGAAACTTGCTTGTGAAGTTAGGGTTTTTTAGGTACAAAACACTTGAATTTTTTCTAAGTGTTTGAAAATTTTGACTTTTGACTTTTGTTTTATTTCTTGATTGTTGATGACAAAGTTTGATAGTTTTGAATGTTTTGATGATTCTTTATTTTTGAGTTCCAATGTTGACCAAAAAGTCAAAGTTTGACTTTTGTGTGAATGTTGACTTTTCATCAATTGATTCAATTTCTCAAATATCAATCAGTTGCATCTTTGGAAATGTCTTGAGTCGTGTAATTAGGTCAAGATGTTGTATTTGATCCCTTGAGATCATTATTTAAGTCATTAGGTCATGCACTAGGTCCAAAGTCAATGATCAGTCAACTTCAGTCAAAATCCTAATTTTGGCAGTTTTTGACCTTTGATGATTTGAGGGATTTCCTTGAGGAATCATTACAAACCCTTGATCAATTTATTAATATCACCTCAAAATATTGATGTTGACAAAATATCTTGAAGTTTGACTGTATGTTGACCATAGTTGACTTTTTATCCGATGCAATTGATTTGCAGTCATCTGAGAAATTGATTGAGCAAACTTATGATGCAAGGCTTGAAACTTAACATAAGCATTATTGAGGACCTATGATTAACCATGAAAGTCATTTGAGACCTTTGCTAACCAATCTTCTTTGATAAGCACCAAACCCTAATTGAAGACCCTTGCTTAGAAGGTGGTTTTGACCAATCAACTCTTGAGTAGTTTTGAGCAAATGGGAACCTCATGAGAATGTCTTGAAGAAAATGGGAGGGTAAATTTTGGGGTACAACACCCAAGAGATCAACAATAGACTTTTCAGTAATGACAAATTTCAGACCCAACACATGAGCAACTACATGAAGATTTCACAATCCGCTTGAATCATGAAATCCTTAACCAAAGAATCATAAATAGGATCATGAAGA
The DNA here is from genome assembly GCA_948472305.1 of Vicia faba. Taxonomy (NCBI): domain Eukaryota; kingdom Viridiplantae; phylum Streptophyta; class Magnoliopsida; order Fabales; family Fabaceae; genus Vicia; species Vicia faba. The sequence goes on from OX451736.1 coordinate 178,711,331, forward strand.
TGCATGAAATAGTGCTCACATCCTTGAGCATTCAAGTCGTCAATTAGGTTTGCACCATTTGCAGAAAGATTATTGAAGTCCGCCATATATTCACGAAGAACATTTAACTCATGTGGTTTTATATTATAGTGAACTTCAACAGATTTATGTGTTATGTGGTGTTTGTTGTACCTTAAAATTTTCTCTCCCATTTTCAAGACAAATTAATTCAATATACCTCCTCATGCTCCTGAGGGTCTCAAACACTCAAGACTACTCAAGGATTGATCAGATGAATCCTCCTCCTAAGAAGTGACCTACAACTATGGGTTTGGTTATTCTCAAGGAAATATGGACTTCTAAGGCATAAAGCGGACTTCATGGTTTCTCACATGCTTCAAGATATCCTCATGCCCAATTTCAAGCCTTGCAGCACCAGTTTGCTCAGTCAATTGGTCAGATGATTAAAAATCAACTATATTGGACAAAAAGTCAATTTTGACCAATTTACAGTCAAACTTCAAGATTTTTGGTCAACATAAACATTTTGAAGTCACATTCATCATTTTATCAAGGGTTAATAATGATTTATCAAGAAAACTCAAGATTCATCAAAAGTCAAAAGTTACTAAATTAAGGTTTTCTTTAGGAGAAGTCAACTGAACTTTGACCAAGCATAAATTTCACATGCTTCATCAAAAAATTCTCAACCAAATCCCATTATGATGGAAATTAAATTCTCTATAACTTTGTCTCTCTAAGCTCAAGGCCAAAAATGCTTCATTTGAGATATATGGGCCAAAATATTACAGGTCATTTTAAAAGTCAACAAAAGACACTTTTTTTCAAAGCAATTTACATCAGGTTAAAAACTTCAAATGAAAAAATGACCAACATGAGTATTGTAGGGTACATATTGAGGTTTCCAAAAAGTATAAGATCACTTTCATATGATAAAAATTGAGTGAGATATGATTAGTGCAAGTTGGGAAATTTTGATAAAATGCATGAAATTCAATTTAAAGCATACTTGATTTTTGGCCTAATGGGCCTATCTTTTGAGGTCTAAACATGTTCAAGATACCCTAGAGGACATCTAAGTCCCTTCATGCATTAATTTAATTTTTATTTAGTTTATTTTTATTTTTATTCCAAATTAAATTAAATAAATATTGAATAAACGTATAAGGCATAAAGGGCTTGAGATCTGAATATTTTGGAGGCCCAAGGACATGCTACAAACCGTGTGTACTTATTTTCCAACCAAATATTCATGGTTTTGCATAATTCAATCTATTTCCAAACAAGAATCAAAGACATGTTTTACATAAGGTCCATGCCCATCTTTTAACCTAATATCTTCATCTATATATACTCTTCATATTCAGACCAAAAAGATCATGCAAGGAGGCTGCAAGAAACAAGGGTTACTAATTAAAAGTTTGCCAGAAAAAGGTTGAAATCAAAATCCTATTTGTAAGCATCCTCAAGGACAGTCAACCATCCCAATCAATCCTTGAGGTATCATATAGTAAGTATTGATCACTCTTGATGATCAAATGTGCCTGAAACACGCATCCATACATCGTCGGTTTCACATATTTCATGAAATTCGTATTTTGATATTTGCCATGTTTTTCTTGAAACTAACGATTCTAATGTATTCTTGAGATAAATTAACACAGGTTTGACCCCTTGCATGAGGCCCATAATTCCAGAACACGCCATCACCGTGATTATGTTGTTTTGCTTTGTTATAGTCGTATCTTATTATGCAGGTCGAATTAGCCAAAAACTATATCACCATTGGATTCAGGGGGGTCGGCTTAGGGGGATATGGTTCTCTTTTCTATCTAATATGCATTATTTTGTAGGATAAACAAAATACCTCGATGGAGAAGACGACGGGAGCTAGGGATCTGGCGCTTCTCCGGTTCCCTGGTTTTAATATATAATTATTTTGTTGTGTTATGATAACAGATGTGAAGCGTAGCTCAGATGGTGAAGAGCGCGTATGCTAAGCAGAAGGGTGTGGGTTCGATTCTCTGCGTCTTGCATTTTTTTTGTTATTTTCGCAAACTAACATGCAGGTTTCAAATATAATAATCAAGTTCTGTTTTCTAAAACAACGAGCGCACTGGTGCAGTGGCAAGGAAGGGCGTTGTGAACCTTGGGGGAGTGGGTTCAACACCCACCCCATACTTTTTTTACCTCATTTCTTTTCTAACCTATTTCTTTTCATTTTCTTAAACTAACCCTAATTATTTTTCTATTTTTTATTAAAACCTATTTATTTTTTTAACAACCAACTAACCTGAGTTTTTCTTAATACTAATAAACTAGGATTATGGTTTTATTTAATAATTAAAATTTGTATTTTATTTTTACTAATTAATTAATGAATTTAACTAAATTTTTTTTCTTAAATATTAAAATCAATTAGAGATTTAGGTTTAATTAATTATTTTTATAACTTAAAATTATTTTCTAAAATACCAACATATTTTCTTTTTTCAAAAAAAATTTCTCATATTTTTTTCTTTCTATTTAAATTCTTAGATAAAAATGTATAGGTCGCACTATTCGATTGTAATAACTTAGGTTTATCTCTGTAATACGGTGGGAGAACTGACTTGTTTAGCATTTTATCGCAAATGTTGCAGATAACAAGAGCCGCCACTGATCTTTTTTTATCCAATGAGGAAAGGTTAAAAGAACAGGAAAAACCTTTGATAGATTTTAAGTTCGGGGGGTAAGTTATGAAAAGGGAAGGTGTTAGCACCTTTTTCATCGGTAGTTATCTACGGGCTCTTAATTGCTTGATCTCTTTAAAAATTGCTTTGTGTGTGAGTGATTGTTTGAAATATTTTGAAATACCAATGTAAGGTAAACTTTGTAATGATTCTTGTATCAGTCCTCAAGAATGCATATAAAGTGTTTTTAAAATATTTGTTTGAAAGTGTGATGTGTAAAAGTTATTTTTTTGTGATTTGTTTTGAAATGTGCCAATGGAAGGCAAGCTTTGAAAAGATTCTCGTATTTGTCCTCGAGAAAATTTTCAAAGAGGTTTGAAAAGGTTTGTTGTTTGATTGAAAATGTGATGTGAAAAGTTTTATTAAGAAAGCAATTTTTAGAGTCTTACCCACTTAATTTATAGTCTTTCCTATTCTTTCCTTTCTTTTAGAGGAAAGAGACTATTTATGCCATTAGTTGGTAAGAAGTCCTCTCCGTTGGATGTTAAGGGACATGCAAAGGGTCATCGAATGGTCATTGAAGGCAACATATAGAGATACTTTAGCAATTTTATCAGAGGGGCTAGATCATTTTTCGTAGGCAATATCAAAAGGTCATAGAGGCACTTTGATCTTTATTCGAGGGTCTTTTGTTAAAGCATCCCTATTTTCGAGGGACATGACCAATATTTTCCAAAGGCAACAAGAGAGGTTACCCTAGAGGTGCAAAGTGTGCAAAGGTGATTCAGGTCAGTTATATTTATCTTGGAAATGTTTAAGGTAATCTACAAATTTATCTTGCCATAGGAGCCTATTTACTACACAGTTGTATATATACAAGACATAAAGTATAAGTGTGGAAAAAATAAAGTGCAGAAGATAAAACCTAACACTATTACAACTAAGATTTACATAATAATTAAAACTTTGCGAGAAATTAAAACTAAGCTATTACAAAAAAACCGTGCGACCTATACAATTGTTTCTAGGAATTTAAATGCAAAAGATAAATAAAAAAGTTAGAAAGATTTTTTAAAGTCCTAAAAATTAGGTGTTAAAAGATATTTTTTTGTATTTTTTTTGGTTTCATTTTATATCTTAATAATTAAAAAAAAAACTAAATGTCTAATTTTAATTAAAAATTAATTAATTTAATTGCAAAAACTTAATTCTAATTTAATTAAACTAATTGATATAAAAAAAGACTAAAACCTAATTTTTTGATTTTATAAGTTTTTTTTCTGATTTTTTTATTGTCTTTTGATTTTAATTGTAAAAAATAAATAAATAAATTAATGGAAATATAAGAAAGGAAAAAGGTTAGAAAAAAGTGTTAAAAGAATTTGCATGGGGTGGGAATCGAATGGCACCCTCAGTTTAGTCTAAAAGTGCCCGTGAGTAGCGATTCAAAGCTTCACCATGACTATGCCATAACAATGGCAAGTCACGATTCATGTGCTCAACCTTGCATGTTTTGGCTCAAACTTTTTCTAATTATCTTGTAGAATATGTTTGGACACTCAAAAACAGTTAAGCATGCATAAATTAATAGATTTGAATTTTCAAAACCCTACCCAAATGTTGAGTGTGAGTATGATGATCTTGGGCATGGAATTGCTTAGTTCTTGATCTCGGCGTGTTCTTGGGAATGTCAGGATGATGGTTCAGTCCTTGGTTTGGACTGAAAACCACTGAAAAATGGAATTCGAAAATGCCCTAATTCTTGACTTTTTGGTGATATTTTGAACTAGCTTTTGAGGTAGAATTTCGTGGTCCTCCTCTTGGTTTGATGTTTTTCTATTTATAAGCCAATTATTCTAGGTCAACAAATGTTGTGTGGAACCATATGTAATTATGGCATGATTTCTATCCAAGACCGATTAAAAATATTCCAAAACAAGTGAAACTCTTCCCATATTGAGGCAACACGGTTTTGGAAATTTGGATATATGTTCTTGGGCCTCAAATCTGATCCAAAACTAAGCCCACATGCCTTGGTCCATCATTTTTTATTTAATTTAATTTATTTTGTATTTAATTGAATAAAAATCAAAATAAATATAAATAAAAAAAATCATGGTAAGGTATGAATGAGTTTAGGAGTCCTCTATAAGGTCATGAACATGTTTAGACCTTAGAAGATACGCCTACTAGTCAAAAATTACAAAATTGTTCAATTGAGGTTTCATGCATTTCTCTACTTGCACCAATCTTAATTCACTCAAGTTTTGTCAAATGAAGGTGATCATGGACTTTTTGGAAAGCTCAAGACGTCCTTTACAAATCTCATGTTTGTTACTTTTTAATTTGAAGTATTTAACTTGATGTAAATTGCTTTGATAAAAGATGTCTTTTTGTTGACTTTCAAAATGACCTGTAATGTTTTGGCTCATATCTCTATGAATAATTTTTTGGACTTGATCTTAGAGAGACCAAGTTGTTGATAATTGAATTTCCATAAAAATGGGATTTGGTTGAGAATTTTCCGATGAAGAATGTGAAAGTTATGCTTGGTCAAAGTTCAGTTGACTTCTCCTAAAGAAAAACCCTAAAGTTTAACAATTTTTGACTTTTGATGAATCTTGAGTTTTCTTGTTGAATCATGATCAACCATTGATAAAATGATGAATGTGACCTTAAAATCTTGATGTTGACCAAAACTATTGAAGTTTGACTATATGTTGACTACAATTGACTTTTTGTCCAATACAGTTGATTTTCAATCATCTGAGCAATTGACTGAGAAAACTTGTGATGCTAGGCTTGAAACTTGTCATCAGGGTACCTTGAAGCATACGAGGAACCACAGAATCCACTTGAGGCATTAGAAGCTCAATTTTCATTGAGAAATACAAAACTCTTATTGTAGGTCAATTGCTTAGGAGAGGTGCTTGTATGCTCAACCCTTGAGTATTCTTGAGCAATTGAGAACTCTAGGAGCATGAGAAGGTGTCTTAAATCAATTGTATTAAAAAATAGGAGGTAAAATTTTAGGATACAACGGCTTCCCCTGTAACATATTCTTAAACCTGAAGAGTTAGATTAGCATGTTCCCCATTCGTGATCTGAATATGCAAGAGGATTGAACACTTGGTGCGCAGAAATTTGCACTCGCTGGTGCATGAAGTAATGATGTTGGTTGATAGTATTGTTTGAATTGGCTTAAAGATGCCATTCGGATAGGTGATAGTGTATCGTCAAAAATGGGCTTATAGACGCCATCCAAAGTAACTATTGATAGGAGTATCAGAATGAGTCTACGTCTGACTATATTTAAAGAATGTTTTTCATAAGGAAAATGCTCGTCAAAGTTCAGTATCTGGGGGAATTATTTTTAGAATAAATTTCTGAAGGGGAATGCTCGTCAGAATGAAACCTTGAAGGAGATTCTTTTCAGAATAAACCTCTGAAGTAGAATGCTCGCCAGAATTCAGTCTCTGAGGGGAATGCTTTTCAGAACGAAGCTCTGAAGGTCATGCTCTTCAGAATTTAGTCTCTGAAGGAATTCATTTGCTTATGCAGATATTCGCCCCGTCCTATTTCGGGAATTGATCTACAATATGTTTTTTGTTGGTAAACTTGTTCCTGTTTTGGGAATTCATACCACTTGGTCATATAGATAGTTACCCTATCTTGTTTCGGGAATTATTCTCTGACCTATTTTTTAGTGGTAAACACGTCCTGTTTCGGGAATTCATACCGATCGGTCATATAGATAGTTGCCCTGTCCTGTTTCGGGAATTCATCTGCGACCTATTTTTTGTTGGTAAACCCGTCCTATTTCAAGAATTCATACAACCTGGCCATATAGATAGTTTCCCCGTCTTGTTTCGGGAAATAATCTGTGACCTATTTTTTATTAGTAAACCCATCCTGTTTCGGGAATTCATATTGCCTGGTCATATAGATAGTTGCCCTGTCGTATTATAGGAATTAATATGTGACCTATTTTTTGTAGGTAAACCCATCCTGTTTCGAGAATTCATACTACCTAGTCATATAGATAGTTGCCCCATCCTGTTTCGGGAATTAATCTTTAACCTATTTTTACATTGGTAAACTCGTCCTGTTTCGGGAATTCATACCGCCTGGTCATATATATAGTTGCCCTGTCCTGTTTCGGGAATTAATCTCTGGCCTATTTGAAAATTGCTGATGATATTCGTTTGTTTACAGACTTTTCCTGAATAGACAAAATTAGTTTTATGTAATGTCATGATGTATGTAATGCATTGCGTAATGATGCTTTTAAAGTAAATGAGAATGTTATATGTGTTTCGGTATGCATATGCTATGATGTATTATGAAATGATCTATGGACGCAATATGTCGTTGAAGCGTATCAGTAGCTCCTTGTAGCAATGTATAGTTGGGGAAAATAAATCTTGGACTGTTGTTGGGATGAAGAAAGTGATTCTTCAATTTCTGCTGGGAATAATTTTGTGTGGATTCCCTCTTTCTGATTGAGGATATTCTGCTGGGGATCTTCGACTTCTTCTTGAGGATAGAGGCATTCAAGGAGAGTTGGTCGTTCGTCATTCTTTTAGTTGAAGGAACATACCCTGACTGGGGATAAAAGAGATGGATACTCCTCCGGTGTACTATCTGTCCAGGTTTCATATATTGTAGCAACTCTTCTAGGGATAGAAACTTTGATTAAACCCCGCTGGAGAAGAGAATGTTGTTAGGGATTTACGGCCTTTGAGTAATAAACTCCGCTAGGGAATTAAATTCTGTAGATCGTGTTGAGGAAATAAACTTTGACGGGGATTGGAAACTCATAGGCTATACTAAGGAAGTCCCACTGTATGTTGGGAAAATATAAAACTTCCTTATATGCTAGGGGACCTATTGGGGAAGATGACCATGTCAAGCTATACATCAGCGATATGGAGGTGAACTGCTGGAAGATGCCCCAATTTAAATCTATTTCCAAACAAGAATCAAAGACATGTTTTACATAAGGTCCAAGCCCATATTTTAACCTATTCTCTTCATCTATATATACTCTTCATATTCAGACCAAAAAGATCATGCAAGGAGGCTGCAAGAAACAAGGGTTATTAATTAAAATTTTGCAAGAAGAAGGTTGAAATCAAAATCCTATTCGCAAGCATCTTCAAGGCCAGTCAACCATCCCAATTAATCCTTGAGGTATCATATAGTAAGTATTGATCACTCTTGATGATCAAATGTTCCTGAAACATGCATCCATACATCGTCGATTTCACATTTTTCATGAAATTCGTATTTTGATATTTGCCATGTTTTGCTTGAAAGTAACAATTCTAATGTATTCCTGAGATAAATTAACATATGTTTGACCCCTTGCATGAGGCCCATAATTCCAGAACACGCCATCACCATGATTATGTTGTTTTACTTTGTTATAGTCGTATCTTATTATGCAGGTCGAATTAGCCAAAAACGATATCACCATTGGATTCCGGGGGGTCGGTTTAGAGGGATAGGGTTCTCTTTTCTCTCTAATATGCGTTATTCTGTAGGATAAACAAAAGACCTCGTTGGAGAAGACGACGGGAGCTAGGGCTCTGGCGCTTCTCCAGTTCACTGGTTTTAATATATAATTATTTTGTTGTGTTATGATAACAGATGTGAAGCGTAGCTCAGATGGTGAAGAACGCGTATGCTAGGCAGAAGGGTGTGGGTTCGATTCTCTGCGTCTTGCATTTTTTTTTGTTACTTTCGCAAACTAACATGCAGGTTTCAAATATAATAATCTAGTTTTGTTTTCTAACACAACGAGCGCGCTGGTGCAGTGGCAAGGAAGGGCGTTGTGAACCTTGGGGGAGTGGGTTCAACACCCACCCCATACTTTTTTTACCTCATTTCTTTTCTAACCTATTTCTTTTCTTTTTCTTAAATTAACCCTAATTATTTTTCTATTTTTTATTAAAACCTAATTATTTTTTTAACAACCAATTAACCTAATTTTTTCTTAATACTAATAAACTAGGATTAGGATTTTATTTAATAATTAAATTTTTTATTTTATTTTTACTAATTAATTATTGAATTTAACTAATTTTTTTCTTAAATATTAAAATCAATTAGAGATTTAGGTTTTATTAATTATTTTTATCACTTAAAATTATTTTCTAAAATACCAACATATTTTCTTTTTTTCAAAAAAAAATTCTCATATTTTTTTCTTTCTATTTAAATTCTTAGATAAAAATGTATAGGTCGCACTATTCAATTGTAATAAATTAGGTTTATCTATGTAATACGGTGGGAGAACTGACTTGTTTAGCATTTTATCTCAAATGTTGTAGATAATAAGAGTCGCCACTGATGTTTTTTTATCCAATGAGGAAAGGTTAAAAGAACAGGAAAAACCTTTGATAGATTTTAAGTTCGGGGGGTAAGTTATGAAAAGGGAAGGTGTTAGCACCTTTTTCATCCGTAGTTATGTACGGGCTCTTAATTGCTTGATCACTTTAAAAATTGCTTTGTGTGTGAGTGATTGTTTGAAATATTTTGAAATACCAATGTAAGGTAAACTTTGTAATGATTCTTGTATCAGTCCTCAAGAATGCGTATAAAGTGTTTTTAAAATATTTGTTTGAAAGTGTGATAAAAGTGATTTGTTTTGAAATGTGCCAATGGAAGGCAAGCTTTCAAAAAATTCTTGAATCTGTCCTCGAGAAAATTTGCCAAGAGTTTTGAAAAGGTTTGTTGTTTGATTGAAAATGTGATGTGAAAAGTTTTATTAAGCAAGCAATTTTTAGAGTCTTACCCACTTAATTTATAGTCTTTCCTATTCTTTCCTTTCTTTTCGAGGAAAGAGACTATTTATGCCATTAGTTGGTAAGAAGTCCTCTCCGTTGGATGTTAAGGGACATGCAAAGGGTAATCGAATGGTCATTGAAGGCAACATATATCGATACTTTAGAAATTTTATCAGAGGGGCTATATCATTTTTTGTAGGCAATATCAAAAGGTCATCGAGGGACTATGATCTTTATTCGGGGGCCTTTTGTTAAAGCATCCCTATTTTCGAGGGACATGACCAATATTTTCCAAACGCAACAAGAGAGGTTACCCTAGAGGTGCAATGTTTGCAAAGGTGATTCAGTTCAGTTATATTTATCTTGGAAATGTTTAAGGTTATCTACAAATTTATCTTGTCATACAAACCTATTTACTACACAGTTGTATATATACAAGACATAAAGTATAAGTGCAGAAAAAATAAAGTGCAGAAGATAAAACCTAACACTATTACCACTAAGATTTACATAATAATTAAAACTTTGCGAGAAATTAAAACTAAGTTATTACAAAAAAATTGTGCGACCTATACAATTGTTTCTAGCAATTTAAATGCAAAAGATAAATAAAAAAGTTAGAAAGATTTTTTAAAGTCCTAAAAATTAGGTGTTAAAAGATATATTTTTGTATTTTTTGGTTTGATTTTATATGTTAATAATTAAAAAAAAAACTAATGTCTAATTTTAATTAAAAATTAATTAATTTAATTGCAAAAACTTAATTCTAAATTAATTAAACTAATTGATATAAAAAGACTAAAACCTAATTTTTTGATTTTATAAGTTTTTTTTCTAATTTTTTTTATGTCTTTTGATTTTAATTGTAAAAAGTAAATAAATAAATTAATGGAAATATAAGAAAGGAAAAATGTTAGAAAAAAGTGTTAAAAGAATTTGCATGGGGTGGGAATCGAATGGCACCCTCAGTTTAGTCTGAAAGTGCCCGTGAGTAGCGATTTGAAGCTTCACCATGACTATGCCATAACAATGGCAAGTCACGATTCATGTGCTCAACCTTGCATGTTTTGGCTCAAACTTTTTCTAATTATCCTGTAGAATATGTTTGGACACTCAAAAATAGTTAAGCATGCATAAATTAAAAGATTTGAATTTTCAAAACCCTACCCAAATGGTGAGTGTGAGTAAGATGATCTTGGGCGTAGAATTGCTTAGTTCTTGATCTAGGCGAGTTCCTGGGAATGTCAGGATGATGGTTCAGTCCTTGGTTTGGACTGAAAACCACTGAACAATGGAATTCGAATATGCCTTAATTCTTGATTTTTTGAACTAGCTTTTGAGGTAGAATTCCGTGGTCCTCCTCTTGGTTTGATATTTTACTATTTATAAGCCAATTATTCTAGGTCAACAAATGTTGTATGGAACCATATGTAATTATGGCATGATTTCTATCCAACACCAATTAAAAATATTCCAAAACAAGTGAAACTCTTCCCATATTGAGGCAACACGGTTTTGGGAAATTGAATATGTGTTCTTGGGCCTCAAATCTGATCCAAAACGAAGCCCACATGCCTTGGTCCATCATTTTTTATTTTATTTAATTTATTTCGTATTTAATTGAATAAAAATCAAAATAAATCAAAATAAATAAATTATGGGAAGGTATGAATGAGTTTTGGGAGTCCTTTATAAGGTCATGAACATGTTTAGACCTTAGGAGATAGGTCCACTAGTCCAAAATTTAAAAATTGTTCAATTGAGGTTTCATGCATTTCTCAAAAATTTCTCAACTTGCACCAATCATAATTCACTCAATTTTTGTCATATGAAGGTGATCGTATGCGTTGGTCCATCATTTTTTATTTTATTTATTTTAATTTTGTATTTAATTGAATAAAAATCAAAATAAATATAAATAAAAAAAATCATGGTAAGGTATGAATAAAAACCAAAAATCTTGAAGTTTGATTATATGTTAACTACAATTGACTTTTTGTCCAATACAATTGATTTTCAATCATCTGAGCAATTGACTGAGAAAACTTGTGATGCTAGGCTTGAAACTTGTCATCAGGGTACCTTGAAGCATGTGAGGAACCATAGAATCCACTTGAGGCATTATAAGCTCAATTTTCTTTGAGAAATACAAAACTCTAGTTGTAGGTTAATTGCTTAGGAGAGGTGCTTGTATGCTCATCCCTTGAGTATTCTTGAGCAATTGAGAACTCTAGGAGCATGAGAAGGTGTCTTAAATAAATTTTATTAAAAAATGGGAGGTAAAATTTTAGGATACAACAGCTTCCCCTATTCAATATTTTTAAACCTGAAGAGTTAGATTGGCATGTTCCCCATTCGTGATTTGAATGTGGAAGAGGATTTAACACTTAGTGTGCAGAAATTTGCACTCGCAGGTGCATGAAGTAATGATGTTGGTTGATAGTATTGTTTGAATTGGCTTAAAGATGCCATTCAGAGAGGTGATAGTGTATTGTCAGAAATGGGCTTATAGACGCCATCCAAAGTAACTGTTGATAGGAGTATCAGAATGAGTCTACGTCTGACTGTATCTAAAGAATGTTTTTCAGAAGGAAAATGCTCGTCAAAGTTCAGTATCTGGGGGAATTATTTTTAGAATAAACTTATGAAGGGGAATGCTCGTCAGAATGAAGCCTTGAAGGAGATTCTTTTCAGAATAAACCTCTGAAGTAGAATGCTCGCCAGAATTCAGTCTCTGAGGGGAATTCTTTTCAGAACGAAGCTCTGAAGGTGATGCTCGTCAGAATTTAGTCTCTGAAGGAAGTCATTTGGTTATGCAGATAGTCGCCCCGTCCTGTTTTGGGAATTCATACCGCTTGGTCATATAGATAGTTACCCTATCTTATTTTGGGAATTATTCTCTGACCTGTTTTTTGGTGGTAAACACGTCCTGTTTCGGGAATTCATACCGCTTGGTCATATAGATAGTTGCCCTGTCCTATTTCGGGAGTTCATCCGCGACCTATTTTTTTTGGTAAACGCGTCCTATTTCAAGAATTCATACAGCCTGGCCATATAGATAGTTTCCCCGTCTTGTTTCGGGAAATAATCAATGACCTATTTTTTATTAGTAAACTCGTCCTGTTTCGGGATTTCATATTGCCCGGTCATATAGATAGTTGCTATGTCGTATTATAGGAATTAATATGTGACCTATTTTTTGTAGGTAAACCCATCCTGTTTCGAGAATTCATACTGCCTAGTCATATAGATAGTTGCCCCGTCCTGTTTCAGGAATTAATCTTTGACCTGTTTTTTCATTGGTAAACTCGTCCTATTTCGGGAATTCATATCGCCTGGTCATATAGATAGTTGCCCTGTCTTATATCAGGAATTAATCTCTGGCCTATTTGAAAATTGCTGATGATATTCGTTTGTTTACAGACTTTTCCTGAAATGACAAAATTAGCTTTATGTAATGTCATGATGTATGTAATGCATTGCGTAATGATGCTCTTAAAGTAAATGAGAATTTTATATGCGTTTCGGTATGCATATGCTATGATGTATTGTGAAATGATCTATGGATGCAATATGTCGTTGAAGCGTATCAGTAGCTCCTTGTAGCAATGTATAGTTGGGGAAAATAAATCTTGGACTGTTTTTGGGGATGAAGAAAGTGATTCTTCAATTTCTGCTGGGAATAATCTTGTGGGGATTCCCGCTTTCTGATTGAGGATATTCTGCTGGGGATCTTCGACTTTTTCTTCAGGATAAAGGCATTCAAGGAGAGTTCGTCGTTCGTCGTTCTTTTAGTTGAAGGAACATACCCTGACTGGGGATAAAAGAGATGGATACTCCTTCGGTGTACTATCTGTCCAGGTTTCATATATTGTAGCAACTCTTCTAGGGATAGAAACTTTGATTAAACCCTGCTGGAGAAGAGAATGTTGTTAGGGATTTACGGCCTTTGAGTAATAAACTCCTCTAGGGAATTAAATTATGTAGATCGTGTTTAGGAAATAAACTTTGAAGGGGATTGGAAATTCATAGGCTACACTGAGGAAGTCCCACTGTATGTTGGGAAATATATCAAACTTCCTTATATGCTAGGGGACCTATTGGGGAAGATGATCATGTCAAGCTATACATCAACGATATGGAGGTGAACTGCTGGAAGATGCCCCAATTTCTATCTGAGGGCATATTAGACTTGCTAGGGAATATATCTCTGTTGGGATATGAACCCTCTAATAAGGTGGGAGAACTGACTTGTTTAGCGTTTTAACGCAAGTGTTGCAAATAGCAAGAGTCCCCACCAACATTTATTTTATCCAATCAGGAAAGGTGAGAAGAACAGGAAAGACCTTTGATAGATTTTGAGTTCAGGGGGTAAGTTATGAAAAGGGAAGGTGTTAGCACCCTTTTCATTCGTAGTTATCTACGGGCTCTTAATTGCTTGATCACTTTAAAAATTGCATTCTGTGTGTGTGTGTGATTCTTTGAAAATACTTTGAAATTCCAATGTAAGGCAGACTTTCTAATGATTCTCATATCAGTCCTTAAGAATGCGTATAAAGTGTTTTGAATATATTTTTTTGAAAGTGTGATGTGTAAAAATGATTTGTTTGTGATTTGTTTTGAAATGTGCCAATGGAAGGAAAGCTTTGCAAAGATTCTCGTGTCTATCCTCGAGAAAATTTGCAAAGAGTTTTGAAAAGGTTTGTTGTTTGATTTTTAAAATATGATGTGAAAAGTTTTATTAAGAAAGCAATTTTTAGAGTATTACCCATTGTAATACGGTGGGAGAACTGACTTGGGTGTTTTGCATTTTATTCACAATTGTTGCGGATAGCAAGAGTCACCACCGACTTTTCTTTTATCCAATAAAGGAAAGGGTGAAAAGAACAGGAAATACCTTTTGAGATATTTTCTTGATTTCGGGGGGTAGTTTATGAAAAGGGAAGGTGTTAGCACCCTTTTCATCTGTAGTGATCTACGGGCTCTTAGTTGCTAGCTCACTTTGAAATGCTTTGTAAAATGTGTTTGTGTTTTGTCTAAGTTTGAAAATATTTTGGAAACGCCATTGTTTCGGAAAACTTTGTAATGATTCTTATCTCTATAAGAATGTATAAAAATTATTCGTTTTGAAAATAGTTCAAATAGATGTTTGTTTTTGGAAAAATGTTTTGAAAGTGTAAGTGTGAAGATAGTTTTATTTGTGAGCAAGCAACTACGAGCATTCTACCTACTCAAAAAGTCTTAATTCTTTTCCTCCTCCTTTAGATAATATTATCTTACCATTAGTTAGTAAGCAACCATATCATTGGATATGAAGGGACATGCGTGCGTCATCGTACATTCATAGAAGGCAACATTGTAGGATACCTTAGCAATTTCTTGTGAGGGTCTAAGATCCTTTACCGAAGGCAATATTGAAGGGTCATCGAGGGACTACGATCTTGTATTCGAGGATCATTGCTAAAGTATCCCACATTCGAGGGACATGACTGTTTTATTCTAAGGCAACAAGTGTGGGTTAACTCTAGAGGTGCAAGTGTGCAAAGTGTATTAGTTTCATGAATATTTTCTTGAATTAGGTTTGTCTACTTGTTGATTTTAAGTCTTGTCATACAAACTCTAATTACTAGAAATAATATTGAAAGTGATAAATTGCGGAAATTAAAAGTTCTACGCTATTACATCATTTGGGAATGGAGATACAAATTACAAATGAGGATGAAAGAAATTAAAACCTAATTACTATTATAACCATATTGAATTATGCCAAATAAAATGTACAAGAGTATAAAGATAATGTAAAAGAAAAGAAAATTGTTTTCTATGGTTTTTTGTATGAAAAGATTTTTAAAGCTAATTAGTTTAACTAAATTAGATGGAAAGAAGTTAGTTAATTAAACTCCTAAATTCTAGGTTAATTTAAAAGGAGCAAATTAAAATAAAACCTAAGTCTAAATCTATTTTAATTAATTTAAGAAAAGAAAAATGTTTTTATTTTAGGGTTTTATGTTTGAAAGAAATTAAAGTAAAATAGGACTAAAATAATAATTTTGGTTTAAGTATTTAATAAAATATTTTTTTGTATTTTTAAATTGGAAATTATAAAAATAATAATATTAAAAGGAAATAAAGAAGATAAAAATAAAAATTTAAATTGAAAGTTAGGGGGGTTAAAAAGAAATATGGAAGGTTAGAAATTAAAAGGATTAGGCCCAAAGTTTTTGCACAAGTCGGAAAATAAAGCAAAAAGAAAAATGGGCTGTGTGTTATGAGTGGGAGAGGGGTGAGAAGAAATAAAATGGAAAGACCGAGTGCTGGAAGGCCCAATGTGCATTAACAAACAAAAAATAGAAACATGGAAAATGTTTGAAAAATGAAAGGTCTCCCAAGGGCTCGAACCCAGGACCTTATAGAGGTATGCCTTGCGCACGCGCTTCCTGCCACTGGGGTGGCTGTTTCATCCAGTATAGAAACATCTTGCAATATACTTAAGATAAACTAAGTTCATGTTATCAACTTCATCTTCTACCTCGCGTCAGCCAGAACTTCTACAACTCATTCATTTCTCATCCATTCTGAAAAGCATGAACATCAAACTTGTTAGAAATTTTACCACGATTCCAAATATGTAACTAACATAAGAAATGGATCAAAGATGAGCACGAATTTAAAATGGTACCAAATCTGACCTAAATTTTTGGGAAAATTTAAGCTTAAAATTCATACTACTCAGGAAACATAAATGAATTCTAAGGACATGGTTACTTTTAGGGCTATGATGTTTACATTTTGTCTTTAAAAATGGAAGCCAAATGATGCTTGTATGAGGAGTTAGAATATCAAAAAACTCACCTTGCAAGTGGATATCGTGTTTTGAGATTGAGCAGGTTTCAAGGTGTTGTAATGATCTGGTTAACTTCCTTGAACTTCAAGGAAGCTAATGCAATGCTTAGCTTGAGCTGAGAGTGCCAAGATTGTTCTTTAGAAGTCAAGTTGCAGACCTTTGTTTTTGGTTATGTAATATGAGGAAGATGGTGTTGCAGGTATTGGGATAAACTATATTTGATGTATGGAAGCTTTGAAAATTATTTTGAGGGAAAACGAACGATGGAAATGGAAGATACAAGTTTAAGGGGAAAACTGTATACAAATGGTGCTTTTGAGCATTTCTGGTTGGAGGGAGTTTGGGAGAGTTTCAAGGAATCTAATTTCGTGTCCTTAGTTCCATAATAGTGTCTCAATTTATAGGAGAAGGTTTGAAGGCTTGGAGAGGTCAGAAATAAAAGTTCACATGTTATGGCCATTTGACTTGTTTCTGAAGCAAGCTTGACAAGCATTGTTCTAAGGCAAGGTACAAGGCTATCTAAATTGGTTAGGAACTTTAAACATGCTTATCTGATTGTGTAGCGGATGCTTGTGCAGAATGAACAAATGCAAAGCTAAAGACAAGTTGACTTTGTGATTAAAGCCACTTTACTAGAATGACAATGTTACTTTGTGCCTTTAATGAAAATGCAACTTGGATAAGAGCTCAAATGCTAGGACAATGACTCTATAAGTTGTGTAATTAATTAATTATGGAGTGAAACACAAGTTAGAGGCCTGCAAAGTGAAGTTATGCAGCATAGGTTTGAGATTTGGTGGAATGTTCATCATCAAAATGATCTAAAAATCAATAATGAAACCTCCACTTCTTCTCTACGATTCTCCTTGCTCAAGCATGATCTCTTCAAGTTCTTGGAAATTTTAGAAAGCTTAAAAAATTGTCTACAACATTCATGTTGAACATTTTGACAAAATCATCTTGGAGCTTGGTGAAAATTGGCCAAGAAGTTAGGTCAAAAATCTGCCTAAACTAGGTCAAAATTTCACTAAGTGTTTAAGAAAAAATGCATGACTTCATGGGCTTATAACTCAAAATCTAAGAATTTTTTGGATATGAACCTTATAATACAAATTTTTAGATCTCATAAATATCTACAACTTTCATGTTGAAAGTTTCCTTTGAATCATCCAGTATCTTGGTAAAAAATTGGCATGAAGTAGTGAAATTATCATGTACAAAAACACTTAGAAAAATTTCTAAGTCTTGAAAAGTTTGACTTTTCAAATTGAATTTTGATTTTCTTGATTTATTTATGATCAAGCTTCATATTTTTAATGTCTTGATGAATTTTGATCTTTGAAATCAAATCTTGATCAAAAAGTCAAAGTTTGACTTTTTGTGCATTAGTTGACTTTTCATCAGTTGACCCAAAATTCAACTGTCAATCCATTGATTTTGAAAGATGATTTGAGCCATGAGATTAGGTCAACATGTTGTATTTCAATCCTTGAGATTGGGATTCAAGCCATTGGATCATGTATTAAGTCAAAAGTCAGTGATCAGTCAATTACAGTTAAAACCCTAATTTTGACCATTTTGCCCTTTTGGTAAATTGAGTGCTTTTCTTCAGGGATTATGATAAATAGTTGATAAAAGGATGAACAAGACCTTAAAATGTTTATGTTGGCCAAAAATCATGAAGTTTGACTATACGTTGACCACATTTGACTTTTTACCCAATACAGTTGATTTTCAGTCATCTGAGTAATTGACTGAGCAAATTGATGATACAACACTTGAAACTTGGCATGAGTATTCTTGGAGGCCTATAATGATAAATGAAGGTCATTTGAGGCATTAGAAGTCCAATTGTCCTTGTGAAAATCAAAACCCTAATTTGAGGCAGTAGTGTTTAGGACGTGGTTTGACCTAGTCAACACTTGTGCAAACTTGAGTCATTGGAGATCGTGTGAGAAATGTCTTGAGAAAAGAGAGGGAAAAATTTGGGGTACAAAAGATACCCCTATTCAATCTTCTTAAACCTGAAAAGCTAGATTGGCAGGTCTGCCATTTGTTGACTTGAAGGTGGAAGATGATTGAACACTAGAGTGCCCATAAATTTGCACTCGCTAATGCACGAAGTAATGTGTTAGTTGATTATATCGAGAATGGGCTTAAAGATTTTGATTATGAAGGAAATAAAGAGTTGTCGGAGATGGCCTCGTAGATGCCATCCAAAGATAATTGGTTTACTTTAACTGGGAGAAGTGTCAGAATAAATCTTGGGTTGATTTAAAACTGAACCAGAGAAATGTTTTTTTCTTTAGCTGAAAGAAGTATCAGAACTTAATCTCAGTCGGAGAGAGATCCATTGAAAGAGGTATCAGAACTTAATCTGAGCCATAAGATAATCTTGATGTCTTTAATCGAACAAAGTATCAAAACTTAATCTGAGCTAGAGAAAGGTATACTGAAGGAGGTATCAAAACTTAATATGAGCCAACAGATAATCTTGATGTCTTTAACCGAACAAAGTATCAGAACTTAAATTGAGCTAGAGAAAGGTCTACTGAAGTAGGTATCAGAACTTAATATGAGCCAACAAATAATCTTGATGTATTTAACCGAACGAAGTATCAGAACTTAATCTGAGCCGAAGAAAGGTCTACTGAAGGAGGTATCAGAACTTAATATGAGCCAACAGATAATCTTGATGTCTTTAACGGAACAAAGTATTAGAATTTAATCTGAGCCGGAGAAAGGCCTACTGAAAGAGGTATTAGAACTTAATCTGAGCCAGCAGATAATCTTGATGTCTTTACCCGAACGAAGTATCAGAACTTAATCTGAGTCGGAGAATGGTCTACTGAAGGAGGTATCAGAACTTAATCTGAGCCAGCGGATAATCTTGATGTCATTAACCGAACAAAGTATCAGAACTAAATTTGAGCCAGAGAAAGGTCTACTGAAAGAGGTATCAGAACTTAATCTGAGCCAACAGATAATCTTGATGTCTTTAACCGAACAAAGCATCAGAAATTAATCTGAGACAGAGAAAGGTCTACTGAAGGAGGTATCAAAACTTAATCTGAGCCAGCAGATAATCTTGATGTCTTTAACCAAATGAAGTATAAGAACTTAATTTGAGCCCGAGAAAGGCCTACTAAAGGAGGTATCGAAACTTAATCTGAGCCAGCAGATAATATTGATGTCTTTAACCAAACAAAGTATCAGAACTTAATATGAGTTGGAGAAAGCTCTACTGAAGGAGGTATTAGAACTTAATATGAGCCAACATATAATCTTGATGTCTTTAACCAAACAAAGTATCAGAACTTAATCTGAGCCAGAGAAAGGTCTATTGAAGGAGGTATCAGACCTTAATCTGATCCAGCAGATAATCTTGATGTCTTTAACCGAACGAAGTATCATTGCTTAATCTGAGCCGGAGAAATGTCTACTAAAAGAGGTATCAGAACTTAATCTGAGC
This sequence comes from Vicia faba, assembly GCA_948472305.1. Taxonomy (NCBI): domain Eukaryota; kingdom Viridiplantae; phylum Streptophyta; class Magnoliopsida; order Fabales; family Fabaceae; genus Vicia; species Vicia faba. Next base: position 178,731,110 of record OX451736.1, read on the forward strand.
CAGTAGATAATCTTGATGTCTTTAACCGAACAAAGTATCATAACTTAATTTGAGCCAGAGAAAGGTCTATTGAATGAGGTATCAAAAATTAATCAGAGCTAATATATAATCTTGATATCTTTAACCGAATGAAGTATCAGAACTTAATCTAAGCCAGAGAAAGATCTACTGAAATAGGTATCAGAAATTAATCCGAGCCAGCAGACAATTTGTATGTCTTTTGACAGATCTTTCTTGAAACAAGTAAAGAATTAGTTGCATGAAGATGCATGCATTGCATAATGATGTTCTCAAAATAAATAAGATTGTGCTATATGTTTAGTATGCACATGTCATGAGGCATGAATGTTTTTAAAATGTATCCTTGTCTTGGAAAATAAATCCCTGACTACTGCTGGAGAGTTCTGGGAAGCTAAATCCCGGAATACTGCTGGAGACGAAGAGTATGTATATCTTCAACCTTACCTAGAGGTCTTCCACTGGGCATTCCTGTTTGTTGTTTGAGGAAACTCTACAGGGAGTGTTGGTTTCTGCTTGGGGAGTAGAGTTTAGGAATCTTAGTTGTCCATTGCTCTACTGGGGAATTTTAATTCTCATATATCCTGATTGGGGATAAAAGAGATGATTAGACTTATGATTGTATGGGGAGGACGAAGTAACTGATATCTGGTCAGGTTCCAGGATTTTTAGTGATTTTCTTGGTATAGTATCAACTTTACTGGAGAAGAGGAATTTTGCCAGTGAGTGGTCTGAGAAATAGACTCAAACTAGGGAGGTTGTAGTCCGTTGGGGAAATAAATCCTATTGAGGAAGGCATTCTAATGACCTTACTGGGGAAGAATTTTGCAAGGTTTTATCTTTCAGTTTTGGAAGTCCAAATATTGCTGGGGAAGAGACTTTCCAGGGATTATGTCGACTGGAATCTTTGGATGGAGAATCTATGAATTCACTATGTGGGGATAATCTTATTGAAGTAACTATGGGGATATCCCAAATCCTTAAGTAAATTCTTTATTATTGTTTTTGTGCGTACATTTTTTAACATTCAATCATGTTCATATGCATATGTTCATTCAATTTTAGTCATTGGATGTTTTTGCACTCAAAACACACAAAAAAAAGTTTTCACTTCAAAGTATATTTGTATTGATAATTTTTCTAAAAATAGGAGTTTTTGTACAGAGAGACAAAATCCTAGTAAGAGGAAGTCGTCGTAAAAAATGAAAAGAATACAAAGTGAAAACGAAAATTGTATAGTCATGTGGAAGTGATCTTATTGGTTTCCAACTCCGCTATTGCCCCTATGTCTTTGAACATCCTCCCTTGTTGAAAGAAGTTGATTGAATTGATCTTGTACAATTTGAACTTTTGACCTTGGTAATAAAGCTGGTTGTAGTGATCCAACGGGACATAGCCGTACGCTTTAATCCTTAACTTTTGCCTGGACCTCCCTTTCATGTTTTCAGTCCACCATGATACCCATTTTTTCCCAAGTCGCCCTTTCAGGTTTTCAACTTGCCAGATGTATAATCTTTTGTATATATTCCAAATTTTTTCCCAAACCCTTTTGGTTCGCCGGATGCCCTTATTTTTTCCTAGGTATGTCAAACTATCGGGTCATTCTTTATGCATAGCATTTTTTGACTATGTCCGCGTTCACAGGATGCGGGAAATCTTCATCGTCCATAGTGGTTAGCATCATAGCACCGCCAAAGAATATTTTCTTGACAACAAATGGCCCTTCGTAAATGGGAGTCCATTTTCCCCTGGGATCTCCTTGTGGTAAAATGATGCGCTTTATTACCAAGTCGCCAGCCTGGTATACTCGAGGTTTGATCTTTTTTGTTGAATGCCTTGATCATTCTCTTTTGATACATTTGATAATGACAAAGAGCAGCCAGTATTTTTTCATCAATCAAGTTCAACTGATCCAACCTAGTCTGAGCCCATTCGTCTTTACCCAAGTCTTCTTCTTTCATAATCCTCATAGAAGGAATCTGAACTTCAACAGGCATGATAACTTCCATGCCATAGACTAAAGAGAAAGGGGTTTCCCCAGTTGATGTTCGTGTTGAGGTACGGTATCCAGGAAGAGAAAATGGTAGCATCTCGTTCCAGACTTTGTAGGTCACCACCATCTTTTGCACAATCTTCTTTATGTTCTTATTGGCAGCCTCCACTGAACCATTAATCTTAGGTCTGTATGGATTAGAGTTGTGATGTTTAATTTTGAACTGCGTATAGAGTTCAGTAATCATGGCATTGTTGATGTTGGTCCCTTTGTAAGTGATAATCCTTTCAGTGATGCCGTTCCAGAAGATGAGGTTATGCTTGATAAACCGGGCTACAACATTCTTGGCAACTGAGGCAAACGAAGCAACTTCAACCCATTTAGTGAAGCAGTCGATGGCGACGAGGATGAAACGATGTCCATTGGAGGTAGTGGGCTTGATTTATCCAATCATGTAAATGCCCCACATTGCAAACAGCCACGAAGCACTCATGACATTTAAAGGTATCAGAGGCACATGAATTTATCGGCGTAGATATTTCATTTATGGCAAGTCCTTGAGTGGTGGTGAAAATCAGTATCCATAGTCGACCAATAGTAACCAACCCTTCTTCTTAGCCATAGTGTTCCCGCTAGAGTGAGTCCTGAAGATGCCTTCATGCATGTATTCCATGATATTTTCTGCTTCCTTCTTGTCTATAGGACGAAGCAGAGTAGAATCATGGTTGCGCTTGTACATGATCCCATTGCTTAGGAATAATTTGGCTGAGAACCTCCGCAAGAATTTATTGTTGTTGATTGAGGCTCCCTCAGGATATTCTTATGCTTCAAGGTACCTCCTCAATTCATGATACCATAGCTTCTCCTCATCAATGTCAATCTCATAATAATATTATGCAGGTTCATCAAATCTTTCGATAGTAATTCAGGGAGCTTCGTTGTCCCAATTGTCCTTGAACATAGACGACATAGTTGTTAATGAATCTGCCAACTGGTTTTCTTCCCTTAGAAAGTGTTCAAAGGTGACCTCTTCGAAGTAAGGGATCAAGGTTAGAACATACTCTTTGTAGGGTATCAGATTTGGATGTTTGGTATCTCGTTCTCCTTTAACTTGACTGATTACTAGGACTGAATCTCCGTATACGCTTAAGAATTTGATTCTTAGGTCAATGGAAGCTTTTAGACCTAAGATGCACGCTTCATACTCGGCCATGTTATTTGTACAGTCGAAGCACAGTCTGGCAGTGAAAGGTGTATGACAGCCTTTGGGAGAAATGATCATAGCACCAATTCTGTTACCCAAAGCATTGGAAGCTCCATCAAAAACCATAGTCCATCAGGATCCTTGTTCAGGTCCTTCATACGGTCCAGGCTTTTCACAATCGGTTATCAGCATGATATTCTCGTCCGATAATTCAAAGTTCATGGATTGGTAGTCCTCAACAGCTTGATGGGCCAAATGATCCACCAACACACTTCCCTTGATTTCTTTTTATGTAGTGTATTGGATGTCATATTCAGTCAAGATTATTTTCCATCTAGCTATTCGTATGGAAAGAGCTGGTTTCTCAAAGATATACTTGATGGGATCCATTCTAGAAATCAATAAGGTAGTATGAGTCAACATATAATGTCTTAGCCGGCGAGCACGTAGCAATTTTTCTCGGGCAGTGAATATCTGGTTTCACAGTCGGTAAACTTTTTTCTAAGGTAGTATATTACATACTCTTTCCGGCCAGACTCGTCATGTTGACCCAGCACACACCCCATTGAATTCTCTAATACAGTCAAGTACATAATCAGAGGTCTTCCTTCAAGTGGAGGCATCAGGATTGGAGGTTCTTGTAAGTACTTTTTGATTTTGTCAAAAGCTGCTTGGCAATCGTTATTCCATCTGACTACTTGATCTTTCTTCAATAGTTTGAATATCGGCTCACAGGTAGAAGTTAAGTGAGAGATGAATCCAGCGATGTAGTTAAGTCAACCTAAGAAACCCCTGACCTCCTTCTCAGTACATGGAGCTGGCATCTCTTGTATGGCTTTGACTTTTGCTAGATCAACCTCAATACCTTTTCCACTGACAATAAACCCTAGAAGTTTTCCAGACCTCGCCTCGAAGGTGCATTTGTTGGGATTCAGTCTTAGCTTGTATTTCTTCAACCTTTCAAATAGCTTGTGTAAATGCTCAAGGTGTTCTTCCTCAGTTTGCGACCTTGAAATCATGTCATCAACATGCGCTTCTATCTCATGATGGATCATGTCGTGAAATAGAGCCAACATAGCCCGTTGATAGGTTGCGCCTGCATTCTTCAAACCGAAAGACATGACCTTATAACAGAGGGTTCCCCATTGTGTAACAAAAGTGGTTTTATCCATGTCTTCGGGTGCCATTTTGATTTGATTATTACCGAAGAAGCCATCCATGAAGGAGAAAACTGTGTCAATTTATGTTGTCAACAAAGACCTCGATATATGGTAGCGGGAAATCGTCTTTGGGGATTTCCCTTTTCAAATCCCTGTAGTCTACACACATACGAACTTTTCATTACCTTTTGATGACTTCAACTTTCGGTGACTTCAACTTTTGATGTAGTGTGGAAGTCACCGCACCTGCCCTATGTATCGATGGGCGTCCAAGAAGGCATGAATAAGCAGGACGAATATCCATCAGATATAATGTTGAGCTAAAGACTTGAGACCCAACTTTGATAGGGATATCAACTTCTCCGTGGACTATCCTCTTTGATCTGTAAAAAGCTCTCACTACAATGTCACTAGACTTCAGTATCAAACCTTCATAGTCTAACCGATCTAGAGCACGTTTAGGTAAGACATTTAGAGAGGACCCAATATCCACCAATACATGGGCTAAAGTGGTTCTTTACATTCGATGAAAACATGCAGAGCTTTGTTGTAATTCTTCCTGGATGGAGTCAGATCTGCATCCGAAAATCCCAAACCATTGTCAGCAGTCAAACTCGCTACACAATTTTCAAATTGGTCGGTCGTAGTTTCTTGAGGGACATGTGCATTTTTCAAGAATTTCATCAGTGCTTGAGCATGCGCCTCAGGGCATAGCAACAAAGACAATATAGAAATCTTTGAGGGTGTTTGCCCCAACTGTTGCACTATCTTGTAATCGCTTTTTCTGATAATTTTTAGAATCTCCTTCATCTCTTGGGTATATGGGTCCTCAACGGTAGTATCTTTTGCGGGTGCCTCCATCAGGGCAGGTCCAGTCATTTTTTCCTTTCCTCTAGCATCAGTACTAGGTTTATATGTAGTAGTATGAATGGGTGTAGTTGTGGTTGTCGGAGGTGAAATCTCCGGAGAGAAGATTCTCCACGTCCTAGCAACTTTACTTGATCCAACGATGTTGGTAATGTCAGCAGATTCATTTTCATTAATCCATGAATCTTGTTAGATACCATGGTAATACATTTCTTCCCCATAATTCCAGGGCACCGCCTTATCGGAAGAGTAGGGGACTGGCCCCGGTGTGGTGATAATTAGTGGAGCTTGTAACACCCCTTCTAAATGACCCGCGAATATATTAATTAAATCAGAGTAACATGGAAAACAGGGATGTCACAATCCAAGATAAATATAAAAACCTCAAATCTACAGTTATCATGCTTTACTGAAGGAATTATTTAGATAAATATTCAAATAAATATCATGTTCTACACTGCGGAAATGTCTCAAAACCGGAATAACTTCACTTCATAAGTATTCCCAACATAAATTAAACAATAGAGTATAAAATAAAACTCATCATTCAAACGTTTCCCCCAGTGTTACAACCTATCAGAGCACGACACTGACAAGCGGACTTAAAGTAACATAGCTCTAGAGCCATCCTCACCAACTCCTGAGCTGCTAACTTTAATCTGAAATTGTTAAAGTAAGGGTGAGATTTCTCATAATTAACATGCATTATAAGCTTCTCAATCAACATTATGTCAAAAGCATATTATTTCACCCATTTTAGCATAAACTCAGATTCAACACGCAGTTCCAATCATACAAGTCATTATGCACAACTTAATAATCAACCAAAGAATTGTAGCACTGGAAGACATCCTAACATGTTACAATTCCATGCAAACACAAATGCAGACACAATGCATGTGGTACCAACACGTGACCAAGTCACCCAACACTGATCCATCATCAACCGGATACAGCAACCATCGATTCGTCCATAAACACCCGGACACGAATCCAGCCTAACCACCCATCATCACCCGGGTATCGGTTAACGGCAATACAAGTCAAATTCCACACAATGGGAATTAACTTCACCAAAACAATGCATATGCACGCACATCACCAGCATGCAACATCAAATCAGTCTATGAAATACATCAATTTATCATAACTGAACCAAAACCAAAAAAAAACATGATATCATTATTTATCATACACACATCAAACATCATAAACATGCACTTCATCCACCAAGACCTGATACAATCAATTATCATGGATACACCATTGCATATACACCAAATATGCACATAATAACAAACCGCATAATCGGAAAGTCAACACATTTTCAAAGTAAAATCAAGTTATAGTTATTTTCGTCATTTTATAAAATAGAGTATTTAATTTAAGAAACAACGTCCAAAACGGCGACTAAAATGGAATTACGGTTTGAAAGTTACGGATTTTTAAAGTTTAATATTTTTCAAAAAGTTACGGCAGAACCCGGTTCCTACATATACAGGAACCGGTTCCTGCGAAGTTCAAAAATCACCCTTCTGGAAAATGTATGGGAACCCGGTTCCTACCTATACAGGAACCGGTTCCTACGTGCAATTTTGCCAGTTTTTATAACTTCGCACAGTGGAACCCGGTTCCTCCCCACTGGGAACCGGTTCCCACGACCTGCAGAGCCTAAAACTGCTATGTTTGACATCATTATGTATCTCAATCCATTCCTTTTCATTCCCATACGAATGCAACTCACAGCAATGTCAAAATAAGTTATAATGCATGATTCCAATGAGATTGTAACACACCATAACATCATACAATTTCCTCATAATATCAAATTGAATCAAAACATAAAAATTCATGGAATTGGGGTTTGAATTTCATAAACCTAACGATCCTAAATTGGGATTCCTAATAGGCTTAATCAATCCTATTGATTCCAAAACCTATAAGGCATATTAACTAAATGAAATCACCCTTTACCTCGCGATGATCCTTCGAATTCACGGCGTTTGGCTTTTTCCTCTCTTCTCTTCTCTTCTCTAATTTCACGTATAATGACTTTTCCCAATAACCTTCTTTTTCTTTTCCTTTTTATCCTTCTTTTTGTATTCCTTTTATTATTTCCCAAATAATAGTAATAAATTAGTTATTATTTAGTAGAGCTTTTTACTTCACACACCTCTAATTCAACCTTACACCCCCCGGTCTTCCTTTTTAATTTCATAATTAATTCATCCATTTAATCCAAAATATTATTAACTAAGCCTTTAATTAATTTAATAATTAAATTCCTAATTATTTAACACTTGAATAAATTTGGGGTGTCACAACTCTCCCCAACTAAAAGAGTTTTCGTCCTTGAAAGCATACCTTAGACGAACAGTTCGGGATACGAGTCCTTCATCTGGCTCTCCAGCTCCCAAGTGAAATTTCCATCTGCTGGTCCTCCCCAAGCCACTCTTACCAACGCGATCTCCTTGCCTCACAACTGTTTCAACTTCCGATCCTCAATTCTCGCAGGTACCGCTTCCACAGTCAAATTCTCCCGTACTTGTATATCGTCTACCCGAATCTCATGAGACAGATCAACAATGTACTTCCTTAGCTGAGATACATGAAAAACATCATGCAAATTTGCAAGTGACGGCGGCAAAGCAATCTGATAAGCAACTTTCCCAACTCTCTTGGTAATCTGAAACGGACCAATAAAACATGGAGTCAACTTCTTTGACTTCAAAGCTCGACCAATACCAGTCATCGGAGTAACTCGCATAAAAACATGTTCTCCTTCGCTAAACTCAAGATCTTTCCTCCTCTTATCGTGATAACTTTTCTGACGACTCTAAGAAGTCCTCATCTTCTCCTGAATCATCTTAATCTTTTCCGAAGTCTGTTGGACAATTTCCGGTCCAATCACAACACTCTCTCCAGATTCATACCAACACAACGGTGTCCAACACCTCCTACCATACAATGCCTCAAACGGAGCCATACCAATGCTCGAATGAAAACTATTGTTGTAGGTAAACTCAATCAATGGTAGATAACTATCCCAAGCTCCACCTTTCTCCAACACACAAGCTCTTAACAAATCTTCCAACGACTGAATCATTCTCTCCGTATGACCATCTGTCTGTGGATGATAAGCGGAACTCAAACTCAACTTAGTACCCAAGGCTTCTTGCAATCCCGTCCAGAATTTAGATGTAAACCTCGGATCTCGATCCGACATAATACTAGAAGGAATACCGTGCAAACTCACAATCTTCTCAACATACAATTCTGCCAACCTTTTCATCGAGTAATCCATCCTTATCGGAATAAAGTGAGCAGATTTCGTCAACCGATCAACAATAACCCAGATAGAATCACAATTCTTCGATGTCCTTGGCAAACCAGACACAAAATCCATAGAGATTCCATCCCATTTCCATTCCGGAACAAACAACGGTTCCATCAATCCTGACGGTTTCTGATGCTCAATCTTCGACTTCTGACAAACCAAATAAGCATACACAAACTCATCAATTTCCTTTTTCATTCCCGGCCACCAAAACAACTTCTTCAAATCATGGTACATTTTAGTAGCACCAGGATGAATACTCAATCCACTACGATATCCTTCTTCCAAAATACTCTTCCTAATCTCTGCAACATCCGGAACACACACCCTATTACCAAATCTCATAACACCATTCTCATCAATCCGAAACTCGCCTCCTTGACCTTGGTTGATCAATGTCAATTTATCAACTAACCCAACATCGGACTTCTGTCCATTCCGAATTTCTTCCAGAATACCACTAGTCAGTTTCAACATACCCAATTTCACACTATTCGGAGTAGTTTCACATACCAAACTTAAATCTCTGAACTGCTCAACCAAAGCTAACTCACGGACCATTAACATCGACATATGCAAGGACTTCCTACTCAAGGCATCCGCAACAACGTTTGCATTACCAGGATGGTAATTCAAACCGAAGTCATAATCCTTTAGAAATTCTAACCATCTCCTCTGCCTCATATTCAACTCTTTTTGATCAAAGAGATACCTCAGACTTTTGTGATCACTGAACACCTCAAACCGAGAACCATATAAATAATGCCTCCACAACTTCAAAAAAAACACCACAGCTGCCAACTCCAAATCATGAGTCGGATAATTCCTTTCATGTACTTTCAATTGTCTCGAAGCATAAGCCACCACCTGCTTATCTTGCATCAACACACCACCTAATCCCATTAATGATGCGTCACAATACACAACAAAAGACTTAGTCGGATTTGGTAAAATCAAGATCGGAGCACTTGTCAACCTCCTCTTCAGCTCTTGAAATCCTTTCTCACATTCAACATCCCAAACAAACATCTGACCCTTCCTGGTCAACTTAGTCAACGGTAACGCTAATTTGGAAAATCCTTCTATAAACTTCCTGTAATAACCTGCAAGACCCAGAAAACTACGGATCTCAGAAGCATTCTTCGGCGCTTCCCACTGAGATACTGCTTCTACCTTCGTAGAATCCACAACAATTCCATTCTTGGAAATTACATGGCCAAGAAAACATACTTAACTTAACCAGAATTCACACTTGGACAACTTTGCATAAAGCTTCTTCTCTTTCAACAATTCCAACACAACTCTGAGATGTTCTGCATGCTCTTCATCGCTCTTCGAATAAATTAGAATATCATCAATGAACACCACCACAAACTTATCAAGATACAGATGAAATATCCTGTTCATATACTCCATGAAAACACCAGGTGCATTAGTAACTCCAAACGGCATAACATAATACTCGTAATGTCCATACCTCGTTCTAAATGCAGTTTTCTGAATATCTTTCGACTTCACACGAATCTGATGATATCCAGATCTCAGATCAATCTTACTAAATACACAAGCTCTAACTAGTTGATCCATCAAATCATCGATCCTCGGCAAAGGATACCGATTCTTGATTGTAACTTTATTCAGCTGTCTGTAATCAACACATAATCTCATTGAACCTTCTTTCTTCATAACCAATAACACCGGCGCACCCCACGGCGAAACACTCGGACGAATAAACTTCTTCTCAAGTAACTCCTCAAACTGTTTCTTTAACTCCGCTAATTCCGATGCCGACATACGGTAAGGCGCCATCGACACCAGACTAGTTCCAGGAATCAAATCTATAGTAAATTCTACCTCCCTCTCAGGTGGCAATTCACTAACGTCTTCCGGAAACACCTCTGGAAATTTATTCACCACTGGAAATCCATCACTCTTTGCTTTTCCCTCCGCTTCTATTGCAGAATACAACATAAATACCACAACACCATCTTTCACAGCTAGGTTCATCTGTTTAACCGACATAGTCATATCTTCGACACCAACCTCTTCAGGAAAAATAATCGTCTTCGCAAAACAGTTGATGTGAACTTGGTTGAATTCCAACCAGTTCATTCCAAGGATGATATCAAGTTGTTCTAACGGTAGGCACACTAAATCCATACCGAAACCCTACCAAAAATCACAATAGGACAATTCCTACAAACATACGAAGTAGTCAGTGAACCCGACGCAGGAGTATCAATAACCATACTTCCATCCATATTAGAAATTTCCAAATTCAATCTTTTAGCACAATCCAAAGAAATAAAAGAATGCGTGGCTCCAGTATCAATAATCGCAATCAAAGGTATGTCATTAATAAAACATGTACCTTTAATCAGCCGATCATCTGGCTTAGTCTCTGACCCAGACAATGCAAACACTTTACCACCAGCTTGCTCCTTCTTGGGTTTTGTACACTGAGGACGAGTATGAGCTTCTTTACCACAGTTGTAACAAGTCACCACTCTTACTCTGCAATCATTGGCTACATGGCCGAGTTTCCCACACTTGAAACACTTCTTATCTTTACTTTTGCAATCCACCATACGATGTCCTGTCTCACCACACTTGTAGCACTTAATGGAAGAACTAGAATCTCCTCCACCAAACTTCTTCCAACCACCAGGTCTCTGATTACTTCTATCATAAAGCTTACCACGATCCATCTGTTGCTTACCCTTCCTATCAACATACCCTCGAGCATTCGACTTAGTGCTAGCAAGATCCTCCTCTAAAATCCTACTACAGTCAACCAGATCAGGAAATCTTCGGATACGCTGATACCGAATACCCTGCTTAATCTCATCACGAAGACCATTCTCAAACTTGATACATTTGGAAAATTCTCCATCTTCATCGTTAGTATAATGAGCATAATACTTCGCTAACTCAGTAAACTTCGAAGCATACTCACTGACAGTCTTGTTACCCTGCTTGAGTTCCAGAAACTCAATCTCCTTCTTTCCTCTGATGTCCTCAGGAAAGTACCTCCTCAGAAATGCCCTCCTGAACACAGCCCAAGTCAACGCAATACCATCTTCTTCCATTTCAATTATGGTAGCAACCCACCAGTCATCAGCTTCCTCTGCTAACATGTGAGTTCTGTATCTCACCTTCAGCCCTTCAGCACAGTCAATTACTCTGAAGATCCTCTCGATCTCCTTCAACCACTTCTGAGCACCTTCGGGATCATGTGCACCCTTGAACAACAGAGGATTATTCCTCTAAAAATTCCCCAATTGCCGGTCAGCACCAATCACAGCTCCCTGCTGGTTCCCTCCGAGTACTCCAGCCAACATTCCCAATGCTTCAGCAAGAGCATCGTCGTTTCTTCCGTTACCTCTTCCGGCCATTGTTCTGTAACATTACAAAACAACCTCATCGGCACACAAGTATCGTAAGGGTCATCTTACACTAGTCGCATACAAAAGGGATAACGACACAAGACAAGACCGACTATGCTCTGATACCACTATTGTAACACCCCTTCTAAATGACCCGCGAATAAATTAATTAAATCCGAGTAACATGGAAAACAGGGATGTCACAATCCAAGATAAATATAAAAACCTCAAATCTACAGTTATCATGCTTTACTGAAGGAATTATTTAGATAAATATTCAAATCAATATCATGTTCTACACATCGGAAATGTCTCAAAACCAGAATAACTTCACTTCATAAGTATTCCCAACATAAATTGAACAATAGAGTATAAAATAAAACTCATCATTCAAACGTTTCCCCCAGTGTTACAACCTATCAGAGCACGACACTGACACGCGGACTTAAAGTAACATAGCTCTAGAGCCATCCTCACCAACTCCTGAGCTGCTAACTTTAATCTGAAATTGTTAAAGTAAGGGTGAGATTTCTCATAATTAACATGCATTATAAGCTTCTCAATCAACATTATGTCACAAGCATAATATTTCACCCATTTTAGCATAAATTCAGATTCAACACGCAGTTTCAATCATACAAGTCATTATGCACAAATTAATAATCAACCAAAGAATTGTAGCACTGGAAGACATCCTAACATGTTACAATTCCATGCAAACACAAATGCAGACATAATGCATGTGGTACCAACACGTGACCAAGTCACCCAACACTGATCCATCATCAACCGGATACAGCAACCATCGATTCGTCCATAAACACCCGGACACGAATCCAGCCTAACCACCCATCATCACCCTGGTATCTGTTAACGGCAATACAAGTCAAATTCCACCCAATGGGAATTAACTTCACCAAAACAATGCATATGCACGCACATCACCAGCATGCAACATCAAATCAGTCTATGAAATACATCAATTTATTATAACTGAACCAAAACAAAAAAAAACATGATATCATTATTTATCATACACACATCAAACAGCATAAACATGCACTTCATCCACCAAGACCTGATACAATCAATTATCATGGATACACCATTGTATATACACCAAATATGCACATAATAACAAACCGCATAATCGGAAAGTCAACACATTTTCAAAGTAAAATCAAGTTACAGTTATTTTCTTCATTTTATAAAATAGAGTATTTAATTTAAGAAACAACGTCCAAAACGGCGACTAAAATGGAATTACGGTTTGAAAGTTACAGATTTTTAAAGTTTAATATTTTTCAAAAAGTTACAGCAGAACCCGGTTCCTACATATACAGGAACCGGTTCCTGCGAAGTTCAAAAATCACCCTTCTGGAAAATGTATGGGAACCCGGTTCCTACCTATACAGGAACCGGTTCCTACGTGCAATTTTGCCAGTTTTTATAACTTCGCACAGTGGAACCCGGTTCCTCCCCACTGGGAATCGGTTCCCACGACCTGCAGAGCCTAAAACTGTTATTTTTGACAGCATTATATATCTCAATCCATTCCTTTTCATTCCCATACGAATCCAACTCACAGCAATGTCAAAATAAGTTATAATGCATGATTCCAATGAGATTGTAACTGTTGTACCCCAAAATTTGCCCTCTCATTTCTTCAATATTTTCTCACCACAAGACTCTTGGAGCTCAAGATCAAGTTAGGGTTTGCTCTGCTCAAGACTCCTCCTTGCACTGTTGACCCAAATTAGGGTTTGAGTTTGCACAAAGATGTTATGACCTAAAATGTCTAAGATGACTTTCATGCTTCATATTGGACCCACAAGTTTATCCATACCAAGTTTCAAGCCTTGATTCCAATCCTTGCCCAGTCAATTGGACAGTTGACCTAGAAATCAGCTGTATTGGGGAAAAAGTCAACTGTGGTCAATTGACAGTCAAACCTCATGATTTTTTACCCACGTCAACATATTGAACTCACATGAACCATTTGGTCAAGTTTGGATCACAATTCCACAAGAAATTTGATCAGATCACCAAAAGGGCAAAATGGTCATTTTTAGGGTTTTGACTGCACAAAGGCAATTTTTGACTGTTTGACCTAGCCAATGGCAAACCAAGCTCACATATGGACTCAAGGACTCAATGGAATTGTCTTGACACATTCAACAAGTTCAAAAGGTCCCAAATGCACGGGATTGACAAATGAATTTTCCAGTCAATTGATCAAAATTTGACTGTATACTGAAAAGTCAAATTTTGACTTTTTGGTCAAAATCAAGTGTCAAGAGTCATTTTTCATCAAAACATGTCAAATTATGAAACTTATTCATCAAGAAACCAAAAATTACAAATTAGGGTTTGAAATGAAGAAATTTCATAACTTAGAAATTTTCTAAGTTATGAAAATTCCTAATTTTTTCCTAGCTTTGTCCCATTTTTTCATCAAGATATATTTGGATTCAAGCAAAACTCAAAACATGAAAGTTGTAGTCCATTGCAAAATCTACAACTTTTATTCACAAAGTTTCCTAAAAAGAAGCTTGTAGCTCAAGTTGTGATTTTTGGAATAGAGGTGCAAAACATTCTTAACTTAGAAATTTTTTGACCTATTTTAGGCAGGATTTTTGCCTAACTTCATGACCACTTTTCACATGCTTCCACTTGGAATTTCAACTTGCATTACAAAGATGGATTGTAGTACACATTCCAAGCTTTCCAAATTGTCCAAGAACTCATCAAACACCCTTGTGGTTAGGGAGATTCGAATTGGCAAAGTTGGGCAAAAGTCACTTTTGTTCATGACCAAATGCATGTTCATAACATGGGCATTTTTGAAATCAGCTTGTACAAGCTAGATTACAGGCCTCTAACCCTTCTCACACTCAATAATTAAAAGCCAAACCAATGTGCCAAGATGTTATTTTGTTCATTTGGTCATTACACACAAAATTAATCCATAATTAGAAAAAGTAACTTTGCCATTTTTGAAAAGTAATGCTTTATGTCAAATACAAATCCAAGGGGCATGGGCCAGATCTTTGAAGCTAGCATTTTGTACACAAATCACTCTGATCAAGAACAAGAGGTGCAGCCTAGTTTAGGGCATTGGACATGCCTGTTTTGAAACTTGTATTTTGTTGCTTCAAGTAGAAGAAAACTGGCATAACAGATCCTATCTCTCATTCCTGTAACAGCTAGCCAAAGCAAAGTTTGTAAACACTTTCCATACATCATAGCTGACCTAAGGCACGATTAAACTCTCCCTCAAACCTCCTCAAACACAAAAACACCATTCTCTTGCAAAAATAGGGCACCTGCTGCAGATTGAGGTCCACAACTCAATCCACTCGTGCACTTTGGCTAATAACCTTGCAAACACATTCCATACCATCCATTGAAACTGTTCCAAGCCCTAAACACCAGCTGTAACACTCCTAACCCCATCTGCCATTTTCATTTTTCAGTTTTGCAGGTGAACTTCCATAGCTCGATTCAGTTAGTTTCAAAGTAAGTTGGAGAAGCATCTCTGAACTTCAAGCAAGCTGTACAAGTCCTCAAATTCCATTGAAAGTACCCATATTGCTGTACACGATTCAAGCTGAACAGGTAAAAACATGGACTTCTATCTCTCAATCTAGGAAGAGTTAGGCTTAGGTTTATGAATGAAACATGCTCTACTCATGGCCCTGAAGCTACCCATATCATTACTTTTCATTTATGTTGTGTGTACTGAGAGAATTTTGAACCTGAACATTGGAAAAAGTTAGGTCAGGAATTGGGGGAGGAGAAATTCTATCTCATTTCTGAGAGTTAGAACAACTTTTTTATATGTTTAGAATCGTGATAGCTTGCTCTACATTATTGATGTTGTGAGTTTTTGTTAAAAGTCAAAGAATCAGGAGTTAGCTTTGGTGCAAGAGGCGCGCGCGTTTTGTCATTCAAACATGGCTGGAGGTTGAAGACAAGCCCCTTGGGCTAGGCCTGACATGTTTTTTCTGTTTGCACCACATTTTTCCATATACACCCCCCTGGCCCATTATGTGATATATTTGTCATTTTTGATTTTTTCTTTTTGATTCTGATTTTATATTTTTGCTCAAACATGAAAAAACACTAAAAATATTTTTTCACATTTTTTTTATATTTATTTGGCATTTATTTGTTTTGTTAGGCATATATATGTAAATAATATATTTCCTTTTTATTTAAAACCCTAGAAAATAATACAAGATATTTATCTTTTTTTAGTTATTGTTTTTATTTACATTTTGAAAACATTTTCTAAAAATATACATTTTTGTAAATAATTAATATTTTACTTTTGTATATATTTAGTATATTTAAATATATGTAATATATAAATACTTATATATTATATTTATTAGAATACTTAGGATAAAAAATACAAAAATAATACTTTTTTTGTTCTTATTAATATATGACACTAAAAATACTTTTTTTTACAATATACTTCTCTTTTATTTTTATTTTTTTATATAATTAATAAATATTGTATATAATATAATTAATAAATACTATTATTTAGAAAACTAGGGTTTTGCCCTAAAAGACAAAAATGTTCAAAATTAACCTTTTTATGTTTGTTTATATATCATCTAAAAAAATACTTTCTCATACATAAAAAATCATTTTTGTGCATTTTGCATATTTATTGTATTTTATTTAATTATTGTACAATTAACTTGTATATTCAATTTGGATGTAATAGTTTAGGTTTAAATTTCTTGCTAAATATCCCCCATTTGAACATTTGTACCCCCCATCCCATAATTATGTTGTAATAATTTAGGATTTTATTTTCCGCATTTAAAAGCTTTCTAATTATGCCATGATAGACCTAGGGTTTGCATGCAAAAAATCTAACAAAGAAAAATAGCTTGACCTAATTCAAAGACAAAAAAGCATGAAAATGAACAACACCAATCACACTTGCACCCTTAGGGTTACTCCACTTGTTGCCTTCAATAATGGGCCATGTTGCATGTTGAGTGTCTGTGGAAAAACAAAACGAATCAAAATGATCATAGTCCCTCGATGACGCTTTCGAAATTTGCCTAGAAAATGATCAAGTCCCTTAAAGGAAAAATTTCCCAAAGACACTCGGCACCATTGCATTCATGGTCTAATCAATGACCCGCGCACGTCCCGTTAACATCCTAACACAAGATTATCCACCAAATACAATGGTGGAACAATATTGTTAAAAGGGTTAAAACATAAGAAAGATCTTTGAGAAATTTAGGGTAGATAACTCTTGGTTACTTGACCAATCTTGCAAAACAATCCTTGCCATTTTTCAAAACACACGTCACAACACATTTTCAAAACAACTTTCAAAAACATTAAAAACCTTTCAAAAGAAAAGTACACCTTTGTATACATTCAAATATGGATCATTACAAAGGTTGCCACAACAATGACCTCTTTTCAAAAACATTTTCAAACACACACACAAAGCACCATTTCAAACAATTGAAAGCACCATTTCAAACAATTGAAAATGCAAGGCAAGTAACTAAGAGCCCATGGATAACCATGGATAGAAAGGGTGCTAATACCTTCCCTTTCTATAATCTACTCCCCGAACCCAAGAAAACATCTCAAAGGTTTTTGTTGTGCTTTTTAACCTTTCCTTAGGATAAAATAAAAAGTCGGTGGCGACTCTTGCTAAACCGAAACATTTGCGAATACAAACGCAAAACCCAAGTCAGTTCTCCCACCGTATCACAGAACTGGCGACTCTGCTGGGGAAGAATTTGAAAGTGGAGTAACCTTAGGTCCTAGATCACCCTCTTGCATGACTAATTGTTTGCTTTGATTGCTTTATATCTTGGTTCTCTTGTTTGGGCTTGAAATCCTACACCCGGATTTGGGAAACATTCATAGATAGCAATACATTGTGGAAACTGTGTGGGGTATACCGACACGGTTGAAGCAATAGCTATATTAGTGCGACATATTTGTGAGTATCGGTAACCCTTGAATTCAATCAAGGAGAGTACGGGGCCACTGAGTGATGTAACTAAGCACTAATGACCTAGAACCTTACTTGACCATCTTTGCCTTTTATTAGGGGTAGTGAGATGACCGGCTTTGGTGCAGTCCGAAGTTGGTAGATACTCGATACTACACTCAATGAGGGTTGTTTTCTTGGAATATTTTGGTCGCTAGTTAAGTGGCTAAACCAAAACAATGAACATAGAAAACAATCCAATGATATTGAGCTCCTTAGAACCCGGTTACTATTTATAGGACAGGTTTTTTTAGCCAACTTCACTCAAGAGGGTACTTACCTATGAGACCCCATGCAAGCCTGGAACTAGGGTTCTGTGTGAATTGCTTGTACATATGTTTATGCATACATCACGAACATCATAAAGCATCATATGCATTCACTAACCATTTCAAGGATTTGGATCTTCATCTTTGCTCTTGTTTTGTAGGTCATGGAAATTCTTCGCAGGAAAACTATCCAAGTCAACCTTGTGAGAATCCCTCCTCAACTCAAGGAGCTCACATCCAGAATTCCCGAAAGCTCTCCCTTCAGTGAAAGACATGGAAGACTGCTCAGCCTAGTCAACACCAGCATTGAAGAGGACATGGTGAAAGTGTTGTTCCAGTTCTTTGACCCCCTTCACCACTGTTTCACATTCCCCGACTACCAATTGGTGCCCACTTTGGAGGAATTTTCTCAACTCCTGAGAATTCCTATTCTTAATCAACTACCCTACAACGGTACGGAAAAAGAACCAAAGCCTGAAGATGTTACTCAAGCCCTACACTTGCAACCACCTGACATCCAGGGGCATTGGGAAACTAGAAGTGGTGTCAAAGGCTTCTTAGCAAAATTCTTGCTCGAGAAGGCCCAAGAGTGTTGGAATTCATTGGATCTACAAGCTTTTGAAGAAATTGTGGCACTCCTCATTTATGGGTTGGTCTTGTTCCCAAATCCTGACCAGCTTATAGATGTCAACGCCGTCAAGATCTTCTTATCCAGGAATCCCATACCTACATTACTTAGGGACATCCTCCACTCATTTTACACACGAACAATGAGAAAGAGGGGTGTTCTCATGTGCTGTACTCCTCTCCTTGCAAGGTGGTTTATTTCGCACCTTCCACAATCTATTTTGAAGAATGACCAAGGCTTAAGGTGGTCACAACGATTGATGACTCTCACACACTCTGATGTACATTGGTGTTCTCGGTCCAGAGAAAATGTCATCATCGTTGATCGTTGTGGAGAGTTCCCTAATGTTCCATTACTTGGCATTAGAGGAGGCATTACCTACAACCCTCGTTTGGCTTTGAGACAATTTGGATATGCACGGAGGGATGGCCCTCATGACATTCTGATTCCTGACCTAGTTTTTGACTTCGAAAATGATGCGCAAGGACTTCGCCAAAGATTCATCAGAGCTTGGAGGATGCCTAACAAGGTGGACAACAAGACACTGGGGCACAAGAACTCCATCCCTCTTGAGCCTTATCTCAAGTGGGTACGAACCCGAGCCCAGAGTCTAATGATGCCTTACCCAAATGTTCTCCCTGTGATTAAAGAGCCCGTTAAGGAAGGAGAGGTTCCCTACACCATCCTATATCCTGACATGCCAACATCATGGGAGGAGATGCAGAAGAGTTAGATCCAACTCAAGGAGGAATGAAATACTTTTGAAGCCAGCTTCTACGCCAGTGAGAAGAAGGTTTTGGAGCTTACCCGCCGACTCCATGAGGAAGAGACCCTCAACACCTACATCGCACCAAAGAGGATGCGCAACGTCTTTTTACCTTGAGAAGTCTTTTGTAACATTTGGCCCATGGGGCATTTATGTACTGACAAAATTTCTTCTTATTAATATGACGTGTGTTCTTTTTGTCTGCAACAATTTTGAATTTTCTAAATCCTTGAATGCATTGCATAAATAAACATATCATTCATCATGTGCATAAGCAGGTCTCCACACTAGGTTTCCTTATCTTTCTGCTGTTTATTTCAGTAAGATGGATCTCGAACAGACGGTCAAAGACTTGCAGTCTCAAAACTCACAGTTTCAGCATCTCCTGATGACCTTGGCAAAGGGTCAGGAGGATCTAAAAGCCCTGCTTGGGAACAAAGAGCAAGTGAAAAAGAAGAAGAAAAGAGTCGGGGTGGCTACCCTGGGAAGAAGGTTTGAGGGTGAAGCCAGAAGAGTTCTTGAATTTCCCCCTACATCTGAAGAGGGAACCAGTAAAGGAAAAG
Organism: Vicia faba; assembly: GCA_948472305.1. Classification (NCBI taxonomy): domain Eukaryota; kingdom Viridiplantae; phylum Streptophyta; class Magnoliopsida; order Fabales; family Fabaceae; genus Vicia; species Vicia faba. Next base: position 178,751,347 of record OX451736.1, read on the forward strand.
GGGCTGCGGTACCTTCTGAATCCGAAGCTGAAGAGGAAGAGGCTGAAGAAGATGAAGACTACTCAGAGCAACAATACCCGCCAACCGATGACAAGTACAAAATCTTGGAAGACAGGTTAGCAGCTATGGAGCTGCAGAGAGTTCCCGGATTAGATTTCGAAAATTTGGGATTAATTGCTGGAATTGTGATTCCCCCGAAGTTTAAAGTGCTGGTTTTTGCAAGATATGATGGGTTGTCTTGCCCGAAGATGCACCTAAGTTCGTACGTCTGAAGAATCCAACCTCACACATATGACAGAAACCTTTAGGTACATTTCTTTCAGGATAGCCTGTCTGGTACACAGCTGGATTGGTTCTACAATCTTGAAAGATTAGAGGTACATAGTTGGGAGGATCTGGCAGCTGCTTTTTATCGCCAATATCAGTATAACTCTGACCTGGCACCAACCCGTACTCAGCTACAGAGTATGGGGATGGCCTCAGGTGAGGGATTCAAGGAATATGCCCAGAAGTGGCGCGATCTGGCCGGAAGAGTGCAGCCACCTCTTTCTGATAGAGAACTTGTTGATATGTTCCTAGGGACCCTGTCTGGTCCATTCTTTAACCAATCTGATCGGTAGCTCTTCCGCAGGGTTTACTGAATTAATTCTAACTGGCGAGCGGGTAGAAGCCGGTATCAAGAATGGGAAGATTCAGAAGGATGCCTCTGCATCTACAGCTGTCAAGAAATCATTTCCGACGAAGAAGGAAACGACTGTTGTGTATTCTCAAAGAGGAGCAGGAAGAAATGAGCGTCGGCCGACTGTGGGGGCCGTGATGATATAAAACCCCTCAAATGATCAGTCTCACAATAACCAGTCCAGACCTAAACAGCAATGGGGGGAACGGCCACAACGGCAGTTCACCCGCATTAATATGACACCTGCGCAAGTTCTTCCGCATCTGTTGAAGCTGAATCTCACAAATATCAAAGAGGCACCGAAAAATGTGAATACAACCTCACCAGCTTACAATCCAAATGCTAAATGCGCCTACCATTCTGATAGCGTCGGACATGACACCAATAATTGTTGGGCGCTAAAGAATAAAATTCAAGACTTGATAGATGCAAAAGAGGTGGAGTTCGACGCTCCAGAGAAGCCAAACGTAATATCCTCTTCGATGCCGAAGCATGGTCGAAATGTCCATGCTATTGAGGAAGATCTGTATGTTTCTGATGTCAATGACCTGATGACTCCGCTGTTAACCATCAAGTTAAATCTGTTAAAGGCTGGAATTTTCCCAGGATGCAAAGAAGATTATTACTGTTGTTACTCTCTACCAATCGACTGTCCATTGCTGAAAAAAGGCATCCAAGGCCTGATGGACAGTCAACAAATTCTGTTTGAAAAGGTTCCTGCTATTCCAACCCCTATCGAAGATGTCTCAATAATCACCATTCACGCCAATCTTTCCAAGGCCGTCAAAAAGCCTGTTAAGATTACACCCGCTACAAAGTCTGTTCCTTTGAAAATAACTATGCCAGGGCCTGTCCCCTACATTTCTGAAAAGTCAATACCATGGAATTACGGTGGAGAAATCTACTACCATGGTATTAAAAAAGTTGAGATAACCGAAGGAAGCTCTGATGAAGAAGATGCCAGCGTTGGAAACATTGCTGGTACAATACTGTTAAAAGGGTTAAAACATAGGAAAGATCTTTGAGAAATTTAGGGTAGATAGCTCTTGGTTACTTGACCAATCTTGCAAAACAATCCTTGCCATTTTTCAAAACACACGTCACAACACATTTTCAAAACAACTTTCAAAAACATTAAAAACCTTTCAAAAGAAAAGTAAACCTTTGTATACATTCAAACATGGATCATTACAAAGGTTGCCACAACAATGGCCTCTTTTCAAAAACATTTTCAAACACACACACAAAGCACCATTTCAAACAATTGAAAGCACCATTTCAAACAATTGAAAATGCAAGGCAAGTGATCTAAGCAAGTAACTAAGAGCCCATGGATAACCATGGATAGAAAGGGTTCTAATACTTTCCCTTTCTATAATCTACTCCCCGAACCCAAGAAAACATCTCAAAGGTTTTTGCTGTGCTTTTTAACCTTTCCTTAGGATAAAATAAAAAGTCGGTGGCGACTCTTGCTAAACCGAAACATTTGCAAATACAAACGCAAAACCCAAGTCAGTTCTCCCACCGTATCACAGTAACACACCATAACATCATACAATTTCCTCATAATATCAAATTGAATCAAAACATGAAAATTCATGGAATTGGGGTTTGAATTTCATAAACCTAACGTTCCTAAATTGGGATTCCTAACAGGCTTAATCAATCCTATTGATTCCAAAACCTATAAGGCATATTAACTAAATGAAATCACCCCTTACCTCGCGATGATCCTTCAAATTCACGACGTTTGGCTTTTTCCTCTCTTCTCTTCTCTTCTCCAATTTCACGTATAATGACTTTTCCCAATAACCTTCTTTTTCTTTTCCTTTTTATCCTTCTTTTTGTATTCCTTTTATTATTTTCCAAATAATAGTAATAAATTAGTTATTATTTAGTAGAGCTTTTTACTTCACACACCTCTAATTCAACCTTACACCCCCCGGTCTTCCTTTTTAATTTCATAATTAATTCATCCATTTAATCAAAAATATTATTAATTAAGCCTTTAATTAATTTAATAATTAAATTCCTAATTATTTAACACTTGAATAAATTTGGAGTGTCACAGAGCTATTCTTGGTTCAATGGGAATCCTAATAGGACCTTTAGAGGTGATCCTAATAGGTTTGTTTGAGATAGTAATGCTGGACACGTCTTCAAATTCTTGAGATACACTTTGGGCCAAACTTTTCACAGATGGAGCTTTTTCAAATAGAATCTCATGGCTATCCATCAGGTGTTGCACACCTTTCTTAAGCCATTCACAACCATTAATTTGTACAATACAACAATAACAATCTTTAAGGCAGCCAGGGAATACCCCGACTTTCAACAAATTATTTTTAATAATCTTCAAAGGAGTGGTCAAATTATTGATAGAGGCAATAAAAAGGCATCTTCAATAGCATTGACATCCTTACCATGATTTGGAATGGGTGCGGCGATCACATTTGGAGTTGGCGGAGGGTCAAATTCAATTTTCTTGTTATCAATTAGGTCTTGGATTTTGTTCTTTAATACCCAACAGTTGTTGGTATCATGTCCGAGGATTTTTGAGTGGTAGGCGCATCTTGCACTGTGATTATATTTTGGTGAGGACGTATTGGGATTTTGTAGAGGATCTCTTAGTGAAATAAGTTCGGATTTCAGTAAATATTGTAGGGCTTGTGGTAAGGACATCCCGATCTTAGTGTACTTTCTTTTTTGAAACTTCATCTTTTGATGATTAGCTCGTTGTTGTGGTTGTTGAGTAGGATTTGGATTGGAGATTAGAACTGCACTTACTAATTGAGGACGGTCCTTCCTAACATGACTCCTTGACCCATACACAACATTAGTCTCTTTTTTACTAATAAATGGCTTTTTCATAGCCTTGGAGGAGGGGGCCATGGGTATCTTCCTGCTTTTGATCCCGCTATCGACCCTTTCACCAGTTAAAATCAATTCAGTAAATCCGGATGATCAACTCCCAATCAGCAAGTTGAAAAATGGTCCAGTCAATGTTCCCATAAACATATCTACCAACTCCCTATCAGTCAAAGGTGGCTGCACTTTGCCAGCCAGGTCTCTCCCTTTTTGAGTGTATTCTTTAAAACCCTCGTTGGAACCCATGGTCATTCGTTGTAGTTGAACCCTAGTTGGCGCAAGATCACCATTATATTGATATTGGCAGTAAAAGGCAGTGGCCAAATCCTCTAAAGTATGGATGTTAACCCCTTTCAATTGGTAAAACAACTCCAACTGCGTCCCAACTAGACTTTCTTGAAAAAAGTGCACACACAGTTTCTTATCAGCGGTATGTGGCTGAATTTTGTGGATGTAAGATCTTAGATGAAGCTTAGGACACGAGACACCATCGTACTTGGAAATAATGGGGATCTTGAATTTGTGGGGAATGACTACTCCAAGAACCAAACCCATGTCAGCGAAGTCTAAGCCAGACATAACATGGATTTCTAAAGCCTTCAATATGTCTTCTAGTTGCTTATACTTTTCGTCGACCGGTGGTATTGCTCGTCAAAATAATCCCCGTCTTTAGAGATTTGATTGTTTCCATCCCAGCACGGGTGCTCCTAGCATCTTCATCTTGACTTTCATCCTCTTCAACTTGGACTTGTCTGGCGGGCCCTTTAAATCTCTTCCTCGTGTTGATTACAACTTTCTTCTTTGTCTTTATCTATGTGACAAGAAGTGTCATCATTTCTTGCTTCCCCTTTGCTAATTTTAGCAGAGTCTCTTGGAATTGAGAGTGTTGAGTCTGCAAGTCCTTGACAGTTTTCCCGAGATCCATCTTATATTGAAATAAACAGTAAAATGATGAGGAAGCCTGTGTTGGAAAACCAGCTTATGTTATGATGCATGTTATGAGAATGCAATGCTTTCAAGGACCTTTAAGATTTAAATTTGCTTAAACAAAGAAGAGACAAAACATTAATTGTATTAATAAGTTCAAAGGTTACCAATTTCCTCTTGGGCTTACAATGAAAGAAAAACATCAAAATGAAACTATACAACAAAAGAATCAGGTCTCCCATAAACGCTTCCTCTTTGGACTGATGTAGGCATTTAAGTTCCGCTCCTCATGAAGTTGCCTTGTGATCTCCAACACCTTCTTCTCACTTGAGTATAATTAGGCTTCAAAGGTGTCTCGCTCTCCCTTGAGTTGAATCCACGATCTTTGCGATTCCCCGAGAGTAGTAGGCATGTTAGAATGAAAAACGATATGAAGAACGCCCCCCTCGGTGATAGGCTCCACAATTATTGGTAAGATGGCCACATACGACATCATGAGGTTTTGAGCGCGAGCTCGCACCCACTTGAGATAAGTCTCCAAGGGAATGGAGTTCTTATGCCCCAAATCTTTTCTATCAACCTTTTTTACCATGCCCTAGGCTCGTATAAATTTTTGGAGATAACCTTGGACATCATTCTCATAGTCAAATACAATGCCTTAGACGAGCGCGTCATGAGGACCATCCCTCTGAGCATACCCAAAATATCGTAGATCCAAGAAAGGATTATAAGTGATTCCTCCCCTAATGCCAAGGATTGGGACATTGGGTAATTCCCCACAGTGATCAATAATGGTAACATGCTCCAACGATCGAGAACACCAATGAATATCCGAATGCGAGAGAGACATCAACCTTTGAGACCACCTCATGCCTTGTTCATTCTTCAAAATTGATCGAGGAAGGTGCAAAATAAACCACCTAGACAACAATGGAGTGCAACACATAAGAATCCCTCTTCTCTTTATGGTACGGGCGTGAAGAGAATGCAAAATGTGTCTGAGTAAGTTAGGTACCGGGTTACGAGATAGGATGATTTTGACCGTATTCATATCTATAGGTTGGTCTGGGTTAGGGAACAATACCATCCCATAGATTATAATAGCCAAAACTTCTTCAAAAGCTTGCAAATCCAGAGTATCCCAAAACAGTTGAGCCTTCTCAAATAGAAACTTGACTAGAAAACCCTTAACACCACTTCTTGTTTCCCAATTATCCACGATGCCAGACCGTTGCAAATGTAAGGCTAGAGCAATCTCTTCAGGTCTTGGGTCTTTCTTAATACTGGTGAAGGTTATTTGATCAAGAATAGGTACTCCTAATAGTTGAGAGAACTCTTCCATGGTAGGCCCCAATTGGTAATCAGGAAATGTGAAACTGTGATGCTTAGGATCAAAAAATTTAAAAAGCACATGTACCATGTCTTCTTCAAAGTTTGAGGTAACCAAGTTGAGGAGTCGACCATACTTCTTGGTGAATGGAGAATTTTCAGGGACCCTTGATGCTAACTCTTTGAGTTGAAGAGGCACTTTCACAAGGGTTATTCGGAAGGTATTTCTGTGAATGGAAGCCGTATTTTACAAAATAGAACAAAGATAAATGTCTAGGTCCTTAAAACAGTTAGTGCAAATTCTATGGTATGATGGCATGATGTTATGTACAAATAAACATATACAAGAAAAACAAACAAGTCCTTAGGTTTAGGCTTGCATGGAGTTCATAGGTAAGTACCCTCTTGAAGTTTAGTTGGTTTAACATGTCCTAGAAAGTAATCGGGTTCTATGGAATCTCAATATCATTGATCTTTCTTCATCGGGCATTGTTTCAGCGCAAGCCTCTGTTTTAGCGACCGAAATATCCTGAAAGTATGATCTCAATGAGCATAGTATCGAGTATCAACCAACTACGGACTGCACCAAAGCTGGCTATCTCACTACTTCCTAATGGCAAAGTTATTCAACTAAAGATTGTATGGTCAATTAGTGCTTCATGACCCCACACAGTGGCCCGTTATTCTCCTCGATTCACCACAAGGGATACTGGTACCAACAAATGTGTCACACTAACGTAGCCATCGCTTCAACCATATCGGTCTGTGCCATACACTCTCCAAGATCTTTGCTACTTACCTAATGATATTCCCATATCTGGGTAGAGGATCTATTCAAAACCCAAACATGGACCCAAAATATAAAGCAAACAAGTCAAGCAAAGAAAGCAATTAAAGGTGATCTAGTCTCTAAGGTAACCCCACTTTTAAGTATGTCCCCACCAGAATCTCCAGTTCTGTAATACGGTGGGAGAATTGACTTGGGTGTTTTGCATTTTATTCGCAATTGTTGCGGATTGCAAGAGTCGCCACCGATATTTCTTTTATCCAATAAAGGAAAGGGTGAAAAGAACATGAAAGAAATTTTGAGATATTTTCTTGAGTTCGGGGGGTAGGTTATGAAAAGGGAAGGTGTTAGCACCCTTTTCACCTGTAGTTATCCACGGGCTCTTAGTTGCTAGATCACTTTGAAATTCTTTGTAAAATGTGTTTGTGTTTTGTGTAAGTTTGAAAGTATTTTGAAAACGCCTTTGTTTCGGTAAACTTTGTAATGATTCTCTTCTCTATAAGAATGTATATAAAGTGTTGGTTTTTAAAATAGTTCAAAGAGATTTTTATATTTGGAAATATGTTTTTAAAGTGTAAGTGTGAAGATGGTTTTATTTGTGAGAAAGCAGCTACGAGCGTTCTACCTACTCAAAAAGTCTCAGTTCTTTTCCTCCTCCTTTAGATAGTGTTATCTTACCATTATTTAGTAAGCAACCAAATCATTGGATGTGAAGGGACAAACGTGCATCATCGTATAATCATAGAAGGCAACATTGTAGGATACCTTATTAATTTGTTTTGAGGGACATTGCTAAAGTATCCCATGTTCGAGGGACATGACTATTTTATTCTAAGGAAACAAGTGTGGGTTAACCCTAGAGATGCAAGTGTGCAAAGTGTATTGTTTTCATTCATTTTTGTCTTGAATTAGGGTTGTCTACTTGTTGATTTTAAGTCTTGTCATACAAGCCCTAATTACTAGCAATAGTATTGAAAGCGATAAATTGCGGAAAATAAAAGTTCTACGCTATTACATCATTTGGGAATGTGGATACAAATTACAAATGAGGATAAAATCAATTAAAACCTAATTACTTTTACAACCATATTGAATATATCCAAATAAAATATACAAGAGTATAAAGATAATATAAAAGAAAAGAAAATTGTTTTTTGTAGTTTTTTGTATGAAAAGATTTTTAAAGCTAATTAGTTTAACTAAATTAGATGGAAAGAAGTTAGTTAATTACATTCCTAAATTCTAGGTTAATTTGAAGGAGAAAATTAAAATAAATCCTAAGTCTAAATCTATTTTAATTAATTTAAGAAAAGAAAAATGTTTTTGTTTTAGAGTTTTATGTTTGAAAGAAATTAAAGTAAATTAGAAATAAAATGATAATTTTGGTTTAAGTATTTATTAAAATATTTTTTTGTATTTTTAAATTGGAAATAATAAAAATAATAACATTAAAAGGAAATAAATAAGATAAAAATAAAAATTGAAATTGAAAGTCAGGGGGGTTAAAAAGAAATATGGAAGATTAGAAAGTAAAAGGATTAGGCCCAAAGTTTTTGTACAAGTGAGAAAATAAAACAAAAAGAAAAATGGGTTGTGTGTTATGAGTGGGAGAGGGGGTGAGAAGAAATAAAATGGAAAGGCCCAGTGCTGGAAGGCCCAATGTGCGTTACCAAACAAAAAATAGAAACATGGAAAATGTTTGAAAAACAAAAGGTCTCATTGGGGCTCGAACCCAGGACATTATAGAGGTATGCCTTACACACGCGCTTCCTGCCACCGGGGTGGCTGTTTCTTCCGGTATAGAAACATGTTACAATAAACTTAAGATAAACTAAGTTCATGTTATCAACTTCATCTTCTTCCTCGCGCCAGCCATAACTTCTACAACTCATTCATTCTCAAAAGTATGAACATCAAACTTGTTAGAAATTTCACCATGATTCCAAATGTGTAACTAACTTAAGCAATTGATCAAAGATGAGCATGAATTTTAAATGGTACCAAATTTTACCGAATATTTTCAGAAAGCTCAAGCTTAAAATTCACACTACTCAGGCAACATAAATGAATTCTAAGGACATGGTTAGTTTCAGGGCTACGATGTCTACATTTTGTCTTTGAAAATGGAAGCAAGATGATGCCTGTATGAGGAGTTAGAAAATCATAAAACTCACCTTGCAAGTGGATATCGTGTTTTGAGATTGAGCAGATTTCAAGGTGTTGTAATGATCTAGTTAGATTTCTTGAACCTCTAGGAAGCTAATGCAATGCTTAGCTTGAGCTGGGAGTGCCTGAAATGTTCTGCAGAAGTCAAGTTGCAGACCTCTATTTTTGGTTATGGAAGATAAGGAAGATGGTGTTACAGTTGTGTTATAGGTATTGGGATAAACTATATTTGATGTATGGATGCTTTGAAAATGATTTTGAAGGAAAACGCACGATGAAAATGGAAGATACAAGTTCAAGGGCAGAACTGTATACAAATGGTGTTTTTTAAGCAATTTCTGGTTGGAGAGAGTTTGAGAGAGTTTTAAGGCTTCTAATTTCGTGTCCTCAATTCCAAAATAGTGTCTCAATTTATAGGAGAAGTTTTAAAGGCTTGGAGAGGACAGAAAGAAAAGTTCATATGTTATGGCCATTTGACTTGTTTTTGAAGTAAGCTTGACAAGCATTATTCCAAGGCAAGTGTTGTACCCCAATTTTTGCCCCTAAGATTCCTCCATCATACCATGTTGATTTATTCACAACAAGGTCACACTAGGATTCTTTGTTACCCTCCCTACTTTGAGTTTTGCTCCTTTTGAGGGATTACCACACACCTGGACTTATGTTCCTTTTTTGATTATTAATATTATTTTGTTTTCTTCATTTAACTGATAAAATTCAATGTTGGTTTCTCTTTCTTGTTATACATGTAGGTGAAGGGGAATGAGATTTAACAAATTACTCCATGGGTTCATGAGTTTATTTCCATGTCCTAGCCAATAAAAGCTTGAGAAGTTCAAACCTTATAATTGAAGTTGTTTTGGAATAAATGGTATGGAAATGTTTATTTTGGTTCACCATATTTCAAAGTTGTCAAGATTTATTCAAAAGTACATGGGGTTGATTGGAGAAGCTGTTATGTTTGGATAAGGCCTTGTTCATATTGGTCACAAGGGCATAGTTCTCTCAAATTTCAAGAAATGGAAGTGGTTTTAGTAGCTAAGAGTTCTCATTATCATCCTCAACAAATTTTATTCACAAAGCAATAATATTGGTACAAGAAGTTTGTTCAAACTTGTCAAAGTTCTCCAAGGCATTTTCTTGATCTAGAAGCTAGGGTTTTGAACTTCAAAGGAATATATCTTGCCCACCTTTTGGTATTTTTGAGTGATTCCAAATACATCCTTATCTTCAAAGGGTTATTAACAAATCACTTCAAAAGTTCCAAGGAGTTTTCATGTGGAAGAAACTTGATGAAGAAGAAAGATTACAAGTCCTTCAGATGAATCCCTAATTTTCCATATGTGAATTCAATTGATCATAACTTGGTAAATTTTCATCACCTTGGGTCCATTCTTTTTCCATAATGATCTTGACGACGTGAAATTTATGCCTTCTTTTATGTGCAAAGTGTGAAAATAGATGGAGGTTGCCTTAAACATGCAAAAGATTATAGGTCATTTCATGATTTTTGGCCAACTTAAACAAGTCATAACTTTCTCAATTTTTGGAGATTTGGAGTGGTTCAAGTTTCAAAATGTCATACAATAGATCTACTTAAATCCATATTTTTTGGTCAAGAGAAAATTCCAAGTGGAAGGCCATGTTTGGATGCAAAAGGTTATAGATCATTTCTAAGTATGGAAAGTCAACCCTTTTTCTCCAACTTTGACTCAATGCAACTTTAAGCTCAAGAGTCCATTTGATTCCATTCTTTTTCCATTGCAAAGTTTGTAACCTCATCTTTCTAAAGCATCAAGAATCATGCCCTAAGACCCCTTGAGTTGGAAATGCCATGGATTTGAATTTGGTAACTTGAAACTGAATTTTCCACAAAGCCAGAATTTTGAAATCCATAATGTGACATCTAAACACAATATTTATGCGCGTTTTTTATTTAAACTTGATTTAAAAACTTTATAGAAGTGATTAGCACCCCAAAACGCAAGATTTGGTTGAGTTTTGATGGAAATGAAGTCACACTTCACTCGTGCTCGACCTTCATCCAATTTCCCTCCAAACTTCCTTGTTTCTTCCAATTTTCATTCCCATTCACTTCCCTATAAATAGAGGGTCACCCCTCATTCATTTCTTCAAGCTTTGAAAGCCAAAAGCACCATGCCAAAACCTCACACGAACCCATCTTTTTTGAATTTAGTTTATGAGATTTAAGCTCCCTATTCCAAAATTATTTGCGCATTCATCATCCTTAAGCATCATACAAACTCTCCAGCACCTAAACCAATCAAAACGAACCATAATTCAAGCTACAGAAGTCCAGTTTCAGAGCTTCTTCCTTGACCTTCGAAAAGGTATAATTCTCCACCATTTGGATCCAAATCAAGCACTAATCTATTCTACTCCTTCTCCTGATTCTAATGCTGCTTACAATTTTTAAATCCATTGAGAATTGAGAGAGAAATCTCAAATTAAGGGTGCTCGCTATTTTCTAGGTTTTTGATTCATATCTCTCTCCATACCTTATATAAATTTGGCGCGATGGTGGTGTTAGAATCGTCTTGAAGAGATGAGTTCAATGATACTAGCCTGGGATTCTAATTTTTCCATTTGAAGGATCTCACAAAATCCCCATTGCAGGGTGTCTGGAGATTGAAGACGATGACATGTCTTGTCTTAGCCAATGATAGCGTGCCAAACGTTTTAATTTCATTGGTTGCCCTTTTTCTGATCCTATGTGGATCTCACTAAAGTCCATATCAAGCACAGCGCGCCTGGTCCACTAGGTCAGCTTACTAACGCGTTTTGACTATGATCTGATGGTCCACATCTTTTTAGTTTTATTTTATATTCTGATTTTATATTTTTTATTTATTAAATTTTCAAAAATTCATAACTCTTTTATTTTTTATCCAAAAATTATGAAACAATTCACAAAAATACTTTGTATTATTTCTGATCTCATGACTATATTTTCATATTTTTATTTTGATATTTTATATTTTTTTATTTATTTTTGAATCATTTTCTTTTTTTTAATTACTTAAAAAAATACTTTCTGACATTTTTTAATTCTGAAAAAATTCATAAATATTATTTTGCATATTTTTGACTTTCTGAAAATTTTATGGAATTTTATATTGAGGTTTACTATTTTTGACCTATTTTCTATTTGTTTGAGAAATTTTTAATAGTTTAAAAATAGTTTCTGACTTTTAAAAATTACCAAAATTTTTATAAAAATATTTGGATCCATTTCTGATTTTTCTATGGTCTTACTTATTATTTTTTTTGATTAATTTGAACATACTTGAAATTTTTCTCTTTATTTTCTATTTTTAAACATTATTTTTTACCCTTTCGTATATATTAAAATGTGATAATATTTTGTGACTATTTTCTGGTTGATCTTGGGTTAGATTTTGGATCATGAACTTTATTAACATCATTGGATCCATGGTGTTGAGTTTAACCCCACAAAAATGGATGAATGATTTTAATAATAGTTTGATTAAAATTTAATTCAAATATGGTTTGTATATTTTTTCCCTATCCCTCTTCATCTCATCTCCTTCTTATTGCACTAAGTGTTATTTGAGCATGATCTCTATATCATGTCTCAAATTAAATGGTGCATAAATTGTTATTGACCGGCCTCAAAATAGGTGTGACTTCTATATAAGTCCACTTACGATTACTTAACATAGCGCTAAATTTTGTCCCGATTCGAATAAATGATCATTCGTGGCCCAAACTTATGATTGCAAGCCCAAGTATGTTAATTTGATCTCTTTGATCCAATAACCTTGAGATTAATTATGTATAGGCTTTGGTTCTACCAATACTCTAATGGATCTACAACATCTTTGGTCAACCCAGATCACGTAAACATCGTTGATCATTAAATGGTACTTATGAGAATTCCAAATGGATGATATACTTGACAAAAAGAAATGCAACTTGTTGTGTGGAGGCTTTGGTTCTACCAATCCTCTAATGAGTTCCAAATGTAAGTTTCAAGATGGTCATCCAACTAACCACTAATTATTGAATTGTTACACCTTATGCTTTTATTCTTTTTATGCTTTATGTACTATTTACTTTTAGCATTTATATTTCATGCCATTTTAATCTTTGCTCATTTGAGCATTTATTTTCTTTCCATTTTGTACTTTTCTCACTTGAGATTTTCTTTTCCTTTCTTAAGATACTTAATAATCAACCTAAACCCTAAAAAATATTTAATGGTACTTGGACTATTTGGATACTATCCTTGGCATTATGGAGCATGGGACTTTTCTTGGACTTAGGATTAGAAACCTTGACCTATCTTGGAAGCCTTATGATCTTATCTGATTATTTTTTGTCTAGAGCTCTTGAGGTTTACCTCAAGATATTGGGTTGTTTCTTTATTTTGTGTGCAGGTTATTGTGATTACACCCTTTGTTTGTAATCTGGAATTCACCTGTATACAGCCGTTACTTTGCCCAATTTTTATGAAGACTTAATACACTTGAAGTTTTGTTCTCTCAAGAGGTCTAGTATTTTTTCTTGCTTGGTTTCAATCCAAATAATTTGAATTCTATCTTGGCTCATAATTTCAAGTATTGACTTCTTGTTGGTTAGATGGTTCTTATCCCTAGATTTTACCTTATGCTTTAGGATAGTCTCTTCTTATCCTCCCATCTTCTTTATTTTCAAAAATCTTCTCCCTCCTTTTGAAAACTCTTCTTGTTTTAAATTTGAACCATTTTCATAATAAACTTGGACTTATGTCCATGTATTTTCAAAACATTTTCATAAATAAACCTCCAATCAACTTAATAATACCTTGACTTTTTTTGTGAGAAGACTAAAAGTCAATCAATCTCATTTCAAACCATTTTTCCACTTTGGATTTTTACCTTTAAAACTTTTCTTAAAAGATTAAACTCTTGTCAATCCTTGTAGTGATGTAAACGACTATAATTCTACAATATGTAGTGAAGAGATATATTTTCCACTTGGGTGTTGACTGAGGCATTGTTGACTTTGAAATCCAAGCCATATCCTCCACTTTGAGATGATGCAAATTCTCCTTTCTCATGATTGTGGGTAGTAAGTATGTTTTCCACACGGACAATGACGATGATGTTTTATCTTATAAAATTGACCAACACATTTATGTTTCAAATTTTTAAAAGAGGAACTACGTGTACCCTGATCCCCTATTGCATGAAAGGTGGTACGTAGGCACTAAAGATTCACAACCGCGGCGGGTGCAAAAATCATAAAAAATATATTTCTTTCCTCACCTCCACCATCCATTTTATATAACAGTTTTTATAGCCAAAATATACAGATTTTTTACAAAGAGGCTCCTGCGGAGTACCGTAGATGTTTAGGTTGCTAATACCTTCCCTTTGCATAACCAACCCCCTTACCTTGAATCTTTCCCCTTCTTTTTGGGTTATTCTCTCTTTTACCATTCCTTTGGAAGCAATAAAGCGTGGTGGTGATTTTTATTTTGATTTGAACAATGTCTAGTCAATCCAATGGCTTAGTCTTGAACATTTCTACCGCTACAGAAAAATGGAGAATTCACTAGGGAAAGATTGACCTCTTGTTGGTACATCCTTAAGTGGGTTAATCATCTCTTTGTTTATATCTGTATATGTGATATTACTATTTTTTTATGTTATATGTTGTATATATGTTTGTCTGGATTTTCCTGGTTTTCAGGATGCTCGGTGATTACTCATAAGTCCTATACTCGGACTTGGGCAAACTTTAAGATAGGACGGGCGGTATAGTCATGTTAACTTTGAGGGAGTAATCCCAAAAAAGGATGCATGAGATCCCCTACTCAGTGGAGGCCCCTTTAACTGTAGTGTCGTTTACCGAGTAATCAGGAAGATGTACTGCTTTCGACCTGGGAGCCTGCTGAAACCGAGGACCGTAGAATACCAAACCCATCTTGGCCTTTTAGGTGTAGTGCGGAAGCTATGACGGAGTAATCTGGAAATAGTTGTCATGCAATACTATGCTCGGACGAGTCTTTATTGAGAATATTACTAATTACCGAGTTAATCGAGAAGTTGGTAATATCCGAAGGAAGGATGTAGACTCTGGGAACCTCTAGAACCTTGTTCGGAAGGTGATAACTTTTTAGACCAACACTTTACGGGTAGTACCTTCGACTTCATGCTCGTGATGTTGAACCTATGAACCCTACATGTGTGATCCTGTGTGTGATTGCTGCATCATGCATCCATGTACTCATAAGAATCTTTTGGAGAAATCTTATTTAAAGGTTGACTATTTATAAATCTCTCAGGTACTTTTAACCATTGATTCTGGAAAGATAAAGACTGGCAAATACAGTTTCAAGGATCCCAAGATAGATGAGTTGATCAGTCTAATTCCCGAGATCGAGTGTTCTCCAGACTTTCGGAAGAAGAACGGATCCATTATCCCTCTCATGAAGCTGAAGATGAAGGAGGGTTTTCTCTCGACAATGGTCCAGTTCTATGATCTGATGTATCATTGTTTTACTTTTCCTGACTATCAGTTGATGCCTACACTGAAGGAGTATTCTTATCTATTGGATTTACCTGTTACCGATAGTTTTCCTTCTACTGGTTTGGAGGGTGAGCCAAAACCACATGAGATTGCTGCTTTGATTCATCTGGGGAAGTCTGAGGTGGAAGCCCATATGACTACTAAAGGAGGGATTAGAGGATTACCAGCTCAGTTCTTACTGGAGAAAGCTCATTACTTTGCCAGAATGAAAAGTATAATTGCTTTTGAGGCCATCTTTGCTATACTTGCTTACGGGTTGTTCTTATTTCCTAATGTGGACAAGTTTGTCGACATTAACGCTATCAGGATTTTCATGATTGGAAACCCAGTTCCTACACTGTTGGGTGATGCTTATTACTCTATTCATCTTCAGAATTCTTATCATGGAGGGATGATTATTTGTTGCACGCCTCTGTTGTACCAGTGGTTTATCTCTCATATGCCTCAGTCTGATGCTTTTTGGGATGTCAAGAAGGAACCCCATTGGGCTCCTAAGATCATGGCACTTACTTACTCGGATATTGATTGATATCATCGAGCCTATCAGGATATAGAGATTATTGACAGTTGTGGTAGTTTCCCCAATGTACCTCTTCTTGGTACAAAGGGAGGAATTAACTATAACCCTGTTCTTGCACGGCGACAACTTGGTTATCCGATGAGGGATAAACCGAATAGTATTCATTTGAGTAGTTTCTTTATGAAGGAAGGGGAAGACTATAGGGAAGCTATGGAGCAGATTGCGAAGGCCTGGCGTCACATTCATAAGAAGGGTAGGATGGATTTGGGACATAGGGGTGTTGTTTCTTTGGAGCCATATCTTCAGTGGATCCGATCAAGAGCCATTCAATTAAAGATGCCGTATACCCAGGAGACACATATGCATGATTTGTTTGTGAAGACCACTCCTCCCTTATTAGATGATTTGGAAGAGCTGTAACTTGCTTTGGTTAGGATGCAACAGGAAAGGGATGCTTGGGAGAACAAGTTCCAGACTTTAGAGAGTTCCTACAGAGCAGACCTGAAGGAGAAAGACGACTTGATTGAGATCCTTGAGAGTCGAGCGGTAGAGTCTATTGAGAGGAAAGGGGATTTATTTTCTCCTAAGCCTCAATCAGGTGTTGATCACTCACTTCCTGATTCAGATGATTGGAAGGAGATTGCCATCAGACATATGGAAGAAAACCAGAGGTTAAAGGCTCAGATTGCCAGGCTCACTGGGAAGCGTCAGCGTATAGAGTGTTTTTCATCAGTTCCTTTTCTCTGGATTTTAGATTGTATTTTCATCTTGTACTTGAGATCATTGAAACTTGTAATCCATTTTGGAGTTATTATAATAAAAATTTCAGTATTTCAAAAGCTTTATTACTTTGAGGTTTGCAATATGTCTATAAACCTTAAATCCCTTGAAATATTAAATAATGAAGTAAAAATAATCATATGCATTGCATATCATGCATCATATTGCACATAATTCTTTCATTTGTTATGCATACCCATGTGTCTTACCAAGCTTCTTTACTTTGTTCAGCAAGCTGACTCATCACTATAATACTCGGGCTAATTTTAAGAAGAAGATGGAAAACTTAGAACAAGAGAACCGCGGGCTACGCGAAGAAGTTTCTGCTTTGAAGGCCAACATGGCCAATCTGACTGCTCTGATGGAAGCTCTGGTGGCTGCTCATAATCAGCCACCGAGTGTTCAACCTAAACCAACAAGGGCAACTACTGAAGCTCTGAATGTTCTTGTATCTGCTACTCTGGTTGTTGTTCAGAATCGCATGCCTTAAGTTTTTCCATGGGGAATGCCAGAGGGTTTTATGCCTGAAGGTTTCAATCTTGGTCCTCAAGATACTCCAGTGGTTCAGACTATTGTTACTCTGAAACCTCCTGTGGTGCATGCTGCTCCAGCTGCACCTCTTTCGGTGAATATGGTTCCATTTTTTAATGATGATGTGTGTTGTCCTTTCCCTCTTCCGAGTGAAGACTTGGGTCTTTATGACAGAATGGATGATTTTCAAGAGAAAATTGACAAAATGCAGAGAGAGATGAAGGCCCTCAGGGGAAAAGAGCTATTTGGGCAGAATGTGAATGAGCTATGCTTGGTCCTAAATGTTAAGGTACCTGCTAAGTTCAAGGTCCCAAAATTTGAGAAGTACAAGGGCACCACTTTCCCTCGTGCTCATTTGGTGATGTACGTGAGGAGAATGTCTACCCATACTGATGATCATCGTCCGTTGATTCACTTTTTTCAGGATAGTTTGATCGGTGCTGCGTTGAAGTGGTATATGAGTTTGGATGGCGCCAATATCCATACTTTTAATGATTTGGGAGAAGCATTCATCAAACAATACAATTACAACGTGGACATGGCGCCTGACCGTGATCAACTTAGGGCCATGGTTTAGAAAGACATGGAATCGTTTAAAGAGTGTGCATAGAGATGGCGCGAGGTAGCCTCCCAAGTGATTCCTCCCGTGGAAGAGAAGGAGATGACTAAGATTTTCTTGAAGACGCTGGGTGCTTTCTACTATGAAAGGATGGTAGCAAGCGCACCAAGTGACTTTAATGAGATGGTAGGAATGGGTATTCGCTTGGAAGAGGCTGTAAGAGAAGGCCGTTTGACGAAGAGTGAAGGATCTAGAGGTGTAAAAAAGCCATCTTATGGGTTTACCAAGAAGAAAGAAGGAGATGCAAATGCTGTTATACAAGAGAGGAGGGTAAACGCTCCTAGAAGGAATTATCAGCGTCATCAGCAAGTCTCCTCAGTTACTCTTGTTATGAATGTCACTCCAATTACCGTTGCTTATCAGAGACCGTCCCAGCAGGGGAATCAAGGGTCTAATCAGAGAAGGGAGAGTTATGACCATATTCCCATGATCTATATAGAGTTATTAGCAGCATTGATTCAGAAAAAGTTGGTCCAGACACGACCACCTCTCGCCGTACCATCACCATTGCCTTGGTATTACAAAGAAGACCAAACACGTGCTTTTCATTAGGGAGCACCAGGGCATAGTGTTGAGAATTATTATCCTTTGAAGAATGATATGCAGAAATTGGTAAAGTCTGGTGTTCTATCTTTCAAGGACATGGGACCTAATGTGAAAGATAATCCTATACCCAAGCATGAGGGAGTAAATGTTGTAAATATGGTGGCCGGTTGTCCAGGCAACTTTCGGATTTTTGACATTAATATGGTTTGAGCAGATTTGGTGAAGATGCACGCAGTCCTCTGTGAATTTAGCTACTACACACATGACCATTCCAGTTATGCTATTTGCAGTACAAATATACAGGGTTGCTATAAGATAAAGGCTGATTTACAGGAGATGATGGATGAGGGCCTCATTCACATAATCAGGCCTAGGGCAGAGTATGGAGAGGAAGTGAATATGGTTTCTGGATGTCCTGGTGAATTCAGAATTTTAATGTGGCGCATTTGAATGAGGACCTCGTGCAGTTGCACGCTACCTTCTGCCACACGGCAGGTCAGGTGGAGCACCAATATGGATCTTGCCTAGTTTGTTGTTGAGATCCTGGAGGATGTTCAATCGTGAAGGAGGGTGTTTAGTTGCTGTTCGACAATGGAACTATCAAGATCACTGGTCAGAGGGATGATTATCATGAGGTTGATATGGTTGAAGTTGGTTTAATGGAAGAAGAGTCAGAGGAAGAGTATGCTTCCACGGATGAGTATTTTTCTTTAGACGAAGATTTGTTTTCCAGAAATGACTTATTGACGACTGGTTGTGTTGAAGAAGGGGTAAACGTCATTGTGACTTGTTTTGGTGCACCCGCTCATTTTGAAGTAGAGTACCATAGCAAGCCAGTTATTACCCAATTGGTAATTATTTTGCCAGTTCCTATCCCCTACAAGTCAGATAAGGTTGTGCCTTACAAATACAACGCTACAATCTTAGAAGATGGGGTAGAAATTCCCATCCAGCCAATGCCCGATGTTGGGAATATAGCTAAAAATAGTAGGGTCACCCATAGCAGTCGTGTGTTTGCGTCGATTGTTCGGAGAGATGTTGCTGCTGGAAAGAAAATTGCTGAGAATGATGAACCTAAGAAGGCTACAGGAGAGACCAGTGGAGCTACGCTAGAGAATGAAGTGGATGATATTTTGAAGATAATTAAGATGAGCGACTACAGAATTTTAGATCAGCTACTGCAGACTCCTTCAAAGATATCTTTCTTATCTTTATTAATGAACTCCTCTGCTCATAGAGACTCCCTGATAAGAGTACTGGACCAAGATTTTATGGAGAGTGACATGCCAATAGATCAATTCAGCAACATAATTGGAAACATTATGTCATGTAATAACTTGAGTTTCTGTGTTGATGAATTACCAGATGAATGGAGGAATCACAACCTGGCCCTCCACATATCTATGAACTGCAAGAATTATTCGCTATCCAATGTGCTAATTGATAATGGGTCTGCACTGAATCTTATACCGAGGAGTACTCTCATGAAGTTGAAATAACAAGGAACACCTATGCGCTCAAGTGGCACCATTGTGAAAGCATTTGATGGGTCGAGGAAATCTGTCATCGGTGAAGTGGACTTACCCATCCATATAGGACCACATTTGTTCCAGATAACCTTCCAGGTCATATATATTATTCCCGCATATAGTTGTTTGTTAGGACGGCCATGGATACATGAAGCAGGGGCTGTCACTTCAACTTTAAATCAGAAGCTAAAGTTTGTGCGTGAAGGGAAGGTGGTGATTATAAGTGGGGAGCAGGCATTGTTGATATCCCATTTGTCCTCCTTCAGTATTGTAGAAGCGGATGAGGCTACTGTTGGAACCCAGTTCCAAACCCTATCCGTTGAAAACATAAGGATAAATAAGACTTCCATGGTTTCACTGAAGGACGCGCAATAGGTTGTGCGCAATGGTCATAATTCAGTTTAGGGGCGAATTGTGGATCCACCCGTGAACAAGAACAAAGCTGGTTTGGGTTTCTCTTCGAAGAATGGAAGAGTAGAAGGTTTGAAGTCAAAGTCTACTATGATCATCTATCATGATGTTTTCCGCAGCGGAGGTTACCTCCATCCAACTGATTCTGGAATTAATGCTGTCGAAGAGGATGAAGCAGAGCAGGAAATGCCGAATTATGTGACGCATGGAGTCAGGGTTCAGAAATGGGTCACCATTGATATTCCCTCTTGCACACATATTTAAAAGTAATTTGATTTGATTAATTTTTTTCTCTTGAAAAGCTTTCAGTCTGCCCAAGGCGGAAGTATTAATGTTGTAGGGCTTATCTGTATATTGTGACTGTTAAGATCATTAATAAAAGTTGAATTTGTTTCCCAAATTGTGTTTTAATTTTTTAATTTTTTCTTGGAAATGGTAACTAAAAAAAACCCTTTCAAAATAAATAATAACTAAAATTCAATCTGCATGATCACTTGTTATATGTGTCAGTTTCTAAAAGCAATCATAAATCATATGTGCAGATTAATTAAAAAACCCATTCAATACAATGACCCTGCACCCTCTCCCAACTTTGAATGTCCTGTGTTTAGGGCTGAAGAAGAAGAAGATTATGATGAGATTCTAGAAGAGGTATCACAGTTGCTTGAGCACGAGGAAAATACCATTCAACCATATAAAGAGACTTTGGAAGTGATCAATTTGGGTTCAGAAGAAGACCCGAAGGAAGTCAAGATTGGAGCATCATTGCATCCCGATGTGAAGAGAAGTTTGATTGAGTTGTTGAAAGAGTATGTGGATATTTTCGCTTGGTCTTACCAAGATATGCCTGGTCTAGATACAAATATTGTCGAGCATCGTTTGCTGTTGAAGCTAGAGTGTCCGCCAATTAAACAAAAGTTGAGAAGAACTCACCCAGATATGGTAGTAAAGATCAAAGAGGAGGTCCTAAAGCACATTAATGCTGGTTTTCTTGTGTCGCCAGTGTATCCTCAATGGATTTCCAATATTGTCCCAGTACCGGAAAAATACGGAAAAGTCTGCATGTACGTAGATTATAGAGATCTAAATAAAGCTAGTCTAAAAGTTAATTTTCCATTGCCTCACATCAACATGTTAGTGGATAGCACAGCAAAATTCAAGGTATAATCGTTCATGGACGGATTTTCCGGGTATAATCAAATAAGAATGGCTCCAGAGAACATGGAAGAAATAACGTTTATCACACCCTGGGGAACATTCTGTTACAGAGTGATGCCCTTCGGGTTGAAGAACGCTAGTGCAACGTACCAGAGGGCTATGACAACCCTATTCCATGATCTGATGCACAAGGAAATCGAAGTATATGTTGATGATATGATTTCCAAATCCCAGACTGAAGAAGGGCAAATATAAGATTTGTTGAAGTTGTTTTGGCGTTTGAAGAAGTATCATCTCCTCCTGAATCCAAATAAATGCACCTTCGGTGTTCGATCGAGGAAGTTGTTGGGTTTCATTGTTAGCCAGAAAGGAATTTAAGTTGACCCTGATAAAGTCAAAGCAATTCAAGAAATGCCAGAACCAAGAACTGAAAAGCAAGTCAGAGGTTTCCTCGAGTGTTTGAATTATATTTCCAGATTCAATTCCCACATGACTGCAACATGCGAACCAATATTTAAGTTGTTAAAGGAAGATCAAGGTTGTGTGTGGATGGAGGACTGCCAAAGGGCATTTGAGAGTATTAAAGAATATCTACTTGAACCTCCTATCTTGCTCCCTCCGGTAGAAGGAAGACCGTTGATTATGTATCTGACAGTGTTAGATAAATAAATGGGTTGTATTCTGGGACAACAGGATGAAACATGGAAGAAGGAGTTCGCCATCTATTATCTCAGTAAAAAATTCACTGATTATGAGTCGCGGTATTCCATGTTGGAAAAAACATGTTGTGCTTTGGCCTGGGAGGCAAAGCGTTTGCGGCAGTATATGTTGAATCACACCACTTGGTTGATCTCCAAAATGGATCCAATTAAGTACATTTTCAAAAAGCCTGCTCTTACTGGGAGAATTTCCCGCTGGCAGATGTTGTCATCTGAATATGATATTGAATACCGCACTCAAAAGGCTATTAAAAGTAGTGTGTTGGCAGATTATCTTGCTCACCAACCAGTGGAGGATCACCAGTCTGTAGAATATGAATTTCCTGATGAGGATGTGATGTTCCTGAAAGTGAAATATTATGATGAACCATTACCTGAGGAAGGTCCGGAACCTGAATCTCGTTGGATTATGATATTTGATTGAGCTGTGAATGCTTATGGTAAAGGAATTAGTGTTGTGATTGTCACTCCTAATGGATTGCACATTCCTTTTACTGCAAGGTTAACATTTGAGTGCAGTAATAATATGGCAGAATACGAGGCTTGCATCATGGTTCTCGAAGAAGCTATTGATCTCAGAATTAAAATTCTTGATGTGTATGGTGATTCAGCTTTGGTAATAAATCAAATTAAAGGAGAATGGGACACTCTTCACCCTAGCTTGATCCCTTACAAATATCATGCTAGAAGATTATTACCATTCTTCAATAAAGTTGAATTCCATCACATCCCTAGAGACAAAAATCAAATGGCAGATGCTCTGGCAACTCTGGCTTTTATGTACCAAGTGAATACTTGGAATGATATACCCTGAATTACGGTTCGACGGCTGGATAGGCCCGCTCATGTGTTGACAGCAGAGGAGGTAGCAGATGAAAAACCCTGGTATTATGATATCAAACATTTTCTTCAGACTCAAGAGTACCCTATTGGTGCGTCGAAGAAAGATAGAAAGACATTAAGAAGATTGGCAGGAAGTTTCTTCCTCAGTGAAAATGTGTTATACAAGAGAAATTATGACATGGTTTTGCTCAGATGCGTGGATAGACACGAAGCAAACATGTTGATGCATGAGATTCATGAAGGTTCACTTGGCACTCATGCCAATGGACACTCAATGGCTAAAAAGATGTTAAGGGCAGGTTACTATTGGTCTACAATGGAATCTGATTATTACAAATTTGCAAAGAAGTGCCATAAATGCCAGATTTATGCAGACAAGGTGCATGTGCCTCCGACACTTCTCAATGTGATTTCCTCCCCATGGCCTTTCTCTATGTGGGGTATTGACATGATTGGGATGATAGAACCTAAAGCTTCGAATGGGCACCATTTTATCTTGGTAGAAATTGATTACTTCACCAAGTGGGTAGAGGCTACTTCATATGCCAATGTTACAAAGCAGGTGGTTGTGCGCTTCATTAAGAATAATCTTATATGTCGGTATGGTGT
This sequence comes from Vicia faba, assembly GCA_948472305.1. Taxonomy (NCBI): domain Eukaryota; kingdom Viridiplantae; phylum Streptophyta; class Magnoliopsida; order Fabales; family Fabaceae; genus Vicia; species Vicia faba. Next base: position 178,774,926 of record OX451736.1, read on the forward strand.
GCCGAGCAGAATCATCACTAACAATGGATCGAATTTGAACAACAAGATGATGACAGAACTGTGTGAAGAATTTAAGATTTTCCATCACAATTCATCTCCATACAGGCCAAAGATGAATGGGGTTGTTGAAGCTGCTAATAAGAATATCAAGAGAATTATCCAGAAGATGGTCGTTACTTATAAGGATTGGCATGAAATGCTTCCTTTTGCTATGCATGGATATCGAACATCTTTCTGCACTTCAACAGAAGCAACCCCGTTCTCCTTAGTATATGGAATGGAAGATGTACTCCCAATCGAGGTAGAGATTCCCTTGTTGCGTGTGATAATGGAAACCAAGTTGATGGAGGCTGAATAGGTCCATAACAGGTTTGGCCAATTGAATTTGATTGAGGAAAAGAGAATGATAGCTTTGTTTCATGGCCAGTTATATCAGAGAAGAATGAAGAAAGCTTTTGATAAAAAGGTCAAACCTCGTGAATTCAGAAAAGGCGACCTCATGCTCAGGAAGATCATGTCTTTCAATACTGATTTTAGGGGCAAGTGGACTCCCAATTTTGAAGGCCCATATGTTGTCAAGAAATACTTATGTGGTACATTAATTCTTGAAACTATGGATGGAAAGGAGTTCCCACGTTCCATGAATGCTGACGCAGTCAAGAAATACTTCGCCTAAAGAAACAAAAGAACAACTCACTAAGTTGAAACCTGAAAGGGCGGCTTAGGCAAAAAAGGAGCGTCTCGATAGGCCGAAAGGGCGGTCTAGGAAAAAATTAGAGACATAAACAGAATAATTTTACCGCTAAGTTGAAAACCCGCAAGGGCAGATTAGGCAAAAGTTAGGGATTTTCTTGGCAAGTAACTACGTTAGACAATACTTGATCGTTGAAGCAACAATCTTCTTGGATCTTCACCATACTTCAACAAAAGCTGCTGCTCAGGATTTCAAAAGTTGTTAGGGGGGATAGTGGTCATTGTATCTCAATGTATCTTTTCCATTATGTATTACCATTTCCCAAACTTTGTAATCATCTATGGAGTCTCGCCATTCGCAGGCTACCATTCTATTAATGAAAGTCGAGCTTTTACCCAATTATTTGTATTTCCTATGTTATTTAGCTTGCAAAGACTCCATTTATTACCGATAATAACTTTCAAAGCAAAGAGATTAAATAAAAAAATTGATTTTTCAAAAAAAGAAAGAGATTTTTACAATTTACTTTTACTTTGAGATTTGTGATGAAACAATGACAACAAAAATGGTGATCCCATGAATGGATAAACTCCAGTTGATTTGAGAGGTTTTTGTTCCCCCCAGGATGGGCTACTCGGGTTGTTTTCTCCGTGTTGGATTTATGGTTCTGGTATCCTTGGTCATGTTTGGATTTGTTTCTCCTCTTTTATGAGTTTTCATACGAAGTTTCAATCCGCATTTTTCTCCAGCGAAGTGGGTCTGAATTCCCCAGCAAAGTTTGATTGTTTCGATGTCAGTCTGCTTTATTTGAGACTGGTCTTGCAATCTCCAGTAGGCATGTTACTTTTGAAAAAAACACTGGTTTTCCTGATGAAGCGTGAAGAAGGATGTTCTACCCCAGTATCTATTTGATTTGTCCACCTCCGGATTATGTTTCTCCTCGGTAAAGTTAGAAGCAGGCAGTAGGTTTGGTTTCCGTAGCTGGCCTTTACCTTTCTTCGAATAATAATCTTGGTTGAAGCTTAGCCGAGTGTTGTTAGTGCCCGAGGCAATTTTTCCTGGTTGTTCCTCATGTTGTGTATCTGTTTTGTCAGCATGCACACGATAACACTCATACATTCATACATGCATCATGCATAGATAAAATTGACAAATCATTGTTCATTGACATTTGTTAATATTTTTGTTAACATATTACCCTGTTCTGAAGAGATAAGTTACCCTCTTTTCATTAGAGCGTCGGTCTTAAGCAGAAAATGCACACTCTTTCAATTTCTCTACTGAGTTGTCCCTCATAGAAGATTTTTTCTTTAAACCTTCTGATACAACTCCTTATTTGGACGAATCTTGTTTTCCCTTTTGAGTTTATTTCTCAAAGGATGTATTCTGGTTGACTGTTTCATTCCAGTTTATTTCTGGTTTGGATCTGTGATCCGCCAACAATATTATTTACTTTGGAATTCTGAAAAAACTCCAAGCGTTGGTTGGTGCATTTATTTTGCACAAGAAGACTTTATCCCCTTAACAAGAATATCATGGCATCTCCCCAGGAAGTCGTACCTCTTGCCCAAAAAAGTCATTTCCTTTTACAATCCTCCATGACCGTAAATAGCAAGTTCTCTTTATTTGAGACATCTCATGTATCATCCTTTCCAGGCGGAGTGCCTCGGTTAAAGAAGAAGTTGAGACCCGTTCTAGGCGAAACACCAAAATCTTGGGTAAACTTGTTATCTTGTTGCTATCTTCAGTAAACGTTGATAGTTCATCATCAGTGAACGGCGGTGATATGATATTTTCTCTTTCTACCTTCAGTGAAAGTTGGTAGACCATCGACAGTGAACGTTGATGTTTGTTATCTTTTTGCTATCTTCAGTGAATGTTGATAGTTCATCGTCAGTGAACGGCGATGATATTATATTTTCTCTTTTTACCTTCAGTGAAAGTTGGTAGACCATCGATAGTGAACGTCGATGTTTGTTATCTTTTTGCTATCTTCAGTGAACGGCGGTGATATGATACTTTCTCTTTCTACCTTCAGTGAAAGTTGGTGGACCATCGGCAGTGAACGTTGATGCTTGTTATCTTTTTGCTATCTTCAGTGAACGTTGATAGTTCATCGTCAGTGAATGGCGGTGATATGATATTTTCTCTTTCTACCTTCAATGGAAGTTGGTAGACCATCGGCAATGAACGTCGATGTTTGTCATCTTTTTGCTATCTTCAGTGAACGTTGATAGTTCATCGTTACTGAACGGCGATGATATGATATTTTCTCTTTCTACCTTCAGTGAAAGTTGGTAGACCAATGGCAGTGAACGTCGATGTTTGTTATCTTGCTACCCTAAGTGAACGTTGGTAGTTCATCGTCAGTGAATGAAGGTGCCATGATATATTCTCCCTCTACCTTCAGTAAAAGTTGGTGGGCCATCGGTAGTGAACGTCGATGTTTGTTATCTTTCTCGCTGCCTTCAGTAAACATCGGTAGCTTTACCTTCGGTAGAAGTTGTTGTGTCCTTTGACCATCCTCTCTGATTTAGTTCTTTTGGTCCACCAGTGATTTATTTTCCTAGTGGGGTTGCTCCCTTGTTTCTTTATTATTGTTACACCCCCATTGTTATCTTTGCGTCTCTTTGGTCCTGTTCATATGCATTCATATAAATAAGCATTTGCGTGGCATCTTAGGGCCAAAAATAGGGTTTGTTTTTATATTTAAGTGTCTTCGATCATGTCGATACGAAGATTTTTAACCTTCGTATCTCCGGATAGAAGAAACTTAAATAAGGGCAGCTGTTGTACCCTAATTTTTTCCCCTAAGATCCCTTCATCATACCATGTTGATTTATTCACAACAAGGTCACACTATGATTCTTTATTCCCCTCCCTACTTTGAGTTTTTCTCCTTTTGAGGGATTACCAAGCACCTGGACTTATGTTCCTTTTGTGATCATTAATATTGTTTTGTTTTCTTAATTTAACTAATAAAATGCAATGTTGGTTTGTCTTGCTTGTTATACATGTAGGTGAAGGGGAATGAGATTTAACAAATTACTCCATGGGTTCATGAGTTTATTTCCATGCCCTAGCCAATAAAAGCTTGAGAAGTTCAAACCTTATCATTGAGTTGTTTTGGAAGAAATGGTATGGCAAGGTTTATTTTGGTTCACCACATTTCAAAGTTATCAAGATTTATTCAAAAGTACAAGGGGTTGATTGGAGAAGCTGTTATGTTTGGACAAGGCCTTGTTCATATTGGTCACAAGGGCATAGTTCTCTCAAATTTAAAGATATGGAAGTGGTTTTGGTGGCTAAGAGTTCTCATTATCATCCTCACCAAATTTTATTCACAAATCAAGAATATTGGTACAAGAAGTTTGTTCAAACTTGTCAAAGTTCTCCAAGGCATTTTCTTGATCTAGAAGTTAGGGTTTTGAACTTCAAAGGAATATATCTTTCTCACCTTTTTGTATTTTTGAGTGATTCCAAATAAATCCTTCTCTTCAAAGGGTTATCAACAAATTACTTCAAAAGTTCCAAGGAGTTTTCATGTGGAAGAAACTTGATGAAGAAGAAAGATTACAAGTCCTTCAGATGAATCCCCAATTTTCCATGTGTGACTTTAATTGATCATAACTTGGTCCATTTTAATCACCTTGGGTCCATTATTTTTCCATTATGATCTTAACGATGTGAAATTTATGCCTTATTTTATGTGCAAAGTGGGAAAATGGATGGAGGTTGCCTTAAACATGAAAAAGATTATAGGTCATTTCATGATTTTTGGACAACTTCAACAAGTCATAACTTGCTCAATTTTTGGAGATTTTGATTGGTTCAAGTTTCAAAATGTCATACAATAGATCTACTTCATCTCATATTTTTTGGTCAAGAGCAAATTCCAAGTGGAAGTCCATGTTTGGATGCAAAAGATTATAGGTCATTTTTAAAGAAGAATTTAAAATATTTCTAAGTATGGAAAGTTAACCCTTTTTCTTCAACTTTGACTCAATGCAACTTTCAGCTCAAGCATCCATTTGATTCCATTCTTTTTCCATTGTAAAGTTTGTAACCTCATCTCTCTAAAGCATCAAGAATCATGCCCTAAGAACCCTTGAGTTGGAAATGCCATAGATTTGAATTTGGTAACTTGAAACTGAATTTTCCACAAAGTCAGAATTTTGAAATCCATAATGTGACTTCTAAACACAAGATTTATGTGCATTTTTTATTTAAACTTGATTAGAAAACTTGCCAGAAGTGATTAGCACCCCAAAACGCATGATTTGGTTGAGTTTTGGTGGAAATGAAGTCACACTTCACTCATGCTCGACCTTCATCAAATTTCCCTCCAAACTTACTTGTTTCTTCCAATTTTCATTCTCATTCAGTTTCCTATAAATAGAGGGTCACCCCCCCCATTCATTTCTTCAAGCTATGAGAACCAAAAACACCCTGCCAAAACCTCACACAAACCCATCTTTTTTTAATTCAGTTTCTGAGATTTAAGCTCCCTTTTCCAAAATTCTTTGCGCATTCATCATCCTTAAGCATCATACAAACTCTCCAGCACTTAAACCAATCAAAACGAGCCATAATTCAAGCTACAGAAGTCCAGTTTCAGAGCTTCTTCCTTGAACTTCGAAAAGGTATAATTCTCCACCATTTGGATCCAAATCAAGCACTAATCTATTCTACTCCTTCTCCTAATTCTAATGTTGCTTACAATTTTTAAATCCATTGAGAATTGAGAGAGAAATCTCAAATTGAAGGTGCTCATTATTTTCTGGGTTTTTGATTCATATCTCTCTCCATACCTTATATAAATTTGGTGCGATGGTGGTGTTAGAATCGTCTTGAAGAGACGAGTTCAATGATACTAGCCTGGGATTCTAATTTTTCCATTTGAAGGATCTCACAAAATCTCCATTGCAGGGTGTCTAGAGGTTGAATATGATGACATGTCTCATCTCAGCCAATGTTAGCGTGGCAAACGTTTTAATTTCATTGGTTGCCCTTTTTCTGATCTTATGCATATCTCACTAAAGTCCATATCAAGCACAACACGTCTGGTCCACTGGATCAACTTACTAACGCGTTTTGACTATGATCTGATGGTCCACATCTTTTTGGTTTTATTTTATTTTCTGATTTTATATTTTATATTTATTAAATTTTCAAAAATTCATAACTCTTTTATTTTTTATCCAAAAATCATGAAAAAATTCACAAAAATACTTTGAATTATTTTTGATCTCTTGACTATTTTTTCATATTTTTAATTTTGATATTTGATATTTTTTTATTTATTTTTGAATCATTTTCTTTCTTTTAATTACTTAAAAAAATACTTTCTGACATTTTTTAATTATGAAAAAATTTACAAATATTATTTTGCATATTTTTGACTTTCTGAAAATTTTATGGAATTTTATATTGAGGTTTACTATTTTTGACCTATTTTCTATTTGTTTGATTAATAGTTTAAAAATATTTTTTGACTTTTAAAAAATACCAAAAATTTTATAAAAATATTTGGATCCATTTCTGATTTTTCTATGGTCTTACTTTTTATTTTTTTGATTAATTTGAACATAGTTGATATTTTTCTCTTTATTTTCTATTTTTAAACATTATTTTTTACCCTTTTGTATATATTAAAATGTGATATTATTTTGTGACTATTTTCTGGTTGATCTTGGGTTAGATTTTGAATCATGAACTTTATTAACATCATTGAATCCATGGTGTTGAGTTTAACTCCACAAAAATGGATGAATGATTTTAATAATAGTTTGATTAAAATTTAATTCAAATATGGTTTGTATATTTTTTCCCTATCCTTCTTCATCTCATCCCCTTTTTATTGCACTAAGTGTTATTGGAGCATGATCTCTATATCATGTCTCAAAACAAATGGTTCATAAATTGCCATTGACCAGCCTCAAAATAGGTGCAACTTCTATATGTCTATTTATGATTGCTTAACATATCGTTAAATTTTGTCCCGATTCGAATAAATGATCATTCGTGGCCCAAACTTATGATTGCAATCCCAAGTATGTTAATTTGATCTCTTTGATCCAATAACCTTGAGATTCATTGTGTGGAGGCTTTGATTCTACCAATCCTCTAATGGATCTACAACACCTTTGGTCAACGCGGATCACTTAAACATCGTTGATCATTAAATGGTACTTATGAGAATTCCAAAGGGATGATATACTTGACAGAAAGCAAATGCAACTTGTTGTGCGGAGGCTTTGGTTCTACAAATCCTCTAATGAGTTCCAAATGTAAGTTTCAAGATGGTCATGAAACTAACCACTAATTATTGACTTGTTTCACCTTATGCTTTTATTCTTTTTATACTTTATGTACTATTTACTTTTAGCATTTACATTTCATGCCATTTTCATCTTTGCTCATTTGGGCATTTATTTTCTTGCCATTTTGTACTTTGCTCACTTGAGCTTTTCTTTTCCTTTCTTAAGATACTTAATAATCAACCTAAACCCTAAAAAATCTTTAATGGTACTTGGACTATTTGGCTACTATCCTTGGCATTATGGAGCATGGGACTTTTCTTGGACTTAGGATTAGAAACCTTGGCCTATCTTGGAAACCTTATGATCTTATCTGATTATTTTTTGTCTAGAGCTCTTGAGGTTTACCTCAAGACATTGGGTTGTTTGTTTGTTTTGTGTGAAGGTTATTGTGATTACACCCTTTGTTTGTAATCTGGAATTCACCAGTATACAGCGGTTACTCTACCCAATTTTTATGAAGACTTAATACACTTGAAGTTTGGTTCTCTCAAGAGGTCTAGTATTTTTTCTTGCTTGGTTTCAATCTAAAGAATGAGAATTCTATCTTGGCTCATAATATCAAGTATTGGCTTCTTGTTGGTTAGATGGTTTTTATCCCTAGCTTTTACCTTATGCTTTAGGATAGTCTCTTCTTCTCCTCCCATCTTCTTTAATTTCAAAAATCTTCTCCCTCCTTTTGAAAACTCTTCTTGTTTTAAATTTAAACCATTTTCATAATAAACTTGGACTTATGTCCATGTATTTTCAAAATATTTTCATAAATAAACCTCCAATCAACTTAATAATACCTTGACATTTTTTTTGAGAAGACTATAAATCAATCAATCTCATTTCAAACCATTTTGCAACTTTGTCTTTTTACCTTTAAAACTTTTCTTAAAAGATTAAATTCTAGTCAATCCTTGTAGTGATGTAAACGGCTATACTACTACAATATGTAGTGAAGAGAGATATTTTCCACTTAGGTGTTGAGTGAGGAATTGTTGAATTTGAAATCCTAGCCATATCCTCCACTTTGAGATGATGCAAATTCTCCTTTCTCATGATTGTGGGTAGTAAGTATGTTTTCCACACGGACCGTGACGATGATGTTTTATCTTATAAAATTGACCAACACACTTGTGTTTCAAATTTTTAAAAGAGGAATTACGTGTACCCTGATCCCCTATTGCACGAAAGGTTGTACGTAGGCACTAAAGGTTCGCAACCGCGGCGGGTGCAAAAATCATAAAAAATATATTTCTTTCCTCACTTCCACCATCCATTTTATATAACAGTTTTTACAACCAAAATATACATATTTTTTACAAAGAGGCTCCTGCGGAGTACCGTAGATGTTTAGGGTGCTAATACCTTCCCTTTGCATAACCAACCCCCTTACCTTTAATCTTTCCCCCTCTTTTTGGGTTATTCGCTCTTTTCCCATTCCTTTGGAAACAATAAAGCGCGATGGCGATTTTTATTTTGATTTATACAAAGTCTAGTCAATCCAATGGCTTAGTCTTGAACATTTCTACCACTACAAAAGGGTACAAGGCTATCTAAAGTGGTTAGGAACTTTAAACATGCTTATCTGATTGTGTAGAGGATGCTTATGTAGAAAGAACAAATGAAAAGCTCAAGACAAGTTGACTTTGTGATTAAATCCACTTTACTAGAATCGCAATGTTACTTTGTGCCATTAATGAAAATGCAACTTGGATAAGAGCTCAAATGCTTCAACAATAGCTCTATCATTTGTATAATTAATTAATTATGGAGTGAAACATAATTTAGACGCCTGCAAAGTGACGTTATGCAGCATAGGTTTGAGATTTGGTTGAATGTTCATCATCAAAATGACCTAAAAATCAAGAATGAAACCTCAACTTCTTCTCTTCGATTCTACTTGCTCAAGCATGATCTCTTAAAGTTCTTTGAAATTTTAGAAAGCTTAAAACATTGTCTACAACCTTCATGTTTACCATTTTGACAAAATCATCTTGGAGCTTGGTGAAAATTGGCCAAGAAGTTAGGTCAAAAATCTGCCTAAACTAGGTCAAAATTTCACTAAGTGTTTAAGAAAAAGTGCATGACTTCATGGGCTTATAACTCAAAATCTAAGAATTTTTTGGATATGAGCCATATAATACAGAGTTGTATATCTCATCAATATCTACAACTTTCATGTTGAAAGTTTCCTTTGAATTATCTAGTATCTTGGTGAAAAATTGGCATGAATTAGTAAAATTATCATGTACAAAAACACTTAGAAAAATTTCTAAGTCTTGAAAAGTTTGACTTTTCAAATTGAATTTTGACTTTCTTGATTTCTTGATGATCAAACTTCATATTTTTAAATTTCTTGATGAATTGTGATATTTGAAATCAAATCTTGATCAAAAAGTCAAAGTTTGACTTTTTGTGCATCAATTGACTTTTCATCAGTTGACCCAAAATTCAACTGTCAATCCATTGATTTTGAAAGATGATTTGAGCCATGATATTAGGTAAACATGTTGTATTGGAATTATTGAAATTATTATTTAATCCATTGGATCATGTATTAAGTCAAAAGTCAGTGATCAGTCAATTACAGTCAAAACCCTAAATTTGACCATTTTGCCCTTTTGGTAAATTGAGTAGTTTTCTTAAGGGATTGTGATCAATAATTTATCAAAGGATGAATAGGACCTTAAAATGTTGATGTTGGCTAAAAATCATGAAGTTTGACTATAGGTTGACCACAGTTGACTTTTTACACAATACAGTTGATTTTAAGTCATCTGATCAATTGACTAGGCAAATTGATGATACAGGAATTGAAACTTGGCATGAGTATTATTGGAGGCCTATAATCATCAATGAAGTTATTTTAGGCATTAAAAGTCCAATTGTCCTTGTCAAAATCAAAACTCTAATTTGAGGCAGTAGTGTTTAAGAGGTGGTTTGACCTAGTCAACACTTGTGCAAACTTGAGTAATTGGATATCTTATAAGAAATGTCTTGAGAAAAGAGAGGGAAAATTTTGGGGCACAACACCCACTTAATTTATAGTATTTCCTATTATTTCTTTTCTTTTAGAGAAAAGAGAATATCTATGCCATTAGTTAGTAAGAAGTCCTCTCCATTGGATGTTAAGGGACATGCGAAGGGTCATCGAATGGTCATTGAAGGCAACATATAGAGATGCTTTAGCAACTGTATCAGAGGGACTAGATCATTTTTCATAGGCAACATCGAAGAGTCATAGAGGTATTATGATCTTTATTCGAGGGTCTTTTGCTAAATCATCCCTATTTTCGAAGAACATGACCAATATTTTACGAAGGCAACAAGAGAGGTTACCCTAGAGGTGCAAAGAGTGCAAAGGTGATTCAGTTCAGTTATATTTATCTTGGAAACATTTAAGGTTATCTTCCGATTTAAATTGCCATACAAGTTTATTCACTACACAGTTGTATATATACAAGGCATAAAGTATAAGTGCAGAAAAATAAAGTGAGAAAGATAAAACCTAACATTGTTACATGGCCTCGGGAGACTTAATAATTAAAACTTTGCGAGAAATTAAAACTAAGTGTGATCGGTGGATCTGGAACTGACTGTTTAACGCTGGTTCGCGAAATGTCGCGGAAGCAAGAGTCGCCACCGTCTTTTATTTTCTCCAAATGGAAAGGACAAAAGCACAGAAAAATTCCTTAAAGAGATTGCTCTCGGTTCGGGAGGTATGTTATAGAAAGGGAAGGTGTTAGCACCCTTTCTATCCATGGTTATCCATGGGCTCTTAGATACTTGCTCAATGTGTTTTCAAAATTGTTTGTTTGCTTTTCAATGTGGGTTTAAAAAGTTTCTTTGAAAAATTTCAGTTCGACTCGTACGTCAGAGTGTTTGAAAAGTTTGTTTTGGAAGCTTTTGAAAAGGTGTTGGTGTGAAAAGTATGTTTTGATTTTGTTTTGAAGAGAGCAAGTATCCATGAGTCGTCTACCTACCCTAAGGAATTCGTCTGTGTAAATGTCCTTTAAAGTAGTGCCATCCCACCATTGAGAGGTAGGTAGCACCACCGTCGGAGGTGTTCGGGTTAATTCGAGTTTATAGGGACATGGTGATCACCAGAGCAATGGGAAGACACCTTAGAAGCTACCCTCATGCCAGGTTCCCGGATCATGAAGACTTACTAAGACATCCTCTACTCGACGATCACCTTTCGAAAGGCAAGGCAACAGTGAGGCGTACCCTAGGGGTGGTGTGTGCGATTCGTGTATCGTTTTCAGTTATTTTTGTCTTGTCATGTTCATTGTGATCTACGCTTGATTTTATTATGGCCATTCATTCTTGCATGCTTTGTTAATAGTTTAAAAGTTGCGAGGAAAATAAATCTACAACTATTACAAATGGCGCGGGTCCACATCGCCAAAATTAAACCGGACCCAATTTGACGGAAAAATAAAGAAAATAAAAGAAATAAAAGTGCGAGAAGTTTAAGTTACAACACTTTGGGACAGGTACATGATTATTTGAATGAAATAAAAATAAATATGCGAAATTAAATAAATTACGAACGAGGGCGTTGGACCCTTTTGCAAAATATTATTAATGAGGAATTAAAATTAAGAATTAAAAGAAAATGTTTTTTTGGTATTTTTTGTGTTTTTAGATTTAATGAAAAAAAGAGAATTAATTATAATTAAAATAAAATGTCAAACCCTAATTCTAATTATTTTTAGTTATTATGAAAATGTTAAATTAACCTAAATTAAACCCTAAATTCTTTTATGTACAATTTAATTATGAAAATAAAATGAGTAATATTATTATAAAAAGGAAAAATTAAAAGGAATAAAAATTATCAATTAAACCTAAATCCTATGTTTTTTATATTTTATTATGAAAAGAATTAAAGTTGTAACCTAATTTAACCTAAGTTATTTAATTGTACAATTATTTACAAGAACATATTAAGATAGAATATTTATTATATTTTTTGGTCTTTTCTGATTTTTAGGAAGTTTTTGTATTTTTGTAAAAAAAATAATTAATTAAATTAATAAAGGAAATAAAATCATAATTGAAAATAAAAAATAAAAATATAGAGAAGCAAACCAGGGGGGGGGGGTTCAGGCCCCAATTGTGAGGTGTTGGCCTTAGAATTCTGGCCCAATTAAGCATGGCCTTCTTTGACTTTTTGCTAGCATGCTTCAGTGTTGACTGGAGTTTAGGGTGTACTTCCAATCTGTGCCCTTGGTTTGATCTCCAGGGGGACGTGTCACGCTTGATGGTGAGGGACTATGGTGGTTGTCCACATAAGCGCTGCATAGGAGTTGGAATTGAAAAATAGCATGAAATATTATACAGACCTGGGAATCGAACCCAGGTCTTGCACCTCACCAGCCAACACCTGGACCACTACGCCATTTGGTGCGTTGTTAATATATAATAACAATTAAACAATATAAAGGAAAAGCAAAGTTAGTGGGAGTCAACGCGCCAATTTTTAAACCAACGAATCACTTGATGCCACGATTCCATCTTCTTCGTCGTCCCTGTAAAACAAAAACAAAAGCAACGGTTTTATGCGCGTGGCCTTAGGGACGTTTTCAGAAAATAGCGATTAGAGCTATGCAACTCATAAATTAATCGCGACCATGGCTTCTTCTTCGTCCAAGCATGCCAAATTGAACGGTGGTGGTTTGGAGTCCTGATTTTTCCTCTTTGCAAAAACCCCAAATTCAACCTCTGAAAACCCTAAATTTCACTCATGGCATCATCGCGTATGTAACATAAAAACTCAATTAAACATATCAGTTAGCTTTGAAATCAAATGAGGAATAAGAATCAACAATTAAATTTCATAAAAAATGCCTAGAACATGATATGCGTTTTTGAGTTTTTTGCTGTATAGTCGAAGGTCTCGTTACCAATTCCTTGCGTTTGAGTTGATGTTAGGGATTGGAATCTGTTCAGGAGACCACAAGGAAGCTTTTGGAAAAGGAATTAAGCTTTGAATCGCCCTCTATCAATGAATTCAGTTTTGAATTTTATGGAGAAAATTTCAAGTTTGTCTATGGTCTTTGAGCGCAGCATTTTGTGTGTGGGCATTAGGTTTTGACTCAACACTTATGAGGGAAGGGAATTAGGTCATTAGCTGGCCTTGATCCATGCCCATGAGAGAATTAGTCTTAGGTCTTTCACCATTAACAAACTTTCCCTTTTTTAAGAAAAACCAAGATTTGGTGTACAACCTAACCCTAGCATGAGTTTGTGAGCTGGCACATGATATATGGAAGCTATTCCAATTCAAATGACACTATTCCATTGATTTTTAAATTTTATTTGAATTTTTAAAGATTTAAAATGAATTAAATTATCAAAAATTAAATAAAATAGAAAAATCAATGTTTGATCTTGAAATTAATCATGGGACACGTGTGTGGCATGACAAGGCTGAATTAAGTGGAAGAAAGTGGGCCCTTTTGTCAAAAATTGAAGTTTCAAGGATAGTTGACTTTTGCCATTTCACAAAAATTTCCCAACTTCTCCAATGCATAACTTGCTCAATTTTTAAGCTTTTCTCATGTTCTTGGACATTTTGGAAAGGTCTTTGAGTCCTTTAACCAATGCCTTTGGTCCCATGTCATTTTGATTTTACAATCTCAAGTTATGGCCTTTGACTTAAAGTCCCTTTTTGTTGACTTTTGAAAATGACCTATAATGTTGAAATTGATAACTTTTTGTGAGAGCATTTCTTGGACTTGAAGTATGAATATGAGTTGTAGGAAATGTCTTTCTCTTCAAAATGAGCTTTGGATGGAATTTTTCTGATAATCCATGTGAAAGTTATGCCCTGGTCAATTTCAGTTGACTTTTTCAACTGTCCAAATAAGGAAACTTTTGCATCTTGATGATTTTCTGAGCCAAATTTTGAGAATCATGATCAAGCATTGATCAAATGATGTTTGTGGATTCAAAATGATATGTTGACCAAAAATTTGAACTTTTGACTGTCAAATGACCATTTTGCCCCTACAGTTGACTGTAGTGCAATTTAGGGTTTTGACTGTGCAATTTTGAGTTGAATGCCTTGAAACTTGATATGAGGATGCTTGACCATATTTGTAAGCATATGAGACTTGATTGGGCCTTTGAACACTTCCTTTTCTTGATCAGACTCAAAACCCTAATTTTGACTGTTTAGGAGGCCCTTGCACTGTGCAACCCTTGGGGAATTTTGTGGCTTGGCTTGGCAATTTTTTTGAAGAATACGGGAGGGAAAATTTTGGGGTATAACAGTTGCCCCTGTTCAATCTTCTTAGACCTGAGGATGCAGATTGGCGGACGTGCCTTTCGTAATCCGAGGGTAGAAGATGATTGGACACTAGAGTGCCCAGAAATTTGTGCTCACATAGTGGCAGTGTGGTGGGAATGGGCTTATAGATGCCATTTAGAGGTTGCTGGATAGGATGATGGGCTTATAGATGCCATCTGGATGTTGATCGCGTAAGAGATTCCTTGGCGAGAACCTGCATACCTGCAAAACAGAAAATGAGTACCTGACACGTTGCAGGAGCTGGTTTTTAGATGCTTGGTATAGATATGTCCTGACTGGTTGCAGGAGCTGGGTCTGGAGCTTCGAAAGATGATGAATGAACCAGGGATGGTTACTACCTTAGCATGAATGGTAAGAAAACCTTGGGCGACTTTAATTTCAACAACGCTCGTTGAGAAAAAATCTTGGATGTCTTCTACTGGGATAAGAATCAGGGAGATCTTAGGGTCGATCTGACTGAACCAGAGAGGCCTTTGACTGGATAAGCATCAGGAAAATCTTAGGGTCGATTTAACTGAACCGGACAAGGTCTTGGAATATCTTCAACTGGATAAGCATCAGGGAGATCTTAGGGTCGATCTGACTGAACCAGAGAAGGCCTTTGACTGGATAAGCATCAGGAAAATCTTAGGGTCGATTTAAATGAACCGGACAAGGTCTTGAAATATCTTCAACTGGATAAGCATCAGGGAGATCTTAGGGTCGATCTGACTGAACCAAGAGAAGGCCTCTGACTGGATAAGCATCAGGAGAATCTTAGGGTCGATTTAACTGAACCGGTCTAGGTCTTGAAATATCTTCAACTGGATAAGCATCAGGGAGATCTTAGGGTCGATCTGACTGAACCAGAGAAGGCCTTTGACTGGATAAGAATCAGGAAAATCTTAGGGTCGATTTAACTGAACCGGTCTGGGTCTTGAAATATCCTTAACTGGAATAAGTGTCAGAACGTCGCCATATCTGGTTTACATATGAAACTATATCTGGAAGGAGATCTGGAAGCAGCATCAGAACGTCACCATATATGGGTCATATCTGAAACTAAATCTGGAAGGAAATCTGGAAGCAGCATCAGAACGTCACCATATCTGGATCATATCCGAAACTACATCTAGAAGGAAATCTGGAAGCAGCATCAGAACGTCACCATATATGGATCATATCCGAAACTATATCTAGAAGGAAATCTGGAAGCAGCATCAGAACGTCACCCTATCTGGATCATATCCGAAACTATATCTAGAAGGAAATCTGGAAGCAGCATCAGAACGTCACCAAATCTGGTTTACATCTGAAACTATGTCTGGAAGGAATTCTGGAAGCAGTATCAGAACGTCACCATCTCTGGGTCATATCTGAAACTATATCTAGAAGAGAATTGCGATAGTTGGTAGTAATCGCTTTTGTATTGATCTTTTTCCTGAAAAGGCAAAACATAATTGTATGCCTAATCATGATGCATGAATGTATGTCTTCAAAATTAATGAAATTCGTGTAGTATGATGCATATGCATGCTATAATGTATGAAGATGTGATGTTTATGAATGTATATTTGTCTAAGAAAATAAATCCTTGACGGGTGCCGGGAAGTCGTATCCTGGGCTGATGTTGAGGAATAGATTTTGCTTCCGCTGGGGATGATAGTTGCAAGTATACCGGTAGGAGAAGATAACTCCGTTGGGGAATGAACTTGGCAAATGACGGATTCTGCGGGGAGAAAAGATACTCTAGTGACCATGCTGAGAAGCAATACTCTGTGGGAAGAGGGATGCCTTGCTGCGTTGTTGATAACTTGCTGAGGATACCGTTGTTATGTTGGAAGTATTGATGGACTTCGCTGGGGATAGGAAAGAACTACGTTGACGACGACCTTTCCTTGGCTTTTGGCTAAGGATAACCCAGTTATATCCTGTTGAGGAAATAACTCTTTAAACCAAGCCGGACGACGCGTTCGTGCTCTGCGAGAGGATAAGCTTCCAGAATCTACTGGGATAAGCTTGCTGCTTGGGGATATGAATTCCAGCTTTCCTGGGGAGACTAGATTGGACTCTCCTGGGGAAGTATTGAACTGTGTTGGTTATGTTCTTCAACGGAACCTACCTTGATACCCTGTGGAGGTGCTTGATAGTTGTTGATGAGCAAACCTTCTTCTGGTAGGCAGGTGACAAGATGACAGGACATAGTCGTACGCTTTGATCCCTAATTTTTGCCTGGACCGCCCTTTCGGGTTTTCAGTCCACCGGGATACCCATTTTTGCTCAGGCCGCCTTTTCAGGTTTTCGACTTGCCGGGTGTACAGATTTTTTCATTTCATCCCTTCATTTTGCCCGAGCCCTTTTGGTTCGCCGGGAAGCCCTTATTTTTGCCTAGGTGTGTCAACCTAGCGGGTCTTTGATTTTGCGTAGTATTTTTTCGACTATGTCCGTGCTTTCAGAATGTAGGGAGGTGCCCCTGTCAGTAGCATTGTGTAGCCATATTACCAGAAGATGTCTGATCGTGCAAGATTTGTTGCTGGAATTCCTGTCCAATGCCCCAAGTGACTTAGGCGGAGATTTGACTCAGGCTATTTGGCCTTTGAGAGATTCTCCGAATCTTGACTGAATTGCCCCAGATGATGGACAATAATCACGTCTGCCCCTTGATTGGAATTGCTTTTGTTCACTAGGTATTCATCGTGCGAATTTCCCTGCTGTTCAAACAAAAAGTCATATGCAAACAAAGTTATGTTAAAAATGCAAAGCTTATGTCTGTCTTGAAGATTTTGAAAATGCATTCTTTTTTTCATAAAACAAATGAGTGTTTGCAAAACGTGATGTCAACTCGTTATTTTACTGTAGGCCTTAAGGAGTCAGGATACCTTTCGTAACAGTGTGCTTTCGAACTAACCCATGCCTCAGCTAGGACTTTTAAGGGTTATAACGTAGCCTGGTTCACGGTTTAAGAAACAAAGGATAAAGGCTCAAATTATTTGTACCCACCCGCTTTTCGTGATGTTCTCCAAACCTAAACTCAGTTGATCATACGTTAGACCTTGTTTGAGTCTTTGCTCTGATTTTCCGGTGATGATTCGGATGTTGACAATTTATTTGAATAGGCAGTCATCTCCCTTTTTTTTGTTGAGGGTTTGTGAGACCTCTTTCTTTTGATTTTTTGTTATCCCTTTCTTTTTTGCATGAACTGTTTCCTTTTTTGGAATTACAGTCAGCGGGATGCCCCAGTTTTGTAAGTCTCCTTCATGGGTTTTGACTTAATGGGCTTTTCATTTATGATTTTTTTGATAATGACTGCCTGTCCTTATGATTGTTCGGAGCCATCACTGTCTTTTGTTTTTTTGGAAAAACTCATTTGGTGCCATTCATTGTGCACTTGGATCAACTGAGAAGACTACCCTGCCCCGGGTTATGCTTAAGGGTTTTAAATTTCGAAAAGAAAAACTCCTACTTCTTTGGCTCAGAGGGGTTGGCGAGGGATTATCATCCTTATTACTCCAGTGTTTGGGAATTGAAACAATGCCTGTACCTCATCAGCGGGGTCTGTTCAAAAGCATACTGTAGATTATGGTATCGTTTTCGTCATCCTCCCTCAAGAGGCTCAGAATTATTAACCAAGAGTTGATCATCAGAAAAAATATGAAAAGAAATTTGAACATAGTGAAAATAATTGTATTAATTCCCAAAACAGACATATGCGATGCATTGATAGAATAAAAGGGTTTGCTATGACATTAATTGTTTGTATAAGCAAAGAAAAATACAACTCAAAAATTCAAATAAACAAAAGGTCTTCAACGATTGGGTAACGGAGCAGTGATTATGTTCGGAGTCTCTGGCACTTCAAACTGAATCTCTCCGGCGTCAATCATATCTTGGATCTTGTTCTTGAGAGGCCAGCAGTTGTCTGTAGTATGCCCCGGGCTATCTGAATGATATGTGCACCTATCGTTGGGATGATAGTTGGGAGCAGAAGTGTTCGGATTCCGAAGAGGAGCCCTTAAGGTGATCAGTCCTGCTTTCAACATTTGTTGCAGTGCTTGATCCAACGACATGTTGAGTTTGGTATACTGTCGTTTCTCCTTGCGCTGCTGCCCCTGTCCTTGTTGAGCAGGTCCAGGATTGGAGATCTGGATTGCCCCTGCCTCATGACGGCTCTTTTTGCCGTGCACAGCATTGGATTCTTTCTTTCCATGATGAGGCTTTTTATCAGAGGGTGCAGCCTCTTGAATTTTCCCAGATCGGATGCCAGCTTCTATTTGCTCTCCAGTCAAGATAAGATCTGTGAATCCAGCAGACGAATTCCCAATTAGGTGGTTGTAGAACGGACCAGACAGGGTCCCCAAGAACATATCGACAAGTTCCCGATCAGTCAGAGGTGGTTGTACCCTTCCAGCAAGATCCCTCCATTTCTGCGCATATTCTTTAAAACCTTCACTTGATCCTAACGACATACCCTGGAGTTGGGTACGCGTAGGAGCAAGGTTGGCATTATACTGATACTGCTTGTAGAAAGCAGTAGGCAACTCCTCCCAGTTACGAACCTTGGTCCCATCTAGTTGATAGAACCATTCGAGATGAGTCCCTGAAAGACTCTCCTGGAAGAAGTGGATCCACAGGTTCTTGTCCACCGTATATGGTTGAATCTTCCGAACATAGGACCTGAGATGTAACTTGGGACACGACGCCCCGTCATACTTGGTAAAGGATGGTGCTTTAAATTTCCGAGGAATAACCACACCAGTTGACAAACCCAGATCTCCAAAATCCAGCCCCGGTACCTGTTGGATCTCCATAGCATTCAGCCTATCCTCCAACTGTTTGTACTTGTCCTCAGCCGGAGGGTACTGTTCGTCGTTGAAATCTGTCTCATTGTCAGAGACCACTGGACTGAGAACCCTTTCCTCTTGATGACTGCCTTTCCCCACAGATGGAGTTGTCCTCTCAGCTTGATCCTGCAGGGTGTTCCCAGATCTGCGTCTAGGGCTGAACAAAACAGTCCTCCTCTTCTTCTTTTCTTTCTTCAAGAGCAGAGCCTTCAGATCTTGTTGCCCCTGGGTCAAGTTCATGATCAACTCTTGGAACTGGGCGTTCTGAGCCTGGAGGGCCTTGATGGACTGCTCAGCTGATGATTCAGGATTCATGACGATCGGCTGAAATAAACAGCGAAGAAGGGTAAGCAACCTGTCCAAGGGGACACCTGCAATGCAATGAGATGTATGACATGCATGCAATGATTTCAAGGACCTCGCAGGGTAAACAGAGAAATTTGTTAGAGTTGGAAACTGGCAACTTGATTGAAGGAACTTCCTGTTGTAGAGAGCCCTTCTTCAAGGGTCAAAGGCTCACCATATCCAGTGGGTCATAGCCCCTGACAACCTTGGCTAGAGGAAAATAAATCCTCTTTGCCCCTTGCTAGATGTTTGATTCATCACGACTTGTATCACAAGCCCTTGAGATCCTTGAAATGGGTTAGGATGTATGCAATGGTATGATGTCATGCTATGCATGGGGTGATGTAGGTAAACCATGTTATGAGTCCCAATTAAGGACTATAAACAGACCCTGCAAGAAATTCAGTATACTTTGTTATGAGTCCCAATTAAGGACTATAAACAAAACCTGCAAGAGATCTAGTAACCCTGTTATGAGTCCCAGTTAAGGACTATAAACAAAACCTGCAAGAAATTTGGTTAACCTTGTCATGAGTCCTAGTTAAGGACTATAAACAAAACCTGCAAGTAGTTCATGTGTCAGCTAACAAGCATGCAAGTAGGCAAGTACAAAGGCACACAAGTCACACAAGAGAAACCCTTAGGGTTTAAGCCAGCATGGGGTCTAGGTATTACCCTCTTGAAGTTGGTGGGTTCAACCTGTCCTAATCAAAGTAACCGGGTTCTAAGGTTCCCAATATCACGGGATCGCTTTCATTGTTCATCGTTTCGATTTAGCCACTGAACTGGCGACCGAAATATCCCAGGAAAGCAACCCTCAATTGGGTGTAGTATCGAGTATCAACCAACCTCGGACTGCACCAAAGTCAGTTATCTCACTACCCTAAAGAGGCCAAGATAGTTCAATTAAGGTTCCTAAGGTCTGTTGATGCTTCACGACACCACGCGGAGGCCCCGTACTCTCCTTGACTGAACTCACGGGTTACCGGTACACACCAAAGTGCCACATCAACGTAGCAGACTGTTTCAACCATGTCGGTATACCCCGCACAGTTCCCTCACAGCCTTGTTGCTACTTTCTAAGAAGGTATCCCCCAGATCCGGGTTAGGATCTATAGAACTCCCAAGCAACCCACAATAATAAAGCAAGCAAAGAAGACAATTGAAAACATAGTTATGACCTAGCCCTAAGGTATACCTCACTTTCAGTTTAAATCCCCAGCAGAGTCGCCAGTTCTGTGATCGGTGGATCTGGAACTGACTGTTTAACGCTGGTTCGCGAAATGTCGCGGAAGCAAGAGTCGCCACCGTCTTTTATTTTCTCCAAATGGAAAGGACAAAAGCACAGAAAAATTCCTTAAAGAGATTGCTCTCGGTTCGGGAGGTATGTTATAGAAAGGGAAGGTGTTAGCACCCTTTCTATCCATGGTTATCCATGGGCTCTTAGATACTTGCTCAATGTGTTTTCAAAATTGTTTGTTTGCTTTTCAATGTGGGTTTAAAAAGTTTCTTTGAAAAATTTCAGTTCGACTCGTACGTCAGAGTGTTTGAAAAGTTTGTTTTGGAAGCTTTTGAAAAGGTGTTGGTGTGAAAAGTATGTTTTGATTTTGTTTTGAAGAGAGCAAGTATCCATGAGTCGTCTACCTACCCTAAGGAATTCGTCTGTGTAAATGTCCTTTAAAGTAGTGCCATCCCACCATTGAGAGGTAGGTAGCACCACCGTCGGAGGTGTTCGGGTTAATTCGAGTTTATAGGGACATGGTGATCACCAGAGCAATGGGAAGACACCTTAGAAGCTACCCTCATGCCAGGTTCCCGGATCATGAAGACTTACTAAGACATCCTCTACTCGACGATCACCTTTCGAAAGGCAAGGCAACAGTGAGGCGTACCCTAGGGGTGGTGTGTGCGATTCGTGTATCGTTTTCAGTTATTTTTGTCTTGTCATGTTCATTGTGATCTACGCTTGATTTTATTATGGCCATTCATTCTTGCATGCTTTGTTAATAGTTTAAAAGTTGCGAGGAAAATAAATCTACAACTATTACAAATGGCGCGGGTCCACATCGCCAAAATTAAACCGGACCCAATTTGATGGAAAAATAAAGAAAATAAAAGAAATAAAACTGCGAGAAGTTTAAGTTACAACGCTTTGGGACAGGTACATGATTATTTGAATGAAATAAAAATAAATATGCGAAATTAAATAAATTACGAACGAGGGCGTTGGACCCTTTTGCAAAATATTATTAATGAGGAATTAAAATTAAGAATTAAAAGAAAATGTTTTTTTTGTATTTTTTGTGTTTTTAGATTTAATGAAAAAAAGAGAATTAATTATAATTAAAATAAAATGTCAAACCCTAATTCTAATTATTTTTAGTTATTATGAAAATGTTAAATTAACCTAAATTAAACCCTAAATTCTTTTATGTACAATTTAATTATGAAAATAAAATGAGTAATATTATTATAAAAAGGAAAAATTAAAAGGAATAAAAATTATCAATTAAACCTAAATCCTATGTTTTTTATATTTTATTATGAAAAGAATTAAAGTTGTAACCTAATTTAACCTAAGTTATTTAATTGTACAATTATTTACAAGAACATATTAAGATAGAATATTTATTATATTTTTTGGTCTTTTCTGATTTTTAGGAAGTTTTTGTATTTTTGTAAAAAAAATAATTAATTAAATTAATAAAGGAAATAAAATCATAATTGAAAATAAAAAATAAAAATATAGAGAAGCAAACCAGGGGGGGGGTTCAGGCCCCAATTGTGAGGTGTTGGCCTTAGAATTCTGGCCCAATTAAGCATGGCCTTCTTTGACTTTTTGCTAGCATGCTTCAGTGTTGACTGGAGTTTAGGGTGTACTTCCAATCTGTGCCCTTGGTTTGATCTCCAGGGGGACGTGTCATGCTTGATGGTGAGGGACTATGGTGGTTGTCCACATAAGCGCTGCATAGGAGTTGGAATTGAAAAATAGCATGAAATATTATACAGACCTGGGAATCGAACCCAGGTCTTGCACCTCACCAGCCAACACCTGGACCACTACGCCATTTGGTGCGTTGTTAATATATAATAACAATTAAACAATATAAAGGAAAAGCAAAGTTAGTGGGAGTCAACGCGCCAATTTTTAAACCAACGAATCACTTGATGCCACGATTCCATCTTCTTCGTCGTCCCTGTAAAACAAAAACAAAAGCAACGGTTTTATGCGCGTGGCCTTAGGGACGTTTTCAGAAAATAGCGATTAGAGCTATGCAACTCATAAATTAATCGCGACCATGGCTTCTTCTTCGTCCAAGCATGCCAAATTGAACGGTGGTGGTTTGGAGTCCTGATTTTTCCTCTTTGCAAAAACCCCAAATTCAACCTCTGAAAACCCTAAATTTCACTCATGGCATCATCGCGTATGTAACATAAAAACTCAATTAAACATATCAGTTAGCTTTGAAATCAAATGAGGAATAAGAATCAACAATTAAATTTCATAAAAAATGCCTAGAACATGATATGCGTTTTTGAGTTTTTTGCTGTACAGTCGAAGGTCTCGTTACCAATTCCTTGCGTTTGAGTTGATGTTAGGGATTGGAATCTGTTCAGGAGACCACAAGGAAGCTTTTGGAAAAGGAATTAAGCTTTGAATCGCCCTCTATCAATGAATTCAGTTTTGAATTTTATGGAGAAAATTTCAAGTTTGTCTATGGTCTTTGAGCGCAGCATTTTGTGTGTGGGCATTAGGTTTTGACTCAGCACTTATGAGGGAAGGGAATTAGGTCATTAGCTGGCCTTGATCCATGCCCATGAGAGAATTAGTCTTAGGTCTTTCACCATTAACAAACTTTCCCTTTTTTAAGCAAAACCAAGATTTGGTGTACAACCTAACCCTAGCATGAGTTTGTGAGCTGGCACATGATATATGGAAGCTATTCCAATTCAAATGACACTATTCCATTGATTTTTAAATTTTATTTGAATTTTTAAAGATTTAAAATGAATTAAATTATCAAAAATTAAATAAAATAGAAAAATCAATGTTTGATCTTGAAATTAATCATGGGACACGTGTGTGGCATGACAAGGCTGAATTAAGTGGAAGAAAGTGGGCCCTTTTGTCAAAAATTGAAGTTTCAAGGATAGTTGACTTTTGCCATTTCACAAAAATTTCCCAACTTCTCCAATGCATAACTTGCTCAATTTTTAAGCTTTTCTCATGTTCTTGGACATTTTGGAAAGGTCTTTGAGTCCTTTAACCAATGCCTTTGGTCCCATGTCATTTTGATTTTCCAATCTCAAGTTATGGCCTTTGACTTAAAGTCCCTTTTTGTTGACTTTTGAAAATGACCTATAATGTTGAAATTGATAACTTTTTGTGAGAGCATTTCTTGGACTTGAAGTATGAAGATGAGTTGTAGGAAATGTCTTTCTCTTCAAAATGAGCTTTGGATGGAATTTTTCTGATAATCCATGTGAAAGTTATGCCCTGGTCAATTTCAGTTGACTTTTTCAACTGTCCAAATAAGGAAACTTTTGCATCTTGATGATTTTCTGAGCCAAATTTTGAGAATCATGATCAAGCATTGATTAAATGATGTTTGTGGATTCAAAATGATATGTTGACCAAAAATTTGAACTTTTGACTGTCAAATGACCATTTTGCCCCTACAGTTGACTGTAGTGCAATTTAGGGTTTTGACTGTGCAATTTTGAGCTGAATGCCTTGAAACTTGATATGAGGATGCTTGACCATGTTTGTAAGCATATGAGACTTGATTGGGCCTTTGAACACTTCCTTTTCTTGATCAGACTCAAAACCCTAATTTTGACTGTTTAGGAGGCCCTTGCACTGTGCAACCCTTGGGGAATTTTGTGGCTTGGCTTGGCAATTTTTTTGAAGAATATGGGAGGGCAAATTTTGGGGTATAACACTAAGCTATTACAAAAAAATCGTGCAACCTATACAATTTTTTCTAGGAATTTAAATTAAAAAGATAAATAAAAATGTTAGAAAGATTTTTTAAAGTCCTAGATATTCTAGATGTTAAAAGATATTTTTTTTTTTTGGTTTTATTTTATTTGTTAATAATAAAAAAAACCTAATGTCTAATTTTATTTACTAATTAATTAATTTAATTGCAAAAACCTAATTCTAAATTAATTAAATTAATTGATATAAAAAAAGACTAAACCTAATTTTTTGATTTTATAAGTTTTTTTCTATTTTTTTTATTGTCTTTTGATTTTAATTGTAAAAAATAAATTAATTAATTAATGGAAATATAAGAAAGGAAAAAGGTTAGAAAAAAGTGTTAAAAGAAATTGCATGGGGGTGGGAATCGAATGTCGCCCTCTATTTAGTCTGAAAGTGTCCGTGAGTAGCAATTCGAAGCTTCACCATGACTATGCCCTAGCAATGGCAAGTCACGATTCATGCGGCCAACCTTGCATGCTTTGGCTCAAACTTCTTCTAATCATCCTGTAGAATATGTTTGGACACACAAAAACAGTTAAGCATGCATAAATTAATAGATTTGACCTTTAAAAACCCTACCCAAACGGTGACTGTGAGTATGATGATCTTGGGTGTGGAATTGCATAGTTCTTGATCTTGGCGTGTTCTTGGGAATGTCAGGATGATGGTTCAGTCCTTGTTTTGGACTGAAAACCACTGAAAATGGAATTTGAATATGCCCTAATTCTTGAATTTTGTGTGATTTCTTGAACTAGCTTTTGAGGTACAATTTCGTGGTCCTCCTCTTAGTTTGATGTTTGTCTATTTATAAGTCAATTATTCTAGGTCAACAAATGTGGTACGGAACCATATGTAATAATGGCATGATTTCTTTTCAAAACCAATTAAAAACCTTCAAAAACAAGTGAAACTCTTCCCATATTGAGGAAACACGGTTTTGGCAAGTTGGATATGTGTTCTTGGGCCTCAAATCTGATCTAAAACCAAGCCCACATGCCATGGTCCATCATTTGTTATTTTATTTAATTTATTTCGTATTTAATTGAATAAAAATAAATATGTCATATGAAGGTGATCTAGGACTTTTTGGAAAGCTCAATATATCCCCTACAACTCTCATGTTGGTCACGTTTTCATTTGAAATATTTAACTTGATGTAAATTGCTTTGACAAAAGATATATTTTTGTTGACTTTCAAAATGACATGTAATGTTTTGGCTCATATCTCTCAAATGAAGCATTTTTTGGACTTGAGCTTATAGAGACAAAGTTGTAGAGAATTGAATTTCCATCAAAATGGGATTTGGTTGAGAATTTTCCGAAGAAGCATGTGAAAGTTATGCCTGGTCAAAGTTCAGTTGACTTCTCCTAAAGAAAAACCCTAATTTAGCAAATTTTACTTTTGATGAATCTTGAGTTTTCTTGATAAATCATGATCAACCCTTGATCAAATTACGAATGTGACCTCAAAATATTGATGTTGACCAAAAATCTTGAAGTTTGACTATATGTTGACCATAATTGACTTTTTTATCCAATATAGTTAATTTTCAATCATCTGAGCAATTGACTGAGCAAAATTATGATGCTAGGCTTGAAACTTGTCATGAGGGTACCTTGAAGCATATGAGGAACCATGGAATCCACTTGAGGCATTAGAAGCTCAATTTTATATGAGAAACACAAAACTCTAGTTGTAGGTCAATTTCTTAGAACATGTGCTTGTATGCTCAAACCCTTGAGTATTCTTGAGCAATTGAGAACCCTAGAAGCATGAGGAGGTGTCTTGAATTAATTGTATTAAAAAATGGGAGGGAAAATTTTGGGGTACAACAATCTCCACGCGTTTTTTTCTAATTATGTATCTGCTCCAAGGATGTAATAGCTGTAGATTTAATTTCTCGCGCTCTCCTATTATGTAACTACCCCAAAGCCATGTAATAGCGTAGAAATTTTACTTTCCGAACTTTATTTTCGGTACACTTTATAACTGCTAGTAAGTAGGATTGTATGGCAAGACTAACAATTGAATTTAGAAAACCCTAATCTAAAGGTAAATTGTTGAAATCAATACACTCTTCACACTTGCACCTCTAGGGTACCCTCTCTTGTTGCCTTATGATTATTAGTCACGTCCCTCAAAAGTGGGGATACCTTTAGCAAAATAACCTCGATCATAATCCCTTTCGAATAAAGATCATAATCCCTCAATGACCCTTCGAGTTGCCTATAAAATGATCTAGTCCCTACGAGCAAAATGATGATAGTCCATTTGATACAATTGCTAAAGTATACTTACATGTTGCCTTCGATGACCCTATGTCTGTCCCTTCACATCCAATAGATAGGGCTACCTACCAACTAATGGTATGGATAGGACTATCTCTAAAGGACAAGGAAAAGAATAATAAAGTCTTTAGTGGGTAATAAACTATTAATCGCTTGCTCACAAATTTTCTCACAAACATTTTTTCACACTATTTTCTAAACAAGTATTTTCAAAAAAATACATCATACGCATTCTTGAGGACTGATACAAGAATCATTACAAAGTCAGCCTTACATTGGCGATTTCAAAATATTTTCAAACAAATCACACACGAAAAGCGAGTTTTCAAAAGTGAGCTAGTAATAAGAGCCTATAGATGAATACGGATGAAAAGGATGCTAACATCTTCCCTTTTCATAACTTGCCCCCCGAACTCAAAATCTATCAAAGGTCTTTCCTGTTCTTTTCACCTTTCCTAAATATTAGATAAAATAAAATTCGGTGGCGACTCTAGCTATATGCACATTTGGATAAAACCAAAAAAGTCATTTCTCCCACCGTATTACATAATTGGCGACTCTGCTTGAGAATTACTTAAAGAGGGGTTACCTTAGAGTCTAGATCATCTTTACTTGCTTCCATTGTTTGCTTTGCTTGCTTTAAATTTAAGGGTTGTTTGGGTATTAATGCTTGTAAGATCCTACACCTGAATCTAGGGATGCCTTAGGTAAGAAGTAATAGATCATTAAGACTGTACGGCATAGACTGATATGGTTGAAGTGATGGCAACGGTTAGTGTGACACATTGATTTGTACTGAAGTTCCTTGAGTCAGTCGAGGAAAACATTAGGCTTACGCGTGGTGCTTTTAACACTAACTTACTTTTAGAACCTTAATTACCCATCTTGACCATTCGAAAGTACTGAGATATCCGAATTTGGTGCAGTCCAAGGTTGGTTGATACTTGAAGCTATGCTCATTGAGATTCGCTCTCGGGATGTTTTGGTGGTGTAATATGGTGGGATAACTGACTTTTTGGTTTTGCATTTTATCGCAAATGTTGCGGATAGTAAGAGTCGCCACCGACTTTTCTTTTATCCAATAGAGGAAAGGGTGAAAAGAACAGGAAAGGCCTTGTGAGAATTTTCTGAGTAAGCGGGGTAGGTTATGAAAAGAGAAGGTGTTAACACCCTTTTCATTCGTAGTTACCTACGGGATCTTAATCGCTAGCTCACTTTTTTTAAATGATTTATGTTTGCGTATGTTTGAAAATATTTTGAAAATGCCTAAGTGCGGAAATTTTGTAATGATTCTCGTTTAGTTGAGAATGTATACAAAATGTTTGTTTTGAAAATATTTTGAAAGAAGGTGTTGTTTTGTGAAAAGATATTTTGTTTTGAAAAGTTTGTGAGCAAGCGACTACGGGCGTTCTACCTACTCAAAAAAAGTATTTTTTCTTTTCTTCCTCCTTTAGATAGTGCTACCCTACTATTAGTTAGTAGGAATCCTTATCGTTGGATGTGAGGGACAGGCGCGGGTCATCGTACAATCATAGAAGGAAACTTGTAGGATGCTTTAGCAATTTCATAAGGGACTAATATCGTTTACCAAGGACAGCATCAAAGGGTCATTAAGGAACTACGATCTTTTAACTGATGGTCTTTAATCATCCCACGTTCGAGGGACATAACTGTTTTAAATCCGAGGCAACAAGTGAGGATCACCCTAGAGGTGCATGTGTGAATAGTGTTTTGATTTCAGTTAATTTGTCTTGGATTTATGGTTATCTAGTGTTTTGTTTTAGATCTTGCCATACAATCCTATTAAACTAACAGTAATAAGGAAAGCAGTAAATTGTGGAAATTAAATGTCCTACGCTATTACAACGCTTCGGGAATGGGGTACAAATTTATGAATAGGGGTGAAAAGTAAAGTAAACCCTAATTAAACTATTACATACTGTAGCAGTTACAATAATTGGGAAATAAAAGTACGCGATAATTTGTAAAATAAAGGGGAAAAGAAAATTGAAAATCGTTGTGATTGTTTTGATAAAAGAATTAGATGATAACCCTAAAAAAACTAATTACATTAAACAAAACCTTAAAAATCTATGTTGATTTGAATTAATTAAACCATAAAAATATGTTTGAATTAATCTAATTAATTAAAAAAAGGAAATTAAATAAAATCCTAAGTCTAAATTAATGTTAATTTTTTTTATAAAAAAAAAGGATAACTAAAAATTATGTAAAAAAAAGGTTATTTATAATTATGTAAAAAAGTTTATTATAATTATGTAAAAAAAGTTAAAGCCAAATAAAAAAAATAGGATTGAGCTTGTTAAGCAAAAATTGGGGGGTATGTTGGAAGAAATTCGTTTGGGCCCAAACATGCAAGCCCAGACTCTGAATGTGATCCAATGTTGCTCTCCAGTGAGGGTCCAACATGGGCATGACAATCTGAAATGCTGGATCTGGGGTCATGAAGATCTAATGGTGATGATATGAGGGCACACGATGGACTTACGAAGGCTTGGTGTGCTGAATCTGCAAGGAAAATATGTGAAAAAACAAAAGGGTACCACTGGGGCTCGAACATAAGGTTACATGCGCGCTTGTTTTACCACTGGGGTGGTTTTTTCATCCGGTTATGAAACACCCTCAGTAAATATATTATGAAACAAGTTTAAAATTTTGAAAATTGCTATCTCCTTCTTCTTCTTCCCCGCGTTGTACAACAACACAACTTCCATTTTTGAATTTCTAAAAGCTTCATTTCTCAACCTTTTTGAAAAGTGTAAACACCAAACTTGCTTGAAATTTAATCACGAGTTCAACCATATAACTTATTTTAACCAAAACTCACAGATAAGCAACAATTTCTGTTGGTACCAAAAACGAACCCTAACGGTTCAGAGGCAAAATTCTCAAAACACAGACAACATAAATGAAAACTAAGGACATGGTTAGTTTCAGGGAAATCATATCTATATTTTATCTTTTGAAATCGAAAGAAAATGATGTATGGATAAGGATATCACAGTTTTAGTTTTTTACCTCCTTGGAGTTTTAGTTTTTTACCCTAACGGTCCAAAGCTTCTTCTAGTTGTTTCAGGTGCAATATTATGATTGATTAAGCTCCCTTGGACCTCACTCACCTATTCCAATTGGTAGAATATTTTGATAGTTGCTGAAGCACTCCAACCAAGTCAAGTTTCAAGGCTCGGTTTTGAGTTTGGAAGATGATGATAATGATGCTACAAAAGTCTTTTTGGTGTTTGGATGACTTCGATATGATCATTATAAGGTGTTAGGATGGTTAGATCACAAGGAACTTGTAAGGGTTAAGATATTAGAAGATAAGGTTTTCTTGGAGCTTTAATGGAGTTTTAGAGCAATTTTAGAATTTAAGAGAATTTGAGGGTATTTTGGAGTTATGAAATTCGTGTGTTGGCTTGCAAATGACCTCTCTATTTATAGCAAAAAGGTTTGAGAGGTTGAAGTAACTAGATCCTTGAGATAACAAGTTATGGCTTGGTTGGAAGTGAAAAATCAAGTTTATGTGAAAATGGTGGTTCCAATGGAGAAGTACAAGTGTGCTCTGGAATTTGTTGGGTGCAGAGAGCTTGCGTCTTGATTTTGAGATTGCTCGTACTCAGATGAAACAAGTTGGGAGCTCAAGAATTTGACTTTGTGATTAAAGCTTACTTTATGAAAATGGTAATGGTGCCTTTGTGCCATTAATGGAATGATCACTTGGACAATGGCTTGAATACTTGGATAATACCTAAAAAGAGTGTGTGATCTTCTAATTATAACAAGATTTAGGATTTTAGAGGCTAGTAAAGTGATATCTGCAAGCATGGCATGAGGATTTGGTCTTATGTTTATCATTGAAATGGCCTTTAACTCAAGTAAAAATGTCCAACTTCATCTCTTTGAATCTCCTAGCTCAAGCATGATAAATTTGTGCTCTTGGACATTTTAGAAAGCTTGAATCGAGATCTATAACTTTTATGTTGAGTTTTTTCTGAACCGATCTGGATCTTAGTGAAAAATGGCCATAAAGTAGTGACTTTGTTAAGAACAAAACACTTAGAAATTTTTCTAAGTGTTGGGTAAAAATATCAGAACTTCATGGGCCCATATCTCTTAATCCAGACACTTTTTGAGGATCATCCCACATTAACAAAGTTTTATAATTCATTAATCCCTACAAATTTCACGGTGAAAGTTTTCCTTAAATCAACTTGTATCTAGAGGAAACTTGTTTGTGAAGTTAGGGTTTTTTAGGCACAAAACACTTGAATTTTTCTAAGTGTTTGAAAATCTTCAATTTTGACTTTTGTTTACTTTCTTGATTCTCTTGATTCTTGATGATAAATTTTGATAGTTTTGAATGTTTTGATGATTCTTGATTTTTGAATTCCAATGTTGACCAAAAAAGTCAAAGTTTGACTTTTGTGTGACTGTTGACTTTTCATCAATTGATTCAATTTTTCAACTATCAATCACTTGTATCTTTTGGAAATGTATTGACCCATGTAATTAAGTCAAGATGTTATGGTTGAGCTCTTGATATCATGCTTTAAACCATTAGGTCATGCACTAGGCCAAAAGTCAATGATCAGTCATCTTCAATCAAAACCCTAATTTGGAAATTTTTTGCCTTTGATGATTTGAGGGCTTTCCTTGAGGGATCATGATCAAACTTTGTTAAAATAATGAACATCACCTCAAAATGTTGATGTTGATAAAAAAATATTGAAGTTTGACTGTATGTTGACCATAGTTGACTTTTTACCCAATATAGTTGACTTTCAATCTTCTGAGCCATTGACTGAGAAAACATGTGATGCAAGACTTAAAACTTGACATAAGCCTTATTGAGGACCTATGATGAACTATGAAAGTAATTTGAGAAACCTGCAACCCAATCTTCCTTGAGAAGCACAAAACCCTAGTTGTAGACCTTTGCTTAGGAGGAGGCTTGACCAGTCAACTCTTGAGTAGCTTTGAGTATTTGAGACCTCTTGTGAGCATGTTTTTTAAGAAAATGTGAGCGAAAATTTTGGGTTACAACAGGTGGTAAGAAATTTTTCATTCTAAAACAAAGCATGCGAGAAAGATCGGTGGTATGATATTCCTAGAACCCGGTTACTATTTTAGGACAGGTTGAGCCAACTTAACTTTAATGGGGAAGGGTACTTACCTATGGACTTCATTCAAGCCTTTAAACCTAAGGTTCTTGTGTTACTTGTTTGTGTTTTCTATCCATCTAGCATAAATAAGACATCATAGCATCATATCATCATAACATAACATTTTTACTAACCATTTCAAGGATCTTAGGGATTTATGGTGCAAGGTTATCATAAGCCAGATTTCTAGCAAGGGGCAAGAGGATTTATTTTCCTTTAGCCACATGCCATCAAGATCAAAGTAAATTCTCTTGAGTCAAAGGTTATAACCCACTTGATATGGTGAGCTTGATTCTTATAGAAGGACGTTTAAAGATGAAGGCTCAAAGTTCTTCAGATAAAGCTGCAACCAGATTCAATCTCTAATATTTTAAATTTAAATCCTACGAGATCGTTGAAAACATTACGTATGCATGTACATGTCATATCATCGCATAACAGGTTTCCAAGACAACTTATCTCATCTTCTTGCTATTTATTTTGATAAAAAATGGCTCTTGAACAGACAGTCAAAGATTTCCAAGCTCAGAATACCCAATTCCAATAGATGTTCCTGAACTTAGCCAAGGGGCAAGAAGAATTGAAGGGGCTCGTCACCAATGGGAAGAATAAGAAGAAACCAACCAGCGTCCTTAACATGGGAGAAGGTTCTGAGGTCCAGTCATGCAAGCTCGAGATCTTGATATCTCATTGGATGAAGATGACAAACAAGATGAATATGGTAAGAGTGTGAAAACTGAAAGAAGCAATCTTGGTGCTGACAAATTTTCTGATGAAGAGGAAGAGGACTACTTGGATGAACAATATCCCTCTGCTGACGCGAAATATAAGCTACTAGAAGAGCGTCTGAAAGCTATGGAGATCCTGAAGGTGCATGGCTTGAAATTTGAAGAATTATGTTTGGTTTCAAGAGTTGTCATTCCTCCTAAATTCAAAACTCCTACCTTTATAAGTATGATGGATTTTCTTGCCCAAACTGCATTTGAGGTCATATGTTTGGAAAATTCAACCACACACTGCTGACAAGAGATTATGGGTGCATTTATTTCAAGAGAGTCTTTCTGGAACACAACTGGAATGGTATTATAGACTTGAAGGTGCCAATATCCATACCTAGGAAGATTTGGCTGCAGCTTTTTACAAACAGTATCAATACAATTCTGATTTGGCACCAACCCACATGCAACTACAGAGTATGTCTATGGGTTTCGAGGAAGGCTTCAAAGAGTGTGCACAGAAATGGAGAGATCTTACAGGAAAAGTTCAATCTCCTTTGGCTGATAGGGAATTGGTTAACATTTTCATGAGTACGCTCACATGCCTTTTATATAATCATCTACTTGGAAGTTCTTCAACTGGTTTCACTGAACTCAGATTGACAGGAGAACATGTTGAGAATGGAATCAAAAGTCGTAAAATCATGGTGTCTATATCTTCAAATACTGTGAAGAAGTCTTATAATGGTAAGAGAGAATCCAATGTTGTGTACAACCAGAAGGGTCGTAATAAGGGTGACTGTAACCAATCTGTGGGGGAAATGCTGATCTCTAATTTTGCGCCAGTGCAACAACAATAACAGAATAATCAACGTAGGCAGCATGCACCCAGAAGGCAGTTCATAAGAATCAACATGCCATTTGCATAAGCATTACAACGCATGTTGAAGGCATGGCTGGTTATATTGAAGGACCCTCTGCAGAACCCCAATACTTCCTCTCCCTGCTACAATCCCAATGCAAGATGTGCATATCACTCCGACAGCCCCAGGTATGACACCAACAACTGTTGGGCCCTGAAGAATAAGATTTAAGACATGATTGACACTAAGGAGATTGAATTTGACTCTCCTGAGACTCCTAATGTGATCACTGCACTTATAGCTAATCATGACAAGGTCGTTAATGCTATTGATGATGTTTCTTATATTCCTACTGTGAATGAATTGACTACTCCCCTAATGATTGTTAAGAAGAAGATGCTGCAAGCCAATTTATTTTCGGGTTGCATTGAAAATTGCTACTATTATGCATCCCAATCCAATGGTTGTGAATTAATGAAAAAATGTATTAAGTGTTTGATGGATAACCATGTGATTCTATTTGAGAAGATTCCTTTTGAGAAGACTCCTTCTTTGGAGAGTATGTCCCAAGACCTGAAGCTTGAAGACGTGTCTACAATTTCTAGAACTCCTATAAGGATCACTTCTAAGGGTCCTGTGAAGATTACTGCCGAACCTAGAGTTGCACCTCTAATCATTATTACACCTGGGACAATTCCATATTCCTATGACAAGGCTATCCCTTGGAATTATGGAGCTGATGTCTACTACCATGGCGTCAAGCAAGAACCATTGACTGTCAAAGATGAAAATACTGAAGTTACTGATCCCAACATTGGCAATATTGTTGGGACTAGTAAGGTTACCTAATGTGGAAGGGTTTTCTCTCCATAGATCTCTCTGAAGGTTGTTACTACACCACTACTGAATCGACTATTTATACTCGAGGTAAAGAACATATGGATGAGCCTTCCCAGACTGAGGTGCCAAAAGAGGTTACTAATAAAGACACTTCCAAGCAAGAGATAGAGGAAATACTGAAGATTATTCGAAAGAGTGACTATAAGATTGTTAAACAGTTGGGACAAACCCCTCCAAAATATTTATGTTATCTTCGTTGTTCTGCTCTGAAGCCCATACCCATGCTTTAGTAAGATTCCTAAAAAATGCTCATTTACCGCAGGAAATATCTATTGATTAGTTCGAAAATTATGTTGCTAACCTGACAACTGATAATGGGCTAGGCTGTTCTGATGCTGGTTTGACTCCCACATGAAGGAACCATAATAATGCCTTGCATGTATCTATTTAATGTAGGGGTACTACCTTATCTCATGTGTTGGTGGACATAGGTTCTTCATTAAACATATTGCCAAAAGTTGCTTTAGATAAATTGGACTGTGAGGGGATTATGCTAAAACCCAGTGACATTGTGGTGAGAGCTTTTAATGGTTCAAAAAGAATGGTGCATGGAAAGTTGGATCTTCCAATTAAAGTGGGTTCCCAGATCTTCGAATCTACTTTCTATGTGATGGACATTGGTACAGCCTATTCTTGTTTGCTAGGGCGCCCTCGGATTCATGGGGGAGGCGCTGTTACTTCTACTTTACACCAAAAGTTGAAGTATCCCGTGAAAGGAAAGATCATTACAATTTGTGGCGAAGAAGAATACATGGTGAACCATTTGAACTCCTTCAAGTATGTTGAGATGGATGGTGAATTCCTCGAGACCCCTTGCCAAACCTTTGAAGTTGATCCTCAAACAACCCCTGTTGATAAAGTTACTCCTGATTTTCCTAAGGTTACCAAGATTCCACCAAAAATGGCTTCTCTGAAAGACGCTAAGGCTATTGTTGAAGAAGGTGGTAGCACTGTTTGGGGCCAGATTCCCGATATTCCTTACAAGTACGATAAATTTGGTTTGGGTTTCACCTCACAGGCTCAAAGGACTGTCCGTCATGCTCATGCTAATTCTTGGAGATCGCCATTCTGCATCAACAACAATGGAGTTCACAACAATCAAATCACATTGTGGAAGACACTGATAGCGACTGCGACATAGAAAGTTGGATCTTACCTACTACCGAAAGTGGGGTCAATGATTGAAAGGATGAAGAATTTATACCAATCTCCTTTAGTCATGATTAAATTCTATTTTCTATTTTCTTACTTTCAAGTATTTTTGGTTATGTAATTTAAACAATAACTTTAGGGCTTGTGCTTTACCCGGGGCACAATGGTCCATTTTTTAGGGTTGTCATTATTCATCAGCATATTTTCATTTAATAAATCATTGGACGTTTGCATTAAAATTTTGTACTCTTTGCCTTTCTTTTACTTTATTGCTTTCAAAACATCTATGTCTTCTTACACACACCCACATAACAAATTGCAGATCAACATCCACCCTAAATCTCATTGATAACAATTTTTCTATTGCCAATTATGACTTCAAAAATCTGATCTACTAAGTCGAGGATGAAGGTGAGGAAGATTATGAAATTCCTGGAGAGCTTGCTAGGATGTTAATGCAAGAAGAAAGAACCATACAACCACATGAAGAGCCAATCAAGGTTGTGAACTAGGATACTAAAGAGGACAAGAAAGAAGTCAAGATAGGTACCAACCTAGAAGACAGTGTCAAAAAGAGATTAATCCAGATGTTGCGTGACTATGTTGAGATCTTTGCTTGGTCATACAAAGACATGCCAGGGCTTGATACTGATATTATGGTTCATCATTTACCAATGAAGGAAGGTTGTCCTTCTATAAAGCAGAAGGTTGGTCGTATGCGTCCTGAGATGTCTGAAAAGATCAAAGTTGCGGTTATGAAGC
Source organism: Vicia faba (assembly GCA_948472305.1). Taxonomy (NCBI): domain Eukaryota; kingdom Viridiplantae; phylum Streptophyta; class Magnoliopsida; order Fabales; family Fabaceae; genus Vicia; species Vicia faba. Next base: position 178,811,266 of record OX451736.1, read on the forward strand.
AGTTCAATGCAGGTTTCTTAGCTGTTACGTCCTATCCTCAGTGGGTTGTAAATATGGTGCCAGTACCTAAGAAGGATGGTAAGGCGTATATGTATGTAGACTACAGGGATTTGAATAGGGCAAGCCCCAAAATTACTTTCCGCTTCCATATATTGATGTTTTACATATTATAAAAAAAGTGATTTTGGGGCTTGCCCTATTCAAATCCCTGTAGTTTACACACATATACGCCTTCAAAAGCAAAAATGATCAACATAGAGGTTGTAGAGGACATCTTGATCTTTCAGCAACGTCCAATATCACCTTCAAAAGATAAAAATTGAGTGAGTTATGACCATTGCAAGTTGGGCCATGGTTTAAGAGTCCAAACGAGGTTTATACCCCTCATACACCTCATATCTTGTTCTTCCACCCCATGACCTATTTTCATTTTAATTATTTTGATTATTTTGATTTATTCATTAAATATTAAATAAGATAAAATTATATCTTCTTCTACAAGGTTCAAGCCCACATGACTTTGACCTAATTTCCCCTATATAATCTCAGCACTTCTCATACAAAGGACACGAAAAAACATTTCCTCCAAAAGACTTGTGAAAATATCAAATATCTCAAGAAACCCTAAAATCATGATATCTTTGTTACAAAACCTATCACTGCAAATAGCCACGCTACTCATTCTTAATAATCATAAAATGTAAGAATGGGTCGTGTTTGATGGTTCAAAGCTCGTGAAATATGCATGCATTCATCATCATTTTCATGATCTTTTCAAAAAAATTTATCTTTGTTTTTTTTGTTTTAAATCATACTAATGTTATTAACATGTTTCTGAGTTGTATATGAACAGGTTTGGACCATCGTAAGGGTCCCATGCACGCTAAAATGTAGAATACCATGTTTGCTCCGATCGGCCTTGCTTGCGCTATAGCTCTTTGTGATCGGTGGATCTGGAACTGACTGTTTAACGCTGGTTCGCGAAATGTCGCGGAAGCAAGAGTCGCCACCGTCTTTTATTTTCTCCAAATGGAAAGGACAAAAGCACAGAAAAATTCCTTAAAGAGATTGCTCTCGGTTCGGGAGGTAGATTATAGAAAGGGAAGGTGTTAGCACCCTTTCTATCCATGGTTATCCATGGGCTCTTAGATACTTGCTCATTGTGTCTTCAAAAATGGTTTGTTTTCTTTTCAACTGTGGGTTTTAAAAAGTTTCTTTGAAACTTTCAGTTCGACTCTTGTATCGGTCCTCAAGAGTGTTTCAAAAATACTTTCGAAAGCTTTTTGAAAATGAGTTGGTGTGAAAAGTATTTTTGATTTGTTTTGTTTTGAATTAGAGCAAGTATCCACGAGTCGTCTACCTACCCTAAGGAATTCGTCTGTGTAAATGTCCTTTAAAGTAGTGCCATCCCACCATTGAGAGGTAGGTAGCACCACCGTTGGAGGTGTTCGGGTCAATTCGAGGTTCGGGACATGGTGATCACCAGAGCAATGGGAAGACACCTTAGAAGCTACCCTCATGCCAGGTTCCCGGATCATGAGGACTTACTAAGACATCCTCTACTCGACGATCACCTTTCGAAGGGCAAGGCAACAGTGAGGCGTACCCTAGGGGTGGTGTGTGATTTGTGTGTCAGATTCATTTATTTTTTGTCTTGTTCATGTCATGGGCGATCTACGCTTGTTTTTATTTTAGTCATTCATTCTTGCATGCATCGATTAATAGTTAAAATATTTGCGAGAAGTAAAAGATCCTAAGCTATTACAAAAGGCGCGGGTCCACATCGTCAAAATTTCCAGAACCCGATTTGACAGAAAATAAAGAAATAATGAAAAGTAAAGTGCGAGAAATTAATTTACAAGGCCTTGGGAGAGGTACATAAATATTATAAAGAATAAAAAATAAATATGCGAATTGGAATTAAAGTTGAAACGAGGGCGTTGGACCCTTTTTAACTAAATTAAATTAAACGATTATTAAATTAATAAAATTAAAAGGAAAAGAAATTTGTTTTTTTGGTATTTTTGTATTTTATGATTTTAATGAAAAAAGAATTAATTGAAATAAAATGCTAACCCTAATTCTAGTTGTTTTTAGTTTATTAAGAAAAGATTAATTTTTAACCTAATATTTAACCCTAATTAATTTACATGCGATTTAATTACAAAAAATAAATATTTAATATTTAATTATTATGGAAGAAAAGAAAAAGGGATGAAAAATTAATTAAACCCTAGGTCTACCAATTTTAAATTAATTAAGAAAATATTACAATTAAACCTAATTTAATAACTAAAATTAATTAATGCAATTTATTTACAAAAAATATGACATTAAATAAAAATATTAGTTTTTGTCCTTTTCTGATTTTTTATTGTTTTTTGTGTTTTTATGAAAAATAATTAAATTACAAGAATTAATAAAAGAATAATAATTGAAAATAAAAAAAAAAGAATGAAAAAAGAAAAATATTGCAAACCTCAGGGGGGTGTTGTCCCCAGTTATGAGGTGAATCTTTAGCAATTTGAGCCCAACATTTCAGGCCTTGTAGACTTTTCCCACTAGCGTGCATAGGCCTTGACTCACATGTACCATGCTCTCCAAATCTGTGTCTTTGAATTGATGCAATTGAACGCGTGGACGGCTTGATTTTGAAGGTGTACGGTGGTCTACAACGTTGAAACTGCATATGAATTTTAAATGAAAAACAATATGAAAGGGGGTGGGGACCTGGGGCTCGAACCCAGGTCATAAACGTTACCAACGCCTATGCTTACCACTGAACCATCCAACGCGTTTTGATTATAATATAACTAAGAAACAATATAAAACAAAACGCGTCTTAGTGAACTTTTTAGCGCGAGAATTCAAATTAGCCAATCAGCTGATGCCACAGGGGTCGTCTTCTTCGTGGTTTATTTTTCCTGAAACACAAAAACAATTAGCAACGGTTTTTTAAACGTTCCTTTAGGCCAGTTTCTGGAAAATAGCGATTAACTCAGGGTGCTTCATAAATTAGGCGCGATGGTCTCATTCTCTTCGTCCAAGCACACTGAGTTGGATGGTCTAGGTCTTATATGCCAATTGTTCCTTAAACAAAAACCCCCAATTCACAATTTGGAAAACCCTAATGCCCAACAATGGTGAAATCTCTAATAACGCACGAAAACACACTTAAACTATTTGGTTAGCATTAGAATCAAACAATGAATATGAATCAAACATTAAAAAGTGCCAAAAACGCATGATTCACGATGTACGAATGCATGAAATTTTCTGTGCAGGGCACGTTCGTTTTACCAATTCTTGATGTTAGGATGAATGATTTTGATTGGAAATCCTTCCTTGAAGCTTCAGGAAGGTGATGGCACAAGTCTCTTTGCTTGAATCGTCCTCTATCCCAGTTTTCAGTTTTTGAGTTTTCAAGCTAAAAGTGTGAGTTTGATAATGGAGTTTATGCGCAACTTCCAGTCTAAAGGCATGAGGGTTTTCCTCCTTATATGTGTGTGAATGATTAGGTCAAATAAAATTGGTCCAAAATCCATGAATTGATGAATATGATATTTGATTTTTAAACCATGATTTTCAAATCTTTTTCACATGCTTTTGCTACCAAATCATGACCAATTCAATTGATTCTTTCTATATTTGGTTAGGCACGAAATCTTGAGTATATATTATGCATAAAAAGATTTAAAACCTAGGTTTAGTATTTTTCATGTATTTATTTTAATTTAAATGAATTATTAATAATAAAAATCCAAATAAATAAATAAAAATGAAGAAAGACTTCCCTTTGGGCCAAATGGTCGTGCACATGCCTTGGATAATGAATTGTGGAAGAAAAAGAAGCCCATTATCAATTTTAGGTCATTTGAATCAATGTTGACTTTTCAAAATATCCAAAAATTTCCCAACTTCCACAAGGCATAACTTGCTCAATTTGTAAGCTTTGCTCATGTTCGTGGACATTTTGGAAAGGTATTTGAGTCCTCTAACCAATGCCTTTGGTCCCATGTAATTTTGATTTACCAATCTCAAGTTATGGCCTTTGACTTAAAGTCCCTTTTTGTTGACTTTTGAAAATGACCTATAATGTTGAAATTGATAACTTTTTGTGAGAGCATTTCTTGGACTTGAAGTATGAAGATGAGTTGTAGGAAATGTCTTTCTCTTCAAAATGGGCTTTGGATGGAATTTTTCTGATAATCCATGTGAAAGTTATGCCCTGGTCAATTTACAGTTGACTTTTTCAACTGTCCAAATAAGGAAACTTTTGCATCTTGATGATTTTTGAGCCAAGCTTTGAGAATCATGATCAAGCATTGATAAAATGATGTTTGTGGCTTCAAAATGAGATGTTGACCAAAAATTTGGACTTTTGACTGTCAAATGACCATTTTGCCCCTACAGTTGACTGTAGTGCAATTAGGGTTTTGACTGTGCAATTTTGTGCTGAAAGTCTTGAAACTTGATATTAGGATGCTTGACCATATTTGTAGGCATGTGGGACTTGATTAGACCCTTGGAAACTTCATTTTCTTGATCAGAACCAAAACCCTAATTTTGACTGTTCAGAAGGCTCTTACACTGTGCAACCCTTGGGGAATTTTGAAGCATGACTTGGAAATTTCTTGAAGAATATGGGAGGGCAAATTTTGGGGTACAACAGTTGCCCATGTTCAATCTTCTTAGACCTGAGGATGCAGATTGGCTGACGTGCCTTTCGTAATCCGAAGGTGGAAGATGATTGAACACTAGAGTGCCCAGAAATTTGCGCTCACATAGTAGCAGTGTGATGATGGAATGGGCTTGTAGATGCCATTTAGAGATTGATGAATAGGATGATGGGCTTATAGATGCCATCTGGATGTTGATCGCGTGAGAGATTCCTTAGCGAGAACTTGCGTACCTGCAAAAGAAAAATGAGTACCTGACATGTTGCAGGATCTGGTTTTCAGATGCTTTGTATAGATGTGTCTTGACTGGTTACAGGAGCTGAATCTTTACACTCTTCAGACGTGCCCTGGAGAGATGCAAGAATCGAGTCTGGTATTGTTAGTCTTCAACGGATACACCCTGGCAAGATTCAGGCATCGGACCCTCGAACTCTTCAGACACACCCTGGCAAGATACAGGAATCGGATCTAGTATTGTTAGTCTTCAATGGATACACCCTGGCAAGATTCAGGCATCGGACCCTCGAACTCTTCAGACACACCCTGGCAAGATACAGGAATCGGATCTGGTAATGTTAGTCTTCAACGGATACACCCTGGCAAGATTCAGGTATCGGATCCTCGAACTCTTCAAACACACCCTGGCAAGATACAGGAATCGGATCTGGTAGTGCTAGTCTTCAACGAATACACCCTGGCAAGATTCAGGTATCGGATCCTCGAACTCTTCAGCCACACCCTGGCAAGATACAGGAATCGGATCTGGTAATGCTAGTCTTCAACGGATACACCCTGGCAAGATTCAGGCATCGGATCCTCGAACTCTTCAGACACACCCTGGCAAGATACAGGAATCGGATCTGGTAATGTTAGTCTTCAACGGATACACCCTGGCAAGATTCAGGCATCGGATCCTCGAACTCTTCAGACACACCCTGGCAAGATACAGGAATCGGATCTGGTAATGTTAGTCTTCAAAGGATACACCCTGGCAAGATTCAGGCATCGGATCCTCGAACTCTTCAGACACACCCTGGCAAGATACAGGAATCGGATCTGGTAATGTTAGTCTTCAACGGATACACCCTGGCAAGATTCAGGCATCGGATCCTCGAACTCTTCAGACACACCCTGGCAAGATACAAGAATCGGATCTGGTAATGTTAGTCTTCAAAGGATACACCCTGGCAAGATTCAGGCATCGGATCCTCGAACTCTTCAGACACACCCTGGAAAGATACAAGAATCGGATCTGGTAATGTTAGTCATCAACGGATACACCCTGGCAAGATTCAGGCATCGGATCCTCAAACTTTTCAGACGCACCCTGGCAAGATACAGGAATCGGATCTGGTAATGTTAGTCTTCAACGGATACACCCTGGCAAGATTCAGGCATCGGATCCTCGAACTCTTCAGACACACCCTGGCAAGATATAGGAATCGGATCTGGTAGTGCTAGTCTTCAACGAATACAACCTGGCAAGATTCAGGTATCGGATCCTCGAACTCTTCAGACACACCCTGGCAAGATACAGGAATCGGATCTGGTAATGCTAGTCTTCAACGGATACACCCTGGCAAGATTCAGGCATCGGATCCTCGAACTCTTCAGACACACCCTGGCAAGATACAGGAATCGGATCTGGTAATGTTAGTCTTCAACGGATACACCCTGGCAAGATTCAGGCATCGGATCCTCGAACTCTTCAGACACACCCTGGCAAGATACAGGAATCGGATTTGGTAATGTTAGTCTTCAACGGATACACCCTGGCAAGATTCAGGCATCGGATCCTCGAACTCTTCAGACACACCCTGGCAAGATACAGGAATCGGATCTGGTAATGTTAGTCTTCCAAGGATACACCCTGGCAAGATTCAGGCATCGGATCCTCGAACTCTTCAGACACACCCTGGCAAGATACAGGAATCGGATCTGGTAATGTTAGTCTTCAACGGATACACCCTGGCAAGATTCAGGCATCGGATCCTCGAACTTTTCAGACACACCCTGGCAAGATACAGGAATCGGATCTGGTAATGTTAGTCTTCAACGGATACACCCTTGCAAGATTCAGGCATCGGATCCTCGAACTCTTCAGACACACCCTGGCAAGATAGAGGAATCGGATCTGGTAATGTTAGTCTTCAACGGATACACCCTGGCAAGATTCAGGCATCGGATCCTCGAACTCTTCAGACACACCCTGGCAAGATACAGGAATCGGATCTGGTAATTGGTCATCAACAGATACACCCTGGCAAGATTCAGGAATCGGATCTTTAGTCGCGACCATTGATGGTAATCAATTTTGTACTTTTGTCCTGAAAAGACAAGCGTTAGTTGTATGCGATTTCATGTGGTATGACATGCGAGATGCTCTCTGAATACGTGAGATTGTATGTTCATGATGCGTATATGCATGCTATAATGATGTATGTGATGTTTACGAATGTATGTTTTCGTCTAGGAAAGTAAATCCTTGACGGGTGCCGGGAAGTCACTCCTGGGCTGATGTTGGAGAATAGATTTTGCTTCCGCTGGGGATGATAGTTGCAAGAATACCGGTAGGAGAAGATGACTCCGTTGGGGAATAAACTTGGCGAATGGATTACTCTGCAGGGAGCAAAGTATTCTAACAATCTTGTTGGGAAGCGATACTCTGTGGGGAGAGAGATACTTTGCTGAGTTGTTGATAATAACTTGCTGGGGATATCTTTGCTGTGTTGGAAGTGTTAATAGACTTCGCTGGGGATAAGAAAGAACTACGTTGACGACGACCTTTCCGTGGCTTTTGGCTGAGGATAACCCAGTTATATCCTGGTAGGGAAATAACTCCTTGAATAAGGCCGGGCGACGCGTTCGTGCTCTGCGAGGATAAGCTTCCAGAATCTACTGGGGATGAGCTTGCTGCTTGGGGAGAAATGGATTCCAACTTTCCTGGGGGACTGGATTGGACTCTCCTGGGGAAGTTTTGAACCGCGGGGGAAGTGATTCTTTTGAATGTTGGTACGCCGCCGGGGAACAATCTTTAGACCAAGACTGCCGGGGATGCTTGTTAAGGATATATATGCTGCTGGGGGATGTTGAGATCTACTGGAGGATACCCAACTTCCTTAAGATTTGATAATTTTGCTCGAGGAGAGTGTACTGACTTGCTGGCTCACTCTCTGGGGAATTAAGATGTCTGGTTATGTTCTTCAGCCGAACCTACCTTGGCACCTTGGTGGATGGAACAATTAGATCGCTTGGACAACTCCTCATTGCCCCTGTTTCTGAGGTGGGAGAGGAAGACCTGTGAGGTGCTGATAGCTGTTGATGGACAAACTCTTCTTCTGATAGGCAAGTGACAAGATGCTGGGACATAGTCGTACGCTTTGATCCCTAATTTTTGCCTGGATCGCCCTTTCGGGTTTTCAGTCCACCGCGATACCCATTTTTGTCCAAGCCGCCTTTTCAGGTTTTCGACTTGCCGGGTGTACAGATTTTTCCATTTTCGTCCATTATTTTTGCCCGAACCCTTTTGGTTCGCCGGGAAGCCCTAATTTTTGCCTAGGCATGTCAACCTAGCGGGTCTTTGATTATGCGTAGTATTTTTTCGACTATGTCCATGTTCAGGGAATGTGGGGAGTTGCCCCTGTTGGAAGTACTTCTGTTCATTGGGCATTCATCGTGCGAATTTCTATGCTGTTCAAACAAAAAGTCATATGCAAACAAAGTTATGTTAAAAATGCAAAGCTCATGTCTGTCTTGAAGATTTTAAAAATGCATTCTTTTTCATAAAACAAGTGAATGTTTGTAAAACGTGATGTCAACTCCGTATTTACCGTAAGCCTTAAGGAGTCAGGATACCTTTCGTAACAGTATGCTTTCGAACTAACCCATGCTTCAGCTAGGACTTTTAAGGGTTATAACGTGGCCTGGTTCACGGTTTAAGAAACAAAGGATAAAGGCTCAAATTATTTGTACCCACCCACTCTTCGTGATGTTCTCCAAACCTAAACTCAGTTGATCATACGTTAGACCTTGTTTGAGTCTTTGCTCTGATTTTCCGGTGATGATTCAGATATTGATGATTTATTTTGAATGGGAAGTCATTTCCTTTTTGTTGAGGGTTTGTGTGACCTCTTTCTTTTTTATTTTGTTATCCCTATTTTTTGCCTGAACTGTTTCCTTTTATGATTACAGTCAGCGGGATGCCCCAGTTTTGTAAGTCTCCTTCATGGGTTTTGACTTAATGGGTTTTTTATTTTTTGAGATAATGATTGCCTTTCTTTATTGATTATTCGGAACCATCACTGTCTTTCTTTGTTTTGTAAGGACCTCTTTGGTATCATTCGTTATTCACTTGGATCAACTGAGAGACTACCCTGCCCCCGATTATGATTAAGGGTTTTAAATTTCGAAAAGAAAAAACTCCTACTTCTTTGGCTCAGAGGGGTTGACGAGGGATTATCATCCTTATAACTCCAGTGTTTAGGGATTGAAACAATGCCTGTACCTCATCAGCGGGGTCCGTTCAAAAGCATACTGTAGATTATGGGATCGTTTTTGTCATCCTCCCTCAAGAGGCTTAGAATTATTAATTAAGAGTTGATCATCAGAAAAAATATGAAAATAATTTGCATTTAGTGAATACGAATATATTGTTTCAGAACAGACATATGCGATGCATTAATGAAATAACAACGTTTGATATGAATGGAATGCTTGAACAATCAAAAGAAAATTACAACTTGAAAGATTCTAATGAACAAAAATTTCTCAATCCTAGCCATGTTTTGACAAGGGAGCAATGATCACATTGGTAGTCTCGGCGGGCTCGAACTCGATCTCTTTAGCATCGATCATATTCTGAATCTTGTACTTCAGCGCCCAACAGTCCTCAGTATCGTGCCCCGGGCTACCAGAATGGTAAGCGCACCTTGCTTCTGGGTTGTAATTTGGAGAGGAAGTCTTTGGATTTGCAGGAGGGTTGATCACCGCAATCAGGTTCATCCTTAACATGTGCTGCAAAGCTCGTGACCATGACATGTTGATGTAAGTGAATTGTCTCTTAGGCTCGTCCGACCTGTTCTGATCAACCCGCTGTTCTTGGCGAGGTCGTTGTCGGACCTGAGAAGTAGTAGTAACTCGGAGAGGTCTATTCATTGGACCCGACCTTTGCCTTCTTGGAAGCTGTTCCATGACCTGGTCCCTGATTTGGGCTGGTTGCTTCATGCCTTGAGGAAGCTGGCTGATCACGGCCCTCAGCTCTCCTTGCTCCTGAGCTAAACCTTGAATGAGGGCCCTTTGCCCCAGCATCTGGGTTTTCAATGTGTCTACCTCAGCTTGTAGACGTTTCAGCTGTTCGTCCTTGTCATCTTCAGGACTCTTTCTGATCAGATTCCCCATGAGGAGTGTCCTTAGCTCCTCCTGCCCCTTGGATAGATTCAGGAGGATTTCCCCGAACTGGGTCTCTTGAGCATGAGGTCCCTGGTTATCTTGTTGGGAAGCCATTGCTGAAATAAACAGCGGAGAAGGTAAGTGACCTGTCAAGAGGGTACCTGTAATTCAATGATATGCATGATATGTATGCAATGTTTTCAAGGACCTCGCAGGGTAAACAAGAAAAATTTGTTAGAACTTGGGTCCGGTAGCTGGATTGAAGGAACTGTCTATTATTGAGAGTCCTTCTTCAAAGGGTCAAAGGCTCACCATATCCAGTGGGTCATAGCCCCTGACAACCTTGGCTAGAGGAACATTCTTCGAGGGTCAAAGCTCACCATATCAAGTGGGTCATAGCCTCTGACAACCTTGGCTAGAGGAAAATAAATCCTCTTTCCCCCTTGCTGGGCGTTTGATTTATCGGGACCTGCATCACAGACCCTTGAGATCCTTGAAATGGGTTAGGATGTATGCAATGGTATGATGTCATGCTATGCATGGGGTAATGTAGGTAAACCCTGTTACGAGTCCCAATTAAGGACTGCAAACCAAAACCTGCAAGAAACTCAGTACACTCTGTTAGGAGTCCCAATTAAGGACTATAAACAAAACCTGCAAGAAAACTCAGTAAACCCTGTTATGAGTCCCAATTAAGGACTATAAACAAAACCTGCAAGAAACGTAGTACACTCTGTTATGAGTCCCCATTAAGGACTATGAACAGAACCTGCAAGTAGTTCATGTGTCAGATAACAAGCATGCAAGTAGTCAAATACGAAGGCACACAAGTCACACAAGAGAAGCCCTTAGAGTTTAGGCCAGCATGAGGTCTAGGTACTACCCTCTTTCAGTTTGTTGGTTCATACCTGTCCTATCAAAGTAACCGGGTTCTTAGAGGATCCCAATATCATTGACTACCCTCAATCGGTCATAACTCCAGCATCGCAATCTTTTCTTGCAGCCAGAACCATCACGAGAGTTTAGCCTCAATGGGCGTAGCATACTGCTACTGTTCTAATGGCCAAGTTGTGTCATTTAAGATTCTAAGGTTGTTGGTTCTTAATGACTCCTCAGAAGACCCATATTCTCCTCGTTGCAACACAAGGGATATCGGTACAGACCAAGGTGCCACACCAACGTAGCCACTGCTTCACCCGTGTCGGTCTACGCCGGACAGGTCCCTCACAGCTTATGCTACCTAAACAGGGTATCCCCAGATCCGGGTTAGGATCTATGTAACTCCCATGCAACCCACAAATTTAAAGCAGACAAGTCAATACAATTGAAAACACAGTTATGAACTAACCCTAAGGTACACCTCACTTTAAAAATATCCCCAGCAGAGTCGCCAGTTCTGTGATCGGTGGATCTGAAACTGACTGTTTAACGCTGGTTCGCGAAATGTCGCGGAAGCAAGAGTCGCCACCGTCTTTTATTTTCTCCAAATGGAAAGGACAAAAGCACAGAAAAATTCCTTAAAGAGATTGCTCCCGGTTCGGGAGGTAGATTATAGAAAGGGAAGGTGTTAGCACCCTTTCTATCCATGGTTATCAATGGGCTCTTAGATACTTGCTCATTGTGTTTTCAAAAATGGTTTTTTTGCTTTTCAACTGTGGGTTTTAAAAAGTTTCTTTGAAACTTTCAGTTCGACTCTTGTATCGGTCCTCAAGAGTGTTTGAAAAATGTTTTCGAAAGCTTTTTGAAAATGTGTTGGTGTGAAAAGTATTTTTGATTTGTTTTGTTTTGAATTAGAGCAAGTATCCACGAGTCGTCTACCTACCCTAAGGAATTCGTCTGTGTAAATGTCCTTTAAAGTAGTGCCATCCCACCATTGAGAGGTAGGTAGCACCACCGTTGGAGGTGTTCAGGTCAATTCGAGGTTCGGGACATGGTGATCACCAGAGCAATGGGAAGACACCTTAGAAGCTACCCTCATGCCAGGTTCCCGGATCATGAGGACTTACTAAGACATCCTCTACTCGACGATCACCTTTCGAAGGGCAAGGAAACAGTGAGGCGTACCCTAGGGGTGGTGTGTGATTTGTGTGTCAGATTCATTTATTTTTTGTCTTGTTCATGTCATGGGCGATCTACGCTTGTTTTTATTTTAGTCATTCATTCTTGCATGCATCGATTAATAGTTAAAATATTTGCGAGAAGTAAAAGATCCTAAGCTATTACAAAAGGCGCGGGTCCACATCGCCAAAATTTCCAGAACCCGATTTGACAGAAAATAAAGAAATAATGAAAAGTAAAGTGCGAGAAATTAATTTACAAGGCCTTGGGAGAGGTACATAAATATTATAAAGAATAAAAAATAAATATGCGAATTGGAATTAAAGTTGAAACGAGGGCGTTGGACCCTTTTTAACTAAATTAAATTAAACGATTATTAAATTAATAAAATTAAAAGGAAAAGAAATTTGTTTTTTTGGTATTTTTGTATTTTATGATTTTAATGAAAAAAGAATTAATTGAAATAAAATGCTAACCCTAATTCTAGTTGTTTTTAGTTTATTAAGAAAAGATTAATTTTTAACCTAATATTTAACCCTAATTAATTTACATGCGATTTAATTACAAAAAATAAATATTTAATATTTAATTATTATGGAAGAAAAGAAAAAGGGATGAAAAATTAATTAAACCCTAGGTCTACCAATTTTAAATTAATTAAGAAAATATTACAATTAAACCTAATTTAATAGCTAAAATTAATTAATGCAATTTATTTACAAAAAATATGACATTAAATAAAAATATTAATTTTTGTCCTTTTCTGATTTTTTATTGTTTTTTGTGTTTTTATGAAAAATAATTAAATTACAAGAATTAATAAAAGAATAATAATTGAAAATAAAAAAAAAAGAATGAAAAAAGAAAAGTATTGCAAACCTCAGGGGGGTGTTGTCCCCAGTTATGAGGTGAATCTTTAGCAATTTGAGCCCAATATTTCAGGCCTTGTAGACTTTTCCCACTAGCGTGCATAGGCATTGACTCACATGTACCATGCTCTCCAAATCTGTGCCTTTGAATTGATGCAATTGAACGCGTGGACGGCTTGATTTTGAAGGTGTACGGTGGTCTACAACGTTGAAACTGCATATGAATTTTAAATGAAAAACAATATGAAAGGGGGTGGGGACCTGGGGCTCGAACCCAGGTCATAAACGTTACCAACGCCTATGCTTACCACTGAACCATCCAACGCGTTTTGATTATAATATAACTAAGAAACAATATAAAACAAAACGCGTCTTAGTGAACTTTTTAGCGCGAGAATTCAAATTAGCCAATCAGTTGATGCCACAGGGGTCGTCTTCTTCGTGGTTTATTTTTCCTGAAACACAAAAACAATTAGCAACGGTTTTTTAAACGTTCCTTTAGGCCAGTTTCTGGAAAATAGCGATTAACTCAGGGTGCTTCATAAATTAGGCGCGATGGTCTCATTCTCTTCGTCCAAGCGCACTGAGTTGGATGGTCTAGGTCTTATATGCCAATTGTTCCTTAAACAAAAACCCCCAATTCACAATTTGGAAAACCCTAATGCCCAACAATGGTGAAATCTCTAATAACGCACGAAAACACAATTAAACTATTTGGTTAGCATTAGAATCAAACAATGAATATGAATCAAACATTAAAAAGTGCCAAAAACGCATGATTCACGATGTACGAATGCATGAAATTTTCTGTGCAGGGCACGTTCGTTTTACCAATTCTTGATGTTAGGATGAATGATTTTGATTGGAAATCCTTCCTTGAAGCTTCAGGAAGGTGATGGCACAAGTCTCTTTGCTTGAATCGTCCTCTATCCCAGTTTTCAGTTTTTGAGTTTTCAAGCTAAAAGTGTGAGTTTGATAATGGAGTTTATGCGCAACTTCCAGTCTAAAGGCATGAGGGTTTGCCTCCTTATATGTGTATGAATGATTAGGTCAAATAAAATTGGTCCAAAATCCATGAATTGATGAATATGATATTTGATTTTTAAACCATGATTTTCAAATCTTTTTCACATGCTTTTGCTACCAAATCATGACCAATTCAATTGATTCTTTCTATATTTGGTTAGGCACGAAATCTTGAGTATATATTATGCATAAAAAGATTTAAAACCTAGGTTTAGTATTTTTCATGTATTTATTTTAATTTAAATGAATTATTAATAATAAAAATCCAAATAAATAAATAAAAATGAAGAAAGACTTCCCTTTGGGCCAAATGGTCGTGCACATGCCTTGGATAATGAATTGTGGAAGAAAAAGAAGCCCATTAACAATTTTAGGTCATTTGAATCAATGTTGACTTTTCAAAATATCCAAAAATTTCCCAACTTCCACAAGGCATAACTTGCTCAATTTGTAAGCTTTGCTCATGTTATTGGACATTTTGGGAAGGTCTTTGAGTCCTATAACCAATGCCTTTGGTCCCATGTCATTTTGATTTACCAATATCAAGTTATGGCCTTTGACTTAAAGTCCCTTTTTGTTGACTTTTGAAAATGACCTATAATGTTGAAATTGATAACTTTTTGTGAGAGCATTTCTTGGACTTGAAGTATGAAGATGAGTTGTAGGAAATGTCTTTCTCTTCAAAATGGGCTTTGGATGGAATTTTTCTGATAATCCATATGAAAGTTATGCTCTGGTCAATTTACAGCTGACTTTTTCAGCTGTCCAAATAAGGAAACTTTTGCATCTTGATGATTTTTGAGCCAAGCTTTGAGAATCATGATCAAGCATTAATCAAATGATGTTTGTGGCTTCAAAATGAGATGTTGACCAAAAATTTGGACTTTTGACTGTCAAATGACCATTTTGCCCCTACAGTTGACTGTAGTGCAATTAGGGTTTTGACTGTGCAATTTTGTGCTGAAAGTCTTGAAACTTGATATTAGGATGCTTGACCATATTTGTAGGCATGTGGGACTTGATTGGACCCTTGGAAACTTCATTTTCTTGATCAGAACCAAAACCCTAATTTTGACTGTTCAGGAGGCTCTTACACTGTGCAACCCTTGGGGAATTTTGAAGCATGACTTGGCAATTTCTTGAAGAATATGGGAGGGCAAATTTTGGGGTACAACACTCTTAAACTATCCAGTTTTAGACCAAAATAATTATCCTATCAAACTCACGACCCTTGATTTTGGGGGGTACGGTGTTTTTGGGTTGCTAATTCCTTGTGTTTTACAGGTTTTGAAAGAAGGAGCTACTGGAGAAGATGACCGGAGCTAGGGCTCCAGCGCTTCTCCGACCAATATATCCATGTTTATATTATATTTATTTTGATTCAATTATATAAATGGATGTATAGCCACCCCAATGGTAGAAACGCGCGCGCTAAGCCACTTATCTCCCAGGTCACAGGTTCGATCCCCGTATTTGCCAAAATTTCATTTTTTTTCATTATTTTTGCAAGGGTTAACATATGATATGCTGAACCTGTTATCTTGACACCAACAACAGCTTAGCCTGGTGGTATGCTAGGTGTGGAGACTGCTTGAGGGCGTGGGTTCAACCCCCACCCCTACTCTTTTGGTTATTTTCTATGTTTCTCACTCTTTTTTTCCTTTAATCTTTTACAAAACCTTTTCTTTCAAAAATATTTTTTAATAAACCCTAACTTAAAACCTTTTTTTCTTCAATAAACTCAAATAATTTAATTTTAGGTTTTCTTAAATTTACTTAATTTAATTTTAGGTTTTCTTAAATTTAATTAATTTAAGTTTAGGTTTTTTAGTTTAATCAACTTAATTTTAGGTTTTGTTTAATCAATCCTAATTTGTTTTTTTTTAGATTTTATCAATTAATTTAAAATCAATCTAGAATTTAGGGTTTCGCTTAATTAATCAATTATATTTTAACCAATAAAAATTAATTAGACTTTAAATTGATTATCGAAACTTTTTCATCATACAATTTTCTCGTTTTACCACTCCGCGCGCTTTATTACTTTCGTATTAGTTTCTTCCCAGTATGTATCTACTACAGTATGTAATAGTTAATTAGAATTGTATAATATTATCTTGCATGTAATAGCTATGATTACCGCTTTATTTATTATTGTATAATAATTAGGCATGTATGGCAAGATCTAAAAGTAATCATAGCTAACCCTAAATGCAAGATAAATATAACTGAACTGAACACACTTTTCACACATGCACCTGTAGGGTGACCACACTTGTTACCTTCGAATAAAAATGGTCATGTCCCTCGAACATAGGGATACCCTTAGCAAAGTCCCTCGGTTAAAATTATCATAAAGATCATAGTCCCGCGATGTACCTCGAGTTGCCTACGAGAAATGATCTTGACCCTCGATGTTGCCTATGAATATATGATGACAGTCCCTTCAAATTACTAAGTTATCCCTATATGTTTCCTTCTATGACCATAACGATGACCCGCCCATGTCCCTTCACATCCAACACAGGGCTTCCTACTAACTAATGGTAGGATAACACTATCTAAAGGAGGAGGAAAATAACACGAAAGACTTTTGAGTAGGTAGATAGTTCTTAATCGCTTCCTCGCGAACACTTTTTAGAACATCTTTTTCACAAACAATTTCTCTGAAATATTTTAAAAAACAAACACTTTGTATGCATTCTTAACTGATACAAGAATATTTACAAAGTTGTCGTACTTAGGCATTTTTCAAAACATTTTCAAACACGAACACAAAGCATTTTTCAAAATAAAGTGAGCTAGCGATTAAGATACCGTAGAAAACTACAGATGAAATAAAAGTCTTTCCTGTTCTTTTCACCCTTTCCTTATTGGATAAAATAAAAGTCGCTGGCGACTCTTGCTATCCACACATTTGGATAAAACCAAAAAAGTGAGTTCTCCCACCGTATTACAGAACTATCGACTCTCTTGGGGATTTTAAAAGTGGGGTTACCTTAGACTTAGATCACTTTTAAATGTTTTCCCTGTTTTATTTGTCTGCTTTATTTTTAAAGGGTTGTTTGGGTTTATTTCTAACAAATATCATATTCCCGGATCTAGGGAACATTTTAAGTAAGTAGAAATAGATCATGGAAACTATACAACGTATACCGATATGGTTGAAGTGATGGCTATGTTAGTGCAACACATTTGTTTGTACTGGTGTCCGTCGAGCCAGTCGGGGAGAATACTAGGCTTCCGCGTGGTGTCATAAGCACTAGCTGACCTTAAAACCTTAATTGACCCAACTTAGCCATTAGAAGGTAGTGAGATAGTCGACTTTTGTGCAGTCTGAAGTTGGTTGATACTCGATACTACACTCATTGAGATTCGACTCTCGAGTTTTGTTTGGTGGAAAGTCAGTTGTCGTGCTAGACAAAATTTGTGGGAAAAATTAGCGATATTGAGATCCCTAGAACCCGGTTACTTCTTTAGGATAGGTTGAGCCAACTAAACTTCAAGAGGGAACTTACCTAAAAACTCCATGCAAGTCTTATACCTAAGGCCTTTGTGTGATTTGCTTGTGTTTGATTATCTGTTTAAACATAACACCATAACATCATGACTAACTATTTCAAAGATCTAGGGGATTCATCGTTGTCCTGTGTTGCAGAGGTCATGACTTCCAGTCGTAGGAATACTATTCAAATAAACTTCATAAGGATACCTTCCAAGCTCAATGATTTAGTCTCAAGGGTTCCCAACAATTCTCAGTTCACCAAGAGACATGGTCACCTACTTAGTTTGGTAACTACTGGCTTCTAGAAAGACATGATGATCATTCTTTTCGAGTTCTTTGATCCGAAGCATCAATGTTTTACCTTCTAGAATTATCAGTTGGTGCCCATAATGGAATAATTCTCTAAGTTTCTCGAAGTGCCTATTCTTGATTAGATACCTTTCACCAGTCTAGAATAAGTTCTAAAACCCGAAGACATTGCAGTAGCCTTACATCTGAAACGATCGGACATTGTATCTAATTGGGAAATAAGGAATGGAGTAAGGGTTTTTCTCCTAAATTTATGATAGAAAAGGCTCAGTGGTTTCTGAATGCCATGAATTATTGTTCTTTTGAAGATATTTTGGCTTTGATGATCTATGGTTTGGTACTATTCCCTAATCCTGACCAATTCATATATGTGAATGCCATCAAAATATTTCTCACTCATAATCTGGTACCTACTTATCTTAGAGATGTCCTACATTCCCTCCACACTCGTACTATGAATAAGCGAGGAACTATTATGTGTTGCATACCTCTACTGTCCAAGTGGTTTATTTCGCACCTGCCCCGATCAGTGATAAAGAACGAATAAGGTTTGAGGTGGTCTCAAAGGTTAATATCAATCACTCATGCAGACATCCATTGGTGTTCTCGATCTCAGGCGGATGTCACTATTATTGATTGTTATGGGGAATTCCCTAATGTACCAATCCTTGGGTTGAAGTGGCATCATTCGCCTCCGTTACCAAAAACGTTGTCGACCGGTTCATTAAGCATAACCTTATCTGTCAGTATGGAATCCCCAAAAGGATTATCATAGACAATGGCACCAATCTCAACAACACCATGATCACGGAACTCTACATGCAGTTCAAGATCAAGCACCACAATTCTTCTCTGTATCGACCAAAGATGAATAGCACAGTGGAAGCCGCCAATAAGAACATTAAGAATATGATACAGAAGATGATGGTAACGTATAAAGATTGGCATGAGATGTTACCATTCACCCTACATGGATATTGAACTTCAGCATGAACATCAATTGGGGAAACCTTATTCTCTCTGGTCTGTGGTATGGAGGTTGTCCTACCCATCGAAGTTTAGATTCCTTCACTGAGAACTATAAAAGATGCAGACTTGGACGAAGACGAATGGATTTAGACTAGGCTGGATCAGTTGAATTTGACTGACGAGAAGAGGCTTGCAGTTGTCTATCGTGACCAGATGTACCAAAAAAGTATGATCAAAACTTTCAACAAGAAAATCAAGTATCGGGTGTATCAGGACGGTGACTTGGTAATAAAGTGCATCATTTCACCGCAGGGTGATCCCAAGGGAAAATGGACTCCCAACTACGAAGGGCCATTTGTAGTCAAGAATATATTTTTGGGCGGTGTGTTGTACCCCAAAATTTTCCCTCTCATTTTATTCAAAACATGCTCCTAGAGGTCCTCAACTTGTCCAAGGATGCCTAAGGATTGACCAGACAAATCCTCCTTTTAAGACTGTGAGCCTCAAACTAGGGTTTCCATTTTCATCAAGATGTTTGAGTTCCAAGGGTCTCAAATGATTTCCATTGCCCTGATATGTCCTCAAGATCATCCATGTCAAGTTTCATGCCTTGCACAAGAAGTTTGCCCAGTCAACTGCTCAAATACCTGAAAATCAACTATACTAGGTCAAAAGCCAAATGTGCCCCCCCCCCCATACAGTCAAACTTCAAGATTTTTAGTCAACGTCAACATTTTTAAGTGATATGGATCATTTGATCAAAGTTTGATCATGATTCCTCAAGGAATGCCCCAAATTCATCATAACTCAAAAGTTGCTAAATTAGGACTTCTATAGGAAAAGTCAACCAAACTTTGACCAGGCATAACTTTCTCATACTTTATCAGAAATTTCCCATCTAAGGCTCATTTTGAATAGTATGCAATTCCCTACAACTCATCTTCAGCCCTCAAGTTAAAAAAATGCACTCATAAAGAGATATGAATTAAGGCATTATAGGTCATTTCAAAAAGTCAACAAAAACACCTTTTGGGTCAAAGCTTCTTACATGAACATGGAAGATCCAATTGAGTTGAAACAAAAAGGTTTGTTTAGAGGACATCCTAAGCTTTCTAAAAAGTCCAATAACACCCTCTTAGGGTCAAAATTGGGAGAGATATGCATTGTCAAAGTTGGCCATTTTTGGAAATTTGCCCAAAGTCAACAATGCTCAAAATTGCATTTTTTTCTCAAATGGGCTTAACTTTTTATGCTTGCAACACACTCCTAGCCTGGTCCATGACCCATACACCTTGCCATGCATTATTGGGTTTATTTAGTTAATTTATTTTGATTTTATCACTAATTAAATCTAATAAAATCAAGTAAATGATACAAAATAATAAAAAAGTTGTTTTGATTTGATTTTGCATTAAAGGACAATCCAAATATGCTGTGCAACATCAAGCAAATCGTGCAAGCCAAGGATAGACACAAAATATCCACATTTGGAAATTTTTCAAGATTTGATTTCCTCTTAAATCCATGCATTTATTCTTGGGATTTGATCCAAATTTGTTAACCTATTTTTATTCATATACATATAGCAGGGCATTCTGAACCCTAAGGACGGATAGACAGAGGCGCAGCTTGTTCCAAAGAGAAAAATAAAGTTTCAAAATTCCAAAGAAAAGTGCAGATCAGACTTCATCCTACAGGCCAATTCAAGGAGTTTTGGAACATCAGTGATCATCCACGAAGGTCATTGAAGCTATTCCAATCACTCTCAAGTAAGAAAACACCCAGAATCGTAAGATACAGGATCCGTTTTTTTTTAATTTTTCTTGATTTTCGATTACATGTATACGTGCATTTTCAATGAAATTTAATCATGCATTCATGTTTATTATAATGTTTTGATGTTATCTGAATTGTTTGATTGAGTTTTAAGTGCAGGAATTGAAGGATGCCATTCTTAGGGTTTCCAAACTCATTTTGAGGTTTCCTGATATAGGAAAAATTAGGGTTGGATATAGATACCATGGCGTTCAGGGCTTCAAGCCCGTTTGATTCATGGTCTCCATTAAGAATTATGTTGCTTGTATTCAATTTTTGAATGATGCAGGTTATAGCTACAGACATCGTCTGTAGGTAAAAGTCCAAGTCTAAAACAACGGTTGCAAGAAGAAGACGATTACATGTCAAAGCCCGGTTGGCAGATTTGAATTCTGCGTGCATTTTGGCATAATGATTTATATGTTATTTATATTTTATTTGCATTTTTATGTTAACAGATAAACCATCCAGCCCAGACGGTAAAGCAAGCGAGCGTATGAGGGGAAGGACCTCGGTTCGACCCCTGGTCCAAACATTTTATTTTTCCATCACTTCTTTACAGGATCCAGTGTGTATTACCTATGAAGGCTTTTGTACCCCAAAATTTTCCCTCCCATATTTCTCAAAACATCTCAAGAAAGATCTTCAAGTTGCTCAAGGAAGTCCAAGGGTTGACCAGACAAGCTCTCTCCTAAGGCAGTCCACCTCAAATTAGGGTTTCATGTTGCATCAATATACTTGAGTCCAAGGGAACCCAAATGCTCACCAATGTCCTAATATGTTCTCAAGATCATCCATGTCAAGTTTCAATCCCTACAGAGAAAGTTTGCTCAGTCAATTGCTCAAAGGCCTGAAAATCGACTATGATAGGGCAAAAGTCAACTGTGGCCTACATATAGTCAAACTTCAAGATTTTTGGTCAACATCATTATTTTGAAGTATATTTCATCATTTTATCAAGGATTGATCATGATTCCCCAAGGGTGGCTCATAATTCATCAAGAACCAAAAGTTGCTAAATTTGGGTTTTGTAGGAAAAGTCAACTCAACTTTGACCAAGCATAACTTTCTCATACTTTATGATAAATGTCCCATAAAAATCTCATTTTAATAGGATGAAATTCCCTACAATACATCTTCATCTCCCAAGTTCAAAATATGCACTCACAAGAAGTTATGAATTTGGACATTATAGGTCATTTTGAAAAGTCAACAAAAACACATTTTTCGTCAAAGCTACATACAGGAACATGGAGTACCAAATTGAGATGAGACCAAAATGTTTGCTTAGAGGACATCTCAAGCCTTCTAAAAAGTCCAAGAACACCTTCAAAGAGTCAAAATTGAGGAAGTTGTGCGTTGGTGAAGTTGACCTTTTTTGCAAAATTGCCAAAAGTCAACTATGTCTAAAAATGCAAATTTTGCTAAATAGGCCCAATCTTTTGCACTTGTTTTGAGTTGGTAGCATGTTCCACGAGCCATAGCCCTTGCCACTTGTTATTATCTTGTTTTTGTTATTTATTTTGATTTTTATTTGAATTAAATCATTTTAAATCAAAACAAATCATAAAAAATCCAAAACATTGAAATTCAAAGATCTTGTACATGTTTCAGGTCCTATATCCAGTTGGCAAAAGATTGGAATCGTGAAAAGGCATTTGTGTGAAAAAAAAGATTGAGTTTGCTCTATTTTTAGCAAGATTTTCAAGTGAATCAAATCCAAATCAAAAGCAATGATGGAGGAAGATTGAGATCAACTTTTCAACCCTAATCCAACCCTTGATATATATTGAGTATTTGCAGACCTAAAAGAAGGCTAGAAGAAGGTGTGAGAACAAGAACAAAACTTGAAAAAATCATAACAAAGTGTTGAGTCGAAATCCTTGTTCCAGGAAATTACAAAGCCTCTTGACCATCCCAATCACTTCCTGGGATCACCAGCAAGCAAAACCAATCAAGAGAAAGCGCTTTCAGGCACTACAACGCACTGTAAGTCAGCCATGATCTTGGTTCTTTCTTGAATTCGAATTACATCATTCTGATACTTAAAGCATGAGATAATCATATATTCTTGTTCATTATCACATTTGCAAGCTATCTGAAACGTTTAATTGCATTTATATGGACTGTATGAGATTTCACCATTGCTAGGGTTTTCTGGTTCGATTTAGGATTTCTGTGTGCAGGTAAAATTGGGCCATGAAAGGGGCACCATTGTGCTCAGAAGGTCCAAACAAGTTGATCCACAGTTTTAGTTTTTATTTATCATGCTTGTATTAAATTTTGAGAGTTGCAGGACCTGTAGCTATGGACGAACGTCCGTAGGTAAAAGTCTGGGACTTTTACCAATGATGCAAGGAGGAAGATGGCTAGCTGGCACCATAGGATTGGCCTATTTGAATTTTGGTGCTTTCTCTCTCCACTAACGCCCATTATTATATATTATCATTATTACTTATTCTATATACAAACAAAACAGCCAGCTCAGTTGGTGGCCAGTCATTGGAAAGTGCTTTGGGGTCTGGGTTCGAATCCCAGGTCCCCCAATTTCTTCATATTATTTTCTTTCAGGTAATCTAGCATGCAGACAAGGCCAAGGTCCACCATATGACCTAATCATCCAACCTGACAAGTGGCATGATGGTCAGATCCAAAGGCCATCAACGAAGGAGCATCATGAAGCTTAGTCAAAGCAAAACATGGGATACTGGAAGTCAGCGTGGACCTTTGGTTTTGGACCCAGAAAAGTGCTATACTCACCCCCCCCCCCCAAATTGCTTTCAGGCCCAATTTTCTTTAATCTTTTCCTTTTATATTTTATTTAATTAATTTAGTTTATTTATTTTACTAACCAAAAATTAATTTTTCTTTTATTAAAAAATCACATAAAATCAACTTTTCATCAAATTAGGTTTAGATCTTATTTTTTATCAAAAAAATTAATTAATTTAATTAGGTTATTTAATTTTAGATAACTTTAATTATTTTGTACATAATTAAAATTAATTAGAACAATTAGGGTTTTAACTTAGTTATATTTTCTTTTTTCTTAAAATAATCAAAAACACAAAAATAGGCCATTTATTTATTTTCATTAATTAATTAGCTAATTAATTGTGTATTTAATTTTAAAACCTGATTCTTTTCTTAGGAATAATTGAAAAACAACAAAAACAAATTTTCTCTTTAATTAGGTTAGAAGGGGTCAAAACCCTAGTTCTCTCCCGATCTTAATTTCTTCGCGCGCGTTTCATTTATTTATTTTTCCATATTGATGTAATTGCTCACAAGTTGTAATAGCTTAATTAGGATTTTTACCTTTCATTTATCATTTTTTTCAAGGGTTTGTTTTTGGCTATGTAAATACCCGAAGCCTTGTAATAGCGTAGTTTACTTTCCGCACTTTAATTTCCGCAAAATATAAACTGTTAGATGTATGGATAATTAGGGTTACATGACAAGAATGTATGATTAATTTCAAAACTGTTAGCTAACCCTAAATGTGCAAAGATAATAAACTTCAAATTGAATCACTCGCACATGCGCACTCCTAGGGTACACTCCCACTTCGGTTGCCTTCGGTAAACGGTCATTAAGTATAGGATGCTTTAGTGGTCACTCTCTTGTATAAACAAAGATCAAAGTCCCATTCGGAAAAGTTGCCTCAGAATTGTTGCCTCGAATAATTGATCTAAGACTTTAGGGTTATTACTAAGACGTCCTAACATTGCTTTAGTGACCGTACGTCCCTTTTGAATTGACCCTTAAAACTCCAACGATGATGCTACCTACTCACTAATAGTGGGATAGCACTGTCTAAAAGAAATAAACATAGAACAATTCTCTTTTTTGAGTAGGTAGAATTTTAAGTACTTGCTCAATCCAAACAAACTTTTTCACACTTACACTCTCTTTCAAACAAAGCTTTCAAAAACACTTCGTAACACTCTTGAAGACAGAAGCAAAGGTTAAATCGAAGTCAAAAACTTTTTCAAATCAAACACGCACAAGCAATTTTGAAAATGATGAGCAAGTACCTAAGAGCCCGTGGAAAACCACGGATAGAAAGGGTGTTAATACCTTCCCTTTTTATAATCTACCCCCCGTACTCAAAATTTCGAAAAAGGGAATTTTTATGTGCTTTTTTCCTTTCCAGTTGGATAAAATAAAAGTCGATGGCGACTTTTGCTTACCGCGAAATTTTGCAAACGCAAACGCAAAACACAAACTAGCATTTTCCTAAAACAGTCCTGGTTCTGGCTACCGTATCACAGAACTGGCGACTCTACTGGGGAGATATAAGTGGAGTATACCTTAGGATCTAGTTCATCATATTTTCTTCTCTTATTTGTTTTGTTTGCTTTACTTTTAAGGGTTTTGTTTGGGAGTTACTATAGATCCTAACCCGGATCTAGGGATACCTTTTAGGTAAGTAGCAATAGACTGTGAGGGAACGTATGGCGTAGACCGATACGGTTGTAGCAGTAGCTACGTTGATATGGCACATTGGTTGGTACCGGTATCCCTTGTGGAGAAACAAGGAGAATACGGGGCCCCTACGTGTGTCGTTAAGCATCAACTGACCTTAGAACCCTTAATTGACCAACTTGGCCATTAGAAAGTAGTGAGATAGCCGACCTCGATGTAGAGCTGAGAACTGGTTGATACTCGATGCTACACTCATTGAGACCATACTCTCGAGATAGTTCCGGCCGCAAGAAAAGATTGCGTGAGCTGAAACCATGACCGATGGAGGATGGTCAGTGATATTGAGAACCTCTAGAACCCGGTTACTATTATTAGGACAGGTTGAACCAACTGAACTTCAAGAGGGTAGTACTTAGACTCCACGCAAGCCTGAAACTTAAGGGCTATTGTGTGACTTGTTTGCCTTTACCATGTTTTCTATCCGTGATACCTATTGTGTGCTCTATCATGACATCATGCATCATAACATAACATGCATCTTCATTGTACTAACCATTTCAAAGACCGAGGGAATTTATCTTTGTTCTGTTTTGTAGATTATGGCTTCCATAGGCAGAAATACCATTCGAGTCAACTTCGTGCAAATCCCTGCTCAGCTCAGAGAGTTAGTCTCAAAAGTTCCTGATACTTCTTCATTTGTTAGAAGACATGGTCATCTCCTTAGTTTGGTCACTTCAAAGTTGGATGAGCAAATGATGAGTGTGTTATTCCAGTTCTTTGATCCATGCATCACTGTTTTACCTTCCCGGTTTATCAGCTAGTCCCTACTTTGGAGGAGTTTTCTGATTTACTAGGCATATCTATTCTCGAGCAGACGCCCTTTACAGTTTTGGAAGAGGCTCCTAGACCAGAGGATATTGCCTTGGCTTTGCACTTGAAGAAGGATGATGTAGTGTCTAATTGGGAGACACGGAGCAGGGTTAAAGGTTTCTTGGCTAAGTTTCTGATCGATCAAGCTCAACAATTCTGGGATAACTTGGACTTTCAAGCTTTTGAAGACATCTTAGCTCTTCTCATCTACGGCTTGGTTCTTTTCCCGAATCCAGATTCCTTCATAGATGTGAATGCGGTGAAGATCTTCTTGTCTCGCAATCCTGTACCTACCCTTCTGGGTGATATTCTACATGTTCTTTATACCCGTACGACGCGTAAAAGAGGGACCCTCATGTGTTGTATGCCGCTGTTGGCGAGGTGGTTTATTTCGCACCTCCCCAAATTTGTATTGAAGAATGAGGAAGGTGTAGGTTGGGCTTATAGAATCATGTCCCTTGCTTACACGGACATTCTTTGGAGTTCAAAGGATATGAAAAAAGTAGCTATCATTGATTGCTGTGGGGAATACCCTAATGTTGTGTTGCTTGGAATTAGAGGGGGTATAACCTACAGTCCTTGCTTGGCTTTACGACAATTTTGGCGCGCTCGGAGAGACGGTCCCCATGAATTGCTTCTTACAGATATTGTCTTTGACTATAAGGAAGACGTTAAAGGGCATCGCCCCAGGTTTATACGAGCCTGGAGCAGGGTGAACAGGTCTAACCCTCAAGAGCTAGGACAGAAGGCTTCTCTCCCTATGCAAACTTATCTTCAGTGGGTTTGAGCCCGTGCTCAAAAGCTGAGTATGCCTTATGAAGCTGTTTTGCCAGTGATTATAG
Source organism: Vicia faba (assembly GCA_948472305.1). Taxonomy (NCBI): domain Eukaryota; kingdom Viridiplantae; phylum Streptophyta; class Magnoliopsida; order Fabales; family Fabaceae; genus Vicia; species Vicia faba. The sequence goes on from OX451736.1 coordinate 178,838,024, forward strand.
AGCATACTAATGAAGAAGGTGTTCCTTATACAGTCCTCCATCCCTATATGCCTATTGATCTTGGGGCATTGAAAAGATCTTAGATCCATTTAAAGGAAGAAAGGGATATCTATCAAGAGAAGTATCACGAGCAAGAGAGGAAGATCTTGAGGCTTACAAGGCAACTTGAGAATGAGAGGACGATCAACGACTATGTCAGCACGAATGGAAGGCGACCATGGGATTTTTTATTCTTTGTTGTTTTTCTAGTTTAGATTTATTTTCAGTTATTTCTTTTGTAACGCCTTAAAGGCATTGTTAAACAATTTATAAGTTTGGATCTAATAAAGTTTGTTTATTTCTTTGTTTACAAATTTAAATCTCCCAAAGTCTTTGAAATCATTTCATACGTATTCCATTATCATGCATCTCATCACAGGTACCATTACAGGTTTCTCACCTTCTTCGCTGTTTATTTCAGCATAAAATGTCTTCTGAAACACCTACCGATCAAGCCATCAAGGCTCTTCAAGCACAGAATGCTCAGTTCCAGGATATGTTCCTGAACTTGGCCAAAGGGCAGCAAGATTTGAAGACTCTCGTCTTGAAGGATAAGAAAAAGAAGAAGAAGGTGGTCCTCCTGAATATGGGTCACAGATTTGGGAATAGGTTTCGACAGGAAGCTGATTTGTCTCATTCATCTGGAGGAGGAGAGAATCAAGAGGAAAGAAAGGGTCCTAGTCCTGTGGTTTCTGATAATGACACTGATTTTGATGAAGAAAAATATCCTCATGCCGAGGATAGGTACAAGAAACTTGAAGACCGTCTGAGTGCAATGGAGATCCAGAAGATACATGGGTTGGACTTTGGAGATCTGGGATTTGCCTCTGGGGTGGTGATCCCTCACAATTTTAAAGCTCATGTCTTTGCTAAGTATGATGGAGTATCTTGTCCGAAGCTACATCTCCGCTCATACGTCAGAAAGATTCAACCCTATACTGCTGATAGAAACCTGTGGGTTTATTTCTTTCAAGATAGTCTGTCAGGGACTCAACTTGAATGGGTCTATCAATTGGAAGGAGCTAATGTCCGCAACTGGGAGGACCTTGCTACTGCTTTTTACAAGAAATACCAGTATAACGCCGACCTTGCTCCCACGCGTACTCAACTTTAGGGTATGTCTATATGTACAGGCGAAGGATTTAAAGACTATGCTCAGAAATGGAGAGATCTGGCTGGAAGAGTTCAACCCCCTCTTTCTGATAGGGAGTTGATGGATATGTTTCTTGGGACTTTGTCTGGTCCATTCTTTGATCATTTGATCGGCAGTTCATCATCAGGGTTTACTGAATTGATTTGACAGGGGAGAGGGTAGAAGCTGGCATCAAGAGTGGCAAGATACAAAAAGGTGCTTCATCAAGTTCAGAGAAGAAGCCTTTCAGAAAGGAAGCTAGTGCAGTTTATAGCTCGAGGAGCCAAAACCGACCTGAACGCCACCAAGCAGTTAATGCGGTAGTAATATCAAAACCCGCTGTTGCCCCACAATGCGACAATCAACAAAGAGTAGATAGGCCGCAAAGACAGTATACTCGGCTCAGTATGACCTTATCTCAAATTCTACCGCAATTGTTGAAGACCAACCTGATCACTCTGAGGGAAGCCCCAAAGAATCCCAGCACCACATCTCCACTGTATAATCTGAACGCCCGTTGTGCCTATCACTCTGATAGCCCAGGGCATGATACCAACAACTGCTAGGACTTGAGGAATAAGGTGCAAGATTTGATTGAAGCTAAGGAAATCGAGTTCGACGCTCCGGAAAAGCCTAATGTCATAACCGCACCCATGCCTAAACATGATCAGGGAGTGAATGCAATTGAGGATGGTTAAGAAGAGTCAGATATTGACAGTTGGATTTACCCGAATACCAATGGTGGATTGAACAATTGGACGATGAAGGACTTCGTGCCCGTTTCTTTTATTACACAATAATAGACTCTTTTTTTTGAGATTTGTAACAGACAATTTGAAACTTTTATGGCCCGGTGCCTTGCCCGAGACACCGTGGCTTTGTTTGTGAGGGCTTAGTATTTGTCATTTCCATATATCATCAATAAAGCATTGGACGTTTTCTTGCATTACAAATTTTGCGCTCCTTGTTTTTCTTTTCTATTTTGCACTTTATCAAAACAACTATTTTCTTACACACACTCACATATCATAATGCAGATACACATCCACTATGGATCCCACTGATAACGACTCTGCTATTGCCAGTTATGACTTCGAAAGTCCGATCAACCAAGCCGAGGACGAAGGTGAGGATGATTGTGAAGTTCCTGGGGAACTTGCTAGACTGTTACTACAGGAAGAGAGGGCCATACAGCCCCATGAAGAGCTAGTGGAATCAGTGAATCTGGGTACGAAAGAAGACAAGAAAGAGGTCAAGATCGATGCGAATTTGGAGCCTAGTGTTAAGTAACGGTTGATACAGATGCTACGCGACTATGTTGAGGTCTTTGCTTGGCCTTATGAAGATATGCCTGGGTTGGATACCGATATTGTGGTTCACCGCTTGCCAACTAAAGAAGATGGTCCTCTAGTGAAGCAGAAAGTTCGTCGAATGCACCCTGAGATGTCTGAGAAAATCAAAGCTGAGGTCGTGAAACAATTTGATCCGGTTTTCTAGCAGTTACTTCTTACCCGCAGTGGGTTGCCAGCGTAGTTCCAGTACCAAAGAAAGATGGTAAGGTGCGGATGTGTGTGGACTATAGGGATCTGAATAGGGCAAGCCCCAAGGATGATTTCCCACTCCCTCACATCGATGTTCTGGTTGACAACACCGCACAACATAAGGTCTTCTCCTTCATGGATGGTTTCTCCGGTTACAATCAGATTAAGATGGCTCCCGAAGACATGGAGAAGAAAACTTTTGTTACGTAGTGGGGTACCTTTTGCTACAAGGTCATGCTGTTCGGATTAAAGAATGTTGGGCCAACGTATCAGCGTGCCATGGTCGCTTTTTTCCACGACATGATTCACCATGATATTGAGGTATATGTTGACGACATGATTGCAAGATCCCAGACTGAAGGAAAACACCTTGACCATCTCTAGAAGCTATTTGACAGGTTGAAGTTGTACAAACTAAGGTTGAACCCGAACAAGTGCACCTTCGGGGTAAGGTCTTGTAAGCTGCTGGGTTTTGTCGTTAGTGATAAAGGCATTCAAATGGATCCTGCAAAGCTGAAAGCTATACAGGAAATGCCAACTCCCCGAATAGAAAAGGAAGTCAGAGGATTTTTGGGACGTCTAAACTACATTTCTCGATTCATTTTGCACCTGACTGCTACTTGTGAGCTGATCTTCCAGCTGCTGAAGAAAGATCAAGTGGTAAGATGGAATGATGAGTGTCAGGCTGCTTTCGAAAGGATCAAGGAATATCTCCAAGAGCCACCTATTATGATGCCTCCAGTTGAAGGAAGACCTTTGATCTTATACTTGACAGTACTCGACAATTCGATGGGGTGTGTGTTGGGGCAGTATGATGAGTTTGGCCGAAAAGAGCATGTTATTTACTACCTTAGAAAAAAGTTTACCGAATGTGAGACCCGATACTCATTGCTTGAGAAAACTTGCTGCGCTTTGGCATGGGCTGCTCGCCGGCTGAGACAATATATGCTGACTCACACTACTCTATTGATATCAAAGATGGATCCAATCAAGTATATCTTCGAAAAGCCTTCCTTATCCGGAAGAATAGCAAGATGGAAGATGATCTTGACTGGGTACGACATCCAATACACAACTCAAAAAGCAATCAAGGGGAGTGTGTTGGCAGATCATTTGGTACATCAGGCCGTGGATGATTACCAGTCTATGAACTTCGAGTTTCCGGATGAGAACATCATTTTGATGACTGACTGTGAAAAACCTGGACCGGATGAAGGACCTGAGGAAGGATCCCGATGGTCTATGTATTTTGACGGAGCTTCGAACGCGTTGGGTAATGGTATTGGCATCGTGATCATATCTCCTGAAGGCTGTCATACTCCATTCACCGCCCGATTATGTTTTACCTGCACCAATAACATGGCGGAGTATGAAGCGTGCATCATGGGCCTTCGAGCATCTATTGACCTAAGGATTAAATTCTTGAGTGTGTTCGGAGATTCCGCTCTAGTGATCAGTCAGATCAAAGGCGAGTGGGATACGAAGCACCCAAATATTATTCCTTACAAAGAGTATGTACTAACGCTGCTCCCACACTTCGAGGAGATAACCTTTGAACATTTACCCAGAGATGAGAATCAGTTAGCGGACGCACTAGCTACCATGTCTTCTATGTTCAAGGTCAGGTGGGACAATGAAGCTCCCCAGATTACCATTGAAAGGTTGGATGAACCCGCACATTGCTATGACATAGAGACTGAAGAGGTAGCAGATAAACCCTGGTTTCATGAGGTAAAAAGTTATCTTGAGGCTCAGGAGTACCCCGAGGGTGCATCTGTTAATGATAAGAAGTTTCTGAGGAGATTCGCTGCAAAGTTCTTCATCAGTAATGGTGTCCTTTACAAGCGTAACCATGACTCAAACTTACTGCGATGTATGGACAAGAACGAGGCAGAAAGGATTATGGCAGAGTTAATTTAAGGCACCTTCGGAACCCATTCCAGTGGACATACCATGGCAAAGAAAATCCTTCGGGCTAGATATTATTGGTCCACCATGGAAGATGATTGTTATCAGCATTCTCGGACCTTTCACAAGTGCCAAATCTATGCTGATAAGGTGCACATACCTCCATTTCCTCTGAATGTCTTGACAGCTCCGTGGCCTTTTGTGATGTGGGGCATCGATATGATCGGCGAGATCAAACCTACTGCTTCCAACGGGCATCATTTCATCCTGGTAGAAATTGATTACTTTACAAAATGGGTTGAGGCAACTTCCTTTGCCACAGTGACCAAGAACGTCGTGGCACGGTTTATTCAGCACAATTTGATCTGTCATTATGGTGTACCAGAGAGGATCATTACGGACAATGGTACAAATCTCAACAATATGATGATCACCGAGCTCTGCAAGCAGTTCAAGATACATCATCACAACTCTTCTCCTTACCGGCTGAAGATGAATGGGGCTGTTGAAGCGGCTAATAAGAACATTAAGAAGATTGTCCAGAAGATGACGGTGACATACAAAGATTGGCACGAGATGTTACCGTTTGCTCTTTATGGGTACCGAACCTCAGTGCAAACTTCAACAGGGGAAACACCCTACTCTTTGGTGTATGGCATGGAAGCAGTCCTACCCATTGAGGTCCAGATACCCTCTCTTAGGATTATGAAGGATTCAGGCTTGAGCGAAGACGACTGGATCTAGACCCGGCTTGATCATCTAAACTTAATCGACAAAAAGAGACTTACCGCTATTTGTCATGGTCAGACGTATTAAAAGCGGATGATCAAGGCATTTAACAAGAAAGTTAGACGACAAGAGTATCAAGTTGGGGATCTGGTAATCAAGCGCATCATATTACCTCAAGGTGATCCCAGGGGAAAATGGACCCCTACGTATGAAGGGCCATTTGTGGTTAAGAACATTTTCTCAGGAGGAGCTATGATTCTGACCACCATGGATGGTGACAACCTTCCTCACCCCGTCAATGCAGACATAGTGAAAAAATACTACGCATAATCAAGGACCCGCTAGGTTGACTGGCCTAGGAAAAAATAAGGGCTTCCCAGTGAACCAAAAGGGTTAGGGCAAAAATAAGGGATGAAAATAAAAAATTTGTACACCCGACAAGTCGAAAGCCTGAAAAGGCGGCTTGGGCAAAAAAGGGTATCCCGGTGGACTGAAAACCCGAAAGGGCGGTCACGGAAAAAATTAGGGATCAAAGCGTAACACTATGTCTCATTGGATCATCTTGCAACCAGACTTCAGTATCGACTATCAAGCTCAGACGGCACCAATCAATCTGATCTACCTTCAACAAAGTTGCAAAGTGATGTAATGCTTGAGGATATAAAGGAAATAGCAGAGTTGGAACCCAGTGGGATTGTTCACATAGCTGTTTTTCTTGGTTTTACACAAATTTTATAAATTCTATTTGTTTGGCGGCATTCTCTTACTAGGATGTCAGGCTCTTGTACAAAAACGCTTATTTACAGGCCAACTTCAAAATCAATACAAGTCATTCTTCACAAAGAAATTTCAAACTATTTTCCTTTTTCTGTTTTGTTTTGCAAGAACATCCAATGGTTCATTTTTTATATATGCATTTGAGGATAATTGTTGTTCATAAATATTTACATGCGAAACAAAAGACGATTACTTATAATATCAGGAACAGGGGTAAACGAGAAATGTCCAAAACCTACAGTTGCTCTATCCACCAGGTATAGGGATAAACCTAGTTGGAGAAAACGATTAAAGGTACATTCACTCCCCGTAGAGTAAGAAAAATATAGTGATATTAGCGGTACCGAACAGGACATCACTCTCCCAGCTAAGACTCGCAACCGCGAATGAGTCGGCGAGATTCTCCCCAAGCTGAGTTTATCTATTACCCACACTAAAAAATTATCCCCAGTGAAGTCGCCATTAGAAGATTTTCCCCAGCGGAGTTTATTTCTTCCACAAGCAGAACCTCAATCCCCGACAAGATTCATTATCACCAGCGACAGTAATTCATCCCCAGCCAAGATTATTTCTCCAAATCAGCAGATCCTCTTGCAGGACATCTCCTCCCCACAGAATCATTTTCTCTTCAGTTTATTCTCCAGCAGGATTATTCTCACAATCATCTTCGTTCACTATCCCCAGCGGAGACGAAAATTCAACTCTTTTCTCCAGCAGCAATCCGGGATTTATTTTCCCCAGCTAGAGATTATCATAAAAACATTGCATATCGATACATCATGACATATGCATACGTATCATACAACACAATCTCATTTATTTTGAGAACATCATTGCTTGATACATGTCATGTATTACATATGACTAACCTTTACCTTTCAGGGAAGGTACAATCAAATTCTCACCAAATCCAAGCTATAAAGCCCAGGTACGACCGGATAGTATCTTGATATCTATAGCATATTGTGAAGCCCAGAGAACGACCGAATAATAGTATCAAACACCACGAAGCCTGGACTCGACCAGATAGTGTTTTATCTCTAAGCTATGAAGCCCAAATTACAATCGGATAATAGTTTAATCCCCAACGAACCGTGAAGCCCGAATGATGACCGGATAACAGCTCAGCAAGTTATTGTGAAGCCTGGATTATGACCAGATAGAAATACAGGTACCATGAAGCCTGGCTTACGACCAGATAATGATATATCTTTAACACAAGCCGTGAAGCCCGGATTACGACCGGATAACAGCTCAATAAGTTATGAAGCCCGGATTATGACCGGATAATATCTTGATTCCTCCAAACACCGTGAAGCCTGGATTATGACCAGATAGCGATAAAAGACACTGTGAAGCCTGGATTACGACTAGATAACAGTGAGGGACACTGAAACTTGGATTACGACCAAATAGCAGTTTACCCGGCCAATTACTATGAAGCCCGGATTCGACCAGATATTAGTAGGCCCAAAGTCAAATGGGAAGCCCGAATTACAACCGGATAACCACTTGATTTCTTCTGAATCCTGGATTACGACCAGATAAGAAGTAAGGTATTGTGAAGGCTGGATTACGACCTGATAGTAGTACAGAACACCATGAAGCCTGGATTCGACCAGATAATGGTATGAAGCATCATGAAGCCTGGATTATGACCAGATAACGATAAAAGGACTGAAGCCTGGATTACAACCAGATAACAGTACAAGACACTGCGAAGCTTGGATTTCGACCAAATAGCAGTTTACCTTAACAGTTACTAAGAAGCCCGGAGTCGACCAGATATTAGTGTGCCCTAAGTTCAAGTTGAAGCCCGGATGCAATCGAATAACAACACATTCATTCTGAAGCCTGGACTACGACCTGATAAGAATCGAGAAATTGCGAAGCCCGAATCATGACTAGATAGCAAGTTTAATCTCATCTCCCCAGTAAGTCACTGTAAAGCCTGGATTACGACCAGATAGTAGTCGATCTTATCACTATGAAGCCTGGATCACGACTAGATAGTAGTTCACTTTCACCTCTTCAGCCAAGAGTCGATTTCCCAGTAGAACAACGGACGACCGAAGCTCCTAAATTTCTATTTCTCTCAAGACAGAGATCAGCTTTCCCCAGCGTAGTCTTCCTCAACAACATGTATATAGACTCTCGCTAAGGAATCACTTATGCGATCGACACTCCTTCGGATGGCATCTATAAGCCCATCTTTCGTCATCAATTTCCAAATGGAATCTGTAAGCCCATTCCCGACATCACAAGACAATTACCACTTCATGCGAGTGCAAATTTCTGGGCACTCTAGTGTTCAATCATCTTCCACCTTCGGATCACGAAAGGCAAGCAAGCCAATCTACATCCTCAGGTTTAAGAAGATTGAACAAGGGCAGCTGTTGTACCCAAAAATTTTCCCTCCCATATTTCTCAAAACATCTCAAGGAAGATCTTCAAGTTGCTCAAGGAAGTCCAAGGGTTGACCAAACAAGCTCTCTCCTAAGGCAATCCACCTCAAATTAGGGTTTCATGTTGCATCAAGATACTTGAGTCCAAGGGACCCAAAATTCTCACCAATGTCCTAATATGTTCTCAAGATCATCTATGTCAAGTTTCAAGCACTACTGAGGAAGTTTGCTCAGTCAATTGCTCAAAGGCCTGAAAATCGACTGTCCTAGGGCAAAAGTCAACTGTGGCCTACATACAGTCAAACTTCAAGGTTTTTGGTCAACATCCTTATTTTGAAGTATATTTCATCATTTTATCAAGGATTGATCATGATTCCCCAAGGGTGGCTCACAATTCATCAAGAACTAAAAGTTGCTAAATTAGGGTTTTGTAGGAAAAGTCAAATCAACTTTGACCAAGCATAACTTTCTCATACTTTATGAGAAATGACCCATAAAAATCTCATTTTTAAGAGAATGAAATTCCCTACAATCCATATTCAGCTCCAAAGTTCAAAATATGCACTCACAAGAAGTTATGAATTTGGATATTATAGGTCATTTTGAAAAGTCAACAAAAACACCTTTTTTGTCAAAGCTTCATACATGAACATGGAGTACCAAATTGAGATGAGGCCAAAAGGGTTGCTTATAGGACATCTCAAGATTTCAAAAAAGTCCAAGAACACATTCAAAGAGTCAAAATTGTGGAAGTTGTGCGTTGGTGAAGTTGACCTTTTTTGCAAAATTGCCAAAAGTCAACTATGCCTAAAAATGCAATTTTTGCTAAATAGGCCCAATCTTTTGCACTTGTTTTGAGTTGGTAGCATAGTCCACGTGTCCTAGCCCTTGCCACTTGTTATTATCTTGTTTTTATTATTTATTTTGATTTTTATTTGAATTAAATCATTTTAAATCAAAACAAATCATAGAAAATCCAAAACATTGAAATTCAAAGATCTTGTACATGTCTCAGGTCCTATATCCAGTTGGCAAAAGATTGGAATCGTGCAAAGGCATTTGTATGCACAAAAGTATTGAGTTTGCTCTATTTTTAGCAAGATTTTCCAGTGAATCAAATCCAAATCAAAAGCAATGATGGAGGAAGATTGAGATCAACTTTTCAACCCTAATCCAATCCTTGATATATATTGAGTATTTGCAGACCTAAAAGAAGGCTAGAAGGAGGCGTGAGAACAAGAAAAAAACTTGAAAAATCACAACAAAGTGCTAAGTCAAACTCATTGTTCCAGGAAATTACAAAGCCTCCTGACCATCCCAATCACTTCTTGGGATCACCAGCAAGCAAAACCAATCAAGAGCGAGCGCTTTCAAGCACTACAACGCACTGTAAGTCAGCCACGATCTTGGTTCTTTCTTGAATTCGAATTAAATAATTCTGATACTTATAGCATGAGATAATCATATATTCTTGTTCACTATCACATCTGCAAGCTATCTGAAACGTTTAATTGCATTTAAATGGACTGTATGAGATTTCACCATTGCTAGGGTTTTCTGGCTCGATTTAGGATTTCTGTGTGCAGGTAAAATTGGGCCATGAAAGGGGCACCATTGTGCTCATAAGGTCCAAACGAGTTAATCCATGGCTTTAGTTTTTATTTATCATGCTTGTATTGAATTTTGAGAGTTGCAGGACCTATAGCTATGGATAAATGTCCATAGGTAAAAGTCTGGGACTTTTACCAACGGTGCAAGGAGGAAGATGGCTAGCTGGCACCATAGGATTGGCCTATTTGAATTTTGGCGCTTTCTCTCTCCACTAACGCCCATTATTATATATTATCATTATTACTTATTCTATATACAAACAAAACAGCCAGCTCAGTTGGTGGCCAGTAATTGGAAAGTGCTTTGGGGCCTGGGTTCGAATCCCAGGTCCCCCAATTTCTTCATATTATTTTCTTTAAGGTAATCCAACACGCACACAAGGCTAAGGTCCACCATATGACCTCATCATCCAACCTGCCAAGTGGCCAGATGGCTAGATCCAAAGGCTATCAACGAAGGAGCATCATGAAGCTTAGTCAAAGAAATACATGGGATTCTGGAAGTCAGTGTGGACCTTTGGTTTTGGGCCCAGAAAAGTGCTATACTCACCCCCCCCCCCCAAATTGCTTTCAGGCCCAATTTTCTTTAATCTTTTCCTTTTATATTTTATTTATTTTACTAACCAAATATTAAGTTTTCTTTTATCAAAAAATCACATAAAATCAACTTTTCATCAAATTAGGTTTAGATCTTATTTTTTATCAAAAAAAATTAATTAATTTAATTAGGTTATTTAATTTTAGATAACTTTAATTATTTTGTACATAATTAAAATTAATTAGAACAATTAGGGTTTTAACTTAGTTATATTTTCTTTTTTCTTAAAATAACCAAAAACACAAAAATAGGCCATTTATTTATTTTCATTAATTAATTAGCTAATTAATTGTGTATTTAATTTTAAAACCTGATTCTTTTCTTAGGAATAATTGAAAAACAACAAAAACAATTTTTCTCTTTAATTAGGTTAGAAGGGGTCAAAACCCTAGTTCTCTCCCGATCTTAATTTCTTCGCGCGCATTTCATTTATTTATTTTTTCCATATTGATGTAATTGCTCACAAGTTGTAATAGCTTAATTAGGACTTTTACCTTTCATTTATCGTTTTTTTCAAGGGTTTATTTTTGGCTATGTAAATACCCGAAGCCTTGTAGTAGCGTAGTTCACTTTCCGCACTTTAATTTCCGCAAAATATAAACTGTTAGATGTATGGATAATTAGGGTTGCATGACAAGAATGTATGATTAATTTCAAAACAGTTAGCTAACCCTAAATGTGCAAAGATAATAAACTTGAAATTGAATCACTCGCACATGCGCACTCCTAGGGTACACTCCCACTTCGGTTGCCTTCGGTAAACGGTTATTAAGTATAGGATGTTTTAGTTGTCACTATCTTATCTAAACAAAGATCAAAGTCCCGTTCGGAAAATTTGCCTCGGAATGGTTGCCTCGGAATTGTTGCCTCGAATAATTGATCTAAGACATTAGGGTTATTACTAAGACGTCCTAACATTGCTTTAGTGACCGTACGTCCCTTTCGAACTGACCCTTAAAACTCCAACGACGATGCTACCTACTCACTAATAGTGGGATAGCACTGTCTAAAGGAAATAAACATAAAACACTTCTCTTTTTCGGTTAGGTAGAATCTTAAGTACTTGCTCAATCCAAACAAACTTTTTCACACTTACACTCTCTTTCAAACAAATCTTTCCAAAACACTTCGTAAGACTCTTGAAGACAGAAGCAAGGGTTAAATAGAAGTCAAAAACTTTTTCAAATAAAACACGCACAAGCAATTTTGAAAATGATGAGCAAGTACCTAAGAGCCCGTGGAAAACCACGGATAGAAAGGGTGATAATATCTTCCCTTTCTATAATCTACCCCCAGTACTCAAAATCTCGAAAAAGGGAATTTTTCTGTGCTTTTTTCCTTTCCAGTTGGATAAAATAAAAGTCAGTGGCGACTCTTGCTTACCGCGACATTTTAAGAAAACAAACGTAAAACGCAAACCAGCATTTTCCTAAAACAGTCCCGGTTCTGGCCACCGTATCACAAAGGCCATCATGCATCCTCCAGATCCAGCCATTGGATCATCCCTGGATCCAGATCCAACGCTCAGTCAGTACAGCGCACGGTGGACATGCTAGATCTGGTTGCACTGAATCACACGCATTGTTTGGGCTGTCATCTTGGGCCCAACGAATTCAGCTCTTCACACCCCGCTGATCACTACTTCACAGCAGGCCCGTTTCTTTTTTCTTTTTTTTTGTTTTGATTTCATTTAATTTTTATTTGCTTTAATATTTTTACACAAAAACAACAAAAATCATTTTTTTATTAAATAAAAAAATCACAAAAGATAGATTTAGGTTTATATACTTAAAATTAATTTTTGAAAATTAATTATTTTAATTATTTCAACATTGATTATTTTGTTAATTAAAATTAACTAGAAATTAGGTTTAATTTGCAATTTAATTATTTTCTCAATAAAAAAAATACAAAAATATTTTTTAATTAATTAGATTTTTAGGCTTCTAATTTATTCCTGTATTTAATTCGTCTCACGCGCATTTACTTATTTATAATTCCAATTATTGTAACTGTTTCGAGGTTTGTAATTGATTAATTAGGGTTTTGATTTTCGCATCTTTATTTTCAGTTAAATATTTATGTATTTGCCCAAAAGCCTTGTAATAGTTAGGACTTTAATTTCTCGCACTTTACTTTCTGCTATTATAAACTGCTAGATGTATGGATGATAGGATTGTATGCGAAAGATAAACCAACGATTAAAAGGAAGATAACCCTAATTGTGTAAAGATAAATAAACTGAAAAATAACACATGCACATATTCACTCCTAGGGTTTGCCTCACTCCGGTTGCCTTCGGTAAACGATCATGAAGCATAGGGAATTTTAATGGTCGTCCTCTAGTTCCAAAAGATCAAAAATGACCTGTTCGAATGTTGCCTCGGAAAGATCTTTATGACTTTAGGGTAACTACTAAGGTTTCCTAACCATTGCTTTTGTGACTGCAATTGTCCCTTCGAATGTCCCTTAAAACTCTAACGATGGGGCTACCTACTCCTTAATAGTAGGATATCGTTGTCTAAAGGAAATGAGAAAATGAACAATCTTTTTTGAGTAGGTAGAAACTCCTAAGTACTTGCTTAAAAACAATAAAAAAACTCTTTCACACAAACACTTTCAAAACAGTTTTCAAAAACAACTTCGTCACACTCTTGAGGACAGATACAAGGGTCCTTGCGAAGTTAAATAAAAACTTTTCAAAACACACACAAGCAATTTCAAAATGAGCAAGTACTTAAGAGCTCGTGGAAAACCATGGATAGAAAGGGTTCTAACACCTTCCCTTTCTATAACCTACCCCCCGTACTCACAAACATCTCGAAAAAGGTTTTTTCTGTTCTTTTTCCTTTTCCTTTGTTGGATGAAATAAAAGTCGATGGAGACTCTTGCTTACTGCAATGTTTGCGGAAAAAAAACACAAACCAGTATTAAACAGTCGGTTCTGCCACCGTATCACACGGTGCAATTATACTTACCACCATAGACGGTGAAGATTTTCCGCACCCTGTGAACGCGAAAATAGTCAAAAGATACTACGCGTGAAAAACGACTTGCTAGATTGAATGGCCTAGGCAAAAATAAGGGCATCCCGGAAAACCAAAAGGGTTGGGGAAATAATTAGGGATATATATAAAAGACTGTAAACCCGGCAAGTCGAAAACCTGAAAGGTGGCTTGGGCAAAAAAGGGTATCCCGGTGGACTGAAAACCCAAAACGGAGGTCCAGGCAAAAGTTAGGGATTAAAGAGTACAACGATGTCCCATTAGATCACTTACATCCAACTTTATTACCAACATCAAGATCAAATGGTACAGATCAATCCAATCAACTTCTTCCGATAGCAAGGAGTGAGATGCTCGAAGACATAGGGGAAATAACAGAGTTGAAACCTGACGAGATCATTTACACATAGCTATATGTTTTGTTTCACTTTGTACTCTTTTTATTTCATGATGACTTCCTATTACTAGGGTTTCTGTCTCTTTGTACAACAATCTCTTATTTATAGGCAAACTATCAATATAAACACAATGTCAAAATTCAAATCTTGTTTTAATTTTTCTATTTTGTTTGCAAAAACATCCAATGACTGAATTGAATGAACATATGCATATGAATATGATTACTATTAACAAACATATGCATAAAAAAAGGAATAAGCATTTTCTCAAGACTCTAGGAGTTAGGATAACATTCAAATCATCCATAAATCCCCATAAAACAATCCCCAGTGAAGTCGCCCCATAGAGTAGTTCCCATAAGATCATCCCCTGCGGAGTCATCTTCACAAGCTCATCTTCAACAAAGATACATGTTGTTTTACCCTAAAATTTGCCCTCCCTTTCCTTTAAAAATTCTCTTCCAGGGTTTTTCAACATGTTCAAAGCTTTTCAGACCTCCAAACATGTCAATTAATTCATTAAGGGTTCGAGTTTGAAAAATGCTCAAAGTTTCTCTTGTCCACTGGTGTTTGTCATACCCCAATTTTTGACCTAAGATCCCATTTTTTATTGTTTGCACTTTTATACAAAAGTCAAGGTCACGAAGTACGGTCGACTTTAACTTCTCACCTTCGAGCATTGACTATGCAGAAACTGTCAAGTATTTTGAACATTCTTAGCCTATGTATCACTAACTTCTAATCAAGCACGAAGTGTTTGTTTTTTGTTTCTTTGATTTCATTTGTAGGAAAAAAATCGGAATCAAGAGCATTAGGCGTCACGCCTCGATTAGGGTTCAGAATCTCTCAAGCCAGAAGTACAGTTGATCGTTGATGGTCAAAAGCAATAAAAGTCAAACTTTGACTTTCAGATCAAATCAAGTTTCAACAATTTTATTTCATAAAGACATGAGATTGGTTCATCAAAAAAATCAGGAGTCAGAAGTTACTTTGGAAAAATCAGATTTTTTAAACATTTAGAAAATTTTCTAAGTATTAAGAGTATGTGATACTTCAGAACTTCTGAGCCAACCTCCATGCAAGTGTAGTCAGAAGTTGCAAATTTGGTTCAGAACATAGCCTTCAATCAGAACACGGCTCTTCAGCAAGTGCAGTCAGAGTTTGCAAATTTGGTTCAGAACATAGCCTTCAATCAGAACATGACTCTTCAGCAAGTGCAGTCAGAGTTTGAAAATTCAGTTCAGAATATAGCCTTCAATCAGAACTTGAGTCAGCCTCCATGCAAGTGCAGTCAGAAGTTGCAAACTTGGTTCAGAATACAATCCTCCATCAGAACGTGACTCTTCATCACATAAAGATTACGCTTATGATCTTCTATGATCAGAACATCACTAAATTCCAAAACCTCGTTTAAGTAACCTGCTGCCCAGTTACAAGTACAGTGTTGTAGTCAGCTGCTGAACTAGTCCACGCCTGTACTTTCTCAAACCCCATACTTGCATCAAATTAGCATACGAAAACTGTGATAAAAAAGCATTGGAACAGTATACCAAAAAAGTTTGAATCCAATTTGTTTTCCCCCCCAAAGCCACAACAAACCCCTCTATAAATACTTTTCTCCATCACACGTTCAAGGGGTTGGTTTTTTTTTGGGAGAGATTGGTAAAAGAGGGAGAGAAAAGGAAGTTGAAACCTTCATAAAAAATCCAGAAATCTCAAAAGAAAACCAAACCTTTGTTCTTCCTTTTGAATTAAAGAGCTTGACATTTCCTCTTCCGTTACTCTTGCTGATTCCAGAAAATCCAAAGGTAGCAGCTCAAAGCTCCAAGCCCACGTTCTAGTTTCAGGGCAAGTCTTTCTGACTTTTCATCTTTTTCATTCTGAACATCATTAACATGTAAATATCATAGTATTAATGTTGTACATATCATTGCTTAAAAAAATTGTGGATTAAAACTTCTTGATTAAGGCTAAACTCAGATTTAGATTTAAAACTTCTATAAACTGTTGTGCTATTATCCTTCTGATTTGCTGTTTAATAAGAACTGAATATGGCATAGAACTTCTGATGTTCACTCATAGTTTTAGCACAACGCAGAACTTATGAGTTCTCCACACTATTAATGCACACTGAACTGTTGATTATTCACTCACTATTTTAACACTTAGAACTTCTGATTTTCATGCGCCGATAACATGCTGAACTGCTGATTGTCCACTCACTAGCTTTAAGCACATACAGAACTTCTGATGATTCACTCACTGTTCTAACATAACACAGAACTTTTGAGTTCTCCTTACATGTCAAATACATAGAACTTCTGATATTTCCAATCGCTGTTTGAAACACTCAGAGTTTCTGATTTTCACATGCTGACGGTACATTAAATTTATGATGTTTACTCACTGTTTTAGCGTAACACAAAACTTCTGACTTTTGGTTCACTGGCTGAACACCACCCAGAACCTCTGTGTTTTCCCTCTAACGTTTTTTTGCAGGACTTCAGAATGTACCAATTCAGAACCTCTGTTCCCTTTCTCTCTGACATTTCTTGCAGGTACCTTAGAGTTTACCATTCAGAACTTCTGATGCCCGCTGACGTTCCTTTCTGAGTCACAGCGCACCTGACTTCAGAACTTTTGATCCTTGTTGTTTTTCCTTGCAGTAGCACGCTGTTTTCTATTTTTTCATTTATTTTCCTTTTCTTCATTTTTAATATTAAAAAGACATAAAAATATTTTCCTTTTAATTTATTCCTTCTTTTTTTTAATCCATTAAGACAAAAAAACTAAATTTTCAAACTCACACCTTTTAAGTCAAAACTTCGACATTAGGTCGTCGTATCTTCAAAATCTCGCACACACCCATTTTAGCCAAACAAACCATTTTAATCAAATAAACAATTTTAATAAATAGATGTTTCAAAAGGTTCCTATAGGATACTATAGATGCACTGGGTGCTAATACCTTTCCATTGCATAACTAACCCCCGGACTCTAGATCTTTCAAGAAACACATTGTATTTTCATTACTTTTAAGTATTATTTTACATTGCATATTTTAGGGTTTTATTTCTCTCTTTTCCCTTTTCCCTTGGAAATAATAAAGCACGGTGGCGACTCTTGCTTATTTGCGAGTCAAGTTAATTAATATCTTGATCTCCTATTTTCACTGCTACAGTGTTGTACCCCAAAATTTTCCCTCTCATTTATCAAACATTTCCTCACAAGATCTCCTTTGGTTCAAGACTACACAAGGTTTGATCAGCTCAAGACACCTCCTTAAGCACTGATGACTGAAATTAAGGTTTGAGATTGCACAAGGATAATTGAACTTTCAATGCCTCATATGACTTTCATGGATCATTATGGACCCCCAAGATTACTCATGTCAATTTTCAAGCCTTGGATCACATTTTTCTCAATCAATTGAGCAGTTGACCTAAAATCAACTGTATTGGGGTATAAGTCAACTGTTGACAATTTACAGTCAAACTTCAAATTTTTTTACCCATATCAACATTATAAACTCATATGTATCATTTGATCAAGTTTAGACCATATTTCCTCAAGAAATTTGATCAGATTATCAAAAGGGCAAAATGGTCAAAATTAGGGTTTTGACTGAGAAGGGGAAATTTCTGATTTTGACCTAGCAAATGGTTAATTGTATATTGAAAAGTTAACTGTATATTGAAAAGTCAAACTTTAACTTTTTGGTCAAAATCAAGTGTCAAAGATCACAATTCATCAAAACATGTCAAAATATGAAACTTGTTCATCAAGAAATCAAAAATTCAAGATTTCATTTTGAAAAGTCAAAGTTTTCAAACTTAGAAATTTTTCTAAGTGTTGAAAACTTCATATTTTTTCACAACTTTGAGCCAATTTTTCACCATGATGCAAGATGATTCAAAAGAAACTTTCAACATGAAAGTTGTAGATCTCCATGATATCTACAACATTGTTTTACAAAAATTCTCCTAGAAATGCTTGTATCTCAAGTTATTAATCCATGAAGTCATGGTCATGAAACTAAAACACTTAGTGAAATTTTGAACATTTTAGGTCAGGATTTTAACCTAACTTCTGACCCAAGTTTCATATAGTTCCATTTGGATTTTGAAAAAGTGATTCAAATAGGGGTTGTATAACACATTACAAGCTTTCCATAATGTCTAAGAACTCCTTGAGATCATTTGTGAGCAAGGAGAATCGAAGGTCAGAAGTTGGGGTTTCAAGTTGTTTTAAAAGGCAAATTTTGTGATGAGCAAAATTCAAATATCAAACCTATGCTGCACAATCTTGTTTTGCAGGCCTCTAAACCTCAAGATCTCTCCCTAATCAGAAGATTACACTTGCTTTTGAGCTATTATCCATTTGATTCAAGCTTTATCCAAGATAATTTTCCATTAATGGCACAAAGGCACCATTGCCATTTACATAAAGCAAGTTTATGCAAAGTCAACTTGCATTGAGATTTGCACTTGTTCCTTCTACACAAACTTCCTCTACAAAGTCAGATAAGCATGTTTAAAGTTGGTACCACTCTAGATAACTTTGTACTATGCATTGAAACCATGTTTGTCAACCTTACTTCAAAAACAAGACAAGAAGCAAAAACATGTGATCTTGTACTTCTGACCACCTTAAGTATCCAAACCTTTTCCATACATAAACATAAGTCATTTGCAAGAAAGACACACATGTTCAAGCCCTGAAACCCCCTAAAGCACATAACCACCAAAAACATCACAAAACTTGCCATTTCTGAGTTTTGAATCCAATCTATAAATTTGCTCGTGTGTTTCTGGGCCTTTTACTTTCAAAAGCTTCTAAATAACATATACAAACAATTCTAACACCCGCAACACGACTGTAACACCTCCATCACCATCAACCATTTTCAAAAACAACACCCTGGATCTTGACTTCTCCAGAACTCCTCATCCACTTTTAGCTCAAGCCATGCATCACATTAGCTTTCTGGGAACTTGAGGAAGCTACCCAATCACTGGAACTCATCAAAAGCTGCTCAAACTCAAAACACGACACCCTCTTGCAAGGTGAGTTTTCTGACTTTTGAACTCTTCATACAAGTGTCATTAATGGTTTATTTATGAATAAGAAATGTAGATATCATTGTCCTGAAGCTAACCATATCCTTAGATTTCATTATTGTTGCTTGAGTAGTTAGAATTTTGAATCTGAACCTCTGAAAATAATTAGGTCAGGATTTGGTACTTTCAAAAATTCTCATCCATCTTTGATTTATGATTTATGATATTTATATGGTTGGATTCGTATGAAAAATGGAACAACTTTCATGTTTGCATTTTCCATTTTTGTTGAGAAATGGTGAAGTTACAGGTGGTCTGGCTGGAGGTTGAAGATGGAGTTTTTTCATGGGTTAACATCAAGCGCGCTGCCTTTTTGCATTTTTTTCACTTTTTTTTTGACATTTTTTGTTACAGGAAGCGCTTGAGCCTTCCTCCCTAGACATTGTTTTTTTACTCAATATGACCACCTTGTTTGCTCATATCACGAAGCCCATATGTTTTATTTTTATTTTTTGCTGATTTCCAAACAAAAACATCAATTGGGCCAAATTCAAAAAAACTATTTTTTTCTAACAAACCTCTAAAATTCAATTTTAACCTCCCTGACTTTATTATTTTTATTTTATTTTTATTTCATATTTTATTATTATTATTATTAATATTAATATTATTATTATTATTATTATTATTATTATTATTATTATTATTATTATTTTCATTAATAAAAATCCAAAAATATTTATATTTTTATTATTTATATTTTATTTATTTTATTTTCTTCATAAAACTAAAAGAACAAAAACGTTTTCTTTAATAAATTAATTTCCTTTTTTTTAAATACTTAGATAATAAAATTTAATTATTATTATATTATTTTCTTGTAAATTAAAATCAATTTAGAATTTAGGACTTTTATTTAATTATTTTTATTTACTAATTTAATTAAATTCAAAAAAATTCTAAAGAAAACTTGTCTTCTTTAAATTAATTTATTTTACTAACTTAATCTTAATTTTCTTATTTTTAGTTAATTATTTTATTTTAATTAATTAAGTCAAAAAACCCTTTTTCATAAAAAAACCAAACAAAAATCACATTTCTTTGTACATTTACATTCTTGCATTTTTACTTATTCAATTTTATACATTTATTCAAATTCAATATGGTTGTAATAATTATTTAGATTTAATTTCTTGCAATTCCCCATTTGTAATTTGTACACCCCCTCCCCTAAATGATGTAATAGCGTAGTAATTTTAATTTCCACAATTTATTGCTTTATATACAAATGCTAGTAATTAGGGTTTTGTATGGAAAGATTAAAACCAACAAATAGAAAATGCTAACCAAGACAAATCAAGCATGTAAAACAATACACTTGCACACATACACCCCTAGGGTAAATCCACTTTGTTGCCTTACAAAAATGGCCATATTATGCATGTGAGGTATCTTAGCAAAAACAAGCAAAAATACAAGATCATAGTCCATCGATGACGCTATCCATGTTGCCTTTCAAAATGATCTTAGTCCCAAAAGAAAATGCTAAGATATCTTACAACATTGCTAATCATGGTTATACGATGACCCACACCCGTCCCTTTTACATCCAAAGATAGGGTTACTTACCAAAGCAATGGTAAGATGAAAATGTCAAAGGAAAGAGGAAATGAACATGAAAGACTTTTGAGTAGGTAGAATGTTCCTAGTTACTTGCTCAATTTCAAAACAAAAACATCCTTGCTATTTTCAAAACAAACATCAACACTTTCAAAAACATCTTTTCAAAACTTGAAAACATTTTCAAAAGATCAAACACTTTGTATACATTCTTACAAACGAGAATCATTACAAAGTTCGCCTAAACGATGGCATCTTTATAAAATACTTTCAAAAACCACACAAAGCACATTTTCAAACAAAATCAAGTGATCTAGCAAGTAACTAAGAGCCCATGGAAAACCATGGATGAAAAGGGTTCTAGCACATTTCCTTTTCATAATCTACCCCCCGAACTCAAGAAAATAATCTCAAAGGTTTTTCCTGTTCTTTTCATCCTTTCCTTTTGGATAAAAGAAAAGTCGGTGGCGACTCTTGCTAAATCGCAACATTTGGGATCAAACGCAAAACAACCAAGTCAGTTCTCTCACCGCGTTACAGTGTGACACCTGTTGTGATCAAGAGTCATTAAGCTTTATCTTCTTTTCATCTTTTCTCAAGGGTTTCTCCCTCATGGAATTAGGGTTTCAAGTTTGGGACATCATTGTTTAGAAATTAGGGTTTCTATGGTCGGCAATGGCTCTCATTTTGACTCAAGTTTGGATCAGCTAGTTCATTATTAACTTTGGTTTATGGCGCTAAATGGATCAGGTTTCTCATCTGTGGCGAACAAGTTTGTTGATTCATCAATAAGAGTTTGTTTAGTGTTCCGTGTCAGGATTTCTCTATCCTTTAAGTTTATCTGTATTCTTAAGGATATCCTTACGAATTGAGCTATGGATTAAGGTCTCGTCAAGTTTTCATCTTTTGATTTGGTTTTTCAAACGTGAGAAGAGTTCGATTAATGGATTCTGTTGAGATTAAGAGTCATTGATTAAATATGGTTTATGTGGAATATATTCTTCTATGTGCTTTGGTTAGGAGATTTTTCTTAAGATACATGTTTTGGACACCAAAAATAATTCAAGGAACTTAAGATATGTAATTTATGTGGGATTCAAGCTCGTTAATTCAAGAATTTACAATGTTAAGATTCATTGCGTAAAGTTTCTTGGAATTCATAGTTTGTGGCATTCATTACACCATTTCAAGTTCACTATCTCATGTTCACAATCCATTCAAAGTTCTAGATTTCACAATTCTAAATTCAAGGGATCAAAGCCCATATCATTCTTTCTTTTCAATTCTTTCATTTAAATCAAACAACTTCTTCAATTTTGTCTTACCATTCTCAAATCAAAACCATACATTGTTCAAGATACATCCCACAAATTGTTACAAGTTTCAAAGTTCAAATTCAAATGATTACAAAAATTCAAGTTCACATGTATCTTAAAAAAAGAGTGATTAAATTCCTAAGGTCCTAAAATCTATTTTTCTTTTAATTCTCAAGTTCTTAGCCACGACTTCACCACCTCTCCAACGCTTTGACATCTTCTCCAACTCCTCATCGATCATACATGAGTCAAAATCAAGAAAAAAGATAGTGATCAAGAAAATTAAAAAAGACAAATTACAACAATGTTAAACTCATCATTAGGGTGATTTTAAGAATCAGAAAATAGGGTGTTTTTATGTGCTAAAGCCTCAAACATTTGGATTTTTATCATGGGCTAATTTCTATTGCAAATCATAAAGTTTGGTTTGGTTCACAATAGAGGAAAAGATGCAAACAAAATTTAACTTCAAGCCCAACAGAATTTTACTTCAGCCCAAAAGAAAAGCCTCATACATGTTGAAAATAATTGGCTTAGAAACATTGCTTGTTAAAAATCACAAAGTTTGGTTTTGTTCACAATAAACTAAAAGGTGCAAAGCGGAATTTAAGCTCAACCAAATGAAAAAAAGCCTCATACAAAGTCAGAGTTACATCATTGTCTAGGAGGAGTCTTTTGCAAATCTCAATATTTGGTTTACAAAAGATAAAGAAGAAATCAATAACAGTCAGAACTAGCATTATGTGTTCACGCAAGAAACAACAAATCTCATGTTATTTCATGTCAAAAAAATGATAGTTTGCAAAATTAAATCACTTTACTGCAAAGACAAATTTTGTTCACAGAAAAGAGAAAGAAAACTCAAAAAGTATTCATCATTATATAAAATCAAAGCAATCAATACCACGAAAGCAAGCAACGAGGTACAAAGTCAACAAGCTAGCCTATTAAAAGTACCAAAACAAGCTAGCATCACAGAAACCAAGACAAAGTTATCAAACTCAACCCACAAAAGAACAACAAACTCATTTATCAAAAGTACAGCAAGTACAAAACCAGTACAAAAGCCAGCATCCATCATAAGAAAATCGCAACCAGCAAGCAAGGTCAAAGAAGAGAATACAATAAAAGATGATTTGTTAAAGTGACAGAACAAACGATGCCCCTCAAGTTAGCATCAAGGTTGTACAAAGAAAAACAAGCAAAGTCAACCAACAAAAGCATCAAACAAGTCCCAAAGTCAAAAGCCATCACAATATAAATCCAACAACAACACAGAAACAGGGGGGTCGACACAGAGACAAAAATACAGAATCTGAAACAACAAAAAAATAACAACGTTGTCCTCCCCTTAAAAAACCATTTTTTAGTAAGTCCATAAAAATATACAGGATACACAGTTTAGAAGTACAGAAGTCGAAACCCAAACTAAACAATCAAAGATATATAAACAGAGTCGTGTTACACGCAAACCCTAAGAACCGTTTTCACATCATTTTCATAAAAAACCACAACCCTTCAGAGTTCGTAAGAAGAGAAAAGAGAGGGGAAAGATCTCACCGAGGTAAAGCCGTTTCCTTCGAATCCGACCCTAGGGTTTCATTTTCCCCCTTTCAGATTTACGCGAAACCAAGTGAAATCTACAAAGTCAAGCATGATATTACTAACCGGGAGGACGAGAGGAAGAAATTGATGTAAGAAAAATTTGGTTTGGGACATCGCCGCCATCGTCGCGCCGTGAGGTGATTTCCGGCGCGGCGGCATCCTCTTCTCCGGTGAGAGCTTCAGAGGATGAGAGAGAGAGAGAGAGAGAGAGAGAGAGAGAGAGAGAGAGAGAGAGAGAGAGAGAGAGAGAGAGAGAGAGAGAGAGAGAGAGAGAGAGAGAGAGAGAGAGAGAGAGAAGATTTGTGACAAAATGGGTCTATTTTTGTTTTTGCTTATTTAATATCATAATAATACTTATGGGCCTTCCCTTAATAATCATGCTAAGGCCCAACTTCCTGCCTTCTCAGCGCACCCCCTTCTGCTTTCTCTCATTAATATTTTTTGTTTGGGCCTCACCCTAAACCAGCACCAGGCCCAATCTTATTCTCATACATGCACCCCCCTTGCTATTTGCTATCAGCCCAACCCAACTCACTTCACTCAGAGCACCCCCCTTTTCTACTACAAAACACAGTCTATTTACATTTTTCTGATTTCCAAGAAAAAAATCTTTAAGGGCCCAGGCCTAATCAAAACAAACTATTTTTTCCTAACATACACCCTAAAACCTATTTCACACCCTGGCTTGTTTTCTTTCATTATTATTTTATTATTTTATTATTTTTATTATTATTATTATTATTATTATTTTATTAATAAAAATCCAAAAAAAAAAATATTTTTAGTTACTACTTACACTTTAACATACTTATTTATTTTCTTTCAAAATAAAAAGACAAAAATACATTCTAAAACAAATTCTATTCTTTTCTTAAATAAAATTAATTAGGACTTTCAACTAATTAATTTTTTATGTAAGTTTGATTAATACTAACTCTTATTCACAAAAAAAAACCTAAAAAACAATTTTTTGATTAAATGTAATTTCTTTTCTTAATTAATTTAGGTTTATTTTTTCTTAATATTAACTGTTTCTTTTAGTTAATTAGGTTAAAACAAAACCTATTTTCTTAATAAATCAAAACTAAAACAAATTCATTTTCTTTTCATTCATGCCTTGTACATTATTTATATCAACTTTTGTATATTTATCCATTAAATTCAATATGGTTGTAATAGATAAATTGGTTTAATTTCTTGCAATCCCCATTTGTATATTTGTACACCCCGTCCTCAAATGATGTAATAGCATAGAATTTACATTTCCGCAATTTATCACTTTTATATAAATGCTAGTGAAGTAGGATTTATATGGCAAGATAAAATCAATATTTAGAAAACCCTAATTCAAGATAAACCAAGCATGAAATACAAATACTTGCACACTTTTCACCTCTAGGGTTAACTCCACTTGTTGCCTTAAAATTGGTCATGATATGTAGTGAGACATCTTAGCAAAAACAATCAAAAATACAAGATCATAGTCCCTCAATGACGCTACAAATGTTGCCTTACAAATGATCTTAGTCCCTTAAGAGAAATGCTAAGATATCCCACAACATTGTTATTCGTGACTATACGATGACCCACGTCCGTCCCTTCACATCCAAAGATAGGGATACTTACTAATCAATGGTAAGATAACAATGTAAAAGGAAGAGACAAATGAACAAAAGACTTTTGAGTTGGTAGAACATTCTTAGTTGCTTGCTCACAATCCATCTTAAAAAACAAACATATTTTTCAAACACACCAAACACTTTAAAAAAAACATGAAAATATTTTCAAAAAAGTCCAACACTTTGTATGCATTTTTATAGAGACGAGAATCATTACAAAGTTTGCCTAAACGAATGTGTTTTTCAAAAATAGTTTCAAAACCCACCACATACACATTTCAAATAAAGAAATTTCAAAAGTGATCTAGCAAGCAACTAAGACCCCATAGATAAATATGGATGAATAGGGTTTTAACACCTTCCCTTTTCATAATCTACCCCCCGAACTCAAGAAAATATCTCAAAGGTCTTTCGTGTTCTTTTCACCCTGTCCTTATTAGATAAAAGAAAAGTCAGTGGTGACTCTTGCTATCTGCAACAATTGCAATCAAATTCAAAACAACCAAGTCATTTCTTCCACCATATTATAGAACTGGCGACTCTGCTGGGGATTAACTTAAAAGTGGGGTTACCTTAGAGCTAGATCACATTTACTTGCTTTCATTGTTTGATTGGCTTGCTTTACATTTATGGGTCCTTGTTTAGGGTTTATTTTGATCCTCTACCCAGATCTGGGGACACCATTAGGTAAATAGAAAAGATTGTGGAGACTGTACGGTGTAGACCGATATGGTTGAAGCAATAGCCTTGTTAGTGTGACATATTTGTGGGTACCAGTATCCCTTATGACAAATTAAGGAGAATATGGGACCGCTGAGTGATATCATGAAGCACTAACGAACCTTAGAACCTTTAATTGAACAACTTAGCTATTAGGAAGTAGCGAGATAGCTGGTTTCGATGGAAATCTGAAAATTGGTTGATACTTGATGCTACGCTCATTGAGATCGGACTTTCTGGATATTTCGATCGCCAATAAAGAGGCTTGCGCTAAAACAATACCCGATGAAGAAAGATCAATGATATTGAGATTTCCTAGAACCTGGTTACTTTCAAGGACAGGTTGAACCAACTAAAATTTAAGAGGGTATTTACCTATGAACTCCATGCAAGCCTAAACCTAAGGAATTGTGTGGTTTGTTTGTATATGTTTATTTGTACATAATATCATGACATCATACCATAGCATTTTCAATAACCATTTCAAGGGTCTCAAGGGTCTGTGATGCAGGGTTATGTTGAACCAAACATCTATCAAGGGGAAAGAGGATTTATTTTCCTCTAACCAAACATTATCAAAGACCAAAGCATGATAACTTGAGTCAAGGGCTATGACTCACTTGATATGGTGAGCTTGATTCTCGTTGAAGGATGTGATACGGTGGAAGAACCGATTGTTTAATACTGGTTTGCGTTTTTCTTTTTTTGTTCGCAAAATGTCGCGGTAAGCAAGAGTCGCCACCGACTTTTATTTCATCCAATCGGAAAGGAAAAAAGTACAAAAAAAATATTTTTTCGAGATATTCTGAGTACGGGGGGTAAATTATAGAAAAGGAAGGTGTTAGAACCCTTTCTATCCATGGTTTTCCATGGGCTCCTAGGTGCTTGCTCATTTTTAAATTGGTTGTGTATTCTTTGTTTTGAAAAAAATGTTTTACTTCGTGATAACCCTTGTATGAGTTCTCAAGGGTGTGACGAAGTTGTTTTTGAAGATTTTCTTGAAATGTGTAAGTGTGAAAAGTTTTGATTTGAGCAAGTACCTACTAGCATCTACTCGAAAAAAGATCATTTCTATTCTTGTTTCCTTTAGACAGTGCTATCCTACTATTGAGAAACATTTAGCACTATCGTTGGAATTGTAAGGGTCAATTCGAAAGGGTCGTACGGTCACAAAAGCAATATTAGGATACCTTAGTAGTAACCCTAGAGTCTTAAGATCTTTCTCGAGACATTTTGATCTTTTTAGACTAGAGGGAAACCACTAAGACACCTTATGCTTGATGATCGTTTACCGAAGGCAACCGAAGTGAGAGCATACCCTAAGAGTGACATGTGCGAGTGATTAATTTTAGTTATTTAATCTTTGCACATTAGGGTTTTCTAACCATTTTAATTTTTCATGCATTCTTGCCATACAATCCTATTAGCATACATCTAGACAGTTAAATATTTGTGGGAATTAAAAATGCGAAAAAAACAAACCTACGCTATTACAAGGCTTCGGGGAGGGGGATTAATTACATAGCCAAAAATCGGGGATTTAAACAACAAAATAAAAACCCTAAATTAACTATTACAAACCAGTGAGCAGTTACAAAATAATGGTGAAATAATTAACAAGCGCGCGGCGAATTAAATATGAGACGATTAGGGTTTTGACCCTTGAATAAACCTAATTGCAATTGATTAAAGAGAAAAAAATGTTTTTGTCATATTTTGTTATTTAAGAAAATAATGAATAATTAAATTAAAAGAAAATCCTAAGTTCTAATTAATATTAATTTTTGAAAATAAGTTAATTAATTCTAAACAACCTATTTTTATATTGTTTTTGTTTGAAAGAAGAAAAGAATTAAATCAAGAACTTAACCCTAATTTTTCTAATTGGTTTTAATTAAAAAAAAACAAGTTAAAATTCCCCTAAATTAAATTAAACTAATTAAATTAAATTTGATTAAAAAAACCCGATTCTAATTTTTGTGAATTCTTGATTTTATGAAAAAAAAATTGATTTTAAAATAAAATAAAATAAAATAAATGATTAAACAAATTAAAATAGAAAATAAAAAATCAAGATAAATTGAGAATTGGGCCTGATAGTGTTAGCAAATGCAGGGGGTGCACATCTGAATTCTGGGCTCAAGATGCTCCAAGCCTGTTTGACCATGCTTGATTTGGTGTGGGGGTTGACTTGAGGACTATGGTGGTCTCTCATTGGAGAAGCCTAGGATCTGATGGCACGCTGGATCAAAGGATGGACGTTTATAGCATATGAGGGCGCTTGAGATTGTAGTGCACCTGATCACATGAAGAAAAATAATATGAAGCAAATGTTGAGACCTGGGGATCGAACCCAGATCCTTATACTCGAATCCAATGTCACGCTGCCAACTGAGCTATGATGGTTAGTTGTGATTATAATAATAATACAATATAATATAAGAAAAGCATAAGATCTGATCCCAAAACGCCCGAAATTCAAACGAACGAGTGGCTGGCTGACACACAAGCGTCTTCTTCCTTGGACCATCGTTTTAGAAAACAAGACTTTTACCTACAGACGTCCACTGTAGGTATAACCCAGTTCATCTCCAAAATTGCATACGAGCAAGATAAATGACAATTACTGGTACCAATCAACTCGTCTCATCCTCACGAGCATCATGGTACCAGAATCAAGGCCTAATTTTTCCTGTACAAAAAACCCCTAAACAAGAACACAAAACCCTAACCATGGCAATATCACGTACAGGCATAAAAAATGCAATTAAATGGCATGGTTAGCTTGCAAACATGACGACAAACATGAATATAACAATCAAAAGTGCTAAAGATGCGGAAATTGCAATAATCAAATTGTAAAAATGTATCAAATCGTGGGAGGCGTAGTGCGCGTTTCTGAGTGTTTCAGGCCCTGAGAGTGATTGGAATGGCTTCCTGGGATGTCTAACAAGCGATTGGAACCTTCAGCACACCTTGAATTGGCCTGTAGAAGAAGATTCGTCTCACACTTTTCTTGGGAATTTTCAAGTTTTGTTCTGGTTTTACACGACCTCTAACCCTCGTTTTTTAATCTGGAAAGCTTCATTATATAACCTAGAGTGAATTAGGTTAACAAAAATGGAATGAATCTTTGCATTTATCCAAGATTTGATTTGATTTTCAAGTTGTATGATATCTTGCTATTTTGAGCCAAACCATGCCTTTCTTGTACCAATTTCCCTTGATTCGATTAGATCATGTTTACTCAGCATATTTTGATTGCTAATCTGTCAAAAAAACAAATCAAATCATATCTTTATTAATTTTCATCATTTATTTAATTTAATTCACTTTTTAATTAATGAAAAATCAAAATAAATTGAAAATTGAGGAATATAATGGGTGAGCGAACATTTGAGTCGTGGACCATATTATAATTGAGGTGCAAGCATAAAAAGTTAGGCCCATTTAGCAAAAAATGCAAATTTGAGCACATTTGACTTTTGGCAATTTTGCAAAAATGGTCAACTTGGCCAATGCATAACTCTCTCAATTTTGACCCTAGAGAGGTGTTCTTTGAATTTTTAGAAATCTTAGGATGTCCTATAAACAACCCTTTTGGTCTCATCTCAATTGAGTCTTCCATGTTCATGTATGAAGCTTTAACCCAAAAGGTGTTTTTGTTGACTTTTCAAAAGGACCTATAATGTCAAAATTCATATCTTTTTGTGAGTTCATATTATGAACTTCGGAGATGAAGATGAATTGTAGGGAATTACATCCTCTTAAAAATGAGCTTTGGATGGGTCATTTCTGATAAAGTATGAGAAAGTTATGCTTGGTCAAAGTTGAGTTGACTTTTCCTATAAAACCCTAATTTGGCAACTTTTGGGTTTTGATGAATTGTGAGCAATCCTTGAGGAATCATGATCAACCATTGATCAAATGATGGGTAATACTTCAAAATTAGGATGTTGACCAAAAATCTTGAAGTTTGACTGTATGTGGGCCTCAGTTGACTTTTGACCTAGTGTAGTTGATTTTCAGGCATTTGAGCAGTTGACTGAGCAAACTTCTTCTGCAAGGATTAAAACTTGACATGGTTGATCTTTAGAGCATATAAGGACAATGATGAACATTTGAGTCCTTTGTGGTTCACACATCTTGATGAAGATGGAAACCCTAATTTGAGGTATACTGCCTTAGGAGAGAGTTTGTCTGGTCAACTCTTGAACTTCCTTGAGCAATTTGGGGACCCCACTTGCCATGTGTTGAGAAATATGGGAGGGAAAATTTTAGGGTACAACATCTGCCTCTGTTAAATATTATTAAACATGAAGATGTAGATTGGCTGCTCTGCCTTTCGTGATCTGAAGGTGGAAGATGATTGGACACTAGAGTGCCTAGAAATTTTTATTCGCATGAAGTGATACTCGATTTGTGATATTGGGAATGGGCTTACAGATGCCATTCGGAAGTTGCTATAGAATTGTCAGAGATGGGCTTCAAGATGCCATCCGAAGAGGTGTCGATTGCATAAGAGATTCCTTTACGAGAACCCGCATACCTGTTGTCGAGGAGGATTTCGCTGGGGAATGCTGGTCTCTGTCTTGAGAGAAATAGAGTTTTAGGAGCTTCAGTTGTCCGTTACTCTATTGGGGAATAACTCCGGTTTGGGGAAGCGGAAGTGAACTGCGTATCTGGTCGGGGAATATGCTGCACCGCGACTTTCTGGGGAAATGTGAAATCAATTGTGTTTGATTGGGTCCTGGTCTTACAGTGTTGTGGACTGCTGTCTGGGGATAAGAGAGGAAGAACCCAAATAGTAAGGTTATGAGAAGGAACCTGGATAATAGGGTTACTTCGATATGAAAGCCTGAATAGTAGGGTTGTGAGAAGGAACCTGGGTAGTAGGGTTACTTCAAGGTGAAAGCCGAGATAGTAGGGCTGTGAGAAGGAACCTGGATGGTAAGGTTACTTTGAGATGAAAGCCTGGATAGTAGGGCTTGAGAAGGAACCTGGATGGTAGGGTTGCTTCGATATGAAAGCATGGATAATAGGGCTTGAGAAGGAACCTGGATGGTAGGGTTGCTTTGATATGAAAGCCTGGATAGTAGGGCTTGAGAAGGAACCTGGATGGTAGGGTTGCTTCGATATGAAAGTCTGGATAGTAGGGCTTGAGAAGGAACCTGGATGGTAGGTGTGATGTGGTGGGAAGAATTGACTATTTTTGGAATGCTGGTTTGTGTTTTGCATTTTTTTTGTTTGCAAAATGTCGCGGTAAGCAAGAGTCGCCACCGGCTTTTATTTTATCCAACAAGGAAAGGAAAAAAGCACAGAAAAATTCCTTTTTCGAGATGTTTCTCGGGTTCGGGGGGTAGATTATAGAAAGGGAAGGTGTTAGCACCCTTTCTATCCATGGTTATCCACGGGATCTTAGGTACTTGCTCATATTGTTTTTTAAATTTCTTTCTTTGTGCTTGTGGGTTTTAAAATGTTTTTTGTTTTGAAACGTCGATTTAACTCTTGCTTTTGTCCTCAAGAGTGTAATGAAGTGTTTTTGGAAACTTTGTTCGAAAAGTGTAAGTGTGAAAAAGATTTTGTTTTTGAAAAGAGTGAGTACTTAAGAACCATCTACCTACTCAAAAAAGGAATCGTTCTATGCTATCTTCATTTAGACAATGCTATCCTACTATTGATGAGTAGGTAGAACCGTCATTGGAGTTTTAAAGGTCAATTCGAATTAGGGGCTTACGGTCACCAAAGCAATGTTAGGACGCCTTAGCGGTATCCCTAATGTCTTAGATAATTTGTTTTTGAGGCAACAATATCCGAGGCAACCGTTTCGAGGCGACTATGATCTTTGGACAAGAGGGCGACCTCTAAAGTGACTTATACTCAATGACCGTGTACGAAGGCAACCAAGTGAGGTGTACCCTAGGAGTGCGCATGTGCGAATGTGTTGTTTTCAGTTAATTTTATCTTTGTACATGTTAATGGTGATCTAAGTTGATTTTAGGTTAAAACATTCAGTCTTGTCATGCAAACCTATTATCAAACATCTAACAGTTATAATTTGCGGAAAATAAATTGCGGAAATTTAACTAACTATTACAAGGCGTCGGGTATTTACATCGCCAAAAGCAACCCTGTGAAATTTAAATGCGGAAAAATAAATAAAGCGATAAATAAATGGTCCTAATTATCTATTACATTCCGGGAACAAGTAAAATATTGAATAAATAGATCGCGTGCGGGAAAATTAAATCGAGCGCAAGTAGGGTTTTGACCCTTTGTTATTAAAGAAAAGATTTTTTTTGTTGTTTTTATTTTAAGAAAGAAACTATCCTAAATTAATTATTAAATTAATAAATTAATTAATTAAGTAATGAAAATAAATATTTTGGGGTTTTTTGGTATTTAAAGAAATAAAATAAAATAAATCAATGTTAGTAAAACCTAATTAAGTCTAATTGATTTTAATTATTTACAAAAAAATATATTAAAGTTATTTCTAATTAAAGCCTAAATTAATTAAATTAATGTTTGTTAATAAAAATAAAAATTTGATTTTATGAAGAAAATATTTTTGTAGTTTTAATTTTATAGAGAAAAATAAAATTTGATTGGTTAGTTAATAATGAAAATAATTAAATCAAATAAAACAAAAATAAATGAAATAGAGAGAGTTAGGGGGTATGGGCCTGATTGGAGTGTTTGGGAAGCAAATTCTATGGCCCAAACGAGCTGGCCCTGTATTGACTTTCCTGGACTTGGTGTGGACACGTTGACCAAAGCCTTGGTGGTCCTTCCATCTCCATCCATCAGATCTGGCAATTGGCTATCTGTCCATTGGATAGATGATGGTGTATGATGCACTGCTGCTCCTTATGCGTATTGGAATATCTGAAGAAACAAAATAACAAAGAGAGTGGGGGACCTGGGATTCGAACCCAGGTCCCGTAGGCGCTTGGACTGCTTGCTTTGCCACTAGGCCATTGTGTTTCAATTGTTAATGAAATAAGAATAATATATAATAAAACAAAACAACTCTTATGGATCAGAAACAAACAAAACGCGTGAATTATTTGAACCGGCCATTGGGGTGTTGACACGTCTCCGTCCCCTACCTCCAGCCCCTGTAACTTTACCTGCGGATTTGGATCCGCAGCTAAATGCGCAGGTCGATCCAAAAATCAACTCCAGGCCATAAAAATGACCTTCTAAGACATGGTTGGGTTCGTCTCCCTCTCCTGAGTGCAACCATGCCTATCACAAGAATCAATTTCACCTGAAACAAAAATCCCTAAAATCCAAAACGTAACCCTAGCCAGGCTATTATGAGGTTACAGTCCATATAAATCAAATTAAGTATCGCCAAAAGTTTAGAAATCTCATGAGAATCACAAATATATCAATGATTTTCCAGAAAGATGCAAGAATAGAGAGCTATGATTTCGAATACAGGGCTAAGAAACGTGATACTTACAGCGCGTTTGGGCGTGTATGGGAGCTTGCTTTGGGTTGGTTTCCACTCAGTGAACCTCCAGGAAATGATTGAGATCCTTCTTGGCTTATGAGATCGCCTCTTGCAATGACTTTGAATTTCAAAATTTTCACCACTTTTTCAAGTTTGGTCTTGATTATTCTTGCAGCCTCTAACCCATATTTCGTGTCCTTTGGCTTCTATATGTATCATGGAATGCATTAGGTCAAGAATCATGAATCCAATCTCTCTAAATCAATGCATCCATATTTGATTTGATTCACTTTTGAAAACTTGCCAAATTTGTCAAAAAACCATCTTTTTGCACATGATCTTGTGTGATACTAATTTGATGATGATATTGATGAGAATCCAATCTTGAAAATAGAAAAAAATCTCATGTAATCAAAGTTTGGGATTTTATTTGATTTAATTTGATTTAAAATGAAATAATTCAATAAAAAATCAAATAAAATAATAAAATTGATAAATGGACACATGGCTGAAGCTAGGACACGTGGACAATGGGGGCAAGATCAAATCAAGTGGAAAAGAATGGGCCCATTTGACAAAATTTGAAGTTTTGGGGATAGTTGACTTTTGGCAATTTTACAAAAATGCCCAACGTCAACAATGCATAACTTCTTCAATTTTGATCTTTTGGAGGTGTTCTTTGACTTTATAGAAAGCTTGAGATGTCCTCTAACCAACGCTTTTGGTATAATCTCATTTTGACACTCCATTCTTAAGTTATAACCTTTGGAAAAAAAGGTGTTTTTGTTGACTTTCAAAAATGACCTATAATGTCCAAATTTATAACTTCTTGTGAGTTCATTTTATGATCTTGGGGTATGAAGATGGATTGTAGGAAATTGCATCCTCTTCAAAATGAGCTTTGGATAGTTCATTTATCATAAAGTATGAGAATGTTATGCTTGGTCAAAGTTGAGTTGACTTTTCCTACAAAACCCTAATTTAGCAACTTTTGAGTCTTGATGAATTTTGAGCAATCCTTCATGAATAATGATAATCCCTTGATCAAATGATGAAATAACCTTCAAAATGGGAATGTTGACAAAAAATATTGAGGTTTGACTGTTTGTAGGTCACAGTTGACTTTTGCCCTAACATAGTCGATTTTTGGACCCTTTGAGCAATTGAGTGAGCAAACTTCCTCTGCAAGGCTTGAAACTTTTCATGGATGATCTTGAGAACATATTAGGACATTGGGGAGAACTTGAGGTCATTTGGATTCAAGGATCTTGATGCAACACAAAACTCTAATTTAAGGTTGACTGCCTTAGGAGATGACTTGTCTGACCAACTCTTGAGCAACCTTGAGCCACTTGGAGATTTTTCTTGCAATGTTTTAAGAAATATGAGAGGGAAAATTTTGGAGTACAACAGCTTTCCCTGTTCAATCTTCTTAAACCTGAGGATGTAGATTGGCTTTCGTGCCTTTCGTGATCCGAAGGTAGAAGATCATTGAACACTAGAGTGCCCAGAAATTTGCACTCGCATGAAGTGGTATCAGCCTTGTTATGTCGGGAATGGGCTTTACAAATGTCATTTGGAGATTTCTGGCGGGAGGAGGGGCTTAAAGATGCCATCTGCACGAGTTTCGATCGCATAAGAGATTCCTTAGCGAGAGCTTGCATACCTATTGTTGTAGAAGATTCCGCTGGGGAAGTCTAACTTTTGTTGAGATTTAGGAACTTGCCTGTACCTCAGCTGAGAGAACATCTCTGCTGAGTTTTAAGAATTTGTCCATAATTCAACTGGGGGGAAACATCTTCATCAAGATCTAGGACTGTCTAGTCTTTAACGTAGTATACCGTTGAGATTGTAGAACTCGTCCACACTATGACAGAGAAAAACATCTTCATCAAGATCTAGGAACTGTCTAGTCTTCAATGTAGTATACCGTTGAGATTGTAGAACTCGTCCACACTATGACGGAGGAAAACATCTTCATCAAGATCTAGGAACTGTCTGGTCTTCAACATAGTATACCGTTGAGATTGTAGAACTCGTCCACACTATGACGGAGGAAAACATCAAGATCTAGGAACTGTCTGGTCTTCAATGTAGTATACCATTGAGATTGTAGAACTCGTCCACACTATGATGGAGGAAAACATCTTCATCAAGATCTAGGAACTATCTGGTATTCAACGTAGTATACCGTTGAGGTTGTAGAACTCGTCCACACTATGATGAGGAAAAACTCTTCATCAAGATCTAGGAACTGTCTGGTCTTAAACAGAGTATACCATTGAGATTGTAGAACTCGTCCACACTATGACGGAGGAAAACATCTTCATCAAGATCTAGGAATTGTCTGGTCTTCAACGTAGTATATCGTTTTGATTGTAGAGCTCGTCCACACTATGACGGAGGAAAACATCTTCATCAAGATCTAGGAACTGTCTGGTCTTCAACGTAGTATACCGTTGAGATTGTAGAACTCGTCCACACTATGACGGAGGAAAACATCTTCATCAAGATCTAGGAACTGTCTGGTCTTCAACGTAGTATACCGTTGAGATTGTAGAGCTCGTCCACACTATGACGGAAGAAAACATCTTCATCAAGATCTAGGAACTGTCTGGTCTTCAATGTAGTATACCGTTGAGATTGTAGAACTCGTCCACACTATGACGGAGGAAAACATCTTCATCAAGATCTAGGAACTGTCTGGTCTTCAACGTA
Organism: Vicia faba; assembly: GCA_948472305.1. Classification (NCBI taxonomy): domain Eukaryota; kingdom Viridiplantae; phylum Streptophyta; class Magnoliopsida; order Fabales; family Fabaceae; genus Vicia; species Vicia faba. Next base: position 178,874,286 of record OX451736.1, read on the forward strand.
GTATATCGTTGAGATTGTAGAACTCGTCCACACTATGACAGAGGAAAATTGTATTCATCAAGATCTAGGAACTGTCTGGTCTTCAACATAGTATACCGTTGAGATTGTAGAGCTCGTCCACACTATGACGGAGGAAAACATCTTCATCAAGATCTAGGAACTGTCTGGTCTTCAACGTAGTATATCGTTGAGATTGTAGAACTCGTCCACACTATGACGGAGGAAAACATCTTCATCAAGATCTAGGAACTGTCTGGTCTTCAACGTAGTATACCGTTGAGATTGTAGAACTCATCCATACTATGACGGAGGAAAACATCTTCGTCAAGATCTAGGAATTGTCTGGTCTTCAACGTAGTATACCGTTGAGATTGTAGAACTCGTCCTCACTATGACGGAGGAAAAAATCTTCATCAAGATCTAAGAACTTTCTAGTCTTCAACGTAGTATACCGTTGAGATTGTAGAACTCGTCCACACTATGACGGAGGAAAATTGTCGAGATTGAGAACTTTCTCTGAAATTCAACCGAGGATAATTCATTTGAGATTTAAGAACCGGTCAGGTCTTCGACTGAGCTGAGAACTTAACTGTATCCTTCCTGAAAGGTAAAGGTCAGTCATATGCAATGCATGATATGGATCAAGAAATGATGTTCTCAAAATAAATTAGATTGTGTTGTATGATGCGTATATGCATGTATCATGATATATGGAAATGTAATGTTTTTAGCTGGGGAAAATAAATCCCGGATAGCTGCTGGAGAATAGAGTTGAATTCTTCGTTTCTGCTGGGGGTGGTGAACGAAGATGATTGTAAGAATAGACCTGCAGAAGAGTATAACTCTGTTGGGGAATATACTGATGAGGAGATTACTCTGTGGAGAAGAGGTGCTCTGCTGAGGATTCCACTGATAAATTCCGTTGGGATGAATTATCGTTGCTGGTGATATTGAATCTGTTGGGGATCGAATTCCTGTTTGTGAAGGGGAAGAACTCCGTTGGGGATGATCTTTCAGTTGCGACTTCACTGGGGATAACTTGTTAGAATCTTGTGGGGTTAATCCTTTGAGCTTTGTTGGGGGTAAACTTCCTTTGAACTCGGCTGGGGATATTTATTTTTATACTCCGCCGGGGACGAACTTCCAGAGTCTACTGGGGATGATTCTTCAACTCCACTGGGGAAGCTTTTTCAGACTGCGCTGGGAAAATTTTAAATCCACTGGGGATATCTTGTATTCTGCCAGGGAATATTCTTATACTCCGTTGGGGAATATTAAGACTGTCGGGGATATTAAGCCCTTTCAGTGTTGATGGTAGATAAACTCTACTTGGGGGGAAATATTACCGATTCATTCATTCACAGTTGCAAGTCTTAGCTGGGGAGAGATATCATTACTGTCTTACTCTGCGGGGAGTGAAAGTACCTTATCTATATTCTTCAACTGAATTTACCTTATACCTGGTGGACAGAGCAACTGTACAGTTTGGACAATTCTCATTTCCCCTGTTTCTGATATTACCAGTAATCGTCTTTTGTTTCGCATGCAAATATTTATGAGCAGCAGTTAATGTCAAGTGCATATATCAAAAATGAACATTGGATGTTCTTTGCAAAAAAAAAACAGATAAAGGAAAAATAGCTTGAAATTTCTTTGAAAATGAATTGTATTGATTTTGAAGTTTGGCCTGTAAATAGGCGCTTTTGTATAAGAGGTTGACGTCCTAGTAAGAGAACGCCGCCGAACAGATATAGTTTATACAATCTGTGAAAAATAAACAAAACAGCTATGTGAATAATCCCACTGGGTTCCAACTCTACTATTGCCCTTATGTCTTCGAGCATCTCATCACTTTGCTACTTGGTTGAAGATGAATCAGATTGATTAGTGTCGTCCGAGCTTGATAGTCGATACCAAAGTCTGGATGCAAGGTGATCCAATGAGACACAGTGTTATGCTTTGATCCCTAATTTTTGCCTGGACCGCCCTTTCGGGTTTTCAGTCCATCGGGATACCCTTTTTTGCCCAAGTCTCCCTTTCGGGTTTTCGACTTGCCAGGTGTACAGATTTTTTCATTTTCATCCCTTATTTTTTCCCGAACCCTTTTGGTTCGTCGGGAAGCCCTTATTTTTACCTAGGCCAGTCAACCTAGCGGGTCTTCGATTATGCGTAGTATTTTTTCACTATGTCTGCATTGACGGGGTGAGGAAGGTCGTCACCATCCATGGTGGTTAGAATCATAGCTCCCCCTGAGAAAATGTTCTTAACCAAAAATGGCCCTTCATAAGTAGGGGTCCATTTGCCGCTGGGATCACCTTGAGGTAGTATGATGCGCTTGATAACCAGGTCTCAACTTGATACTCTTGTCGTCTAACTTTCTTGTTAAATGCCTTGATCATCTGTTTTTGATACGTTTGACCATGACAAATAGCAGTAAGTCTCTTTTCGTCGATTAAGTTCAACTGATCAAGCCGGGTCTGAATACAGTCACCTTTGCTCAAACCTGCATCCTTCATAACCCGAAGAGAGGGTATCTGAACTTCAATGGGAAAGACTGCCTCCATACCATATACCAAGGAATAGGGTGTTGCCCCTGTTGATGTACGTGCTGAGGTATGGTACCCATGGAGAGCAAACGGTAACATCTCATGCCAGTCTTTGTATGTCACAGTCATCTTCTGCACAATCTTCTTAATATTCTTATTAGCCGCTTCTACAGCCCCATTCATCTTCGGACTGTAAGGAGAAGAGTTGTGATGCTGTATCTTGAACTGCTTGCAGAGCTCGGTGATCATTTTATTGTTGATATTTGTACCATTGTCCGTAATGATCCTCTCTGGTACACCTATCCACAGATCAGGTTGTGTTGAATAAACTGTGCCACGACGTTCTTGGTTACTGTAGCAAAGGAAGCTTCTTCAACCCACTTCGTGAAGTAATCAATCGCTACCAGGATGAAACGATGCCCGTTGGATGTTGTAGGTCTGATCTCGCCGATCATATCAATGCCCCACATTGCAAAAGGCCAAGGTGTCATCAAGAAGTTTAGAGGAACTTGAGGTATGTGCACCTTATTAGCATAGACTTGGCACTGCTGACATATCTGAGAATGCTGATGACAGTCGGCTTCCATTGTGGACCAATAATATCTTTCCCGTAGGATCTTCTTTGCCATGGTGTGTCCACTGAAATGAGTTCCAAAAGTACCTTCATGTAACTCCTCCATGATCCTTTCTGCTTCATTCTTATCCACACAACGCAGTAAGGTCGAATCATGGTTACGCTTGTAAAGAATGCCATTGCTGATGAAGAACTTTGCCGCGAACCTCCTCAGAAACTTCTTGTCATTAACAGATGCACCCTCGGGGTATTCCTGAGCCTCAAGGTATCTCTTCACCTCATGAAACCAGGGTTTATCTTCTACCTCTTCAGTCTCAATATCACAGCAATGTGCAGGTTCGTCCAATCTTTCAATGATAATCTGGGGAGCTTTGTTGTCCCAATTGACTTTGAACATAGAAGACATCATAGCCAGCGTGTTCGCCAACTGATTCTCCTCTCTCGGGAAGTGTTCAAAGGTTATCTCTTCGAAGCGCGGAAGCAATGTCAACACATACTCCTTGTAAGGAATGAGATTTGGGTGTTTCGTATCCCACTCGCCTTTGATCTGGCTGATCACGAGAGCGGAATCTCCGAAGACACTCAAGAACTTAATCCTTAGGTCCATTGCTGCTCGAAGACCCATGATGCACGCTTCATACTCCGCCATGTTGTTGGTGCAGTTGAAACATAGTCGGGCGGTGAATGTAGTATGAGCGCCTTTAGGAGATATGATCACGGCTCCAATGCCATTACCCAAAGCGTTCGAAGCTCAGTCAAAGTACATAGACCATCGGGATCCCTCCTCAGGTCCTTCATCCGGTCTAGGTGTCTCACAATCAGTCACTATCATGATACTCTCATATGGAAATTCAAAGTTCATAGACTGGTAATCATCCACCACCTGATGTGCCAAATGGTCTGCCAACACACTTCCCTTGATTTCATTTTGGGTCGTGTACTGGATGTCATACTCAGTCAAAATCATCTGCCATCTTGCTATTCTTCCAGACAAGGCAGGCTTTTCGAAGATATACTTGATTGGATCCATCTTTGATATCAATAGAGTAGTGTGAGTCAGCATATATTGTCTCATCCGGTGAGCAGCCCATGCCAAAGCGCAACAAGTTTTCTCGAGCAACGAGTAGCGGGTCTCGCAGTCGGTAAACTTTTTGCTAAGGTAATAAATAGCATGCTCTTTTCGACCAGACTCGTCATGCTGCCCCAGCACGCACCCCATTGAGTTGTCGAGTACTGTCAAGTATAAGATCAAAGGTCTCCCCTCAACTGGAAGCATCAGAATAGGTGGCTCTTGGAGATACTCTTTGATCCTTTCGAAATCGGTCTGGCATTCATCGTTCCAACGTACTACTTGATCTTTCTTCAGTAGCTTGAAGATTAGCTCACAAGTAGCAGTCAGGTGCGAGATAAATTGGGCAATATAGTTCAAACGTCCCAGAAAGCCTCTGACTTCTTTTTCTATTCTGGGAGCTGGCATTTCCTGTATATCCTTCACCTTGGCAGTATCCACTTGAATACCTTTATCGCTTACAACGAAACCCAGCAGCTTACCAGATCTCACCCCGAAGGTGCACTTGTTCGGGTTTAACCTCAGTTTGTACAATTTTTAACCTGTCAAATAACTTCTGAAGGTGGTTAAGATGTTGTTCTTCAGTCTGAGATCTTGCAATCATGTCGTCGACGTATACCTCAATCTCATGATGGATCATGTCATGAAACAAAGCAACCATGGCGCGCTGATACGTTGCCCCAACATTCTTCAATCCAAAAGGCATGACCTTGTAGCAAAAGGTACCCCACTGAGTAACAAAATTTGTCTTCTCCATGTCTTCGGGAGCCATTTTAATCTGATTATAACCGGAGAAACCATCCATAAAGGAGAATACCTTATGCTGAGCGGTGTTGTCAACCAGAACGTCGATATGAGGTAGAGGGAAATCATCCTTGGGACTTGCCCTGTTCAGATCCCTATAGTCGACACACATTCGAACTTTACCATCCTTCTTCGGCACGGGAACCACGTTGGCAACCCACTAAGGGTAAGAAGTAACTTCTAAAAAACTGGCGTCAAACTGTTTCATAACTTCAGCCTTGATTTTCTCAGACATCTCTGGGCGCATTCGAAGGACTTTCTGTTTCACTGGAGGACAATCTTCCTTGGTAGGAAATCGGTGAACCACAATATCGGTATCCAACCCAGGCATATCTTCATAAGACCAGGCAAAGATCTCAACGTAGTCACACAGCATCTGAATCAACCGTTTCTTAACACTAGCTTCTAGATTTACACCCATCTTGACCTATTTCTTGTCTATCTCTGTACCCAGATTTACTGATTCCACGGGCTCTTCATGCGGCTGAATAACCCTCTCTTCCTGAAGTAAAAGTCTAACAAGTTGACCAGGAACTTCGCAATCATCTTCACCTTCGTCTTCGGCTAAGTTGATTGGACATTAGAAGTCATAACTGGCAGTAGCAGAGTCGTTACCAGTGAGATCCAGAGTGGATGTAGACCTGTATATGTGAGTGTGTGTAAAATAGTTGTTTTGCAATATATAATAAAAGAAAGACAAGGAGCGCAAAATTTGAAATGCAAGAAACGTCCAATGCTTTTATTAATGATATATGTAGATGACACACATAAAGCCCTCACAAATGAAACCACGGTGCCCCGGGTAAGACACCGAACCATAAAGTTTAAAACATTGTCTGTTACAAAAACAAAAGTCTCATTACTAGGTGATAACAGAAACGGGCATAGAATCCTTCGCTGTCCAGTTGATTAATCCACATTCGGCAGTTGGGTATATCCATCTGTCGATATCAAACTCTTCATCATTGTCATCCCTGATAGCATTCACCCCTGCGTCTTATTTAGGCTTCTCTGGTGCTTCGAACTCGATCTCTTTAGCATCAATTAAGTCTTGTACCTTATTCTTCAAAACCCAACAATCATCTGTATCATGCCCCGGGCTATCAGAGTGAAAAGCACAGCGGGCATTAGGGTTGTACTTCGGTGATGTTGTATTTGGATTCTGTAGGGCCTCCCTCGGAGTCACCAGGTTGGTCTTCAATAACTGCGGCATAATCTGAGATAAAGTCATGTTGAGCTGAGTGAATTGCCTTCGCGGTCTCTCAGCCTTTGGCTGATTATTGCGCTGAGGAGCACCAGCAGGTCTTGAAATAACAGCCGCATAAACAGCTTGGCGGCGTTCAGGTCTATTCTGGCTTTTCAAACTGTAAACAACACTGGACTCCTTCTTAAAAGGCTTCTTCTTGGTGCCTGATGAAGCACCCTTCTGTATTTTACCAGACTTAATACCAGCCTCAATCCTTTCCCCAGCCATAATCAGCTCCGTAAACTCGGACGAAGAACTTCCAATCAGATGGTTGAAATACGGACCAGACAAGGTCCCCAGAAACATATCAACTAACTCCCTTTCAGCCAAGGGTGGTTGCACTCTTCCAGCAAGGTCCCTCCACTTCTGAGCATAATCTTTGAAACCTTCGCCCGCACCCATAGACATACCCTGGAGTTGGGTACGTGTGGGAGCAAGGTCGGCATTGTATTGGTACTGCTTGTAGAAAGCAGCAGCCAAATCTTCCCAACTACGGATACTGGCTCCTTCTAGCTGGTAAAACCATTCAAGCTGAGTCCCTGAGAGACTGTCTTGAAAGAAGTGGATCCATAGGTTCTTGTCAGCGGTGTACGGCTAAATTTTCCTTACATACGACCGGAGGTGCAGTTTCGGACAAGAAACACTGTCATACTTAGCAAAGGCTGGTGCTTTAAATTTGTGGGGAATCACCAACCCAGATGATAGACCCAGATCACCAAAGTCCAGACCAGGCACTTTCTGAACTTCCATCGCACTCAACCGGTCTTCCAGTTGCTTGTATCTATCCTCAGCCGGAGGATACTGGTCTTCGTCAAAGTCTGTCTCGTTGTCTGAAACCACAGGGCTAGGAGCCCTCCTTTCTTCCTGACTATCTTTCCCTCCAGATGAGGTGGTCAAATCAACTTCATCTCGTAGCCTGTTTCCAAACCTGTGGCCCATGTTAAACAGGACCGTCTTCTTCTTCTTCTTCTTCTTCTCTTTCAAGATAAGGGCCTTCAGATTTTGCTGACCCTTAGCCAAATTCATGAACAATTCCTGGAACTGGGTGTTTTGAGCCTGTAGAGCCTTGATTTCTTGTTCAGTTGATGGTTCAGAAGACATGATGCTGAAATAAACAGCGAAGAAGATGAGAAAACCTGTAAGGGTACCTGTTATGAGGTGCATGGAATGAAATGCGTATGCTATGATTTCAAAGACGTCGAGAGATTCAAATTCGTAAACAAGAAATGAAACACACTTTTATTAGATAAACTTGAAATTCAAATTGTTCAACAAATGCCCTTAAGGCGTTACAAGAAAGGAAATACTGGAAAGTAAATAAAAACTGGAAATAATCAAAGGACATCAACGCTCCCATGGTCGTTTGCCTTTAGTGCTGACATAGTCATTGATGATCTGCCCCCTCTCCAGCTGCCTAGTCAACTTCTGAATCTTCTGCTCTTGCTCGTGATACTTTTCCCTATAAGTATCCCGCTCTTCCCTTAGCTGCATCCAGGACCTCTTCAATGCCCCAATGTCAGTAGGTATGTAAGGGTGTAAGATAGTAGGAGGAACCCCTTCCTCATCAGTAACTTCAACAATGATAGGCAAGACGGCTTCATAGGGAATTCCCAGCTTTTGGGCACGGATACGAACCTATCAGAGATATGGCTCCATTGGTAGAGAAGTCTTCGCACCCAACTCGTTCAGATCAGACCTGTGTACTCTATCCCAAGCTCTTACGAATTTGCGGCGTTGCTCGTCGCTATCCCCTTGAAAATCAAAGATTATACTAGGCATTAGCAGCTCATAAGGTCCCTCCCTTCTGGCTCGCCCAAACTAATGTAAGCCCAAGCATATATTGTAAGTAATTCCTCCATTGGTCCCTATCAGTGGAACATTGGGGTATTCCCCATAGCGATCAATAATGGCCACCTCGTCCATACCCTTAATAGTCCAAATGATGTCATTGTGAGAGAGAGAGAGATACATAATCCGGTAGGCCCAGCCCATGGCTTCTTTGTTCTTCAGAACTGATTTGGGGAGGTGAGAAATAAACCACCTCGCCAACAATGGAGCACAGCATATCAAGGTTCCCCTCTTCTGAGCAGTACGGGCATAAAGCTGATGAAGAATGTCACCTAAGAGAGTGGGTACAGGATTACCAGAGATGAATATTTTTACCGCATTCACATCAACAAAGGAGTCAGAGTTAGGAAACAATACCAAGCCATATATCAGAAGAGCCAGAATATCTTCGAATGCCTGAAAGTCTAGACTATCTCAGAAATGATTAGCCTTACCAACCAAGAACTTAGTCAGAAAGCCCTTTGCTCCACTTCTAGTTTCCCAGTTTGACATTACCTCATCCTTTGTCAGATGAAGGGCTGAAGCAATCTCTTCCGGTCTAAGGGTCTTCTACCAACCTGAAAACAGGGTCTGCTCTAGAATAGAGATACCGAGCAGATCAGAGAACTCTTCCAAGGTAGGGACCAACTGGTAGTCCTGAAAAGTAAAGCAATGGTAAAGTGGATCAAAGAACTGGACTAAGACACTCATCATCTGCTCGTACAATTTGGAAGTGACCAAACAAAAAATATTCCCATGTCTTCTGATGAAGGAGGTAGTATTAGACATCTTTGCAACCAATTCTTTGAGCATAGTGGGAACCTGGACAAAGTTGATCCGGATGGTATTCCTACGCATGAGTGCCATGACCTACAAAACAGAACAAAGATGAATCCCTCCTGTCTTTGAAATAGGTTAGTCCAATGCAAGATGTATGCAATGTTATGATGGCATGATGTCATGATACAAAGCACACCACAAGTATCCACGAATAGCAAACATGGTAAAGGCACACAAGTCACACAGAGAGCCCTTAGATTTAGGCTGACAAGGAGTCTAGGTACTACCCTCTTTTAGTTCAGTTGGTTTAAACCTGTCCTAAAAATAGTAATCGGGTTCTAGAGGATCTCAATATCACTGACTACCCTCAATCGGTCATAATTCCAGTTTAGCAACCTTTTCTTGCGGCTGGAATCATCGCGAGAGTTTAGTCTCAATGAGTATAGCATACTGCTACTGTTCTATGGCCAAGTTGGTCAATTTAAAGGTTCTAAGGTCAGTTGGTGCTTAATGACCCCTTAGCAGACCCATATTCTCCTCGTTGCGCGACAAGGGATATTGGTACATACTAAAGTGCCACACTAACGTAGCTACTGCTTCAACCGTATTGGTCTACGTCGTACAGTTCCCTCATAGTTTATTGCTACCTACCTAAAGGGTATCCCCCAGATTCGGGTTAGGATCTATAGTAACTTCGATTCAAACCCACAAATATAAAGCATACAAGTCAAGCAATTGAAAACATTATGAACTATTCCTAAGGTACACCCCACTTATTAAAGTTCCCCAGCAGAGTCGCCAGTTCTGGGATACGGTGGAAAGAACTGACTGTTTTTGGAATGCTGGTTTGCGTTTTGTGTTTTTTTTGTTCGCAAAATGTCGCGGTAAGCAAGAGTCTCCACCGACTTTTATTTTATCCAACAAGGAAAGGAAAAAAGCACAGAAAAATTCCTTTTTCGAGATGTTTCTCGGGTTCGGGGGGTAGATTATAGAAAGGAAAGGTGTTAGCACCCTTTCTATCTGTGGTTATCCGCGGGCTCTTAGGTACTTGCTCATATTGTTTTCAAAATTTATTTCTTTGTGCTTGTGGGTTTGAAAAATTTTTTGTTTTGAAACTTCGATTTAACTCTTGCTTCTGTCCTCAAGAGTGTAATGAAGTGTTTTTGAAAACTTTGTTCGAAAAGTGTAAGTGTGAAAATGATTTTGTTTTTGAAAAGAGCGAGTACTTAAGAACCATTTACCTACTCGAAAAAGGAATCGTTCTATGCTATCTTCCTTTATACAATGCTATCCTACTATTGATGAGTAGGTAGCACCGTCGTTGGAGTTTTAAGGGTCAATTCGAATTAGGGGCTTAGCGGTAACCCTAATGTCTTAGATCATTTTTTTTTGAGGCAACAATATCCGAGGCAACCGTTTTGAGGCGATTATGATCTTTGGACAAGAGGGCGACCTCTAAAGTGACCTATACTCAATGACCGTGTACAAAGGCAACCAAGTGAGGTGTACCCTAGGAGTGCGCATGTGCGAATGTGTTGTTTTCAGTTAATTTTATCTTTGTACATGTTAATGGTGATCTAAGTTGATTTTAGGTTAAAACATTCAGTCTTGTCATGCAAACCTATTATCAAACATCTAACAATTATAATTTGCGGAAAATAAATAGTGGAAATTTAACTAACTATTACAAGGCGTCAGGTATTTACATCGCCAAAAGCAACCCTTTGAAATTTAAATGCGGAAAAATAAATAAAGCGATAAATAAATGTTCCTAATTATCTATTACATTTCGGGAACAAGTATAATATTGAATAAATAGATCGCGTGCGGGAAAATTAAATCGAGTGCAAGTAGGGTTTTGACCCTTTGTTATTAAAGAAAAGATTTTTTTTGTTGTTTTTATTTTAAGAAAGAAACTATCCTAAATTAATTATTAAATTAATAAATAAATTAATTAAGTAATGAAAATAAATATTTTTGGGTTTTTTGGTATTTAAAGAAAGAAAATAAAATTAATCAATGTTAGTAAAACCTAATTAAGTCTAATTGATTTTAATTATTTACAAAGAAATATATTAATGTTATTTATAATTAATGCCTAAATTAATTAAATTAATGTTTGTTAATAAAAATAAAAAGTTGATTTTATGAAGAAAATATTTTTGTAGTTTTAATTTTATAGAGAAAAATAAAATTTGATTGGTTAGTTAATAATGAAAATAATTAAATCAAATAAAACAAAAATAAATGAAATATAGAGAGTTAGGGGGTATGGGCCTGATTGGAGTGTTTGGGAAGCAAATTCTATGGCCCAAACGAGCTGGCCCTGTATTGACTTTCTTGTACTTGGTGTGGACACGTTGACCAAAGCCTTGGTGGTCATTCCATCTCCATCCATCAGATCTGGCCATTGGCCATCTGTCCATTGGATAGATGATCGTGTATGATGCACTGCTGCTCCTTATGCGTATTGGAATATCTGAAGAAAAAAAATAACAAAGAGAGTGGGGGACCTAGGATTCGAACTCATGTCATGTAGGCGCTTGGACTGCTTGCTTTGCCACTAGGCCATTGTGTTTCAATTGTTAATGAAATAACAATAATATATAATAAAACAAAACAACTCTTATGGATCAGAAACAAACAAAACGCGCGATTTATTTGAACCGGCCATTGGGGTATTGACACGTCTCCGTCCCCTACCTCCAGCCCCTGTAACTTTACCTGTGGATTTGGATCCGCAGCTAAATGCGCAGGTCGATCCAAAAATCAACTCCAGACCATAAAAACGACCTTCTAAGACATGGTTGGGTTCGTCTCCCTCTCCTGAGTGCAACCATGCCTATCACAAGAATCAATTTCACCTGAAACACAAATCCCTAAAATCCAAAACGTAACCCTAGCCATGCTGTTATGAGGTTACAGTCCATATAAATTAAATTAAGTATTGCCAAAAGTTTAGAAATCTCATGAGAATCACAAATATATCAATGATTTGCTAGAAAGATGCAAGAATAGAGAGCTATGATTTCGAATACAGGGCTAAGAAACGTGATACTTACAGCGCGTTTGGGCGTGTATGGGAGCTTGCTTTGGGTTGGTTTCCACTCAGTGAACCTCCAGGAATTGATTGAGATCCTTCTTGGCTTATGAGACCGCCTCTTGCTATGACTTTGAATTTCAAAATTTTCACCACTTTTTCAAGTTTGGTCTTGATTATTCTTGCAGCCTCTAACCCATATTTTGTGTCCTTTGGCTTCTATATGTATCACGGAATGCATTAGGTCAAGAATCATGAATCAAATCTCTCTAAATCAATGCATCCATATTTGATTTGATTCACTTTTGAAAACTTGCCAAATTTGTCAAAAAACCATCTTTTTGAACATGATCTTGTGTGATACGAATTTGATGATGATATTGATGAGAATCAAATCCTTAAAATAGCAAAAAATCTCATGTAATCGAAGTTTGGGATTTTATATGATTTAATTTCATTTAAAATGAAATAATTCAATAAAAAATCAAATAAAATAAAAAATTGATAAATGGACACATGGCTGAAGCTAGGACACGTGGAAAATTGGGAAAGATCAAATCAAGTGGAAAAGAATGTGCCCATTTGACAATATTTGAAGTTTTGGGGATAGTTGACTTTTGGCAATTTTGCAAAAATGCCCAACTTCAACAATGCATAACTTCTTCAATTTTGAACTTTTAGAGGTGTTCTTTGACTTTATAGAATGCTTGAGATGTCCTCTAACCAACCCTTTTTGTCTCATCTCATGTTGACATTCCATTCTCATGTTATAAGCTTTGGAAAAAAAGGTGTTTTTGTTGACTTTCAAAAATGACCTATAATATCCAAATTTATAACTTCTTGTGAGTGCATTTTATAATCTTGGGGTATGAATATGGATTGTAGGAAATTTCATCCTCTTAAAAATTAGCTTTGGATGGGTCATTTCTCATAAAGTACGAGAAAGTTATGCTTGGTCAAAGTTGAGTTGACTTTTCCTACAAAACCCTAATTTATAAACTTTTTAGTCTTGATGAATTTTGAGCAATCCTTGATGAATCATGATCAACCCTTGATCAAATGATGAAATAACCTTCAAAATGGGAATGTTGACAAAAAATCTTGAGGTTTGACTGTTTGTAGGTCACAGTTGACTTTTGCCCTAACATAGTCGATTTTTGGACCCTTTGAGCAATTGACTGAGCAAACTTCCTCTGCAATGCTTGAAACTTGACATGGATGATCTTGAGAACATATTAAGAAATTGGGTAGCACTTGAGGTCATTTGGATTCAAGGATCTTGATGAAACACAAAACCCTAATTTGGGGTTGACTGCCTCCAGAGATGACTTGTCTGACCAACTCTTGAGCAACCTCGAGCCACATAGAGATTTTTCTTGCAATGTTTTGAGAAATATGAGAGGGAAAATTTTGGGGTGAAAAAGTAGGGTTGCTTCAATAAGAAATCCTGGATAGTAGGGCTTGATAAGGAACCTGGATGGTAGGGTTGCTTCGATATGAAAGCTTGGATAGTAGGGCTTGAGAAGGAACCTGGATGGTAGGGTTGCTTCGATATGAAAGCCTAGATAGTAGGGCTTGAGAAGGAACCTTGATGGTAGGGTTGCTTCGATATGAAATCCTGGATAGTAGGGCTTGAGAACGAACCTGGATGGTAGGGTTGCTTCGATAAGAAAACCTATATAGTAGGGCTTGAGAAGGAACCTGGATGGTAGGGTTGCTTCGATATGAAAGCCTGGATAGTAGGGTTGTGAGAAGGAACCTGGATGGTAGGGTTGCTTCGATATGAAAGCCTGGATAGTAGGGCTGTGAGAAGAAACCTGGGTCGTAGGGTTACTTCGATATGAAAGCCTGGATAGTAGGGCTTGAGAAGGAACCTGGATGGTAGGGTTGCTTCGATATGAAAGCCTGGATAGTAGGGCTTGAGAAGGAACCTGGATGGTAGGGTTGCTTCGATATGAAAGTCTAGATAGTAGGGCTGTGAGAAGGAACCTGGATGGTAGGGTTACTTTTGTCGCACCGATGATTACTCTTTTTAGCTTCGAGTGTTGATCATGGACCTGCCGGAAATTGTTGATAATAATTGTATTTCCTGAAAGAAATACATGGTTAGTTATGCGTGATGCATGAGATGCATTGTGATGAGGTTCTCAAAATAACTGAGATTATGTTATATGTAATGTATGCACATGTCATGATGTATGAACATGAAATGCTGACGTAATAATCTGAGTTCGGGAAAATAAATCTCTGCCTGCTTGTTTGGAGAGTATGAGAAATGGTATTCTTGACTGCTGTAAAAAAACCATAGTTCCTCTACTTCTGTTGGGGATGGTGAACAAAGATGACTATGCTGGGGATTTGCCCCTTGTTTACGGATATTCTGTCGAGGAGAGACTCTATTTGAGAACAATTCTGCGGGAGAATAACTCTGTTGGAGATCTGCTAATTTGGAGAAATAAACTCGGTTGGGGATGAATTTCTGTTGCTCTTGATAATGAATTTTGTCGGAGCTTGAATTTTTGCTTACTCTGCTTGGGGAAAATTACAGAGTCCCTCGCGATCGTGAACCTTAGCTGGGGAGAGTTATGTCTTGTTCAGGAAAGCTAACATTACTGTCTTTGGGTACTTTTTACTCTATGGGGAGTGTATGTACCACCACTCATGCTCTCCAGATGGCTCTATCCTGATACCTGATGGGCAGAGTAACTGTAAGGTTTAGGCACTTCTTGTTTTCCCAGTTTCTAGCATTACAGGTAATCGTCTTTGTTTCTCATGTAAATATTTATGAGCAGCCATTATTTTCAAATGCATATATCAAAAATGAATCATTGGACGTTTTTGCAAAACAAAACAGAAAAAGGAAAAAGAAACAGATTGAAGTTTCGTAAAATGACTTGTATTAATTTTTGAAATTGGCCCGTAATAGGCTTTTTTGTGCAAAGAGGCTGACGTCCTAATAAGAGAATGCCACCGAAAGAAAATTACAATTTGTATAAAAGAAATAAAAACAACTATGTGAAACAACCTAATTGGTTTCCAACTCTGCTATTGCCTTTATGTCTTCAAGCTTCTCATCACCCTCCTACTTGGCCGAAGGTTGATAAGATTGATTGGCGTTGTCCAAGCTTGATAGTTGCTACTGAAGTCTGGTCGCGAGATGATCCAATGAGACATAGTGTTACGCTTTGATCCCTAATTTTTTCCTGGACCACCCTTTCGGGTTTTCAGTCCATTGGGATACCCTTTTTTGCCCAAGTCGCCTTTTCAGGTTTTCGACTTGCCGGGTGTATAGTTTTTCCTTTTCATCCCTTACTTTTGCCCGAACCCTTTTGGTTCGTCGGGAAGCCCTTATTTTTTCCTAGGCCAGTCAACCTAGCGGGTCTTTGATTATGCGTAGTATTTTTTCATTATGTCTGCATTGACGGGGTGAGGAAGGTCGTCACTATCCATGGTGGTTAGAATCATAGCTCCTCCTGAGAAAATGTTCTTAACCACAAATGGCCCTTCGTATGTGGGGGTCCATTTGCCCCTGGGACCACCTTGCGGTAGTATGATGCGTTTGATCACTAGATCCCCGACATGATATTCTTGACGTCCGACTTTCTTGTTAAAATCCTTGATCATTCGCTTTTGATACGTCTGTCCATGATAGATAGCAGTAAGTCTCTTTTCATCGATTAGATTCAGCTGATCAAGTCGGGTTTGGATCCAGTCGTCTTCGCTCAAACCCGCATCCTTCATAATCCTGAGAGAGGGTATATGGACTTTAATGGGTAGGACTGCCTCCATGCCATACACCAGAGAGTAGGGTGTTTCCCCTGTCGACGTCCGTGCTGAGGTACGGTACCCATGAAGAGCAAATGGTAACATCTCGTGCCAGTCTTTGTATGTCACCGTCATCTTCTTTATAATATTTTTGATGTTCTTGTTAGCCGCTTCAACAACCCCATTCATCTTCGGACGGTAGGGAGAAGAGTTATGATGCTGAATCTTGAACTGTTTGCAGAGCTCGGTGATCATCATGTTATTGAGATTTGTACCATTTGTCAGTAATAATCCTCTCGGGTACACCATATCGACATATTAGATTGTATCGGATAAACCGTGCCACGATGCTCTTGGTTACTATAGCAAAGGAAGCTTCCTCAACCCACTTCATGAAGTAATCGATGGCTACCAGAATGAAGCGATGCCCGTTAGACGTAGTAGGTCTGATCTCGCCAATCATGTCAATGCCCCACATTGCAAAGGGCCAAGGAGTTGTCAAAACATTCAGGAGAACCGGAGGTACATGCACCTTATCAACATAGACTTGACACTTATGACAGGTTCGAGAATGCTGATAACAATCGGCTTCCATAGTGGACTAGTAATATCCTGCCTGTAGGATTTTCTTCGCCATGGTATGTCCACTGGAATGAGTTCCGAAGGTACCCTCATGTAACGCTGCCATGATCCTTTATGCCTCGCTCTTATCTACACACCGCAGTAAGGTTGAATCATGGTTACGTCTATAGAGGATTCCATTACTGATGAAGAACTTCGCAGCGAACCTTCTCAGAAACTTCTTGTCATTAACAGATGCCCCTTCGGGGTATTCTTGAGCCTCAAGATACCTCTTTACCTCGTAAAACCAGGGTTTATCCGCTACCTCTTCAGTCTCAATGTCACAATAATGTGCGAGTTCATCCAACCTCTCAATGGTAATCTTGGGAGCTTCATTGTCCCACCTAACTTTGAACATAGAAGACGTGGTAGCTAGCGCATCCGCCAACTGGTTCTCTTCTCGTGGAAAATGTTCAAAGGTTATCTCCTCAAAGTGTGGGAGCAATGTTAGTACATATTCTCTGTAAGGAATAAGATTCAGGTGCTTCGTATCCCAGTCGCCTTTGATCTGACTTACCACCAGAGCGGAATCTCCGAATACACTCAAGAACTTAATCCTTAGGTCAATAGTAGCTCGAAGACCCATGATACATGCTTCATACTCTGCCATATTGTTGGTGCAGTTAAATCATAATCGGGCGGTGAACAGAGTATGACAGCCCTCAGGAGATATAATTATGGTGCCAATGCCATTACCCAATGCGTTCGAGGCTCCATCAAAATACATAGACCATCGGGATCCCTCCTCGGGTCCTTCATCTGGTCCAGGTTCTTCGCAGTTGGTTACCAACATGATATTCTCATCTGGGAACTCGAAATTCATGGATTGGTAGTCATCCACGGCCTGATCCGCCAAATGATCCGCCAATACACTCCCCTTGATTGCTTTTTGGGTTGTGTATTGGATGTCGTACTTGGTTAAGATCATCTTCCATCTTGATATCCTTCCGGAGAGAGCGGGCTTCTCGAAAATATACTTGATCGGATTCATCTTTGATATCAATAAAGTAGTGTGAGTCAGCATATACTGTCTCAGTCGGCGAGCAGCCCATGCCAAAGTGCAGCAAGTTTTCTCGAGCAATGAGTATCGGGTCTCACAGTCGGTAAAATTTTTGCTAAGGTAATAAATGGCGTGCTCTTTTCGACCAGACTCGTCATGCTTCCCCAACAGACACCCCATTGAATTGTCTAGCACTGTCAAGTATAATATCAAAGGTCTTCCTTCAATTAGAGGCATCAAAATTGGTGGTTCTTGAAGTTATTCCTTGATTATTTTGAAAGAGGTCTGGCATTCATCATTCCACTTTACCACTTGACCTTTCTTCAGCAGCTTGAAGATTGGCTCACAAGTAGCAGTCAGATGTGAAATGAACCTGGCGATGTAATTCAGACGTCCCAAGAAACCTCAAACTTTCTTTCTGTGTGGGGAGTCGGCACTTCTTGTATGGCTTTTACCTTTGCAGGGTCCACCTGAATACCTTTGTCACTGACAACAAAACCCAGAAGCTTACCAGACCTTACCCCGAAGGTGCACTTGTTCGGATTCAACCTCATCTTGTATGTCCTTAACCTGTAAAATAGTTTCTAGAGATGATCAAGGTGCTCTTCCTCAGTCTGGGACCTGACTATCATGTCATCAACATAAACCTCGATCTTGTGGGGAATCATATCGTGGAACAAAGTGACCATGGCGCGCTGATAAGTTGCCCCAACATTCTTCAACCCAAAAGGCATTACCTTGTAAGAATGAGAACCCACTTTGACAAGGATGTCTACCTCCCCATGCACCATTCTCTTCGATCCGTCAAAAGCCCATACCACAATGTTACTAGGCTTTAGAATCAAACCCTCACAATCCAAATGGTCCAACGCTTTCTTCAGCAGAACATTCAATGAAGACCCGGTATCTACCAGCACATGCGCCATAGTGGTGCCCCTGCACTCAATCGAGACATGCAGAGCATCATTATGATTCCTTCCTTTCGGTGTCAGATCCGCATCTGAGAAACCCAGCCCATTGTCAGCAGTCAGGCTGGCCACATAATCTTTGAACTGATCTGCTGAAGTTTCTTGCAGCACATGCGCAGTCTTGAGAAATGCAATCAAAGCCTTCACATGGGCTTCAAACCACAACAATAGAGACAACATGAATATCTTTGATGGGGTCTGCCCCAGCTGCTCGACCACATTATAGTCTATCTTCTTAATAATTTTTAGTATTTCCTCTATTTCTTGTTTAGAGGCTTCCACAAAGATTTTCTTAGGTGCCTCCGTCTAGGCAAGCTCACCTATAATTTCCTTGCACTGAGTCCTAGATGGCTCAGCAATAGGGGTAATAACTGAAGTAGGAGCAAAAGAAATGTTAGGAGTGCCGGTTGGAGAAACGGTTGGAATAACGGTAGGCATGATGATCTTCGAAGCAATCTCAGGAGAGAAAACCCTTCCACTTCGGGTAACCTTACTAGTCCCAACAATATTACTGAAAATCAGTATCAGCTTCTTCATTCTTCAGATCTTGTTTAATGCCATGATAGTACACATCATCACCATAATGCCATGGGATAACCTTATCTGAGGTGTACAGGATGGGACCAGGAATAATGATTATCAACAGGGCAATTCTTTGAACAGGTGTAATCTTAACAAGTCTTCTCGAGGAAACCTTGGAAGGATCGGCGAAAATGGTTATAATGGCAACGTCTTCATTTGGAACAACAGGAATCATAGTCTTCTCGAACAAAATCTCTTTATTATCCATCAGGCGCTGAACACCTGACTTCAACAAACAGCAACCAGAAGGTAGGATCGAACACATGTGGCATCCTTGACCACAACCCGAAAATAAATCGGCCAGCAGCAAATTCTTCTTAACAGTCATAAGGGGAGTAGAAATTTCTTATACAAAAGTCACAAACAAATCAGTGTCAACAGCATTAACTCCACGACCATGTTTGGGCATGGAAGCAGTTATAACATTCAGCTTTTCTAGAGCATCGACTCTATCTCCTTGGCTTCAAGCAAGTCTTGTACTTTGTTTCTCAGAGGCTATCAATCATTTGTATTGTGGCCAGGACTCTCACAATGGTAGGCGCACCGCGCGTTGGGATTGTATTTGGGAGATGTAATATTTGGATTCTTGGGAGCCTCTTTCACGGTAGCCAAGTTGGATTTTAATAAATGAGGCAGAACTTAAGCCAAAGTCATGTTGATGCGGGTAAACTGCCGTTGTGGTCTTTCCACCCTTTGTTGATTGTTGCATTGTGGAGCAACTGCGGATCTTGGTATCACTACAGCATTTACCGTTTGACGGTGTTCAGATCTGCTTTGGCCCCTCGGGCTATAGACCGAACTGGCTTTCTTCTTACCAGCGAAAGGCTTCTTATTTGAACTCGAGGAGGCATCCTTCTGTATTTTACCACTTCGAATTCCATCTTCTACTCTTTCTCCAGTTAAAATCAGCTCGGTGAAACCAGATGAAGAGTTGCCGATAAAATGATTGAAGAATGGACCAGACAACGTCTCCAGAAACATATCAACCAACTCCTTATCAGACAAAGGGGGTTAAACTCTCCCAGCCAAGTCTCTCCATTTTTGAGCATAATCTTTAAAACCTTCACCTGCACCCATGGCCATACTTTAGAGTTGAGTACGAGTGGAAGCAAGGTCGGCGTTGTACTGATACTGCTTATAGAAAGCAGCAGCAAGATCTTCCCAGTTTCAGAAACTGACTCCCTCCAACTGGTAGAACCATTCAAGTTGAGTCCCTGACAGACTATCTTGAAAGAAGTGCACCCACAAATTTCTATCAGCGGTGTGGGGTTGGATTTTTCTGACATATGAATGGAGATGGAGTTTTGGGCAGGACACCCCATCATACTTGGAAAATATCGGAGCTTTGAACTTCTAAGAGATGACCACTCCCGATATTAGTCCCAATTCTTCGAAATCCAAACCAGGTATCTTCTGAACTTCCATAGCACTCAGACGGTCTTCTAACTGCTTGTATCTATCCTCAGCAGGAGGATATTGCTAATCGTCATAATCAGTATCATTGTCAGAGAATGCAGGACTATGGCCCTTTTCCCCTTCTTGGTTTCCCCTTCCTTGGATGAAGAGGTCAGATCAGTTTGATGCTTCAACCTTTCTCCAAATCTTCTGCCCATATTCAAAATACCAGTCTTCTTCTTCTTCTTCTTTTTCAGAATGAGGGCTTTCAGATCCTCTTGCCCCTTTTCCAGACTGATGAACATCTATTGGAACTCGGCATTCTGTGCCTGAAGATCCTTGATGGCTTGATCGGAAGACATTTCTGTTGAAATAAACAGCAAAGAAGATGAGAAACCTGTAGTGGTACATGTAATGATGTGTATGATAATGGGATGCGCATGTAATGATTTCAAAGACTTCGGGAAATTTAAATTTGCAAACCAAAATAAACAAAAACTTTATTAGCTTAAATTTGAAGGTTCAACATGCCTTTAAGGCATTACAAAATAAGTAAATAAAATAAATCTAAAACTAGAAAATAAAAATCAAAAGTCCCATGGACGCTTTCTCTTTGTGCTGATATAATCATTGAGTGATCTTTCTTCCTCGAGCTGCCTGGTGAGCTTTAAAACCTTCCTCTCTTGATCATGGAACTATTCCCTGTAAGTATCCCGCTCATTCCTCAGCTGAATCCAAGACCTCTGTAACTTCCCAAGATCAGTGGGTATGTAAGGATAGAGAACCGTGTAAGGAATGCCTTCTTCAGTAGTGGGCTCCACAATCACTGGTAATACGGCCATATAAGGCATCATAAGCTTCTGGGCACGAGCTCGTACCCATTGGAGGTAAGGTTGCATAGGAATGGAAGTCTTTGGTCCCAAATCTTTGGCGTCAGATCTGTTTACCATGCCCCAAGCTCGTATGAACCTCCGACGATACTCCTTAACATCATCCTCATAGTTGAATACAATGCTCTCAATAAGTAACTCATGGGGACCATCCCTTCGAGCATGACCAAATTGCCGTAAAGCTAGACAAGGATTATAAGTTATACCCCTTCTAATACCAAGTAATGGGACATTAGGGTACTCCCCATAGCGATCAATAATAGAAATCTCTTCCATAGCTCAGGAACACCAAAGAATATTCCTATGAGCGAGTGACATTATTCTGTGCGACCAACCCAAACCTTCTTCGTTCTTTAGTACAGACTTAGGGAGGTGATAAATAAACCACCTCAACATCAACGGCATGCAGCACATAAGAGTCCCTCTTCTCTTCATGGTACGAGTATGGAGAGCGTGTAAAATATCTCCAAGCAAAGTAGGAACAGGGTTGCGAGAAAGGAAAATCTTGGCAGCATTCACATCTACGAAGGAGTCCAGATTAGGGAAGAGGACTAAACCATAGATAAGAAGAGCCAAGACTTCCTCAAAAGCCTGAAAATCCAAATCATCCCAAAATAGTTGAGCCTGGTCTATCAGAAATTTGGCTAGAAAACCTTCAACTTCGCTTCGAGATTCCCAATTGGATACCACATCGGCCCATTTCAAATGCAAAGCTAAGGCAATGACTTCTGGATTAGGAACTTCTTTTATACTTGTGAAGGGTACCTGTTCAAGAATGGGTATGCCCAATAGCTGAGAGAATTCTTCCAAGGTGGGTACCAACTGATAATCTGGAAAGGTGAAGCAGTGATGCTTGGGATCGAAGAACTGAAAAAGTACGCTCATCATTTGTTCATCAAGGTTTGAAGTAACTAGGCTGAGAATTTGACCGTGTCTCTTAATGAAAGTAGAAGTTTCAGAAACTCTTGATACTAGCTCTTTGAGTTGGGAAGGTATCTGCACAAAGCTAATTCAGATAGGATTTCTATGCACCGAAGCCATGATCTGCAAAACAAAACAAAGATAAATTCCCCTGGTCTTTGAAATGGTTAGTGTAATGAAGCATGAATGTCGTGTTATGATGCATGATGTCATGATAAACCACAGGTATAGCAAACACAGGTATTGTAAACACAGTTAAATCACACAAAGCCCTTAGGTTTAAGGCTTGCATGAGGTCAAAGGTAATACCCTCTTGAAGTTAAGGTGGTTTCAAACCTGTCCTAGAAAATTAACCGGGTTCTAGAGGATCTCAATATCACTGACATCCTTTATCGATCATGGTTTCAGCTCACACAATCTTTTCTTGCAGCCGAAATATTCCAAAAGTATGATCTCAATGAGTGCAGTATCGAGTATCAACCAGTTCTCAGCTCTACACCGAGGTTGGCTATCTCGCTACTTTCTAATGGCCAAGTTGTTTGACTAAGGTTCTAAGGTCATTTGATGCTTCACGACACCATGCAACAGCCTCGTATTCTCCTTGTTTCACCACAAGGGATACCGATACCAACCAAAGTGCCACACCAACGTAGCTACTACTTCAACCGTATCGGTCTATGTCGTACAGTTCCCTCACAGTCTATTTCTACTTACCTAAAAGGTATTCCCAGATCCGGGTGTAGGATCTATAGTAACCCCAAACAAAACCCTAAAAAATAAAGCAAACAAAGCAATCAAGAGAAGCAATTTTTAATGACCTAGATCCTAAGGTATACCCTACTTATTATTTCCCCAGCAGAGTCGCCAGTTCTGTGATACGGTGGAAAAACCGACTGTTTAATACTGGTTTGCGTTTTGCGTTTTTTGTTTGCAAAATGTCGCGGTAAGCAAGAGTCTCCACCGACTTTTATTTCATCCAATCGGAAAGGAAAAAGTACAGAAAAATCCTTTTTCGAGATATTCTGAGTACGGGGGGTAGATTATAGAAAGGGAAGGTTTTAGCACCCTTTCTATCCATGGTTTTCCATGGGCTCTTCGGTAATTGCTCATTTTTAATTTTCTTGTGTGTGCTTTGTTTTGAAAAAAAAAATTTACTTCGTGATAACCCTTGTATCAGTCCTCAAGGGTGCGAGGAAGTTGTTTTTGAAGATTTTCTTGAAATGTGTAAGTGTGAAAGTTTTGATTTGAGCAAGTACCTACTAGCATCTACTCGAAAAAAGATCATTTCTATTCTTGTTTCCTTTAGACAGTGTTATCCTACTATTGAGAAATAGGTAGCACCGTCGTTGGAATTGTAAGGGTCGTTTCGAAAGTGACGTACGGTCACTAAAGCAATATTAGGATACCTTAGTAGAAACCCTAGAGTCTTAAGATCTTTCTCGAGGTAACATTTCCGAGGCAACATTTCCGAGGCAACATTCGAATGGGACATTTTGATCTTTTTAGACTGGAGGGCAACCACTAAGACACCCTATGCTTGATGATTGTTTACCGAAGGCAACCGAAGTGAGAGCATACCCTAAGATGGATATGTGCGAGTGATTTATTTCAGTTATTTAATCTTTGCACATTAGGGTTTTCTAACCATTTTAATTTTTCATGCATTCTTGCCATACAGTCCTATTAGCATATGGGAATTAAAAATGCGGAAAAAAACAAACCTATGCTACTACAAGGCTTCGGGGAGGGGGATTAATTACATAGCCAAAAATCGGGGATTTAAACAGCAAAATAAAAACCCTAAATTAACTATTACAAACCAGTGAACAATTACAAAATAATGGTGAAATAATTAACAAGCGCGCGGCGAATTAAATATGAGACGATTAGGGTTTTGACCCTTGACTAAACCTAATTGCAATTGATTAAAGAGAAATTTTTTTTCATGTTTTGTTATTCAAGAAAATAATGAATAATTAAATTAAAAGGAAATCCTAAATTCTAATTAATATTAATTTTTTAAAATAAGTTAATTAATTCTAAACATCCTATTTTTCTATTTTTTTTTTGTTTGAAAGAAGAAAAGAATTAAATCAAGAACTTAACCCTAATTTTTCTAATTGGTTTTAATTATAAAAAAACAAGTTAAAATTTCCCTAAATTAAATTAAACTAATTAAATTAAATTTGATAAAAAAACCTTATTCTAATTTTGTGAATTCTTGATTTTATGATTTTATGAAAAAAATTGATTTTAAAAGAAAATAAAATAAATGATTAAACAAATTAAAATAGGAAATAAAAATTCAAGAGAAATTGAGAATTGGGCCTGATAGTGTTAGCAAATGCAGGGGGTGCACATCTGAATTCTGGGCCCAAGATGCTCCAAGCCTGTTTGACCACGCTTGATTTGTTGTGGGGGTTGACTTTAGGACTATGGTGGTCTCTCATTGGAGAAGCCTGGGATCTGATGGCACACTGGATCAAAGGATGGACGTTGATAGCATATGGTGGGCGCTTGAGATTGTAGTGCACCTGATCACATGAAGAAAAATAATATGAAGCAAATGTTGGGACCTAGGGATCGAACCCAGGTCCTTATACTCGAATCCAATGCCATGCTGCCAACTGAGCTATGATGGTTAGTTGTGATTATAATAATAAAAAAATATAATATAAGAAAAGAAAATATCTGATCCCAAAACGCGTAAAATTCAAATGGACGAGTGGTTGGCTGACACGCAAGCGTCTTTCTTCCTTGGACTGTCGTTTTAGAAAACAAGACTTTTACCTACAGACGTTCACTGTAGGTATAACCCTGTTCATCTCCAAAATTGCATACGAGCAAGATAAATGACAAGTACTAGTACCAATCAACTTGTCTCATCGTCACGAGCATCATGGTACCAGAATCAAGGCCTAATTTTTCCTGTACAAAAAACCCCTAAACAAGAACACAAAACCCTAACCATGGAAATATCACGTACAGGCATAAAAAATGCAATTAAATGGCATGGTTAGCTTGCAAACATGATGACAAACATGAATATAACAATCAAAAGTGCTAAAGATGCATAAATTGCAATAATCAAATTGTAAAAATGTATCAAACTGTGGGAGGCGTAGCGTGCGTTTGAGTGTTTCAGGCCCTGGGAGTGATTGGAATGGCTTCCTGGGATGTCTAGCAAGCGATTGGAACCTTCAGCACACCTTGAATTAGCCTGTAGAAGAAGATTCCTCTCACACTTTTCTTGGCAATTTTCAAGTTTTGTTTTGGTTTTACACGACCTCTAACCCTTGTTTTTTGATTTGGAAAGCTTCATTATATAACCTAGAGTGAATTAGGTTAACAAACTTGGAATGAATCTTTGCATTTATCCAAGATTTGATTTGATTTTCAAGTTGTATGATATCTTGCTATTTTGAGCTAAACTATGGCTTTCTTGTATCAATTTCCCTTGATTCGATTTGATTATGTTTACTCAGCATATTTTGATTGCTAATCTGTAAAAAAAAAACAAATTAAATCATATGTTTTTTAATTTTCATCATTTATTTGATTTAATTCACTTTTTAATTAATGAAAAATCACAATAAATTGAAAAATGAGGCATATAATGGGTGAGTGAACATTTGAGTCATGGACCACATTATAATTGAGGTGCAAGCATAAAAAGTTAGGCCCATTTAGCAAAAAATACAAATTTGAGCACATTTGACTTTTGGCAATTTTGCAAAAATGGTCAACTTGGCCAATGCATAACTATCTCAATTTTGACCCTAGAGAGGTGTTCTTGGGCTTTTTGGAAAGCTTAGTATGTCCTCTAAACAACCCTTTTGTTCTCATCTCAATTGAGTCTTCCATGTTCATGTATGAAGCTTTGACCCAAAGGGTGTTTTTGTTGACTTTTCAAAAGGACCTATAATGTCAAAATTCATATCTTTTTGTCAGTGCATATTATGAACTTGGGAGATGAAGTTGAATTGTAGGGAATTTCATCCTATTAAAAATGAGCTTTGGATGGGTCATTTCTGATAAAGTATGAGAAAGTTATGCTTGGTCAAAGTTGAGTTGACTTTTCCTATAAAACCCTAATTTAGCAACTTTTGGGTTTTGATGAATTGTGAGAAATCCTTGAGGAATCATGATCAACCCTTGATCAAATGATGGGTAATACTTCAAAATGAGGATGTTGACCAAAAATATTGAAGTTTGACTGTATGTGGGCCACAGTTGACTTTAGACCTAGTGCAGTTGATTTTCAGGCATTTGAGCAGTTGACTGAGTAAACTTCTTCTGCAAGGCTTGAAACTTGACATGGATGATATTGATAACATATTAAGAAAATGATGATAATTTGAGTCCTTTGTGGTTCACACATCTTGATGAAGATGGAAACCCTAATTTGAGGTATACTGCCTTAGGAGAGAGTTTGTCTGGTCAACTCTTGAACTTCCTTGAGCAATTTGGGGACCCCACTTGCCATGTGTTGAGAAATATGGGAGGGAAAATTTTGGGGTACAACAAAGGACATTCAAAGATATGAAGTTCTTCAATCAAAGTTGTGATCAATATTCAACTTATGACATTTTCTTGTATTTACCCCGCGAGATCCTTGAAAACATTGGATCCACACATCATGCATCATATCATGACAGGTTTTCCCCATACAGGTCTTCTCATCCGCTTGCTATTTATTTCAGTAAAAAAAATGGCTCTCGAACAAACTGTCCAAGATCTTCAAACCCAAAATGATCTGTTTCAAGATTTGTTCCTGAATCTATCCAAGGGGCAAGAAGAAGTGAAAACATTCCTCATTGAGAGCATGACCGAGAAAAATCCTGAAGACGACAAGGATGGTCGGTTGAAGCAATTGCAAGCAGATATATCCACGATGAGAATCCAGATGTTGGGACAGGCGGCTCTTATCCAAAACTTAGCTTGGGGACAAGAAGAGCTGCGAGCCTTTATCAACAAGCTTCTTCAAGATGGATGCAACCATATGGAGAAAACAACTAGAATGAGGGATCTAGTCGTTAATCAGCCTCAGTTGAGACAAGAAGATTTGGTCGAGAGATCGCCCTTCAAATTGGCTATTACATCGCGAGTCTAACAACAACCTGATCAACCACGACAGGGTGGCCGCATAAGCAAGATACGCCCAAAAGACAATTTACCAATATCAACATGTCTCTGGCCCAAGCATTGCATCATATAATGGAGGCCAAGCTGGTTACATTAAGGGAGTCTCCTTAAAGACCTAACACTTATGTTCCCAACTAAAAATACAATGAAAGGTACACATACCACTCCAACAGTCCGGGGCATGATACTGATAGTTGTTGGTCGTTGAAGAACAAGATTCAAGACCTGATCGACAATGGAGTTTTAGAATTTACACAAGATGGTCAACTGGAGTTTTTCTGTCATCCCTTAAAGACATACTATCTGAAATGACAAATTTTAAGCCGAAATGTTTTTGTTCATTCGAATTTCCAGTTGTAATTTCTTTGATTGTTTAAACATTTGTCCTTATGTCAAACTTTGGTTGTTCTCATTAATGCATTGCATATGTTTGTCTTGAGTTAATCCACTCGTTTTCACTAAACTGAAATTATACTTTTACTCCTTTTTGTATGATATTCAACTCTGGATTACAATATATAAGCCTTTAGAGGGAGGATGACGAAAACAATACCATGATCTCATACAATATGCTTTTAGACAGACTTTGCTGACGATGTACAAGCGTTGTTTTAAATCCCAAAATAGTGGAGTTATAAGGAAGATAATCCCTAGTCAACCCCTTTGAGCCAAAGAAGTAGGAGTTTTCTTTTCCTCACAAACTGAAACCTTTAATCATAACCTGGGGTAGGGTAGTTTCTCAGTTGATCCAAATGCACATTCAGTCACAAGCTGTCACTTCATGATGAAAATATCCTTCTGAATCAAAAGATGGTGATGGGTCCCTATAGGATAGGCAGTCATTATCTCTCAAAAGAAAAGCCCGCTAAGCCAAAACCTATGAAGGAGACTTAAGAAAAATGGGGGCATCCCGCTGACTGTAATCTTAAAACAAAAATAGTCAGACAAGATTAGGGATAATAAATAAATAAAAAGAGGTCGCTACAAATCCTTAACAACAGAAAAATATAGCAAAATTGTCTTCCCCCTCAAATAAACTTAACCATCGCCAAAATATCATTCCAGACTCAATCAGAATCCAAGCGCATAATTAACTGAGTATAGGGTTGGAGAACATCATGGAGAATGGGTTGGGTACAAATAAACTTTGAGCCTTATCCTTTGTTTTTTGAACCATGAACCAGGCCATGTTACAACCCCTTAAAAGTCCTAATTGAAGCATAGGTTAGTTCGGAAGCATATTGTTACAAAAGGTATCCTGACTCCTGTAGGGCTTACTATAGATCCTGAGTTGAATTCATGTTCTTACAAGTTTTTGTTGTTCTTTAAGAGTGCAATTTTCAAAAAAAAATTCAAGACAGACATAAACTTTGCATTGTTTGAATACCACCGTTTGCATATGGCTAATTGTTTGACAATAGAGAAATCTGCACGACGAATATCCAATGAACGAAAGCTCTCTCAATAAACAAGAATCACTTCAAAGTGAAAGACATCTCCGATGAAAAATATCTCACAATCAAGGGGGAACGATACAATCATTGTCCAACACATCTGGGGAAGTCAAGTCGATATTCAAAGAATCTCTCAAAGAAATGTTGAATAACCAGGGGAAAATCTCCATCTGAATCACTCAAGAGGCAATGTTACGTTGATCATGGGCTTGAACAAAATCCACTATGAAGACTTCCGGTAACACCAAATTGCTTGTCTATGCCGGTAGTATCAGATGGTGTCAGTATCATGTCTTTGGATTCTTCCATGACAATTCTTAGAAAAGATACATAGGAAGTTCAAGACTACCAGAAATGTGATCAAAACTTCAAACATCAAGTGCACCAAACTAACTCTAGGGGCAAACAGACTCCCACATATGAAAGATCATGTATGATAAAAAAATTAATTTCTGGAATTCCTACAACACTTACTACCACAAACCGTGAAAATTCTCCACATTCTATGAACATGGACATAGTCAGAAAATACTACGCATGAAAAGAGACCCGCTAGGTTGACATACCTAGGCAAAAATAAGGGCATCTGGAGAACCAAAAGATTCGGGAAAAAATTAGGGATATATACAAAATATTGTACACCCGGAAAGTCGAAAACCTGAAAAGGCGGCTTGGGCAAAAAAGGGTATCCCATTGGACTGAAATCTGAAAAGACGGTCCAAGCGAAAGTTAGGGATTATAGCGTACGACTATGTCCGGTTATCTCATCATTTTATCTACCAGTAAAAGATTTGTCATAGTGATAGAGTTCAAACTATCTACAAATCCCCACAAGGCCAATTTCATGGATGTCCCCACAAGAGTTACATCAATCACATTATCCCCGCAAATTTGGATTCATGAAATCCTCAGCCAGATTTCAATCTCCAGAAAACCCTCTCCCCGACTGAGTTGGTCCAAAAGAAGAAGTCTTATGGAGTACCTTTCTAGAGAATACCACCCTTGCAGATCGTCAGATATTCTCTTTAAAAGGGTTTATTTCTCCAACAAAACTACAAACTCCCCAGTTTGAGTTTGCCCCTCAGACTACTACAATTAACAAGACAAGACCCCTTAACCTCTGGTTAAGTCATTACCATCCCCAACGAAGTTGTTACTATTCCCAAAGTTACTACAAAGCCTGGACCCGACCAGATAATAGTTTAACTTCATTCCTATCTAAGCAAGTTACTACAAAACCTGGACCCGACCAGATACCAGTTCAACTCCATCCTACCCTCAAATTGCTTAAACATAGACCCGGCCAGTAAACAGCTCAAGCTACTGAAGCCTAGACCCGACCAGATAATAGTTAACCTCAATTTTCAAGTTACTAAAGCCTGGACCCGACCAGATAATAGTTTAACTTCTTCAATTGTTAAACTTAGACCCGACCAGTAAACAACTCAAGCTACTAAAGCCTGGACCCGACCAGATAACAATTGACCATAATTTTCAAGTTACTAAAGCCTGGACCTGACTAGATAATAGTTTGACTTCTTCAATTTCTTAAACCTGGACCCGACCAGTAAACAACTCAAGCTACTGAAGCCTGGACCCGACCAGATGACAATTGACCTCAATTTTCAAGTTACTAAAGCCTGAACATGACCAGATAATAGTTTGACTTCTTCAATTGCTGAAACCTGGACCCGACCAGATAATAGTTAGTCTCAATTTTAAGTTACTAAAGCTTGGACCCGACCAGATAATAGTTTGACTTCTTTAATTGCTAAAACCTGGACCCGACTAGATAACAATTTGAGTTTCTGAAACCAAGACCCGACCAGATAACAATTAATCTCAATTTTAAGTTACTAAAGCCTGGACCTGACCAAATAATAGTTTGACTTCTTCAATTGCTGAAACCTGGACCCGACCAGATAATAGTTTGAGTTTCTGAAACTTGGACCTGACCAGATAACAATTAATCTCAATTTTAAGTTACTAAAGCCTGGACCTGACCAGATAATAGTTTGACTTCTTCAATTGCTAAAACCTGGACCCGACCAGATAACAGTTTGAGTTTCTGAAACCTGGACCCAACCAGATAACAATTAATCTCAATTTTAAGTTACTGAAGCCTGGACCCGACCAGATAATAGTTTGATTTCTTTAATTTCTGAAACATGGACCCGAATAGATAATAGTTTGAGTTTCTGAAACCTGGACCTAACCAGATAACAGTTAATCTCAATTTTAAATTACTAAAGCCTGGACCCGACCAGATAATAGTTTGACTTCTTCAATTGCTGAAGCATGGACCCGACTAGTTAATAGTTCAAGTTACTGAAACCTGGACCTGGCCAGATACCAATTAACCTCAAGTTCAAAATTGTTGAAGCCTAGACCCGATCAGATAGCAGTTTAATTACTACAAAATCACTGGCAAAAATCCTCTTCCCCAATAGAGTTTGCCACTATCCCCAGTGAGTTGCTGTAAAGCCTGGAATCTGACCAGATAATAGTTAACTTCCTTATCCCCAACAAGTTGGTGTGAAATCTGGAATCCAACCAGATAACAACTAACTTTCAAGAGATAATTCCCCACTAGAGCAACGAACAACTATAAATCCTGAACTCTTTCCCCAAGTAGAAATCAACAATCTCTAACAGAGTATTCTCAAGCAAAGTCAATATTCCCCAGCAGAGTTCTCCTCAACAAAGAAGGAATCCCCAGCAGAAGCATTTTTAACAAAGTCTAAAGATATGTATATTATTCATCTCCAACAGCAATCCAAGATTTGACTTCCCATAACTCCTCAACATTTGTCAAAGATACACTTCGATAAAATTCTGCATTCATACATCACATTACATACATGAAAAATGCATACAATATGGTCTCATTTATTTTGAGAACATCATGCATACATCTGCATGCAAGTAATCCTTTCTCCTTGCAGGGTAAAAGTTAATCATCAATCAAGACCTCTTCTGGTTAGATTTTTTTCTTCCTTATTAAATACAGGCGAATGAAGACATCTTCTGGTTAGAGTTATTTCTTTCATATTAAAGACAGGCGAATGAATACCTCTTCTAGTTAGATTTATTTCTTCCAGATTAAAGACAGGCGAATGAAGACCTCTTCTGGTTAGATTTATTTCATCCAGATTAAAGACAGGCGAATCAAAGACCTCTTCTGGTTAGATTTATTTCATCCAGATTAAAGACAGGTGAATCAAAGACCTCTTCTAGTTAGATTTACTTCTTCCAATTAAATACAAGCAAATATCATCAACGTTTCCCATATAGGTCAGAGATTAATTCCCGAAGGCAGTCGGGGAAACTATCTCTACGACCAACAAAAAGTAGGTTCCGCATTAATACCTAAAACAATACAGGACAACTATATGTGGACAACCAATTGTAGATTAATACCTGAAACAAGACATGACAACTATTTGTGGACAACCAATTGTAGATTAATACCTGAAATAAGACAGAACAACTATCTACATGAGCAGATTGAAGATTAACTCTCGAAACAGGACGGGGAAACTATCTTTCATTCTCTTTGGTTAGATAAATATCAATTCCCAAAACATGATGGGGTAACTATCTTTATCACCAATGGTATGGACTCTCGAAACAAGACGGGTTTACCAACAAATTGATTGTAGATTAATTCCAAAAACAAGACGGGGCGACTATCTACATGATAAATACTTCCTTCAAGACATCTGTTGTTTCAGTTTAAATCGACCATTGATTTATTCTGATTTCGTTCCAGTTAAATCACTATGAAGATTTATATTGTTTCGCTATCTGGTGAAAAATTACTCAGGACATTTGTTGTTTCAGTATAAGTCAATCAAAGTTTTATTCTGATATTCCTTCCAATATCTACCTACAGTCACTTTTGGTGGCATCTATAAGCCCATCTCCAACGACTCCCTATCATTCTGTATGGCATCTATAAGCCCATCTCCGACAATTCTCTATCACCTTTTGGTGTCATCTATAAGCTCATCTCTGACAAACTTTTCATTATTTTCCAAATGGCATTTGCTAAGCCCATTCTCGATACAGTCAACCAACAACATCGGTGAGTGCAAGTTTTTGGGTACTCTAGTGTTCAATCATCTTCCACCTTTAAGCTACGAATGGCGACATGCCATTCTCTCTTTTCAGGTTTAAGAAAATTGAACATGGGCAGTTATTGTACCCCCAAAATTTTCCCTCCCTTTCCTTTAAAAATTCTCTTCTAGGGTTTTTCAAGATGTTGAAAGATTTTCAAACCTCCAAACATGTTAATTAATTCTTCAAGGGTTTGAGTTTGCAAAATGCTCAAAGTTTCTCCTGTTCAATGGTTTTGTACTAGGGTTTTAAATTTTGAGTGTGTGACACCTGTTGTTATCAAGAGTCATGAAGCTTTATCTTATTTTCATCTTTTCTCAAGGGCTTCTCCCTCATGGAATTAGGGTTTCAAGTTTGGGACGTCATTGGTCAGAAATTAGGGTTTCTATGGTCGGCAATGGCTCTCATTTTGACTCAAGTTTGGATCAGCTAGTTCCTTATTAACTTTGGTTTATGGCGCTAAATGGATCACGTTTCTCATTTGTGGCGAACGAGTTTGTTTATTTATCAATAAGAGTTTGTTTAGTGTTCCGTGTTAGGACTTCTCTATCCTTTAAGTTTATCTTTATTCCTAAGGATATCCTTACAGATTGAGCTATGGATTAAGGTCTCGTCAAGTTTTCATCTTTTTATTTGGTTTTTCAAACGTGAGAAGAGTTTGATTAATGGATTCTGTTGAGATTAAGAGTCATTGATCAAACATGGTTTATGTGGAATATATTCTTCTATGTGCTTTGGTTAGGAGATTTTTCTTAAGATACATGTTTTGGACACCAAAAATAATTCAAGGAACTTAAGATATGTAATCCGTGTGGGATTCAAGCTCGTTAATTCAAGAATGAACAATACTAAGATTCATTACGTAAAGTTTCTTGGAATTCATAGTTTGTGGAATTCATTACACCATTTCAAGTTCACTATCTCATGTTCAAAATTCATTCAAATTTTTAGAGTTTGCAATTCTAAATTCAAGGGATCAAAGCCCATATTATTCTTTCTTTTCAATTCTTTCATTTAAATCAAACAACTTCTACAATTTTGTCTTACCATTCTAAAATAAAAACCATACATTGTTCAAGATACATCCCACAAATTGTTACAAGTTTCAAAGTTCAAATTCAAATGATTACAAAAATTCAAGTTCACATGTATCTTACAAAATGAGTGATTAAATTCCTAAAGTCCTAAAATTTTGTTTTCTTATAATTCTCAAGTCCTTAGCCACGGATTCACCACCTCTCCAACTCTTTGCATCTTCACCCACTCCTCATCGATCATACATGAAACAAAATAAATAAAAAATTTTGTGATCAAGAAAATTAAAAAAAAAAATTACAACAATGTTAAACTCATCAATAGGGTGGTTTTAAGAATCAGAAAAAGGGTGTTTTTGTGTGCTAAAGCCTCAAACATTTGGATTTTTATCATGGGCTAATTTCTATTGCAAATCACAAAGTTTGGTTTGGTTCACAATAGAGGAAAAGATGCAAACAAAATTTCACTTCAAGCCCAAAAAAATCTTACTTCATCCCAAAAGAAAAGTCTCATACATGTTGTTTCACAAAAACAAAACTACATCATTGGCTTAGGAACATTGCTTGTTACAAATCACAAATTTTGGTTTGGTTCACAATAAACTAAAAGGTGAAAAGCATAATTCAAGCTCAACCAAATGAAAAAAAGCCTCATACAAAGTCAGAGTTACATCATTTTCTAGGAGAAGTCTTTTGCAAATCTCAATATTTGGTTCACAAAAGATAAAGAAGAAATCAAAAAAAGTCAAAACTAGCGTCATGTGTTTATGCAAGAAACAACAAATCTCATGTTATTTCATGTCAAAAAATCATAGTTTTCAAAATCAAATCACTTTACTTCAAAGACAAATTTTATTCATAGAAAAGAGAAAGAAAACTCAGAAAAAGTATTCATCATTATATAAAATCAAAGCAATCAATACCACAAAAGCAAGCAACAAGGTACAATGTCAGCAAGCTAGCCTACTAAAAGTACCAAAACAAGCTAGCATCACAGAAACCAAGACAGAGTTATCAAATTCAACCAACAAAAGGACAATAAACTGATTTATCAAAAGTGCCGCAA